>CM021103.1:237828669-238121636 GCA_007115665.2 Sequoiadendron giganteum | reverse complement strand
TCCCTCTATCTCTCTCCAACTCCCTTCCTCTCTCTGTCAATTTTCTCCCTTTGAACCCCTCTCCCTCTCTTACATAGAGGGTAGAGGGGAGAGACAGAGGAAGTGAATAAGAGAGCGAGACTTGAGAGAGAAAGAGGAGGTAGGAGGGAGAGGGTTGAGAGAGAGAGGTGGAGGGAGTGGGAGAGAGATAGAGGGAGGTATGGTTAAGGGTAGATTGTATAAGGTTTAAGGGTTTAGGGTTTAGTGTTAAGGGTAGAGGGGGGAGAGAGACAGGGTGTGAGTGAGAGAGAGACCTAAGAGAGGGAGAGGGGGTGGGAGGGAGAGGGAGGGAGTGGGAGAGAGATAGAGGGTAGAGTGTAGATGGTTTAAGGGTTTAAGGGTACATGGATAAGGGTAGATGGGAGAGACATAGGAGTGAGTGAGTGAGAGAGAGAGAGAGAGGGTACAAGGTTCAAGGGTTAAGGGTTTAGGGTTTAGGGTTAAGGGTAGAGTGGGGGGAGATAGTAGAGATCTACTGAGAAAGAGATACTTGAGAGAGGGAGAGGGGGTAGGAGGGAGAGACTTGAGAGAGAGAGGGTAGAGGGTTTAAGGGTTTAAGGTTAAGGGTATAAGGGGAGAAATAGAGCGATTTAGTGAGAGAAAGAGGAGGGAGTCAAAGAGAGATAGAGGGTAGAGGGTTAAAGGTATAGGGGATAGAGATAGGAGTGAGTGAGTGAGAGAGAGACCTAAGAGAGGGAGAGGGGGTAGGAGGGACATACTGTTAGAAACCCTAGATCAAACATACAAACCTAAACACCTTCCACATAAGTGAAAACATAAAAAAGCAAAGCTTTGCATGTGAATGTGCAAAATGATATATTTAGGAATTCAATATTACAATGAGATGATTTGCTTTATAAAATAAAATTATGCAACCCTAATGTTGACCTAAAATTTGCTCAACCTAAGTAAAATTATGCAAGTGTAATTAAATATTAATTACACTAACACCCCCCCATAAGTGCAACTTAGGGAGACTAGATAAGCATGCACCTAAAACTAAGATGAATGCCAGAAAGTATGAATGGGTCCTGACAACTAGCCCTAATCAGGTACCCATGTACAAATGCAATAATGAGGTAGAGAAGGAAAACCCAGTGGGACAACTCCCCCTACAATGAGATGACTGCTGCAAAGAAGCACTAGAAGAACACTGTGGAGTAACACTGGAACCGCAATCTGGCAAGCAAGGAAAGATACTTCTGTCTACAAGAAACCATATCGGAATCATAATAATGTGACAGCAGACCCGATGCCATGGAACACTCGAAAACACCAAACTAGAACAACCCTAGAATCCATAGAGCAATAGTAGATGATATGATGATGACGGAATCTGGAAGTCATGAATCTCAATGCTGATGCCAAACTAAGACTAAAACTCTTCCATGGGAAAAAGTACCATATAGACTCGGGAAAAATAACCACAAATTTAGTGGCCCTCAAACTGAGATGGATCCGATGCAGATCACTAACCATAGGCTCTCAATCTAAAGCATGAACCAAAATGAATCTGGTATGTGTCAAGCTAAGACAAAGATATGGCCAAAAGAAACTAATAAACCAGATTACAACCCATGCAATTTTCCATCAAAATATGATGAAGATTATTATGCAAGAAACCCCTCCGATGGAACTTTATATTAGTTCATTTATTACAATCCCCAATGATTGAAAAAGGAGAGAATTCCTAACATGCATAAATAGAAAATGAAAATAGACCTTAGATCTGTGTAGAGGACTGAACCAGCTTTCCAATGCCACAAGAATGGCGAAAAAAGGATCACCGAGTCAAAAGATATGTCCTCCAGAGTGAAAAAAAGAAGTTCTGAGTTCAAGGACCTGAAAAATAAATCTGGAGAAAAATATAGAAAAAATAAAACATTGAATAGATCGGCGTCAGAATCAGCTTTCCAACGGTATCTTGTTTGCAAAAAACAAACACCGTACGCAAAAGTTACTCCTGATTTTCTCAAAAGTGCTCTAGAATGGCCAATAAGGCCTGCAGGCAGCCCAGGGGGCTAAAAAAAATGGCCCCTGGTCCTGCATGTGACCAGGGGCTGGGGCAGAGCCCCTAGTCCTCCATATGATTGCAGGCATGCAGAGGAAGCGGCTGGGGGCTAGGCGCATAGCGCTCGGTCCCCCATACAACCTGCGCTAGTGCTGAGCGGGCCCGCTGGGCTAAGGCGAGGGGAGTGGCGGATGGAGTGGTGCTACCGAGCTGAGCGGCTGGCGCGTGGCCGCCTGGTGGCTGCCCGGTGGCCGCTCGGTGGTGGAACCTTCTGAACTGGAGGTGCGACAAATGATGAGAGTTTCTGGTTTTTTCCTCAATTTTTGTGAAGAAAAATGCCTCGAAATGCATGCTGGGGAGGCCGTACGGCTTTCCTGGCAAAAAAAATTTGCCTTCCGGATCAACTTCGCCAAAATCAACGAAACGAAAGGTGATCTTAGGGTTTTTCACTGCTGCGAATGCAATGGTAACCTCCGTTTCTGCTCAAAATGTTTCAAAAAAATGGTGACCTCCAGAGCTTGCAAAAAAATACCAAAACTGAAACCCTCATAGATCTGGCAAATCATGACCAAAATCTGCAAAATAAAAGCCAAACCTGACTTTTTCCAGCACTCTAAATCCAATGGTGAAGTCCGATCTGATCCAAGATGCTGCATAAATGAACTCAAGGCATAAAATCCTCGAGGAACCCCGAACAAACTCTGCAATGGTTTTCTCCAAAATTTGAGAAGGGGCTGCATGTCAAGGCTCTGATACCATGTTAGAAACCCTAGATCAAACATACAAACCTAAACACCTTCCACAGAAGAGAAAACATAAAAAAGCAGAGCTTTGCATGTGAATGTGCAAAATGATATATTTAGGAATTCAATAGTACAATGAGATGATTTGCTTTATAAAAGCAAAGTATGCAACCCTAATGTTGACCTAAAATTAGCTCAACCTAAGTAAAATTATGCAAGTGTAATTAAATATTAATTACACTAACACATACTTGAGAGAGAGAGAGGGATGGAGGGATGGAGTGGGAGAGAGATAGAGGGTAGAGAGTTAAGCATAGAGGGTAGAGGGTTTAAGGGTTAAGGGTAGAGGGGAGAGATATAGAGAGAGTGAGAGAGAGAGACCTCGAAGGAGGGAGAAGGGATAGGAGGGAGAGTCTTGAGAGAGAGAGGGAGCAAGTTGAAGAGAGATAGAGGGTGGAGAGTTTAAGGGTTAAGGGTAGACCAAAGAGATATAGGAGTGAGTGAGTGAGTGAGTGAGAGAGAGATACTTGAGAGAGGGAGAGGGGGTAGGAGGGAGAGACGTGAGATACAGAGAGAGAAAGAGAGAGGGAGTGGGAGAGAGATAGATGGTAGAGGGTTGATGGTAGAGGTAGAGGAGAGAGAGATAGAGAGACTTGAGAGAGGGAGAGGGGGTATTAGGAGAGAGAGAGAGAGAGAGAGAGGGAGTAGAGAGAGAGGGGAGAGATAGGGAGATGATAGAGAAAGATGAGGGAGGGATATATATGTAGGTAGAGATAGTTGAGATAGATATAGAGTAGAGAGGGAAGGAGAGAGGGGAAGGGAGGGAGAAGTTAGAGAGAGAAGAAGGAAGGTGGATAGATTGAGAGAGGGAAGAAGGGAGAGAGGGAGAAGAGAATGAGGTATAGAGGGATAGGTAGGTAGATAGAAGTAGAGAGGGAATGAGAGTTGGAGGGAGAGGTAGGGATGGAGAGAGAGAGAGAGAGGTAGGTAGAGAGAGTAAAGGGAGATATAGAGAAGTGGAGAGGGAATGATAGATGGATGGAGAGGTAGGGATCGAGGGAGAGATAAGGATTTAGAGAGAGGTGAGAGAGTGAAATATATATAGAGAGAGAGAGAAGTAGGTAAGGAGAGGGAGGGGAGATAAAGGGAGGTAGAGAATGGAGGAGAGAGGGAAGAAGAGGTAGGGAGGGAGGGATATTTAAGGAGAGAGAGGTGACATAGAGAGAAAGAAAGTAAAGAAGGAAGGGGGAGAGAGAGAGGTGAGAGAGAAGTAGAGGCGTAATGAGGAAGGTAGAGATATTGAGAGAGGGAATGAGAGAGGGAGAGAAAAAGAGGTATATAGGGGTAGGTTAGACAAAGAGATGTAGAGTGAATTTTGGTGGAAGAGAGAGAGGAGGGAGGGATATGTAAAGATGGATAGTTGAGATAGATAGAAGGAGAGAGATGTATAGGTAGAGAGAGGGCAAAGAGAGATAGAAAGAGGGAGAGGGAGATAGGAGAGATGGAAAGAGGGGGAGGGAGGGAGAGATAGAGAGAGTAGAGAAAGAATTAGAGAGGGAAAGAAGGTGGAGATATTGAAAAATAGGAGGCAAGGAGGGAGAGAGAAATAGGTATAGAGGGAAAACTAGGTAGAGAGAAATAGATATGAAAGGAGAGATATAGGGAGAGGTAGGGATGGAGAGAGAGGTGAGACAAAAATAGAGAGAGGTCTAGGTAGATACAGGGAGGAGGAGATAAAGAGTAGTATAGAGGGAGGGAGAGAGGGAGGAAGATCTAGGGATGGACAGAGAGAGGTGAGAGAGATAAGAGATAGGAAGGAGGGATAGATAGCGAGAAAGGGGTGAGATAGAGAGAAAGATAGTAGAGAGGGAAGGGGAAAGAGAGAATAGATATAGTTGATAGAGATGTGTGATGGAGTTGAAAAGTACAGAGATGAGGAGGAAGGTGGAGAGATTGAGAGGGAAGGAGTGGGGAGAGAGAAAGATGTATAGAGGGATATGTTAGATAGTGAGAAGTAGAGACAAAAGGTGGGTGAAAGGAAGAGAGAGGGGAGACAGAGGGGGAGAAAGAGAGATGAGATAGAGAGAATTAGAAAGGGAAGGAGAGAGAGGGGAAGATAGAGAAAATTAGAGATGGAGGGAGGGAAGGAGAGAGAAGTGAGATAGAGAAAACTAGAGACGGAAGGAGAGAGAGAATGGAAAGATAGAGAGTAGATAGGGAAGGAGAGAGAGAGGGAAGCAGAGAGAGAGAGAAAGAGGGGAGAGAGAGGGAGAGAGGTAATATAGAGAGTAGAGAGAGATATATAGAGATAAAATGAGAGGGATGGGAGATAGAGAAATGTAGAGAGGGAAGGAGGGAGGGAGATAGATATTGGAGAGGGAAGGAGAGAGATGGAAATGTAGAGACATAGTTCTTAAGCTCAAGGAAGATATTGTCAGATAAAGGGATGGAGATAGTGAGAGAGAGAGGTCTATAAAATAAGAGATGAAAATGAGTGAGGTAGAGAGAGATAGATGAAATTTGACATCTTGAGTACTAAAATTTGACCTCCTGATTATTGAAATTTGACATGCTGATTATTGAAATTTGACTAAGTGTGAAATTTTTAGGATCTTCCAAAAACAAGAATTTGCATTATAACTCCTAGAGATCTGAAACCACTCTCAAACATCCTACCTATATATACATGAAATATAAGTTAAAGTATAAGAAACTAAATGTCCATATGGAAATTTCAACTTATACTTTAATGTTTATTTCATGTGTATAGTTTCCCTGACACAAAAAGCGAAAATCAAAAAGTTTTAAAAAATGCATTCCAAAAGTCATGAATGACATTTGGCGCTTGCCAAATTTGGCACACACCAAATGAAGTAGCCCGTTTGGTGCACGCCAAATAAGTTGCATTGGGAATCCAACCCAAAGGTTTGGACAACCATTTCATGAAAATGGAGTGATTTTTTGAAAGGGTGCAAATTTTTTTTTTTGTTCATCCTCCCAGTCGCATTTGCACGTATTTCAATGCAAGTTTATAAAAAAACCATGATAGCGTTAACCTCTCTCTTAACTATATAAATATATAATTATTTTTTTCATTTTGATTTAGTTAAGGTTTTGATCCATGGCTTCTATTGGAAATTCCTTCGTGTTTGGTCAAAAACCAACATGTGCTAGGTTTAGGATAGATTTTTACACGTTCATCAGAACATGAAACAAATTAAATTTTTTGAAACTAGACTCCATTCTACACATGATGAAAAAAAAAAAAAAAATCGATTAGTTTGCAAAAAAAATGGGTCGGAGCACGCTCAAATTTCATCTTTTCAGGATGTGTCCACTTTGAAAATTCATAAAATATTATATATTCATTAAAAAAATTATCCAAAAGAACAAGGATAAACTACATGGTGTTAGCTAATTTCTCACCATTGGGATTTTTGAAATTCTGAAAAAAATATAATCAAAAAGGGGGGAGCCCTCAAGTGCTATGCTATTTTTTTTGCTAAAAACTAGACCTGTTTGCCCCCTCCCCACCCCCCCACCCCTAGCCTTTTTGAGACCCTTAATCTTCATTAATTTCAAAAAAAAATAGTAGCTTAGAAACTAGACTCATAGCACTTCAACTTTTGTTCTTGTTGCATCTTGAAATTTTGAGCGTATAATCTCCATTTTCTCATGCAAATCAGATTTTGCTGATTTAAAAAAAAAAGTGGCATCTTAGGAGCCAAAAATGTGTCATAGATTGGTGCACTTACCCATGGTTTAATACATATAAAATCACTTTTCTCTAACTAACATTAAATTCTGATTCCCTAAAGATCTCAATCCAATGAAGAATGAAGAAAGAGATCTAACAATAGTATATCTTGGGATATGATTTCAAATTACAAATGGGGTTCACCACCAAGTTTAGACTTGGAAAACAAAATGAAATTTAGGATGAAATGCAAAAACCCTAATATGATGCAAACTTGAACTAAATGATCTAGAAATTTATATAATGTAGGATAGAAAATTGTAAAACCAAAATTGTGCACATCAAAACTTGTAAAGGCTTGAATGGAGACTAGAAATACTATTGATCCTAAAATTTTGGCCTACTATATCTCTACATAGGAGCAAGTTTTAGGAAAATGGTTATCCAAATCTCCAAATATATATAAAAATAACCTATAGTGGGACTCATTTTTCTCATGAGTCCAGTTTGGATTTTTTGGAAATTCAAAGCTTGAATCTTCTCTTCTCATCTTTCTCAATCTATTCCTCCAAGTTCTTGGATCTGAAACTCTAATTTGAAGGTTGTAGATGACCTTTTAGTGAGGATTATGAACTTCCAAATGGGGAGACAACTCCAAGAAGCTTGTAACCTAATAGTCAATGATCTTATAGACATCAAAGCACCTAGATCTGCAATTACACAAAGAAAGAGAGAAAAGTGTTGATTGTTAGGGAATAAGGGTTTGTCTTAGTCAAACCCCTTTTAGGTAATTAAACCAAATGATGAAAACATGAAACAAGGACATGAAACCTGAAACATAGGATATGAAACACAAACATTGATACCTTGAATGATGTCTGTAAATCTGCATCTCAATCATGAAATAGCCATGAAGGATGTAGATCTTTATCTTGAAAATAGGAGTAGAAAAATTCTTGATCTTGTATCTTCAAAGTTACAACACAACAATGGCTCAATAACATGATTTATGCTGGATATACTTGACATGATGATGGATCTTGAATTTTTGCAAAAATTTGGTGGAGAATTATGCCCTTAAATTCCTCAAGATTGATCTTGAATTCTACCTTGATGATCTTGGAATGCCTAACCCTTGCATGCTTGACTTGATATCATGTAGGCTTATGTTGCTTTGATGAAATAATGATTTGAAAGCTTATTTATATAGGAAAGCTACTCAAATGACCATTACTTTGAACTTAAAACCCAAATTTTCTCACTCAAACCTTGAAAATACCTCAAATGGGACTCATTCTACCAAGGTGGAAAATGGGTCCCACATGGGCTATTTTTCCTACTAGAATGTCAGGGAGTGAAGAAATTAAGCTTATATGTTGATCTTGTCAGGTTTTTGATTAAAATATGGCTTGGGATGCACAATATGGGGTCATAGGGGCCTATTAATGATGATATAAAGTTCATAAATGCAAGGGGATCCAAAATTCAATGTGAAAGTGTAAATAAATACATTTTATAACACTAAATTGAGGAAAATTTGGGTCTATTTATCTAATAAGGACCCTAAATCCCATGTTAATGTGTAAATAACTTTACAACACTAAATTAGGTCCACTTATTTTACAAGCCTCCTAAATTCAATGTGAAGATGTAAATAAATACATTTTACAACATTAAATTAGGACAAAGTTAGGTTTATTTAACTTCAAGCAGCCCAAGACCTAATGTGGATGTGTAAAACTCATCACAACACTAGATCAAGGTGACATTAAGTCTGAAATCCACAAGGAGGGCTCAAACAAGTGTGGAAATTTCAAGGTATCCATTTTTCTACACTACATTTAGCCCCCACTTTAGTGATAGGATGAACTTGCTTCAAACTCACACTAAAGTAGACATTCAAGACAGGCCCAATCATACCAATGTAGATGGTCTAGGATAACAAAGATAGAGGTAGTATTCAAGCCCCTGGGATGCAAGATCCCAAGTCAAACTGACATAAGCACAAAAAGGACATGCACAAGGTGTATAATATGTAGCAAAACAAGATACATAAGAATACAATGTCATAGGCACAAAGAATAAAAGAAAGAACAAGATAGGTGATTTGATTAAAATGTACTCACTCTAGGGCCATGAAAATTCAAGTCATATGTAGGGTGAGTAATCCATAATATGATCACTTTTGGGTAAAAAAAATTTAGGTCATATGTGGGATGGGAATTCCTAAAAGGTGAGCCACATACACTCATGGTTGGTATGCACTCACACACACACACAAGTGGCTATGTGGAAAGTCATGCCTCAGATTGGGCTTCCCGCTCAAACCATACCAAATTCATACCTCATGATAACTTTAATAGGACACAACACAAAATTATTTTTGAGCTTCATGAGACAAGAAAAACTATGTATGCTTAGCGCTCATGAACAAAAAGGATGGCTAAACAGACATACAAAATGTGTTATCCAAGGTAGCCATATAATAAAAATTATAAATACGCAATAGTGTAACGAATGTTCAAATGTATTTTTCTTAGTTCACGTGTGGTTTCTTCTTAGGGAACATCATTCTTAATGTTTCCAAGAGACAATAATTCAACGAAATATCATGCTCTTGGAGGAAATCCAACCCAATGATACCAATAAGAAAAGTGTTTTGATTCCATAGCAATGCACAACCGTAGGGTAGAAAGGGAAGTATTTGTCAGATTCCCACCTGGATTTCTCTAGTTGTGCTTATTCAAAGGTGTGATTATAAGCTTGACCACACTGACTCCCCTTCATAACACACACTTCTCGGGTTAGCCAAGCTTTGAGTTCTCATGAATCTCCCATGAAAAACTATCCATCTCTTCTAAGAATCACAAGTATGTGGGGCGACTTCAAGGGTCCGACCTCTTGACAAAAAAATATATATAGAGATTTTTTATTCTACAAAAATTGGTTCATAATCAAGGAACCTATTCAAAAGGCCACACGAGAGGCAAGATCAACCCAATAAAGAGTATCACCTGCTTGTTCGTAGGAATTTCTATAATGTTGAAATTTCCTCTCAACATTTGAATTTATATGTCGGTAGGGAGCAGCTTGGCATTTATCTCATTATAGGTTTGATTCGTTCCCTTGGGGTGAGTAATTTTTCCCACCAAGGCAGGCTCTCTAAGGGTAAACAATAGTTAAGAAGTGCATTTATATTTTGAAAACATTTAGGAGAGAGCACACATCATTCATTTTCTTCACACTCGCATGTTTTGTTCAATTTTAATGTGGAGGAAATATTTTAGACAACCTAATGCCACTAAAATGTTTTTGATTCTCAAGATCACCACGAAGCATGAGATAAGTGCATACACATTCAAATGACAAGATTTTGTAAAGAATATTTCAAAACCAGACAAAGACACGTTCTTTTTATAGCACTGAATTTGAGTGTGAAGTTGATTGTTCAATTTTTAAAACCCAAGAAAAATGTAGTGGGTTTCTAAGGTTCTTTTTAACCAACTTTGACAAAGCTTGTGTATATGGTTAATTTTAATCCAAAATTAATGCTAGTTGTTCCTAAAGCATGAATAAAAAATAACATATGATGGGTTATTCTCCCACGAGTGCTTGAAAACACTATTACAATGGATAACAAATGCTTTTTATTTCACTTTAATGCTCCATGTTCCTCTTAAAGCTACAATCTGTTAGGAATAAGGTGTCTCAACCTTGGTTAATTCCTATTCTTATTATTTGTTTTGTAAAATGTATTTCTTGCAAATAATGTAATTAAGTGTGAGTGTACATGTCTAGTTTGCATGTTGATGTGTCACTCCACTTAATGTGTCGGCATCTTGAATTGTGTGTAAGGAGATCATGGCTGAAACGGTTATGACGGATTCCTATGACACGTAAGAGCTATGTCTGGAAGATTCAATGACAGGTGAAGACATGTGGCAATTGATAAAGTTGAGTACTGTACACTCTTCCACGATAGTGGGGTTCGGGGCATCGCCCCGAAAAAAATTTTCGAGTTCCTATTTTCTCGGAGAATGGTAAAACCCTAATACAGTTATCTTCGGAAGTTGCCCTAAAAGGGAAGCGCATGATATAAGCGTTTTTTAGGGTTGCGAAGATTTGTGATGTGAGTGTATTGTTGGAACGTTTTTTCATGCTGCCGCATTTTGTCTTCAAGAGTTGGAAATCTCCTGAAAGAACTTGCATTGCAAGTGTGTTGTAACCGTTGTGTTGAAGATAATACATTGTGCAGGTTTTGGAGTGCTGGGGTTTTTTACCGAAAGGTTTTCCCCAGGGTAAATCATTGTGTCATTCTTCATTTTCTGTATGTATGGTATATTGCTGCAATATCTTTGTTAAGTAGATTAACGAATCTGAAATTGTAAGGGTTTAAAACGAATTTGCACCATACTTTCCTTAAGAGATTAGTGTAGGAAGCTGTTTCCGCACCTGAGTTTCCTTACACAATCAATTCTCAAAATGTTAGATGAGATCAAGAAATAAGAAGATATGATGGTTAGATGAATGATTAAGCATAAAAACCCTAAAACTTAGACCAAGTTACAATGTGATTTAACTTTAGGTGTAAAATTGAAAACTTTAACGTTACAAAAATTGATAAAAAAAAACCTACACCATTGCATAGCTTATGAAATTCTAACCCATTTCAAAAAAATAAAATGAAAAAGACCTATGTATGGCCATTATAAAATTGAATTATTAAAAATTAAAGAGAAAAATATAGAGGTTAGGTGAAGTGTTTCAAAAGTGTCACACAAAACCCTAACCAACAAGGATTCAAAGATATTTATAGTTTCTTTCTTATCCCTTATTTCAAAAACTTCAAAATGTTTACACCTCAAGTAGTTAAATTTGTAGACCAACCTAGACCTATGTATAAGAATCACCTTGATAAATCTATGGTGATAGATCTGAAAGGCATGTTTTTATATATTCCTTATGGTGTATTACATACTGAGGATGTGGGTATGTGCAGGACCATGATGGGCCAAAAAGTGGCGATATGTAGGCCATATGATGGCCCATGTGGCTGACGACTTCTTTTTTACCCAAAATTGATGAAATGAAATGGGTTTTTAGAGGAGATTCTCAACTTTCCACCAATATAAATTATTCTTTACTTTGAATTTAATAAATAATTATTATTCTTTTTTTATTAGAATTATGAATAAAGTCCTAATTGATAGGTTGATTGAAAAAAATCTATAACTTTGAAATGGTATCACATTTTTTGAATCTGAAACATGTGTCACATTCTATGCTTCACATACTATAGTATTAAAAGAATAAAATTTGAGTTTCATGAATTTTTGACCAAGTTAAGGTGGTTAGACAAACGAGCTTTTATATTTTTTAAAAGTTGTAATAAAAAAATCATAATTAATTATTTACTTGGAAACAAATTATAAAAAAAATATGCATCACATTGGGACATGAGTCCTCTACTTATATCTAAAAGCTTATAAAAAAATATTATCATTTTATTGTGGTTAGGGTGGTCAGACAGACACCTGCTTCTTTTTTTTACCCTAAAATTTAAATACTACTACATTGAAATTTCAAATTTTCGCCAAATATATATATTTTTAAATAAAGGTCTAGTAGTTTAGAAACTACATTCAATTTTCTATAGATTCTATTTTTACATTTTTTTGAAATAATATAGATAACTTATTCAAATTTTTACGTCAAGTTGTCTAACTCTGATTTTCTATCTTTCTATTGCCACTTAAGGGCCTATTTTTTCCATGATGATCTTGCACATACCCGTAATCTTTGTTGACCATGAAGATAATCTCATTTTTGTACTTCTCAATGACACTTTTTAGAATCTTTTCTCTAACAAAGGCATCTAGAATATAACTAAATCACACAATGTTATTTGTACCGAGAACTTCTCTAAGAGAGTAAAACAATAATAATATAATTGGGGTACCATATCAAAAGGAGTACCAAGACTCTTTGGTCTTTTGAATATTCTCCAATAACTATTGTCTCAACAATTCACACAAGTCTACATCCATGCCTTTCTTCACCATCTCATAGGTAGTGTTAATTGTGGTGGCAGAAATAGAGTTTTCTCTATTTGTGAAGAAAATATTATATCCTATCATCATAGATGCATAATTTATAATTGAATCTTATTTATCCTTTATTGTTACCTAGGTATGTTTATCAAATTTGGAACTAATTTTAATTTCATTACCACTTCATTCTTTATATATTTGAGAGTTAGAGATGATCTAGTGGAGCATAACCATATCACAACCCTAATGGATTCCTTGTTGATCATGTGTGGCAAGTATAACCACATGAATCTATCATTATTTTTTCTCAAAATGTATCCAACCCATTCATCCACATAGTAGAAAATAGGGAAATTATTCCATACATATAGTTTCTTTTCAATGAAACCCACATACTCTAGTTTAATTCAAAATCACCACTAATTATCTCATTCATCCAAACTTCTCCTAACTTTTCATGATTATACTCATCTAATTTTGTATGAATATAAATCCTTACATGGGTATGTGCAGGATCATCATGGAAAAAACAGGCCCTTAAGTGGCAATAAAAAGTCAAAAAATCAGAGTTAGACAACTTGACGTAAAAATTTGAATAAGTTATCTATATTATTTCAAAAAAATGTAAAAATAGAACTTGTAGAAAATTGAATTTAGCTTGTAAACTACTACACCTTTATTTTTAAAAAAAAATCTATTTGGTGAAAATTTGAAATTTCAATGTAGTAGTACTTAAATTTCAGGGTAAAAATAAGAAGTAGGTGTATGTCTGACCACCCTAACCACAATAAAATGATAATATTTTTTTATAATATTTTAGATATAATTAGACGACTCATGTTTCGATGTGATGCATACTTTTTTATAATTTTTTTCCAAGTCAATAATTAATTATGATTTTTTTATTACAAATTTAGAAAAATATAAAAGCTCATCTGTCTAACCACCTTAACCTGGTCAAAACTTCATGAAATTCAATTTTTTATTTTTTTAATCCTATCGTATGCAAAGAATAGAATGTGACGCATGTTTCAGATTGAAAAAATGTGATACCGTTTGAAAGTTATAGATGTTTTTCAATCAGCCTATCAATCAAGACTTTATTAGTAATTTTAATAGAAAATGAATAATAATTATTTATTAAATTCAAAGTAAACAATAATTTATATTGGTGGAAAGCTAAGAATTTCCTCTAAAAACCCTTTTTGTTTCATCAATTTTGGTAAAAAAAAAGTCATCAGCCACATGGGCCATCATATCACTTACATATCGCCACTTTTTGGCCCATCATGATCCTGCACATACCCACATCCTCAGTATGTAATACACCATAAGGAATATATGAAAACATGCCTTTCAGATCTATCACCATAGATTTATCAAGGTGATTCTTATACATAGGTCTAGGTTGGTCTACAAATTTAACTACTTGAGGTATAAACATTTTGAACTTTTTGAAATAAGGGATAAGAAAGAAACTATAAATATCTTTGAATCCTTGTTGGTTAGGGTTTTTTGTGACACTTTTGAAACACTTCACCTAACCTCTATATTTTTCTCTTTAATTTTTAAGAATTCAATAAAAAATTAACATTTCATATGTATAACCACTTATAAACACCTTTTGGATGACCTGAAATTAATTTATTGCATTGATTTGAAGTTATGTAAAAAAATTGTCAAACCCTAAGTATGTCATCACAAACACCTTCAAATACTCCATAAATCTCCACAACAAAAAAAAAAAATCACTAGTGATTCCTCTAATAGATCAAGCATATCAAACCACACCTTGTATCAACATGCTAAATGCATCAACACCATATCTTTGGTATAGGCTTAAATTTTTTCTTTTAAAACTCTCGTTGAGCCAAAGATATTCATCTACTTTCTAGAGGAAACATTTACACCACGAGCTAGCACAGACTCATTCTTCACCTTATTATCTTCTATATTTCTCCATATCTTGTTCATTTCCTTCTTCATATCAACTATACCACATTCTTTACTAGACTAGCCTTCCTTTTTGAAACAAAGGGTTTCACATTATTGCTTCTACAAAACTCAACTAAGTGTCCTGATTTTTTACATTTGTAACAAGTGATACCTTTTTGAACAAGGTCACTTTTAGCTATTCTATATTTTCATTCATTAGCCTTATTCCCAAATCCATTGCATGCATAACAATATCCATTAAATTATTTAAACATCATGCCACTATTGTAACCACTCATCATCTAATTTATGCATTCACTAGCTCTAAGACCAAATCTATTACATATAAAGCACTGAATAAAAAATGATTTTTTATTCTGATTCATTTTTCTTCTACAATCTATAGCTTTATGTCCAAACTTATTGTAGGAATAGAAATAACCATTAAAAGATGGGTACTTTTGTGCATTCAGTATTTTGATAGGGGGTCTCTTCAAATATTATTTTGGTTCTAAATCTATATTTCATTGTTCTTCTTATCATTCTTATTTTAATCCTTACTTGGAGTCCAATTTTCCTTTGAAATATCTCCTTTCTAAAACCCTAATCCTTCATTTCCTTTAAATTTTTTTGATTTACAGTCATCTCATCAATAATTGTGGTACTCTTCTTGAATTATTTTTCTCAAATATTTGCTTTCTCAAGATCTAATCTTAAGGTTACAATCACTTATTCAAGATTTGAACATTCTTTAGTTCTATCTTTCAATTTAGCATTCAGGTCATCTTCAAATATTTTTCCTTCTTTAACTTGAAATTTTAGATTGGTGATAGTCTAATTTAATTTCTTGAGCTACTCATGTGTTTCTTTAAATATCTCTATATATTTCTTGAGTTTCTCTCCCAGCTTTTTAATAAATTGATCTACATCATTATGATCCGTTTTAGATCTCTATTCTCAGCCTTTTCTTTATCCAAATCATTAAGAAATGATTTAAGTTCTCCTTCCATGTTAACTTCACAATCTTCTTCACTAAACCCTTTAGGGATTATCTCTTTTAGAGGAATAGGATACTTCCTTGTAGCCATGTGTTCAACCTCCAAGATCTACCTTAGTGATCAAGCCAATTAAAGGAACCAAACTTTGATACCTATTGTTGAACACCCATAGTACTAAGAGGGGAGTGAATCAGTATTCAGTAAAAAATATTAACTTTATCAACTTTAAAAATCTATTCAATGCATCACATTAAAATTATAGTAATGAAAGGAACATAGAAATAATGAATCACATCAAATAACATAATAACACTATATTTACATGGAAAACCCAAAAAGGGAAAAACCATGGCGAGGATTAGCTTGCAGTATATATTACAATCAGTTCTAATGTTTGATACAAATGGTGGACTCATCATCCAAAAGAAGGCTCATTTTTGATGGATCACTCCCAAAGGGCACACTGCCTAGAATAGGAAGAGATAGAGAAAGGGGAGGCTCACTACTAAATATGAACTAATAATAATGCATCTGACCTATGCTGAAGACGTAGTTCCACTAAAGCTTAGAAAACTAACTTGAAACACTTCATACTTCACCTCAGTCACAACTCACACTTATCCATACCAAATATCACACACACTCTTAATAATCTCGCATCCATCCATCTACACAAGGAAATCACCTTGTATATATATCACATCCAACAAAAAATTAATTAGTTTGGCCTAATAGATGTATTATGCATCCTTGTAACTTGTCAACTCAAAACACCAACACACATACCTTGATAAATAAACCAAAACATGTAACACATTAAAATAGGTTTACATGACTTGTAACTAATCTTATAATTATTATCCATATATCCTTTAATTCTGCATAAACTCGAACCCTTTAGGATGACACCACTAGTGAAGCAATAATAAAATGAACCATATTTTCATTCACAACTTGACACACTAACTTCAAAAACACTTTCCCCTTGGAGTACACACTTTTGACACCTATAAATACATCCTCAAAAAGTGAATAGCTTAAAAATCCTCCATGGTTGAATGTGGAGCATTCTAATTAGGTACTCTATCACTGTAACTCTAAAATATCCAAAGCAACACAATGTCAACTATAACTTCAACTATGAAGGAATTCAAGGCTTGAAATTTTGGATTTAGATTCCCCCAACACACACCAAAATTATCTTAGAACTACATACAAGATTCTTCATGGCAGAGGAATGCATACCACATAATAGGTTCTATGAACACTGAAATTTGCATTCCAAACATAGGAAATTTATCCAACACATTTGATCTACTCTAGACCAAAACTTCTTCAAATGTGCAACAAGTTCACATAACTGACAATACCATATTCAATCAAGCTTATCAAACATCAACTATACATCACTACATTTTTGACATCAATGACAAAACCATAGTAACATCATCTATCATACATCCACCAATATTCTCAATGACAAATAAACTTCCAACACATACTTCTCAAAAGTGAGGTATCTCAATGTTTTGTGGAATGAGAATTTTAAGATAGTGAATGATAATGGACTCCGTGTAATATATGCTGGAGGATTAGCATTTAATTGAGCTTGGTTCATGTTTGAAATTTTTTGTTGTAAAGATGATCTTTTTTTGTAAAATTTGATTTATTATAGTATGGTCTTGTGACATGTTTTGATCATTTGTAGAGTGTAGGGTTATTTTTGATGATTGGTGGATTATTATTTTGAATTTGATGAGAGATGAAATAAATAGAGATATGGTAGATGAAGGAACAAAAATAGGACTCCCACAAGAAATTATTAAACTAGAGTTAATACCATTATTATATTGTGTGGTAGATGGTATGACTGGAGAGGTGAAATTAGGAGTAAAAGGCATGGTTGGAGAATAGGAAACTTTTTTTCCCATTTTATTCTGAGTGTTAGTAAAGGTTTGAGTGAAACTAGCTACTGTAAGGATTTTTGAGTCCAGTATATGAGTTAGGCTATAAAACACTTCTATCCCTTAAGAATCATTGAATAACTTCATAAGGTTATCTACAAGGGGAACATTTTCTCTAGATAGGGATTTTGATGCTAAAAAATAGTTAAAATATTTCTAGGTATTTCTCCAATTGTTTAAGCTTATCCTCAAGGACATGTACAACAACAACTTCCATGTCCAAATTAATTTTTGGTGATTAAGAGGACATATAAAAACTTAGAGTTAAATTAGCAACACAAGGGTAAGGGCGCCATATACTTGAGATGTAGATTTTTTAAAGTTTAAAGATCTAGAAATATAATACAATTTTTAAGGATCTAAATTTTTATAGATTCGGGTTTGAAACAAGGTAGAATTCTATAAATGCAAGAAAAATAAATATTTTTGTATAAGGCACATGCATGCATGATTTTTTATATTTCAAAGCAATAAAATGAATGAAATAAATTTCAATTTCTTGATAAATGAAAACTTTTATAATGCAATATGTTATAACTAGTTGAATATATCTCTAAAATAATAAAAATATGACACTTTTTAAGATTATGAGATGTTATTTTTTTCTCTTTTAATGTATATCATGAATACACTTTGAGAAATTATACTTCCAAAAAACTTAAGATTTCACTTATATTTTGTAACAATGGATACGTAAATTAAATCTTGTAGTTGTAAGATGCATAAAGTTCACCAAAATTTGGTGTAGGAAAAAGGGATCTAGGGTCTGAATCACACTCTTCAACCTACACCATTTGGAGGGACACAAAAGATCATAAAAAGGTCACATGACTACTATCCTCACATAAGAGTCAAAATGGTTGACCAAAGTTTTGATCCCCTTTCAAGTTAAGTAGGAGTTGAATTGACTTGAATGGATTTGATTTGTCTAATTTTGTAAATATAAAATAGGACAACTGTGCAACTATAATAAACTGATGTAAATTCATAATAACATAGAATTGTATAACATAAACTAAGAATAGAAAAGTAGAGGGTTGAGCCAGAGGAATCTGAAACTCAAATATAAGCTCAAATTGATTGGTCAAGGGCATGGGTTCCCTAAAATGATAATTATGTATTATAGAATCTCATATCTAGTACAACTGGGTTATAATTTGTAGGCATGTCTCTATTAGGCTTAGCTTTACAGCCTCATCTATTGATGAATAAATGATCTTGTCCTAATTTTATGAATGAATATGTTGGAATTGGGTATGTGCGAGATCATGATGGGCCAAAAAGTGGCAATATGTAAGCCATATGATGACCGATGTGGCTGACGACTTTTTTTTACCCAATATTGATGAAATGAAAAAGGTTTTTAGAGGAGATTCTCAACTTTCCACCAATATAAATTATGCTTTACTTTGAATTTAATCAATAATTATTATTCATTTTCTATTAGAATTATGAATAAAGTCTTAATTGATAGGCTGATTGAAAAACATCTATAACTTTCAAATGGTATCACATTTTTTGAATCTGAAACATGTGTCACATTCTATGCTTCACATACTATAGGTTTAAAAAAAAAAATTGAATTTCATGAATTTTTTACCAAGTTAAGGTGGTTAGATAGATGAGCTTTTATATTTTTAAAAGTTGTAATAAAAATATCATAATTAATTATTTACTTGGAAAAAAATTATAATTTTTTTTGTATCACATCAGGACATCAGTCCTCTACTTATATATAAAATATTATAAAAAAATATTATCATTTTATTGTGGTTAGGGTGGTCAGACAGACACCTACTTCTTATTTTTACCTTGAAATTTAAATACTACTGCATTGAAATTTCAAATTTTCACCAAATAGATTTTTTTTTTTAATAAAGGTCTATTAGTTTAGAAACTAAATTCAATTTGCTACAAATTATTTTGTTACATTTTTTTGAAATAATATAGATAACTTATTAAAAAATTTACGTCAAGTTGTCTAACTCTGATTTTTTGTCTTTTTATTGCCACTTAAGGGCCTATTTTTTCCATGATGATCCTGCACATACCCAATTCTTGATATTGATATTAGGTTTTCAATATTATTCAAATCCACTTTAGATCTACAACCTTCGAGAAAAAAACGGAGAGACAGGGTTATGTTATCTAGGGGCTTGCCTAACTCAAACCATTTTTTTATCTTTGCACCTCCACATGACTATGATGAAGTTGGATAAAGAGTGTTTACCCTAGGTTAGGTAGAGGAAAATGGATTAAAAAAATGCTAAATTACAAGTGTTGCAACTTACCACTCATATATTCTTTCCTTGATAGAATAAAGTCATTCCAAACATCTTGTACAAGGAGAAATTAATACTTGATTAGTATTAGTACTCACAAAATAATGGACATAAATCATGAAACAATATTACTTATGGTTTGAAATGATTTTTATTATGAACTGCAAACATGATTTTGACTACTAAAAGTGTTGTAAAAATGCTACTAATTCTTCTCTTGATTTCCTTTCAAGATTCTCAATTGATATTTAAATTTTCTTAGGTTTTCAAATGGAAAAAAAATACTTTGAGTTTAAATTTACAAACATATTAGTGTCGATAATAAAATATTAAAAATTGGGTTAAAATAGGGTGGTCAAGGAAAATGAAACCCTTGACCAAGCCTATTTTAAATTTAAATTATCGTTAAACAAATAATAATTTTAAGTTTCAATTTTATCTTGATTTTCTAAAAATGATAATAAAATAGACAAATAATAAGCATAATTAGATCCAGACACATAAGAGAGAGCTAAACATAATGTAAAATTTCCATGATTAACAATTAATGATACCACAAATTTTTATGACATGTGATGATTATATTAATTTCATAGATAAAAATGAAAGGTAAAAACAACAATAATTTGTATAGAAGGATTATTTTCAGGTCTCTACAATGCAATCTATTTTAGGAATAGTTTCTAAGAATGATTAAATTTATCTATTTCATATTATTCCAAAAAATGAAATTATATAGTTTTAATATTTTGGAGCAATCATTTTAGCCTTTTTCTTTAGTATGGCCATCCACTGCTTGAATATGATATGTTACTTCTATATATATTTTTGTATTGTCCAAACTTTAATATTGTGCCAGTATTACCATGCTTTAAACTATGAAATAGAGTTTTGATTCACATTAGGAAGACTAAAAATGCATATATAATTGGCGCCATATGTTGGCATGATGCACAATTTGAGAACTAAACCAATGTCAATGAGAGTACATCTAATGTGAATATTGTTAATGTTAATTATTATCATCAAAGTATCTACTTTATTTTACACTTTCAAAGATGGGAGTTCCTATGGATATAATGTAATATTTGGTGAATCGGCACAAATATGATCTATCAACGCATTAATATTGTTGCAAGTATGGTGGTGTTTTCATTAATGTTGTCATTGATGTCAACATAATATAGGTTGATCAAGTGATTATAGGTGGTGCATGTATGGTTGAGATATTGCAGAGATGTTGTGAGTACATTGAGCTACCTTTATGATGTTGCAAGTGTGCTGACATGATGATTTATCAAGTTCTTTTGAGAATATTAATAAATATTAAAGATAGAGTTGTGTGTGTGTTTTGAATGTGCTCTGGTAATGTGCTTTGCATTTCTTTTGTTTTGATCCTATGATTGTACAAATCTCTAGTGTTATTTATGGGAATATTTGGTTGATATATCCTAAGTCATAGCTTTTCGGCTGATGAAGAGTTAAAGTTGTGTTCATCGGTGTGTGAACTAGTCTGGCAAAGTTGTTTGTTTATGTATTGGGAGAAATGTTTCTACTTTGCACTCCTCTGATGGTTTGTCTTAGATCCTATGGATCTAGAAGAAGGTTGATTATGATGTTATCTATGTTTTGGAAATAGTGTTTGTGGTTTTGTGCTCCAAAAGGCTTGTTCCAGAGCTATTATTTGTGTCTACATGGTCTAGTTGGACTATTGGAAAGACTTATGTGCATGAAGATTGTTGCAGTTGTTGTGGGAAAATCTAAAGGTATCCAAGAGATGTTGCAATATTTGTTGAAGCATGTTATGTTATCTAGATGTTATCATGTTGTTGTCAATGAACATACTTCGAATTTCATTGGTGTTTTCATTAGGTTTTTCAAACCTGGTGTCTACATGTTACATGAAGGATAAGCATGAATGAAGGAAGTGTGTTATTGATCAAAGATGTTGTTTGGGTCCTTATTAAGTATGTATTTGGTCCACTATCATTCTTATCCACCAGGATAATGTTGAGTCACTGACCTAATTTGAACTTGTAAAATAAAGAATGTGTAGTTGTCCATGGGGAAAGTTTCTAAGGTTGAAGAAAATATAAATAAATTCAAGATGTTGTGAATTAAAAGTGAGAAACAAGTGTGAGAAGCAGAGTGTGTGAAAGTGAATCAAGGCAATAGTACTTTAATGTGTTTGACTACAAAAAGTAGTGAGTTGATGGTGTCTGCAATTCTCTAATTAAGGATGTGAATGTGTGGAACCCTTTGTGGTGGATTTTTTGGTATCTATCTTTATCTATAGGCAGTGAGCCTCACTTCTGGATAGTGAGTCCTCTTTGTAGGCAGTAAGCCTTGTATCTAGACAGTGAGTCATTTTTGGGTAGTGAGCCTTTGTATCCGGTTTTGCATTACTATTATATTGTGATTTAATCCTCACCATGTTTTTTCCCTCATTAGGTTTTCCATGTAAATATGGTGTCTCTAGTATTTTATTTCTGTTATCTACATTTCATATTTATACTTAATAAGAGATTAAAGTTAATGTGGAATTGATTAAGATTGGAAGTGAATGTGATTAGATACAATTGATTCAACCCCCCTCTCAATTTTCTTGTACAATTCAAAAAACATCCATCAGCCTAGCAGAAGAAAGAAGGATAATTTTTTTAAAGGCTTCTTGAAGCATACCTTGGTAAATTGGGGAAGTCTAAAGAAAATCCCAAAGTAATACCTTAGCGGGAGTAACACAAAGTTTCTTGGCATGGTCATACTCACTTGGTCAACTAGTTGCAGGTCTAGGTGCTTGAGGAAGACATGGTTGAAAAGGTGGTAAAGAAGTAGATTGATCAAATTTTATTTTATTCTTTCTAGTATTATAAGTGTGAGTTATTGTATTATAAGAAGAAGATTTAAATTGCATAAATGTTACATAAAGATCTAGATAATTGTTGTTAAATACAACACCATGAATATAATGAAACCTTTTGGGAGAAGGACTAGCCAGAGACACATAAATTAATGGTCTCTTAGGCCTTTGAGGAGAGGAAAAAAACTAAAATTAAAAATTTATAGATTCAATATGAATTTTAGAGGAACTATTTGAACAAATACACTCGACATTGAACTGTGATGGATTAGATGGGGATGAGATTATTGATTCACTAACACATCATCTCTAGAAGAGAGTGCATTGGAATAAAGTGGGGTTAAATTTATGTTAAGTAAAGTATCAACAATTTCACCATCTTGCACAAAAATCTCCTTACAAATAGAAGGAACTTTAGGAGGGGTTAACAAAGAATAATAAGAAATTTGAAAATAACTCACTTTAACATGCTTCTAAGAGAAATTATTAGAGTTTCTTAGAAAAATGAGAAAGGGATAGAAGGAATAAAGATAAAAATTTCATTTTTAAATAGACATATAGAAAATCTTTCTAAAGGCCAACATATGTCTCTTTTGATGACATGGAATGGGGTTCGGGGTAGCACCCCAAATTTGTTTTAGAAGGAAAAACCCCAAGATTCATCCTTTTTTATGGAAGGAGTTTTCATGTTGGGTTCACCAAAATGTAGAGGAGGAAATTTATTACTCCTTATTCTATGGGAAAAATAATAATCTACAAGGATAGAATGGTCTTCAACTACCTCAAGGATTAAAACTACAATGATAGGATAAAATGATGCGAGCTCTAGAAACAAAAAATGAGGTCATAGAGGTCTTCTAGATAAACTGCAAAGTTCTTTGCCAGGAATGAAATTACGAATCAAGTATGACAATATGACACATTATCATCTCATACAAACAAAAACCAAGACTATCACATTAAATAGCTTAAGTGACTACAACAACTTGATTGCTAGGAAATTTCAATAATGCAAGGAAGATAATAGAGAATAACATAATTAAACTAAATTAAAATAAACTAAGTAAAATATAGATTAAATGGTATGTAGGTGATGACATGAATGAAGATAAATAAATCACTCACAACTAAACAAGCAATGAAGCCTCCAATGAATATTTTTTCAATACCTTTATAAATAATACCAAAAAAAATGTTGGGGTATTTTTAGGGGATTACCTCACTCAAAACCTTGTTTCGGTGTTTCCACCTCCATGGATAGTCAAATAGGTAGAAATAAAAATATACAAGATAGTAAAATTCATAGACAAGGTATGTGAGAAATCTCAAGATGCTCAAAGACGTAATATAAGAGATATATCATCTACATGGTTTGAGGAAGCCAAAGAGAGAGAGAGAGAGAGATAGTTGTGAGAGCCAAGAGAGTTGCAAAGTGTGTTGTAAGAGCTTGATATTTCTATAACAAGTTGTAGAGAGTTGTGAAAGCTTGAGAGAAAGAGAGAAAGGGATATTTTGAGAGAAAGAAGAGGGCATGTGCAGGATCATCAAGGAAAAAAGAGGCCCTTAAGTGGTGATGAAAATTTAGAAAATCAAAGTTAGGTAAATTGATATAAAAAATTGAATAAGTTATCCATATTATTTCAAAAATATGTAAGAATAAAATCTGTAGAAAATTGAATGTATTCTTTAAACTACTAGGGTTTTTTGAATAAAAAAATCTATGTGGTGAAAATTTGAAACTTGAATGCAGCAATACTTAAATTTTAGGAAAAAAGAAGAAGTAGGTGTCTGTCTAACCACCCTAACCACAATAAAATGATAATATTTTTTAATAATATTTTAGATATAAGTAGAGGACTCATGTCCCAATGTAATGCATATTTTTTTGTATTTTTCTAAAAGTAAATAATTAATTATGACTTTTTTATTACAACTTAAAAAAAATATTAAAACTCGTAAGTCTGACCATCTTAACTTGGTCAAAACTTCATGAAATTTATTTTTTTCTATCCTATAGTATGTGAAACATATTTAGGATTCAAAAAATGTGATATCATTTGAAAGCTATAGATGTTTTTCAATCAACCTATCAATCAAGACTTTAGTCGTTATTCAAATAGAAAAGAAATAATAATAATTTATTAAATTCTAAGTAAAGCATAGTTTATATTGGTGAAAAGTTGAGAATATCCTTTAAAACCACTTTTCATTTCATCAATTTTCAGTAAAAAAAATTCATCAACCACATGGGCCATCATATCACTTACATATCACCACTTTTGGCCCATCATGATCTTGCACATAACCAAAAGAGAGAGTTTTCAAGAGAAAGACCAAAAATTCAAAAATGAATTGAAAATATTGATGTTAAAGAGAGAATAAGAGGGAAAAGAAGGTTCCCAAGATGTTACGAAGCGTCTTGAGCTATTTCCACTTACAAAGGTAGGTGACAAGTTGAAACATGCTTAGAAACAACCATTTCAACATTGAAATGTAACAAGATGATAGTGTGGCATGCAAACATCTATGCGGGATGCTAGTGTCTAGAAAAATCACACCTAAAAATGGTGGGAATGAGGAAAATATAAGGTTTAATGCAAAGCTAACACAAGAAGGTGGTTTCTAAAAAGGGGTCTTGAGAATCTTGAGAGGGAAAAAATGTTAATGCAATGGATTAAATGAACCTACAAAAATACTAAGGGAGTGGAAATTAAAGTGGATGTGAAAATTTAGGTGAAGTTGCAAGGGATACAATTTTACGACACTACAATCACTCAAGTAGGTTCCAAAAAAAGAGTGAATTTATGCTTTCACCTAAAAGGGAGCATAATTTTGGATGTTACATTCAACATCAGATGTGATTATAGCATAAGAGGCTATGAGTCAATAACTATGTCTCACAAGAGTATTTGATATGAGACACCAAGTCATGAAGCTCATAAATAATTTAAAAAATTCAAGACAGTTGAGTGTTTGTATAATAAGGAAAAAAATAGATGATGATAGAAAAAAAAAATTGTTGAGAAGTTTTCTACACAAGTTTCCATAAAGGTTACAAATACAAAATAGTGACTAAAATTTTGACTTAAATTAGCAAGACAAGGGTAAGAGAACACTAGACCAAAGATGTATATTTTTAAAATTTTAAAGATCTATAAATATACTATAGTGTTTAAGGATTTTGAATTTGTATAGGTTTAAGTCTAAGACCAGACAAAATTTTAGAAATACAAAAAACCTATTTTTTATATAAGGAGCATGCATGAAATTTTATTTTGTAAAGAAATAAAATTAATGTAGTAAGTTTCAATTGCTTGATAAATGAGAACTTCTAGAATGCAATATGTTAGAACTAGTTGAATCTATCTCTAAAATAATGATATGATA
Source organism: Sequoiadendron giganteum (assembly GCA_007115665.2). Lineage (NCBI taxonomy): Eukaryota > Viridiplantae > Streptophyta > Pinopsida > Cupressales > Cupressaceae > Sequoiadendron > Sequoiadendron giganteum. The sequence continues at coordinate 238,095,670 of CM021103.1, read as the reverse complement.
ACACTTTTAAGATTGTGAGATACAAATTTTTAATTTTTCAATGTATAACATGAAATACAATTTGAGCAATGATATTTCCAAACAAACTTAGATCTCACTTATATTTTAGAATAATAGATATGTAAATAAAAATCTTGTAGTAACAGTAAGATATGTCAATTTCACCAAAATGCAGTGTAAGAAAAAGGGCTCTAGGGTCTAAATCATACCTTTTAACCTATACCATTTAGAGGGACACAAAAATGATCATAAAAGACCACTTGACTACTATCCTCAAAGAAGAGACAAAATGGTTGATCAAGGTTTTCATGCCCTTTCAAGTTGATTAGGATTTGAATTTATTTGAATAGATATTATGCGTGCGATTTTGTAAATACAAACTAGGACAAGTATGCAACTTCAAAAAAATAATATAAATATAGAATAACACAAAATTATTTGATAGAAACTGAGAACACAAAAGTAGAGCGTTGATCTAGAGGAATCTAACAAAATCTAAACTCAAACTGATTGGTCAAGGGCATGGGTTCCCTAGACCAATAATTGTGTTTTCTAGAATCTTAGAGTAAGTACAAGTGCATTATTGTATGTAGGTTCTTCTCTATTAGAATCAACTTTAAAACATCATCTATTAATGAATAATTGATCTCTCCCTAATTTGATGAATGAATGTGCTTAAATGCTTGACCTTGATATTAAGTTTTTAGTCTTCTCCAAATCCACTTCAAATTTGTAACTTGCAAGAAAGATAGGAGAGAAAGGGTTCTTCCACATAAGGGCTTACCTAAATCAAACCTCATTTTTGTGTTTTCACCTCTACAATGACTATGATGATGTTTGATAAAGAGTGTTTATTCTAGGTTATGCACAGAAAAATGGATAAAAACAAATGATAAATCATGAGTGCTACAACTTAACACTCATATTTTCTTAAATATTTGATGAATTGAAGTCATGTCACACATCTCATGCAAGGAGAAATTTATTTTTGATTGAAGATCTCTCAAGTGTTGGTACTCACAAAATAACGAACATAAATCATGAAAGTTCAATCTTAGTTATGATTTGACATGGTTTGGATAATGAATTGTAGAGATGATTTTGAATAATGAATGGGAAAAGTGCATGAAAAGATAAGTCCTCCTTTTATTTTAGTTTGTAAAATTTACCAAAAACTCTTCCCCTATGAAGGGCTCTCAATTTTGCATCACCCAATTCATCATCTCAAGCTCTTGGTACTACTCCCTCTCCTTCTTGGCTATTGTAAAGCCTCGCCATAAGACCCTAAAGGAAATTTCTACACAATGCGGAAGCGTACAATTTTTTTTCTTAAAAAGTGCATTATTATCAAAGAAGATGCACAATACTTCGCAAACCTCTAAGGAAACATGACAAAATTACCTATATAATCAAAACATACACTCAAATTGCACATAAAGCATTTAATAAAATATTAGCCATACATCTAATTGCACATAATTACAAGCATTAAAGATACTAAAACTCAGAATAAAATATAAGAAGCTTCAGATTACATTAACTTAAAGATATATTACAATACTCATTCCCAAAATGAGGTAGATCAAACCTAACTATTACAATTACAAAATTCCTCCTCCAAAACAAATGAGGGGAATAATAATTACAAGAGCTATACTGAAGTAAAAGAAAACTTAAAATAAATACTTAATCCATTGTGAGCTCTCCACTGGAAAACTTTGCAACGTAATCTACAAATAAAAGGGGGACCCAATGGCACAGGGCACATGTTCCTCCCAACCAAGTGGTACCCAAAGGCCCACCCCCCATGCTAGGAGATAGTAACATAGATATAAGGACAACCTACTACCTCTAGACACAGGCTGACTCAACTCTAAACAAAACCACCACAAGAACAACAATAACTCAAAGAATACATTGCTACCTGATTTTAACAATTTGAAACCTCAGTAACCTATACATTCAACTAACCTAGGAGAAAATCCACTCAAGGTACATGAGTTACCCATCAGATTGTTCCAAATCTCGGCCCCCATTGTGCTCCTCCCTCCTATGGTTACCATGTGATTCATCAACACTCCAAACTAAGTATCCAACAAATCCATTCACAAAAGAAACATACCATTCCCCGTTCGTGGAAAATGGGTAACATACTAAAGGAAATCAAGCATTAAGGCAGTCAAGACAATAAATATGCCTAACGCAATTCCAAAACAACTTCCCCAACCAACATACGAGGAAATAGTCATAAAATGTATTTTCAAGGAAATTATCTAATTTTTGGATATTTTAAATCCTTTTCCTTCATAGAAAAAATAAAAATTTCCCTATTAGAATAATTAATTAAAATAATTAAATTCCTCATGAAAACATCGAAAGAAATACTAAAATTTAATAGATAGTTGCAACTTTATCAATTACTTTTAAAAGAAAAATATAAATTCACTAACAACCCTAACCCTTCAATTTCCAACTAAAGCACTTAATGCATGCACACATTACAAAATATAGTTAATACAAAAATTAAATTCCTTCCTTAAATTCTTCCATTATAAAATTATTAGATAGTACTTTTGCATGCACTTACTATAAAATATCCATATATGTAAATAAGTTATTTAGTCTTAATCTTTAATTTTTTCTATTTGTATGAAACAATCCAATTATATCCAATATAAATATATATACATGTTATTTTTTATATAATCATACAATATATACACAACACAAATTTCAATATATTTAATTATATATAAAAATTCTAATATATATATTTTCTAACCATTAAACATAGTACCACAATGTTTTAATCAAAATAAATTCATAAATATTTAATTTCCAATATATATAAAACTTAAACCTCAAAATTCGCATTAGTGCGGAGGGAAAATGAATGAATGTAATAAATTTTGCATATTATATAACACTATAGCTTTAAGCATGGAGAGGGGAAGGCTTGCTACTGCCGACCCTCCCCATGGAGGGGTGTGGTGGTGGAGGTTCTACCATCCCCTTCCCTTAGGGGAAGCGACAGTGGAAACTCCACTGCCCACCTCCCTTTAGGGAGAGCAGCGATGGGAGATCCCCGTGCAACCCTTCCCATAAAATTTAATCCACATTTTATGTCACAGCTACAACATACGAATTCGCGTATAATGAATTTATTAAAATAATTAAAAAAAAAAATCTAAAAGAATTTCATCAGTAAATGAATATGTAGTGAGGATACATATATTCACACACACACACACACACACACACACACACACACACATATATATATATTTATTGAGTTTCATTAATAAATAAAATTGGGAAAAAACTTTTGAAGAAAATTAGCTACAAGAAAATGTTTAACTAGGCAACCAATTTTTCTTTAGGGGAATTTTCACAATAACAATAACCGTTTTCTCAAATTTATGAAAGGGTTTCTATTTCTAAAATAAAAGTTACACATACTTCATAATAATAAAATTTAACAAAACTTCTATAGGGAAATTTAAACAAATTCCCACAAGATTACCAAAATCACTTTCCTCTAAATTTACACAGAGACTTTCAAAAACTAAAATAAATTCTTAATTCATAGATTCTTTTCCTTTGAGTTTTTCCACAACAATTCTAAAATATAGAAGCCTTACAATTTTTTGAAAACAATTTAAAGCTTCTACAAAACAAAATATCTTCTTGCACAGTAGATCTTTCAATCTCTTTTAAACCAATTTTAAACAAAGCTTCTACAAAATTGAATTTTGCATAGACAATCTTTTTCACACAACTAAATAAATAAAATAAAACTTAAAAGAACCTGTTTTCTTGAAGCTTGAAGAAAATGAAAGTTGGAGCAGAGCCTCCCCTTCAGAGATCAATTTCCAAAGCTTTTCTGAAAATCACCACTTCCAGGAAGATGTAAATATACAGAAGCCACCAAAATTCCTAAGAACCCCTTTGTTTTTTTATCAATTTTCAACCAAAACCTCTCTCAAAAATAATATCTTCCTCTCTAAAAATCTCCCGTGAAGTAAATTATTTCCTCTCTCAATTAAGGCAAAAATTATCTCCCAGAATAATTTCTCAACCAAGAGTAATTAATAATTCTTCTCACACACATGTCAAATTGAAAATATATTTTCAACAACCACAAATATTTTCTCAAAGTCTTTTGCATTTTTAAATAATTTCTAATCACAATATAATTCCAAATTGAAATTAATTAACACTAATTAAAATTTAGGATTAAAATGAAATTAATCTTGCCTTTTATTTTAATTTTCTCAACATCATACTTAATTAATTAATTTTAATTATTTAATAAATAAATTCAACCCATAGGACTAAATTTAATTAATTAACTTAAATAAAAACTTCTATCCACAATGTATAATTTTAATTTAAATAAATATCAACACTATTTAAAGCAATAATTATAAGTACTTATTTCCATACTCAAGAGCCCTTCAGAATTAAATAATATTAAAACAAGCACCCAAAGACACAATAGACTCGACTGACGACCCACTATGGCTAGGGTGTAGACTTGACACAAGTAACCTAGCTACTATCTCCTAATCATCATACCGTTGGGTTGACACGCTCGAACTTGTGAGGCCAGGTGGAGTCGATGTCATGTACCTGCAAACCTATATTCAAGGCATCAATAACACATGTATATATAATCATTATAAAACACACCATGAAGAGGAAATCACATAATCGTAGGGCGCTCGCAATCGAGTGATGGAATTTTGTCCCCTTCTCCAATATAGTATCACCAAACTGACACTTCCCTCATTACTAAAACTCATGAGCAATAATCATGACATGTAAACCAACATTATTTTTAATCAAAGCATGTCAAGTATAACACCAAGGAAAGTACATCTCATAACACACATAGTTCATACATCGCTCTATAAGAAATGATAAAATAATAAAACATCTCAATCTAACATAAAATCAAAATAGAGGGGTGTTACATTCTCCCCCCCAAGGGTCAGGCTTACTCCTAGAAGCTTGCAAAAACCCCCAGTAGAAATTTCACAAAACACACATAATCCATGGTTCCAACACTGAACCACTACACATACCAACATAAAAAAAATAACAATATCGAGAGTTATGATCCTCATAGCCAAATTCATTGTCAAACTAAACAATCACATAGTATCAAAACACATATCCTAACATATCAAGAATCAAAGTAGAGGAAACAACACTGAAGGCACTTCCTCGGCCTCCTATACCATAGGATTTTCATGAGCTCCCGAATCAGCACATTTGTACCCTAATGCTCTATCCGATAATGAACAATCGTTGCACTTGCTCAACAAGTCCTTCTTGCATCATTCCTTGTTGGCTTCTTAACTACTGATCACTGACTGGTTCCAAGAGTGTTCCTCTTAGAGCACTGTCTCGCTAAGTGGCCCTGTTGGCCACAATTGTAACATCATGTACCTTTACCCACTACAACCTTTGCATGTTGTGTCGACTGTTCCAAATGGAAACACTTACAACGTCTCCAGTTTGAGTTCTTTCTAATTTGAGAACCACTACCACCAGGTTGAGGTTGTGACACCTTAAGCTTAGTGGTATGCCTTGCATAATCACCCCATCTTTTGCCTTGGTCAAAATGGGTCCCCCTTTTATGTTTTTATCCTTGGTTGTTTTTCAAACAAAGTTTGGAGTCTTTTTTTTCCAATACTTTGTTTTTTCTTTGGTTAATTCTATCAAAATCGAAACCGGAACTGAATCGGGTTTTAAAACTCATTTTGATCCCCATCCCGACAGTCGTTCTTTTTGGCTTTTTGTTTTGTCTTTGTCGGAGCTGAAGCCGGAGTGGACGTTAAGTTGTAATTTATTCAAAGTTTCAAAATGCAATTTCATCTCGCCTCCACTTTTTGGTTTTTCGTTTTTAACTAGGTTTTGTATGTTAAGTTTTTTTATTTCAGTCTTTTGGTTTTATTTTGAAGTTTGTTTTCACTTTATTCTTTGTCGATGGGCTCAGACCGGGAACCAAGTTGGAAATTTAAATAAGTTTCCAAATCCATTTTCATTTTGATTCTGCTCCTGTTGTTTCTTGGACATTGACTTTTATTGAAGACATATGACAATAATGTGCCAGTTCCTTCTGCAGTTCCAACTATGATCTGTTGCATTTAATGCATTAATGATAGGTGTCATGCATGTGTGAAACCTCGAGTTTTACCTTAATTAGGGATTAACGCATAGTTATTACCATCATTGTTAAGAGATTGAAGGGTGAACCAAAGTTGTAGTCAAGCTTTTGTGCGAGTGAATCGATTGTTACAAGGACTATTACGTGCAGATTGCTTCAGGAGGATAGCCTACTTATTTGTGTTTGAGGTAGGGTTTTCTATTTTCATTCTTCTTTTTACTTTCACATTTTTCATTTTTGTTCATTTTGGATTTTTTTGCTTTGAGCAAGTTCATGATTCTCATTAAGTTCGCATGATTGTTTTCCTTTCTTTGTTTGTTTGGATTTCTTGTCTTTGTTTATTTTTTGTTTTTAGTCTGGACTCTTTGTTTTCAGCACGGTCTTTTTCATGTTTTAGTTGTGATGCCCTAGTTCTTAAAGGCGTAGGTTAAATTACGGTTTCATAGTGAGTAGGGTTTTGTAAATCTTATTTTTACTTAGGAAATCTATTGCACTTTCAGTCTGGTTAATTTAAATAGGGTTAAATTCATGCCCTAGTTTTTATATAACGTGGGTTTTTAGATTTAGGGTTTTTCACACATTTCTGCATTCATGCTAATTTTTAGTTTAAAAATGATGCCCTAAAAGGTACAATCATCTCTCGGTCATATGGGAATGGTTTTGTTAGGTTATATTTAAACCCCTTTCGTGTTAATATGACCTAGTCCTTTAAATCATAAAGTCATCTATCAAATGGTTAAAAATGACTTATGATGTCATGGTCATTATGGGTCGAAGTGGGATCAGAATCAATCTAGACTTTGAATCATGATTTTCTAGTATGTATCGATTCCATTTCCATCCTGTCTCTGACTCCATGTGTGGTAAGAAGCGCTCTTTCAAAATAACCATAACCTAGGTGAAAGTGGAACCGGAATCAGAATGAAATATGAAATTAGAAAATTTAAATGAAACCAAATCCATTTCCATTCTGGTTCTGATTCTAGTTGCCATGACACTTCCGACTCTGATCCTGCTTGTTATTGTTAAAATCTCAATAATGATTTTTGCCTCGAGCTCAGTAGTATTTTAAAGAAGATGGTTTAGAATGTTTTTTAATGCTTGGTTCTTCCTTCGCTATCTATATGAATAGTAAGGTTTTAAAAGCATGTTTTGTGATGTTCATTCAAGGATCTAATTAGAGTTTTCTTGTTGCAGGAAAGCTAAAGAATGTTAGGAGTCTCAGGAGAATCCTCCCAAAGGAATTGGCTTGCAAAAACATCAAAGGAAGCAACTAATCCCAAGAAGGTAAAGCCGGAGCATCTACCTTATACTTTAAGGTATAATCATAGGGGTCCTATTGTCACTGCAAGCAAAGTAGAATCAGATTGGTATGATATAGCTGACACCAACCTGGGCTCATACAATTTTAGTGATTTGAATTTGGAAACATTCGCAGAAGATATAACAGGGAGAACTCAAAGAATAGTGGAGTCCGGTTTGGCTCATATCACCTTATTTCCTCTATCTATCCAGATCCTGGAGTTGATTCTTATAGTAGAAAGGGCTTATAATCTAGCCACTAGATAGTGTGTGGATTCATAGGATAATGTAATTATAGATCTTACTCCTCAAATGTTCCAACACATGTTTAGTGTCTCAGATCCAAAGAACCTGGTACAGTTGAAGGAGGCTGAAGCTTTAAAGATATAAAGCAAACACAAGGAGACTAACAAGACTCACTTGAACAATAAATGGTTAAGAATGGAAAAGAAGTCTTTGACCAAGCTTCATGATCAACCAAAGAGGATAGAGTTCTACAAAGAAGTATCAGACCTGATCATGATGTTGTCTAAATTCTTTGGGAAGAGGGATGCATTTCACTTCAAGGAATGGATGTTTCCCTTTATACAAACCATCTTTAGTGGCACCTAACACTTTCATTGGCCAATGATTGTTTATGATGCTATTTATGACAAGTTAACAAGGATAAGGGAAACCAAATGCTTCTTTATGACTTCTTATGTTGTGTATGCAGTAGCTAGAGGAGGTATCTTTCTAGGATTGAATAGAGTGGATATATTGGGAGAAGCTAGTGGGCAAAGGAAAGTATGGGACCATTATAATCAATTATCTCTACAAGTATCTGAAACACAATTCAGAAGGGTTCATGATTCATTTCTATATGTAATCATTAACCAACTTAATGGGGATGCAGGATATCAACTAAGCCAAGAAGCTATGGCATTTATCATAGAATGGGGATGTTGGTATATCCAATACCCCAAGTTTACTTATTGGGTAAACCCATAATAGTGGTGTACAATTTTTATGAGGAAGGAAATTTGAGAAAATTCTCACATATTGAAAATTTCATGTTTTAAAGGGTTCGGTCAAACTAGGGTGTTCGCACAAACCCAAAAGAGGGGTTCGGTCAAACCCCTAGTTCGAGTGAAGTTCGAGTGAACCCCCTTTTGCATGGTGGGTTCACTTAAACCCTGTGATTCCATGTTCCGTTATGGGGAATTCAAAAAAAAGGGAGGTTCAAGTGAACCCCCCTTTGAACGAACCCTCATTTACCCTTTTGAGTGAAGGGAGGTTTGTTTGAAGGGGGGTTCGATCAAACCCCCCTTTTTTGCCCTTCTCGACCTCTTCCACCCAATTTTAGCAAAAATTTTCCCTTCGAAGCTCAGGTTGAGGATGAAAATGGAGGAGACTTCATAAACCCAATTGGAAGATGGTAGTCCTTAGAACGAGCTATCCAATGAATTAAATTTTAATATGTTTTGGTTTTATTATGTATGTGTTTTTTTACTTTTATTAAACATAGATTTTTGCACATGTGGAAAAGTAGAAGATTATCAAAATAAAAATTATAAAAATACGTTGAGGCTAGGTATTGATGTCCTTGATCCATTAAAAAAAAAAGTGAATTTCGATACATACAGAAAAAATTATTTTGTATACAGTCCGCCTATGTCTAAATTGCAATTGGTTTGACTTCAAAACTTGATTAAGGAAAAAATATTGAACAAAAAAATATGAGACCAAATGCAAGTGCTAGATACCATAGTTATAAATCCAAATTTGGAAAAATTAGAATTTTATCCTTTATACAAAAAAAGTTATGTTGTATACGGTGAGCGTCACTTTTTAAAAATGTTGTTTTCTGAAAAAACCAGTTTTCGTGGGAGATGGAAAAAAAGTGCAATCTGATTCCAAAAATTTTGAAAAAAATATTTTTAGAATCTACAGACAAAATGTGATGAGACTCTAGTTTTCATCATCTTCAAATTCCTCACGTTTTAGCCGCTATAGGTGCCCAAATATGAAGATTTAGTTAAAAATAATAATTGCAGTGTCCAGTTTGGCCAAAAATTGTAAACCACTATTGTGGGATCACCCTATTTTAGACTGGTTGGATTTGAGGGTCATCCTCATTTTCTCCCAAGATGTTGTCGCAATAGGATAGTTCTAATGGAATTTGTATATCAAGCTCTAGGGGTTAATGCCCAGTTTGGATTGAAGCATAAAACAAGATGTCATAAGTTCCCCATGCAATTGGGTGAATATAGCTGTCAACATCTGGTGGGAGCTAAGGTAGTGTGCAGTGAGTTGATACATCTGAAACTAGGTTTGTACACAACTTGGAGGTACTTTGACCAAAGGAATAAAATGAATGTCTTGTTGCCTTCTATTTTTGATAAGTATTTCAACTTATTGGAAGATTTACAGAGTGACCTTCATGATGAGTATGACGTCAGGAAGAAAAATTATGAGAGGTTACCCGTCTCACTCATGGTAGAACTTGGGATCAAGGATGATATCCTTGACACATTAGTGGATGATGGTGTGGTATTAGATCCATCATATGAAGCATTAAATATTGGCACCAAAAGCTTGGATCCGGTGGACTGGGATGGTGAGGAGACCATAGATATAAAGAAAATAGGAAGGCAAGTTTTGGATAGAAGTATTCATTGGTTTGTCCTAAGAAGTGGAAGGGATACAAAATAATCAAAAGAAAATTTCCTTCCAAAGAGCCTTTGGAATTCTTCCCTCCTGACATTGAAGAAATTGAGCTACAAGCATCAGCTCAAGATGAACCAAAGACACAAGAGGGAGATGCCCAAGAACGACCGGTGTTTTTCACTTTAGCAGTGGGTGAGTCATCTTCTCAAGTCCCTCCTACAAAGCAAAAAAGTGGAGAAATGCAAAGAGGCACTCTTTATGATACAACTGAGACCTTGAAGTAAAGGAGAAGAGGTGGAGATCCATGATGTGGGAATGGACTCTGATGAGACTCTGTCAGAGAAGGATGCACAAGAAAATATGATTCTAGAGGAAGACATTGAACAAGTTTTGAAAAAGGAGGATCAATGGGAACTATTTGAGGAGGCAAAGAAGGCCTCAGATGATCAAGCACGCACTGCATCAATAGAGAAGAAAAATGTAATTGATTCCGAGGCAGAAGATGATCCCTTACTTCAGCAACAACAGATAGAAGCCCAATGAAGAACTGATGAGATGGAAAAAAAGCAAAAAGAAAAGCAACAAGAGCTCAGGATTAAAGAGGAAAATGATAAGTTGGAGTTATTACAAAAAATTCATGATTTGGAGGAGGAAAAAGCAAGGCATCAAAGGGAAAGAGAAGTTCTGGTGGCTAAGTTTAAGCTTGTTGAAGGGGCTCATAAAGAGAAAGAGGAAGCAGAATGTGTGCAAAAGGATAAATATGTCGAGGAGTTGATCAAGCAGCAACAAAAGGAAAAGGAAGATGCAAAAAAACCTAAGGCATTAGAGGAAGAAAGAAATCAGGAACTTGAGAAGAAGAGGTTAGAAGAAGAAAAAAAAAAAAAGGGAAGAAGAAGAGAAAAGGATACAAGGAAAAAAGGATAGGTAGGAAGCTGAAAATCTTGCTAAGACAAACATGGAGCAAGGGCAGCTAAGAGGGAGTTGACCAAGTTGAAGGAAATGAGAGGATTTATTGCTGTGGAGATAGAAAGGATCAAATTTAAAGATAGTTGGGTTGATGGGCTAGATTTGGAGGTGCTTCAACAATTCTTCTCCAGTTATGACAAGTACATTGCAGATCAGGCTTCACATGCATAGTTAATAGCCTCATGCATGCACGGTTTTTCTTCTTTGCATGCACAACTAACAATTTGTGGGCACGTGGATTTTTTCTTTCTCCTCTCTTTTCTTCTCTTCCAGTTTAACTGAGTTTCCAAGATGACATTAATCCCTGAAAAGGTGGATCGACCTAAAATAGAGAGGACTTCAAATTTTTCTATATCTATAAATACCTGTGAGGTATCATATTGTAAGGGTCAGCTAAAAGAGAATAGAATTGGCCACCAGATAATAGGAGATAGAATTTTTCATATTTGTTACAGAGATACATTTTTACTTTATTTGCAGTTGAATATAATTACAGGTTTTTACGCAATATGGTGTTAGAATTGAGTTTTACCTGATAAGTTTGATGAATTATAATCTATCTGTATGCCAGTGATTGTGCTGAAGCATGAGTGTTTCTTATGTGATGAAAGTCATTAGAAGAAACCACATTTAAGGATTATTTCATTAAATTATCTATGAATTGAATTTATTGAAGTCTGTTGATCAATGGTCTTGGCAACAAATGAAAGTGTGTTCTTTTATCTTTTAAATATTTATGATGTGTGATTGTGATGTTAAATTAAGCACCTTAGATGCATGCAATAGTATGGACTGTTATGTGAATTGCATCATGTGTTGGTTTTCTTGATCTATTGGAAGAACATTTGTTGTTGAAGATATATGTCCAGATATTAGATAAGTTTTATTCCTATTTTCTCATATACGCCTGGATCTATCTTTTTATTTGATTTTAAAACCCCTTTTATTAAAGACAGTTCAATGAATGAGTCATTGCTTGCATTCCTTATTACCAGCAAAGGCCCCTTGAATATTACAGTTGCATGAAATGATTGAGTGACACAAGATATTTGAGAACCAACTACCAAGACCTTGGGAGTTAGGCTACTATATGTTGTCTTTCTTTTTTAGGAGAAATAGAGTAGAAACATTTTTTTTTAACGTTGTTTGTGTCATTTTCACCATCAACAGATATGGCGCTAGAAGGAGGGATGAAGGAAAAAGTTGGCTCGCATTGTGTCTTTCTCACTAGAGAAATACAGGAGGATTCTTAGATCCTCTACTGATCTTGAACCATTGGAAGAACACTGAACCCCAATTAGACCTAGACCCCATGCTCGTAGAATATTGATACCTACATTTCCACCACCACTTACTCCACCTGGATTTCAGCCAAATCCACTTACACCACCACTAGTTCAATCTACATCACCACCACTAGCTTGGCTAGTATCACCTCCACCCACTCAACCAATTTTACTCATGGCTTATTTTGTGAATAATCCCTATCCGTTAAGGACTATTCCAGGAGGAATCCATGACTTTCCAAAGAATCAACAAAATTTTTGTCCCAAGTACATACATGGCGAATCAAGAAGTGTTGAGGAACACATAAAAGCGTTCAAAGATGCTTGTACATGAGCTCAAGTTGCTCATCAGGACGTGGTATGTAGATTGTTTACTTATTGTTTGGGTGATATGGCATATAACTGGTACCTAAATTTTCCCAAGGGATCCATTCTGGGTTGGACAGATTCATAAAATGTGTTCATTAATTAATTTCAGGTTTATGTAGACCTTACCATCTTGTATCGCCAGTTTTCCACCATAAGAAAGGAACATCATGAGCCACTACCTCTATTCAATATCAGATTCCAAAGAATGTTTCATAGGTTGCAAGACCCTTACTTGGTAGCTGAGAATATTGCCATATAGGAATATTTCAGAGTTTTTGATCCCTTGATTGGCCTATTCTTGCAGAGAACTTATCAGCCTGATGAGATTAACTCTTTGTCTAAATTTTATCATCTTGATATCAAATTGCAACAACAAATAAGTTTTCAATTAGGAGGTATAGCAACAAGTCTTCCTCCCATGAATTATCAGATGCCTAACCCACCATTGTACAAAACTATCCTAGGGATGTCTTACTCCCAATATGGACCTGTGTCTGAGTTACAAGCTCTGCCTACCATTCCCTTTTTCGAAAATGGCATGCAAGATTCTTCCCAACAACCTCTAAATCAACAACAACAAGCGGGAGGATCAACCCATGTTCATTCCCCAACCATAGTACAAAATGTGCAAAATGAACAAGCTAGAAACTCTCAAGAGACCCTATCTCAAATGTCTAATGACATGGCACGACTTAGGAAAAATCCTCCCCATAACCAAAACTAGAATTATCAGAATCAGGGAGGTTACAAAAACCAAGGAAATTATTCCAATCAGAATGAAAATCAGAACACCAACCAGAAATTTCAGAATCAAAATTCCTCTAACCAAAATTACCAAAATCAAAATAGAGGATATAAATAGAGGTTCAATAACAACAATAGGCAGTGGAATACAAGACCTAACAATGGGGGGGTTCCCCATAACTATCAGTCAGGTGAGGAGAGACCTCATACTACTAATGTATCTGACCTCAATTTCATGACTAATTGGTGCAGGCTACATGATACTACGACACATTTTGAGGTTAATTGCCCTGAAATGGAGAAAATTTTAAAGATTACACAAGCTGATTCCCATCCTCCAATAAGAAATTCCAATCCGGATAATGGGTGAGTAATTACTGCTATGACTTATGAAACTATTGAAGAGAAATACCAATTTCCCATGTAGGGAGACAATGGCCCAGAGGAGGATGTGTATGATGCCCAAGCCTTTCAGTCTAAAGGTGGTCATTTTCTAAGAAATTAGAATATAGGCCCCTTGACTACATCTATACCTCCAAACAATACAGTCTCACCCAACCAAAATGCAGATAATAATCCACCACCACCAAAGGGACCTTCTGATTCTCAGAATAGAGGTAATCTACCTCATTTTCCTAAATATCAAATCAAGAATGATTTAGAATTTGATTTTATTATAGAATTATAGAGACAAAAGACATCATTGTCATTCTTTGACATAATGAATTGGTTCCCATATCAACGTGAAGTGGTATTGAAGGCCATGGAGGAGGCATACTACTTAAAGGGAAAAGGTAAAGTCACTCCTATGAAGGAGACAAATGCAACTATCTATAAAGGTAAGACCAGTACTCGACCTTTTCTTTTAAGTTTAAGGATTTTTTGAAAGAATTTTCACAACTGTTTGTTGGATTCTGGAGCATTGGGAAATGTTATGCCCTTTTCAATATGTAAGAAGTTAGGATTAAGTCCTATCCCAACCAATAAGAAAGTGATTAAGTTAGAAAAAACTGAGGTTAATATTGTACGAGAACTAAAGAACATGCATGTATAGGTTGGATCAGATCCAAGGATCTAGACCTACATAGATATCCAAGTGGCTGATATCCCAGAGACATATGGTATGCTCCTAATTCCAGAGCTAATGAAAAGTATTGGGGGATATTTTTCCTTGGATTTCTCTCACATGTGGCTACCCTGGAAGGGGGCTGCAACACAAATAAGGATTGAGAGTGAACCAAGACTCAAGAACATGATCACAGAGTATGATGCTTCAAATGAAGTAGCATATTTTGAGACTGACATAGGAGTTTTCAAACAAGAGGAAGCCCTTACTTTCTCTATGCCTAATCCTGGGGATACATTGCCCCTAGAACACATTAACCCAATGATTTGCATCAACCAGCAAGTTCTAATAAGGAAATTGCAACAAGATAAGCTGGTTTTAGGAGAGGAAACTGATTTGATTAGTTTATTACTTCCTAATTGGTGTAGGATTCATTATCATAATCATTCAGAGCTGATATGCCAATCATGCCTAGATATCTTAAGTCATGTAGACCAGCCTTAGAAAATATGTCAAGAAGAACTAGCCGTACCACTCTAGACTTGCTTGGTTTTGCATGCTAATTAATTATGAGTCTTTTGAGTCTATTTTATGCTTTCATCTTGGGTGCCATCAGTCTTAGAACATATTGCACTTTACTTCATGAATTTTGAGCAAGTTTTGAAGGAGTTGTCTTTAGCGTAGCCAATATACATGTCATAACAAAAGACTGGATGCATACAGAAATAGAGCTTGGAATTTTATTGAAGACTTTGATGCTTTTGGTATTAGTTTGATCCCTAGAGAAGCTAATCAAATTGTAGATGCACTTTCTATTGCTGCTAGCACATTGGAACCCATGCAAGATTTTGATCTAAAAATATTTTCATTTGAACTAATCTCAATCCTAGTAGTCCCTAATAATGTCTAAAATTTTCAGGTTTTTGATGATGATCAACATATATTGGCCTTTTTGGAAAGTTCTAATGTTTTTCAAGGGTAGATAATAAATGAATATGATAGAGATCGGGGATATTGGGATCATGAGAAAGAGAGTGAAGAAGGGATATTGGAGTTGAAAAGTAATAGAATTCCAAAAGGGATGGTAGCTTTGGAAAGAATATTTGATTATGACCCACAAGCTCATCAAAGGGTGCCCACAGAGAGTGAAGGAGGGAAATATGAATCTGTCAATCTGACTGACTCAGGATTTGAGAGGAATGTTGTCATAGGAAAGACTTTTCCTCAAGAAATTGAGGATAAGATAATTAAAGTTTTGGAGTAGAACATTGAAGCCATTGCTTGGAGTTATGATGATCTAAAAACCTTTGACACTTCGGTGATCACACATACCATACCTCTCAAGCCAAAATCCAAGCCCTTTCATTAGAAGCAATGCCCAGTCAATGCTTTAATAAAACCCCTAATCCAGAAAGAGGTACAAAAACTCCTATCTACAAGGATAATCTTTCCTGATAGACATTCTACCTGGGTGGCAAATCTAGTTCCTATACGCAAAAATAATGGCGAGATCAAATTATGTGTTGATTTCAGGAATCTAAACAAAGCCTCAAAGAAAGATAACTACCCATTTCCCTCTCTGGATGAAGTATTACAAAGGGTTAATGGATCCCAGATGATTTCATTCTTAGATGGTTGTTCTGGATACAATCAGGTCCTTGTTATTCATGAGGATAGGATTAAGACTGCTTTCACCACCAAATGGGGCACATTTGCCTATCAGAGGACACCATTCGGTCTTATCAATGCTGGAGAAAATTTTCAAAGGGAAATGGATGTAGCCTTTAAATACTTGATAGGAAAGTGTATAATCATTTATGTAGATGATTTAACCATCTTCTCTAGGAATAGAGAAGACCATGCTACTGATCTGGAAAAGGTTCTTAAGAAATGTGTAAGTTATGGTGTCTCTCTTAATTCAAAGAAGTATGTATTTGCAGTATTTGAAGGGAAAATCCTGGGGAACATCATATCAGAAGAAGGGATATCCATAGACCTTGATCAAGTGGAGGCCATCTTTAAATTGACAAGGCCGGGCAACAAGAAAGAAATGAGATCCTTCTTCGGTAGGATCAATTTTGTTAAAAAGTTCTTAACAGGTTTTGTAGAGATTGTCAAACCTCTAAATGAAATGATGAAGAAAGATGCAAAGATTGAGTGGAGTGAAGAGGATAAATATGTTTTCATGCAGATCATACAGTCTATATCTGAGGCACCTATTTTGACAAGCCCAGATTATTTAAAACCTTTTTATATCTATTCCTTTGCATCTGACCATTCATGTGTAGTTGTGTTAACATAACGAGGAGAGGAGGGAGAAGAAAGACCCATTTCCTTCATGAGCTCTCCATTTAAAAATGTAGAAGTAAGATACTCACCACTAAAGAAACAAGTCTTTGCATTAGTATGGGTGGTAAAGAAGTTCAGACATTACATTCTTCGAAGTCAAGTGATGGCTATAGTTCCAGATCCAGCTGTAAAGTCTCTTCTGATGCAAAGTGAATTAGGAGAATGAAGAGGGAAGTGGATGGAAATCCTACAAGAATTTGACTTAGAGATTCATCCAATGAGGCTTGTTCAAGGGCAAGGTTTATAAAAAGCAATGGCTGAGGTGGAAAAAAACATCACTTGTCAACAGTATACCATCTAGTCATCTACTAAGGATCCCTAGTACACATATTTGATTTTCTTCCTCCTTAATAACAGATGTCCAGAAGGAATGAATGCTACTCAAAGGAGAGCATTGAGGATGAAAAGTGCTCACTATATGCTAAAAGGGGGATCCATCTACAGAAAGAATTTTCAAGGGATCTAATTGCGCTGTTTAGATCAACAAGAGGCCAAACATGCTATTACTGAGTTTCATGGAAGACATGGAACAGGACATGAATCTACGGATGCTTTGGCCCATCAGATTCTTAGATCAGGCTATTATTGGCCTTATGTATTTCAGGATGCACACCAACATGTCAGAACTTGTCATGTATGCCAAACTTCAGCACCTAAGGAAAGAAATCTTGCTATGCCTTTGCAACTAGTGTATGAGGTAAGGTCATTTTCTCAATGGGCTTCGGATTTTGTAGGTGTTATTAATCCAAATTCTTCTACAAAACATAAATTCAGCTTGACTGCAACTGACTGTTGTGCACGTTGGACTGAGGCTCAACTCTGCAATAATAGCACCACCGAGGTGGTCATCAAGTTTTTGACTGAGAACATCACAACTAGGTTTGGAGTTCCATTTTCTCTAGTATGTGATAATGGCCTTACTTTTTCTTCTGCCAAATTCATTCAATGGGCATATGAGCATAGAATTATTGTGAAGTATTCATCTAATTACTACCTTCAGGGAAATAGAGTGGCTGAGTTCACTAATAAAAATTCATTGGAAGTGATAAGGAAATTGCTAGAAGACAATCCTAGAGACTAGCACACCCAGTTGATATTTACCTTATGGGCAGATCGAACCATAATCAAAGCAACTCTAGGAAATTCACCTTTTAAGTTAGTCTATGGTCAAGACCCTATCTTCCCAATCCATTTACAGATACCTATTCTTAAGTTCATGAAGGGAATTTTACACCAAGGGTGATAGGATTGAGGTTAGATTACTTAGTTTGCTTAACATGGAAGAGAAAAGGGATGTTGCTTTGCAACAATTCTCTAAGCATCAGGTTGTCGTCAAATGTTGGTTTGACAAAAGAGCCAAGATAAAATATTTTAGGATATCAGATCTTGTGTTACTATGGGATAAATCCAGAGAAAAGAAAGGTGATCACCATAAGTTTGATAGACTCTGGTTAGGTCCATATCAAGTGGGTGAGATACTAGGCTAGAATTCTTTTTGTTTAAGTAGTTTAATAGGGAGCCTGTTCCATTACCAGTTAATGGTCAGTTTCTCAAGCACTATTTTGGTGTGTAAAAGTTCTGATGTCTTAAGGAAAATGTATTATACTGTATCATATGTAATTAAGTTTATATTTTTTTTTAGTTTTTGGTTTTAGTTTTTGTTTGATTGTTCTCTTTGTTTGTTTTTTTTGGTTTGTTTTGTTTTGTCTTGTTTCGTTGGGGATCCTCATTTTGTTCATCTCAAAGACAAAGGGTTTTTATTCAAAGTATGCTACTGGTACTAGGAGGGAAGTTGGTTTAGGTATTTTCTTCATCATCATTGGAAATGATTTCATTCTGAGACTTATGTTTTATGATCATTCTAGTTTGGGTTTGAAATTTTATTAAGAATAGAAGATACATTGTGAATATCTCATGAACTATGATAAAAAATCTGTCACCAAATTAGAAAAGCATCTGCCTAAGTAAATTCCTATATGTTTAAGATGGTTCTACTTTTGATTCAAGTGAAAAATCTGATTCCAAGGCTATCATGAAATCCATTGTAGTTCTCAACCCATATTTGAGATACATTGTGTCTAAATGTTGAGGAAGGTGCATAAAATATTTCCACAAGTAAAGCTTGAGTAAAAAAAAAAGATAATGAAAAAAGAGAAAGAAAAGGAAAACTCAATATCGAAAGGGTAATCAAGTATCTCTATCAGGGCTATGGATGCCTGGCTGGTAGTATAGAAATGCTTTGAGAGAACTAGAGGTATCTCCATCAGAGCTATGGATGCATGTCTGGCAATAGAGCAATACCCAAGATTTTATTGCACAATAGTTAAATGACTCAACCTATGTAGCTTGAATCTTAGGTATAGTTGTTCAAGAACAAAGAAATTATCTATTAAGAATGATGCACAATATATGCACACACTTAGATTTAGAAATAACTCATGAGCACATACATCTGAGATTCCAGCTCAGCCTTATTCTAGATAATCTGATCTTATTCAAGCTAGTATGCTTCATAAACCAAGTATTTTTAGGGTGACTAAAATTTTCTTTGGGTATCTTGAAAATGGGTAAACCATTTTCCTAGCCGAGTCGCCATTTGTTATTCCTTGCATAACCACCGCATATTTTGCCTTGGTCAAAATGGGTCCCCCTTTTATGTTTTTATCCTTGGTTGTTTTTCAAACAAAGTTTGGAGTCTTTTTTTTCCAATACTTTGTTTTTTCTTTGGTTCATTTTGTTAGAATAGGAACTGGAACTGAATCGGGTTTTGAAACTGCTTTTAAAACTCATTCTGATCCCCATCCCGATAGTCACTATTTTTGGATTTTTTTTCTATCTTTGTCGGAGCTAGAGCCAGAGTGGACATTAAGTCATAATTTATTCAAAGTTTCAAAATTAAATTTCATCCCACCTCCGCCTCCGCTTTTTGGTTTTTCGTTTTTAACTAGGTTTTGTATGTTAAGCTTTTTTATTTCGGTCTTTTGATTTTATTTTGATGATTGGTTTCATTTTATTATTTTTCAGTGAACCCAGAACTAGAATGAGAACCAAGTTGGAAAGTTAAATAAGTTTCCAAATCCATTTTCATTCTGATTCCGCTCCTTTCATTTCTTAGACATTGACTTTTAATGAAGACACATGACAGTAATGTGCCAATTCCTTCTACAATTCCGGTTCCACTCTGCTACATTTTATGCATTAATGACAGGTGCCATGCAAGCATGAAACCCTGAGTTTTACCTTAATTAGGGATTAATGCATAGTTATTACCATCATTGTTAAGAGATTGAAGGGTGAACTAGAGTTGCAATCAAGCTTTTGTGTGAGTGAATCAATTGATAGAAGGACTATTATGCATAGATTGCTTCAGGAGGTTAGCCTACTTATTTGCATTCGAGGTAGGGTTTTCTATTATCGTTCTTCTTTTTACTTTCCCATTTTCCATTTTTATTCATTTTGGATTGTTTTGCTTTGAGCAAGTTCGTGATTCTCAGTAAGTTCGTATGATTGTTTTCCTTTGTTTATTTGTTTGGATTTCTTGTCTTTGTTTATTTTTTGATTTCAATTTATGCTCTTTGTTTTCGGCACACTCATTTTCACGTTTTAGTCATGACCGAATCGTGATTCCCTAGTTCTTAAAGGCATAGGTTAAATTACGGTTTCACAATGAGTAGGGTTTTCTAAATCTTGTTTTTACTTAGGAAATCTATTGCGCTTTCAGTCTGGTTAATTTAAATAGGGTTAAATTTGTGACCTAGTTTTTATATATTGTGGGTTTCTAGATTTAGGGTTTTTTATGCATTTCCGCATTTGTGTTTTTTTTTAGTTTAAAAATGATGCCCTAAAAGGTACAGTCATCTCTCGGTCATATGGGAATGGTTTTTTTAGGCTATATTTAAACCCATTTCATGTTAATATGACCTAGTCCTTTAAATCATAATGTCATCTATCAAACGGTTTTAAAACACTTATGACATCATGGTCATTATCGGTGGAAGTGGGATCAAAATCAATCTAGACTTTGAATCATGATTTTCTAGTATGTATTGATTCCATTTACATCCCGTCTCTGACTTTGCATGTGGTAAGAAGCGCTCTTTCAAAATAATCATAACCTAGGTGGAAGTGGAACTGAAAATGGAACAGAATATGAAATTAGAAAATCTAAATGAAACCGAATCCGTTTCCATTCCAATTCCGATTTCGGTTGCCATGACGGTTTCGACTCTGATCCCGCTTGTTATTGTTAAAATCTCAATAATGTTTTTTGCCCCGAGCCCAGTAGTATTTTAAAGAAGATGGTTTAGAATGTTTTTTTATGCTTGGTTCCACCTCCGCTATCTATATGAATAGTAAGGTTTTAAAAGCATGTTTTGTGATGTTCATTCAAGGATCTAATTAGAGGTTTTAGTTGTAGGAAAGCTAAAGAATGTCAGGAGTCTCAGGAGAAACCTCCCAAAGGAATTAGCCTCCAAAAACATCAAAGGCAACAACTAAGCCCAAGAAGAAAAAGTTAGAGCATCTACCTTATACTTTGAGGTATAATCATAGGGGTCTTGTTGTCATTGCAAGAAAAGTGGAATCGGATTGGTCTGATATAACTCACACCAAATTGGGCTCATACAATTTTGGGGAGTTGCATTGGGAAATGTTCATAGAAGATATAACAGGGAGAACTCAAAGAATAGTGGAGTCTGTTTTGGCTCATATCACCTTATTTCCTCTATCTATCTAGTGCCCAAAGTTGATTCTAACAAAAGTAGGGGCTTATAATCTAGCCACTAGGCAGTGTGTGGATTCACAGGATAATGTAATTATAGATCTTACTCCTCAAATATTCCAACACATGTTTACTGTCCCAGATCGAAAGAACCTAGTATAGTTGAAGGAGGCAGAAGCTTTAAAGATATACAACAAACACAAGGAGACTAACAAGACTCACTTGAACAATAAATGGTTAATAACAGAAAAGAAGTCTCTGACCAAGCTTCATGATCAACCAAAGAGGACAGAGTTCTACAAAGAAGTATCAAACCTGATCATGATGTTGTCTAGAGTCTTTGGGAAGAGGGATGCATTTCACTTCAAGGAATGGATGTTTCCCTTTATACAAACCATCTTTAATGGCACCCAATAGTTTGATTGGCCAATGATTGTTTCTGATTCTATTTATGACCACTTAACAAGGATAAGGGAAACCAAATTCTTCTTTATGACTTATTATGTTGTGTATGCAATAGCTAGAGGAGGTATCTTTCCAGGATTGAATAGAGTGGGTATATTCGGAGAAGCTAGTGGGCAAAGGAAAGTATGGAACCATTATAATCAGTTATCTCTACAAGTATTTGAAACACAATTCAGAAGGGTTAATGATGCATTTCTATATGTAATCTTAACCAAATTAATGGGGATGCAGGATATAGACTGAGCCAAGAAGCTATGTCATTTTTCACTGAATGGGGATGCTGGTATATCCAATACCCCAAGTTTACTTATTTTAGACTGGCTGGATTTTAAGGTCATCCTCATTTTATTGCAAGATGTTGTGGCAATAGGATAGTTCTAATGGAATTTTTATATCAAGCTCTAGGGTTTGATGCTCAGTTTGGATTGAAGCATAAAAGAAGATGTCATAAGTTCCCCATGCAATTGGGTGAATACAGCTGTCAACATATGGTGGGAGCTAATGTAGTGTGTAGTGAGTTGATACATGTGAAACTAGGTTTGTACATAGCTCAGAGGTAATTTGACCCAAGGAATAAAATGAATGCCTTGTTGCCTTCTGTTTTTGATAAGAATTTCAACTTATTGGAATATTTCTGGAGTGATGTTCAAGATGAGTATGACCTCAAGAAGAAAAATTATGAGAGGTTACCCATTTCACTCATGGTAGAACTTGGGATCAAGGATGATATCCCTGACACATTAGTAGATGATGGTGTGGTATTAGATCCATCATATGAAGCATTAAATATTGGCACCAAAATCTTGGATCCGGTGGACTTGGATGGTGAGGAGACCATTGATATTAAGAAAATAGGAAGGCTAGTTTTGAATAGAAGTATTCATTGGGTTGTCCTAAGAACCAAGACTCCTCAAGAACTCACTCCTAAGAAGGGGAAGGGATACAAAATAATCAAAAGAAAATTGCCTTCTAAAGAGCCTTTGGAATTCTTCCCTCCTGACATTGAAGAAATTAAAATGGAAGCATTGGCCCAAGATGAACCAGAGACACAAGAGGGAGATGCTCAAGCAGGACCGATGGTTTTCAGTTTAGTAGTGGGTGAGTCATCTTCTCAAGTCCCTCCTACAAAGCAGCAAAGTGGAGAAATGCAAAGAGGCACTCTTTACGATATAGCTGAGACCTTGAAAGGAAAAGGAGAAGAGGTGGAGATCGATGATGTGGGAATGAACTATGATGAGAATCTCTCAGAGAAGGATGCACAAGAAAATATGCCTCTAAAGGAAGACACTAAACAAGTGTTGAAAGAAGAAGATCAATGGGCACTATTTGAGGAGGCAAAGAAGGCCTCGGATGATCAAGCAGATGCTGTAGAAATAGAGAAGAAAAAGGTAATTAATGCCAAGGCACAAGCTGATGCCTTACTTCCACAACAATAGGTAGAAGCCCAACGAAGAACTGATGAGATTGAAAAACAACAAAAACAAAAGGAGCAGGAGCTCAGGAATAAAGAGGAAAATGATAAGTTGGAGTTAATACAAAAAATTCATGATTTGGAGGAGGAAAAATCAAGACATCAAAGGGAAAGAGAAGTTTTGGTGGCTAAGTTGAAGCTTGCTGAAGATGCTCATAAAGAGAAAGAGGAAGAAAAATGTGTGCAAAAGTAGAAAGATGTCGAGGATCTAATTAAGCATCGACAAAAGGAAAAGGAAGATACAAAAAAACTTAAGGCATTAGAGGAAGAAAGAAATCAGGAACTTGAGAAGGAGAGGTTAGAAGAAGAAATAAAAATAAAGGAAGAAGAAGAGAAAAGGATACAAGAACAAAAGGATAGGGAGGAAGCTGAAAATCTTGCTAAGACAAACGTGGAGCAAGGGCAGCTAAGAGGGAGTTGACCAAGCTGAAGGGCATGAGAGGATTTATTGTTGTAGAGCTAGAAAGGATCAAATTTAAAGATAGTTGGGTTGATGGGCTAGATTTGGAGATGCTTCAACAAGTCTTGTCTAGTTATGACAAGTACATTGTAGATCAATCTTCGCATGCATAGTTAATAGCCTCATGCATGCACGGTTTTTCTTCTTTGCATGCACAACTGATAGTTTATGGTCGTATGGATTTTTTCTTTCTCCTCTCTTTTCTTCTCTTCCAGTTTAACTAAGTTTCTAAGATAAAATTATTCCTTGAAAAAGGTGGATCAACCTAAAATAGAGAGGACTTCAAATTTTTCTATATCTATAAATACCTATGAGGTATCATATTGTAAGGGTTGGCTAAAAGAGAATAGAATTGGCCACCTGATAATAGGAGATAGAATTTTTCATAGTTGTTACAGAGATACATTGTTACTTTATTTGCAGTTGAATATAATTACAGGTTTTTATGCAATATGGTGTTAGAATTGAGTTTTACTTGATAAGGTGGATGAATTATAATCTATTTGTATGTTAGTGATTATGCTGAAGCATGAGTATTTCTTATGTGATGAAATTCATTAGAAGAAAATAGATTTAAGGATTATTTCATTAAATTATCTATTAATTGAATTTATTGAATTTTGTTGATCTATGGTCTTGGAAACAAATGAAAGTGTGTTCTTTTATCTTTTAAATATTTATGATGTGTGATTGTGATGTTAAATTAAGCACCTTAGATGCATGCAATAGTATTGATTGTTCTATAAATTGCATCATGCTCCGGTTTTCTTGATCTATTGGAAGAAAATTCATTGTTCAAGATATATGTCCAAATATTAGATAATTTTTATTCCTGTTTACTGATATATGGCTTGATCTATCTTTTTCTTTTATTTTAAAACCCCTTTTATTAAAGACATTTCAATGAATGAGTCATTGCTTGCATTCCATATTACCAGAAAAGGCCCCTTGAATATTATAGTTGCATGAACTTATTGAGTGACACCAGATAGTTGAGAACCAACTACCAGGACCTTGGGAGTTAGGCTACTATATGTTGTCTTTCTTTTTTAGGAGAAATAGAGTAGAAACATTCTATTTTAACGTTGTTTGTGTCATTTTCACCATCAACACTTAGGTTCAGTTTTTTTTGGTAGCATACCACACTCTTGTCTAGAGCCTAGCTCGGTAAAAAATTCCTCTAGCAAAGTACATAACTGAGGAACCAAATGCTCCACACAATTTTACTGGTGGGGACTAAGAGAAGAAGAAATTAGATGATCATCTCCATGATCACCTCTCCCAGAAATCCTATACATACAACCCAAGAAAGGAGTCACAACCAAAAGATGAAATTATCACATAGATACTCAAAAATAAAGCACCATAACAATGATTAAACATGCATAATACATATAAATACCAACAAACAACACCATAAATCACAAAATAACATCACACAGGGGTCCATCAGGACACCGAAAAGTAGCATACCAATCCATGATAGAAGAATCCATGAACCAAAAACATATAACCATCTCATATATATCAACATCACAATTAGTGGTTTGATGGTGTTAGGCCACATGAAAGGTGAGACCATCCAAACAAGACCACAATGACTTGTCTATTGTTGTGTAAGGGGATTTGCCTCCATGAGATAGTCATCAAACATAGGTGAGTAGTGGGTTCTAGCTGCATACAGCATCACATACCCCCATCCTCTATGTTTCTTGCAGCTACTTCCTCGTACACACTCACCAAGTCCACCTCATACGTCCATGGAGAGGAATCACAATACGACACCTAGCCGACATTGAAAACAACAAAGATAACTAGCTTAGCCACCAAGTTCATAAAGAAGATCAAATTAAAGTTCCATTTCAATAATAAGGCAATAATGTGCATAATTTCAACACTAAATCAAATATATAACCACTAGGGTTATAAGAAAATAAGATCACAAGTTTTGGCTAAACCCTCACAATCAAATATAACAAAGTGTCGGCCCTCACAATCAACTGAAAAATCATCAATAACCCAAAAAAAGTTCAAAATCTTTAAAATTGCACTATACAACACTATGTGACTAAATACTAGCCACCAACGAGGAAGGAGGAAGCAACGTCTGACTAAAATGATAATAGACCTCATGTGATGTAGAATGAGCATGCTATCCACATGACCTAGAGTGTATCCATGAGTAACAAAATGTCATCACTCTACCTAGTCATATGTCAGCTAGAGAAGGCACGTACCGGTCATATGCCACGTGATAGTGTGTCTGTGGGTCTGCGGAAATAGACATGTGAAAAACTCACCCCACACATGATACCTCATGGAGAAGACACACGTAGGAACTCGCTATAGCTAGAGGTATGCATGGCTAGGATCTACTCATATGCTACTCGACCTACATGGTCAAAGAAACCATGAGAATCCCTCTACAAATGTTTGAGGCCCCATAATGCTCATCGCACAAGTAGGCTAACAAAGAAAATCTCACAATGCGCCTTCATGTGTCTTAGCATGTGGCATCCTGTAACATGGCATCATCACCATCACTATGTCGAAACATGAGTGGGGTGTGGCATCATATCTCTTGCATCATGTCAGAACACATGTAGATAGGGTACATATACATAATGCAATACAATAATATCACTATGAGGCTATCGAGCTTCACCTTTCATACAAACGAGGTTTACTCGCTATGCCAAATCAATGTCTCTAAGGACGAACAGGCATACACTAACAAAACTATGTCGCTGCACTCAAATCTGTGGGGATTAGGCTAACACATATGGATCAAGTATCCTGATCCAACATAAGGGAAAGTAGTGGGTACAATTCCTCCGGATTGGTTGAGCTAAGACGTTCTGCATCGTATTATGCATATGCTACACACTCCACCTAAGGAACTTGTGACTGCTACTATCCCTTCATGGATTGAGGGTCTAGAGAACCAAAATAAAAAGAGCTACTTTTGGTTACTCCTATATATAGGATTCAACCACACTTGGGTTGGTCCTCAATCAGGTAAGAAACAAGCAAAAACAAACAATGGTATGGTTAATCCTACACCAAAATGTGAATTTTCCCCATGGATGGGTACCAAGTATCTCCATCACATGGTCACACAAAGAAAGTACCGGTTTCCACAACATTCAAACAAGATACAGTTATTGGTTCCTTACATTTACAAGAGGTACCACTACACACATAATCCCATAGGAATATCCAATTCCATAACCCATGGGATACGTATCTTAACTTTCCAACCATAACCTTATATCAGGTTACTTACACACTACTCTCTTTCTCAGAGGACATCATGCTAACATAAAATACATGAGCACGTGATCAGTTAACACTCTACTAACAAATTGACAAGGACAACATAGTGGACAAAAATTTACCTAGAGGATCCAGTGTATGAACCTAGCTCTGATACCATGTGTAATACTCCGCTACGAGACCCTAAAGCAAGTTGCAACACAATGTGGAAGCATACAATTTTTTTTCTTAAAAAGTGCATTATTACCAAAGAAGATGCACAATACTTCGCAACAACCTCTAAGGAAATGTGACAAAATTACCTCTATAACCAAAACATACACTCAACTTGCACATAAAGCATTTAATAAAATATTAGCCATACATCTAGTTTCACATAATTACAAGTATTAAAGCTACTAACACTTAGAATAGAATATAAGAAGCTTCAGATTACATTAACTTAAAAATAGATTACAATACTCATTCCTAGAATGAGGTAGATCAAACCTAACTATTACAATTAAAAGATTCCTCCTCCAAAACAAATGAGGGGAATAATAATTACAAGAGCTATACTGAAGTTTAAGAAAACTTTAAATAAATACTTAATCCATTACAAACTCTCCATTGGAAAACTTGGCAACACAATTTGCAAATAAAAGGGGAACCCAACAGCATAGGGCGCAGGTTCCTCCCAGCCAAGTGGTACCCGAAGGCCCACCCCCTGTGCTAGGAGACAATAACATGGATACAAGGACAACCTACTACCTCTAGACATAGGTTGACTCAACTCTAAACAAAACCACCACAAGAACAACAATAACTCAAAGAAAACATTGCTACCTGAGTTTAACAGTTTGAAACCTCAATAACCTATACATTCAACTAACCTAGGATAAAATCCACTCAAGGTACATGAGTTACCCATCAGATCTTTCCAAATCTCGGCCCCCATTGTGCTCCTCCCTTCTACGATTACCATGTGATTCATCACCACTCCAAACTAAGGAGATATAAAATATTCAAAAAATCCATTCATAGAAGAAACATACCATTCCCCGTTCGTGGAAACTGGGTAACATACTGAAAGAAATCAGACATTAAGGCAATTAAGACAATAAATATGCCTAACACAATTCCAAAACAAATTCTCCAACCAGCATACTGAGGAAATAGTCATAAAATGTATTTTCACTTGGAAATAATCTAATTTTTGGATATTTTAAATCCTTTTCCTTCATAGAAAAAATTAAAAAATGCCCTATTAGAATAATTAATTCAAATAATTAAATGCCTCATCAAAACAGTGAAAGAAATGCTAAAATTTAATAGATAGTTGCAACTTTCTCGATTACTTTTAAAAGAAAAATATAAATTCACTAACAACCCTTACCCTTCAATTTCCAACTAAAGCACTTAATGCATGCAATCATTAAAAAATATAGTTAATACAAAAATAAAATTCCTTCTTAATATTTAATTTTATCTATTTGTATGAAACAGTCCATTTATATCTAGTATAAATATATATACATTTAATTTTTTATATAATCAAACAATATATACACAACACAAATTTCAATATGTTTAATTATATATATAAATTCTAATATATATAAATAATATATATATATATTTTCTAACCATTAAACATAATACCACAATGTTTTAATCAAAATAAATTCATAAATATTTAATTTCATATATATGTATAAACTAAACATCAAAATTCACATTAGTACGGAGGGTAGACAGATCATGAATGTAATAAATTTCACATATTATATAACACCATAGCTTTAAGCATGGAGAGGGGAAGGCTTGCTACCGCCGACCCTCCCCATGGAGGGGTGTGGTGGTGGAGCTTCCATCATCCCCTTCCCTTAGGGGAAGCGACGGTGGAAACTCCAGTGCCTACCTCCCTTTAGGGAGAGCGGTGGTGGGATATACCCATGCAACCCTTCCCATAAAATTTATTCTGCATTTTATGTCATAGCGACAACATACAAATTCACGTACGGTGAATTTATTAAACTAAAAACAAAAAAAATTAAAAAAAAAATCATCAATAAATGAATATGTACATATATTATATATATGTGAGGATATATATATATGAATAGTACATATATATATTCACATATATATATATATATATATATTTATTAAGTTTCGTTAATAAATAAAATTGGGAAAAAACTTTTGAAGAAAGTTATCTACAGACAAATGTTTAACTGGGCAACCAATTTTTCCTTAGGGGAATTTTCACAATAACAATAATTGTTTTCCCAAATTTATAAAAGGTTTTCTATTTCTAAAAGAAAAGTTACACATACTTCATAATAATAAAATTTAACAAAACTTCTATAAGAAAATTTAAACAATCTCCCACAAGATTACTAAAATCACTTCCCTCTAAATTTACACAGAGACTTTCAAAACTAAAATAAATTCTTAATTCACAGATTGTTTTCCTCTGAGTTTTTCCACAACAATTATATAATATAGAAGCCTTACAATTTTTTTGAAAACAATTTAAAGCTTCTACAAAACAAAACATAAGATCTTCTTGCACAAGTAGTCTTTCAATCTTTTTTAAACCTATTTTAAACAAAGCTTCTAGAAAATTGAATTTTGCACAGACAATCTTTCTCAAACAACTAAATAAATAACATAAAACTTAAAAGAACCCATTTTCTTGAAGCTTGAAGAAAATGAAATTCGGAGTAGAGCCTCCCCTTCAGAGATCAATTTCCAAAGCTTTTCCCAAAATCACCACTTCGAGGAAGGTGTAAATATACATAAGCCACCAAAATTCCTGAGAACCCTTTGTTTTTTATCAATTTTCAACCAAAACCTCTCTCAAAAATAATATCTTCCTTTCCAAAAATCTCCCGTGAAGTAACTTCTTTCCTCTCTCAATTAAGGCAAAAATTATTTCCCGGAATAATTTCTCAACCAAGAGTAATTAATAATTCTTCTCACACACATGTCAAATTGAAAATATCTTTTCAACAACCACATATATTCTCTCAAAGTTTTTTGCATTTTTAAATAATTTCTAATCACAATATAATTCCAAATTGAAATTAATTAACACTAATTGAAATTTAGAATTGAAATTAAATTAATTTCCCCTTTTATTATAATTTTCTCAACATCATACTTAATTAATTAATTTTAATTATTTAATAAATAAATTCAACCCATTGGATTAAATTTAATTAATTAAATAAATCAGATTTAATTAACTTAAATAAATCAGATTTAATTAATTAACTTAAATAAAAACTTATATCCACAATGTCTAAGTTTAATTTAAATAAATATCAGCACTATTTAAAACAATAATTCTAAGTATTTATTTCCATACTCAAGAGCCCTTCAGAATTAAATAATATTAAAATAAGCACCGGAAGACACAATAGACATGATTGATGACCCACTATGGCTAGGGTGTAGACTTGACACAAGTAACATAATTACTATCTCCCAATCATCATACTATTAGGTTGACACGCTCAAACTTGTGAAGCCAGGTGGAGTCAATGTCATGTACTTGCAAACTTGTATTCAAGGCATCAATAGCACATGTATATAAAATTATTATAAAACACACCGTGAAGAGGAAATCACATAATCATAGGGCGCTCGCAAGTGAGTGATGCAATTTTATCGCCTTCACCAATACAATATCACCAAACTGACACTTCCCTCATTAATAAAACTCATGAGCATTAATCATGACATGTAAACCAACATTATTTTTAATCAAAGCATGTTAAGTATAACATCAAGGAAAGTACATCTCATAACACATATAGTTCGTATCAGTCTATAAGAAATGATAAAATAATAAAACATCTTAATCTAACATAAAAGAAAAACAAAGGGTCGTTACAGTTATATAATACATTGGATAGGTAAATAAAAGAAGTACCAATGAATTATCCAGAGGATAATATTGTGGGGTAGTTATTGCAAAGATCTCCCAAGCCCAAGAAAATGAAAACTACTTCAAGGTTGATGAAGGAAGGAAATTTTGGACACTTGTTCATAGAGATTGCACATTCTTCTGCATAAAGAATCCTAGTCAAGCTACTATAGCTGACTATATACAATATGGCTAAAGTAGATTTGGGAACTCCAAGTAGGGATGGTGATGCTCATAATTTATAAGTAATTACTACAAGGTTGGTGGAAAGAACTAAGGATAAACATGATGAAGATGAATTGAAGAAGACAATATAATTACTTTCTAATTTCCTAAAATCATTGCTTGACCCTTCTCCCTAGCTTGTTAGTCAGGCAAGTTCTTCTTTTGATCATTATTCTATAGTTTGTAAAGAGATGGTAAAAAAAGTGCAAAAGGAGAGTTATTATGGTAGAGCTACTCAAGAATGGGTAATAGATCTATAAAAGCTAAAGGCTTGCCTTTAATTAAAATATTGAAGAAAGTCCATGATGACTTCATCTCATTGAGGAATTCAAAATTGAAATTGTAAACTACAAACAAGAAGAATCTCTCTAGTTACATGATGATAAAGACCTCGAGGAAGTTCTAAATATAGGTTTAGAGAATGCTACAACAAAAAAAAATATTGCTTCATCCATAGAAGACCCAAGGATTATAATGTGTAAGAAAAGCATTGGATGGAAGCTCTCATTTCTAAATATCCAAGAACAAAACAAGCTATTGAAAGAGTGCAATCACATTAATAATGATATCATCAAGGAATTCTCAAATTTTGGATGTCAACTGATCAAAGGTTAACACCGATGGTGTAGCTACGATGGATGAACTAAAGGAAGGATTCCCTAAGGTAGTTGATATACTATCTAGTGAGGAAGCCTTCAATAAGGATACTATGAAGAAGTTGGCTAGAAGTGATTTTCCATTGTCTTGGTATGAGAACTTTTCAACAAACCTTACCACCAAAATTGACACCATTCATAGCAATAAAGCTCTCAAGAAGTTGAGAAAAAAGAATGTTATAATTCCTCATCACAATAAGATTCTAGTTATCACATAGGCACTCAAGGACTACAAACACATGTAGCTTGTAGTCAACAGGATCTAGTGATAGATGGAGTACAAGTGGGCCCACCTAATCAGCCACCTCACTAGCAACCACGTTTTATTTGAATATTTTAACTTTATAAAGTTTTAATGTATTAAACTTTATTTTTTTCATTCTTTTAAAGAATCAATTTTCAAGAGTCATGGGCAGTTACACTTTGTAATGTTTTAAATATGTAATCGATGGACATTTGAGGGGTCTGAAGTTTTGATCCCCATTACACTATGTTGTAAACATGAGAATTGATCAAAGGAGGATCAATTAATTTTTGTTGGTTTCTTAAGAAATTATTTGTTTGTGTTCATTGAAGTTGAATATAATGTTGAGAGTTTATTTTTAGTCTATTAGCTTAAGTAAAAATTTGAATGTAATTTTCCTTTGTTAAGGTAATATTCATTCGGCATAATATTCATTTTCTTCTAAGATATAGTAGAATGATTATTTGAAATTTTACCTAGCTATCATTGGAATATCCAACTTTGCGTTGAAGTGTTGGTGATATATGTGACTTGTGCATTGAAATAGAGATTTTAAAATTTATTATTTTGAATACTTGTTCGCATTTGTATTACGGCTATGAACAAATGTTAATTGTCTTTACTGCTTTCTAATAAAAAGTATACTTAATTTTAAATATCAAAAATCAAGATTTTATCATACAAAAGAGTTGTACCTGAAATAAAATTCAAAGTGAACTTAATTAATAACTTATCCAAATGTGTGTTGCTCATTTATCTTCAAATTTCAAAATAAATAGAGTTATTATAATTCAATTTTCAATAAGACAAATTCATTTATCTTCAAATTTCAACATAAATAGAATTATTATAATTCAATTTTCAATAAGACAAATCCATCCAACAGACATGATAATTATTTTAATTTCATAGAAAAAACAAGATTCCCTTCATATTTCTTTTCTTGTCAAGCCTCTGCAGTCCAATGTATTTTCAAGCCTCCACAGTCCAATATTTTCAAACCTCCACGGTCCAATATATTTTGGGATTTCATCTTTTGACAAGGGAACAGTTTTATGAATGATTAAATTCATCTGTTTCGTATTATTCCAAAAGAGAAAATTATATAGCTTTTTTTAAATTTCTGAGCAATCTTTTTAACCTTCGACTTTACTAAGATCATCCCCTGCTTGAATATGATATGTTAATTCTACATATAGTTTTGTTTTGTCCAAATTTTAATACTGTGCCAGCGTTACCATACTTTAAAATATGAAATAACTCTTGGATCGAAGGAGAGGCCTGATTCACATTAGGAAGACTACAAATGCATATATAATTGGGTCCATCAGCTGGCATGATGAATGCATAATCCGGACTCAGTTTACGAGTTGGTATGCTAGGTAGACGTGTTGTCAGAGTCTGACCATGATGTTGAGTCGCCATGGCATTGTACGTCGACAAGAAGAAACTGTTACATCGAAAATTCTTTAACAAGTCTCCTGGCAAGGGATCCAGCTACAAAACATCCCATGCAGGAGATGCAACAGTGTGAGGGGCAGGCTTTGGAAAGGATTTTGAGTCAAACTGATGCTGACTGTGATGGTATCACGAATGAGAACCGATGAGGAAGATTCATCCAGTCGGAAACCATGTTGTGGTATCATATCGTATATGAGAGAATCCAAAATGGATCAATCAAAAAATATTATGTTGTAAATGCCATCAAGAACTTCTCTTGGCGACGTAGGTGAATCCCTAACTTTGTCACAGATTTAGACTTAGAGTGTCATTTTTAGTTTTGCATGCCTTTCCAAGAGCATGACACTGGTGACATGACATTCATGCCACTTGTGGTCTACTGGTTAGAATACCATGTTCTTGATCCATTTCGACGCCTCACGAGATCCACAAAAAGTAGAGACAATCTTCGATTGAAGACCAATTTTTGGGTCTTGTGGACCCAAGACAATGAAAATCTTGTAACTCTTGCATGTAAGCTGAAAATGAATGTTGATTCTTTTGAATTTGCGCCACTTTTTATGAGGTGTGCAAAGATGCCATGAGATAAATGTGATTTGTAGTCGAACAATTGTAATTCCAATGTTGAAGACCCATTCCTTTGTGTCTCCCTATCCCTAGACCACATAGTCAACAGATCCGTTGTCTCCCTTAGAGAAGCAATCGTTTCAGTATCTCTCCAGCGTTCTCTTTCCTTAGGGTGTTCATCGTCTTATGGCACAAGTATACCAATCCATTTCGTTTGAGTTGCTGCAAATTTTCTACTACTTTACTACTCAATGAAACTCAAATACATGGTTTATTTCAAATGAAAAGGACACATAACCATCCTAAACAATATGTAATGTCCTGCCACACAACCCTAGAGGAAGTTTCAATCCATAATAAAAGTGTACTAATTTTTTTTTAAAGTGAATAAAACATATATGTTCATCTACAATTGATAACATCTTTTAAGGGTACGTAACCGAGATTACTTAAACCCAAATAACATACATCATTAAAACCATTGCATTTAATTACTCATGTAGTAAGCATTATTACAACATACATAATCAACATAAGACAAGAAGATAACAACCATGATATAAATTCATTACTAAATCAACTGGTTACATCACTCATTCCTTGAATGAGGCAATAATACAAAAGTGTTACAATTACATAATTCCATCTCGTCAATTCAAGGGGGGTATAATAACTTATTACAATTTTGAAATACAACAATGCTTGAATTAAAAACAAGAACTGTGAGCTGTCCAACTAGATGTCTCACCACCAAGTACTGAAGATAAAGGGGGACCCAATGGTGTATGGTGCATGTTTCACCCAACCAAGTGGCACCCAAAGGCCCACCCCCCCATGCTAGGAGATAGTAACAACGTAACATGAACAAATATCTACAACCTCTAACCAAAGACAGACTCATACTAGCACATATTGACTCAACCAAACACATGTAACATGTACAATACAAGTCTAACACTAACATGGTCATATTGCTTCCAGACATATAATTAATCACATATGATAAGGAATCAATACACACAAAACAAAACTCAATGTTATCCCAAACAGAGTGTCATCACACAGTTAGTCATGAGATCTCCTCTGGGCATTCTTCATAAGCTCCGGTAATCCTGGTGACCTCTAACAAATCCTGGCCCTCATGCTTACTCATGCAGAATCGACTACCTCTCGTAAGGACAAGATAGTTGATGTTGCCATTCCAGGCCTTTCCACACATCCCAAGTCTAAACAAATCCTTGCGTCTATGAGTGAAGCTAAGTTATTTTGATTAGTGTGAAGTGCATCCTAATCATCTAAGTACATTAATTTAATTATCACCTGATTAAATCACTTCTGAAGGTTACCCAGTTTACCTCTTTGGGTTTCGACGCCTAACAAAAGTCACTCTTCTAATGGACAACACACTATACAAAACTAAACTCCAAGGGTAACTCAAGTGCTTACAATTAGACATTGCAATCTCTCCTATTCTAGGAGGTAACAGTTAAGGAAACTCACTCCAAACACTTGGAGGAAACAAGTCACATAGAGCACTACCCAAGGGAAATACAAATAGTTGACTAACAATTGACAACCCACATCTTCTGGAAGACTTACAAATTTAAAACTCAAATAACCCTTTTCCCCAATCACGAACATAAGGGAAAATAATAACAACAAGCAATGGCAAGGAAATAAGCTATTTTTGGTTATATTATATCCATTTCCTTTTCTAATACTTTTCATAGTAAATAACCAATTGCCTTAACCAAATAATTAAATAAAATAGATTAATTGTCTTTACTATTATAGAGAAGGGAAAATTCCAATTTTAACATAACGAAACTTTTGACTACTTTTGAAAGCAACATAAACCCATGCAAGATAATTCTTTCTCTTTCCCAACTAACACATCTAAATCCTACAATTTCTCAACTTAAATAATAAACACAACCACTTAAACATGCACAGTTTTATATATATATATACATTGTATATAATATAAATTTATTTAAAAATACACAAATAATCTCATCCTCAATTTATCAAATTAATTTTATACTTAAAAATAAATAAAAATAACTAATCGTATTATGTTATTTTATATATATGTATATATACACTGTATATATACCATATATATTTTTATTTACATTGAATATATAATTTATAAAAAACAAATATACAATATATATATATTATATATACATATATATATTATACCATATATATACCTTGTTAATTAAACATTGAACACATAGGAAAAAGAGCGGAAATTTTTTATTACAGTCCGCATATACAAACAAGGGTTAGCAGATAAAGAAAGGTGAGTGAGAGAGGAGGTGTGGCTATTCACATAAGGTCGAGCCTCCCCTCACACCGTGGCCTACAAAGGAAAGGGGGGGCGGTGGAGGGTCTCCCTCCACACCACCTCTCTCATATGGGAGCGGTAGTGGGGTGGTAGATCCTCCCCAACTCCAACCCATACACACCAAAGGAAAATGTAAATAAGGTATTCACAGGTACAACAAACCCAATTTGCATACAACAAATGGCAAATAAATAAAATGCCTCCCAAGAAACAAGGATGGGTATTGTTGTATGGCGATTTCTCACTTTCACTTTTTAAAAAAAATTAAAAATTCTAGTAACAAAATTAATATACATATTATATATCTATATAGATGTATATGTAAAAATAACAAAATATATATACATATGTATGAATATATAATATGTATAATACAATTAAAATTTCAACTCAAAGACAAATTGAAGGATTTATATATGAAATTTCACCTACAGGAGAATATATGGAAAATTTTCAGAGAACAATCAAATATTCACAAATGTTCCAAAACTAATTCTTTTAATCAATTTTCTTGAATTTATAAACAATTAAAGAGCAAGAAAACTAAAAGGAATCTAAGTTATAACCAGAAGTTTTCAAATCCTCTAGGTTTCTCCACTGCAATCTCTACAGAGGTTTTAGAAATAAATTTATTTTCTACAATGAATTAAATTTTCTAAAACAAATCTAAATGTGTTGTTTTACCCATAAGTTTGATTTAATAACAAAAGTAACAATTTTCTCAAATAAATTAAATTCTATAGAGGTTTCACAATTTTCCCTAAAGAAATCCCACAGGAATAATAGAAGCTTCTAAATTTATTTATTTAATTTCTTCCTTCTAATAACAGATTTCTTTTCTAAATAGATTTAACAATCAAATCTTTAATCACTACTATTTTAAAATAAGAAAACCAAGAACAAATAAAAACACAGAAAAAAACCTGGTGATGAAGCTTCAGGTAATGAGAATTTTGATGTAGAGTCTCCTCCAAAGATTCCACAATTTCTCTTCAAAGTACAGTGATTGCAATCAAGAAAAAAGTCCACAACCACAACAAAATTCACCAGAATTCTCCAATGTAAATCTACAGCTAGAAATTTCTTCAAACAATCCTTTGTTTAAATTTTTCCAAAAATATTCGCTCACACTTGAAGAAGTTTTTCCTCTCCAAAATTCTCTCCGTGAATGAATTTGCAACAAAATTTTCTAATTAATTAAACTTACACATGTAGGCATAATTGAAAAATATCCTCAACAACCAAATTTAATTTTGTATTTAATTTAAAAATTCTAAATAATAAATTAACTCCGAAATTTGAAACTAATTTCTCAATTAAACTTAAATTCAAAAATACATTACATTATTTGCTTTCTTTTAATTTACTCAATATAAAAGTTAATTAATTAATTTTAATTATTTAATAAATAAATTCAACCCTTTTGGGATTAAATTTAATTAATTAAATAAATTTTATTTTATTTTATTAATAAATTAAAATATAATTTCTATCCACAATTTTAATTTTAATTTAAATAAATAACAACTTTTAAACAATGCAATTATTCTAAAAATTAATTTAATGAGCAAGCATATCTAAGAATCAAATATAATTCAAACAAGGTAAACCACGACTCAACAAACATGACTAATGACACACTAAGGCTAGGGCGTAAACTTGACACAAGTTACGTAGCTACTATCTCCCGTTCAACTTAACCGTTGAATCGACATGCTCAAACATGTGAAACTAGGTGGAGTCGATGTCTTGTACCTGCAACTTGAAAACCAAGTAAACAACATCATATGATATAAACAACATAAAATACACACAGTGAAGAGGAAATCATGGAATCGCAGGGCGCTTGCAAGCGAGTGATGCGAACCTGTCCCCTTCACCAATACACTCAACAAAACTGAGAGTTTGATATTACTCAATAACCTCAAATAAAGTCACATGTTATATCAACTAACATCATTACATCACTAAAACATGTAAAAAAAAATCATCAGATAAACCACATCACATAATAATAGATCATCTCTATATAAGTAGTGATCAAAACACACGTAGAAAAGTATGCCCAGTATCATAGTAGCTGAAACCAAAACAAAGCATAAAAGTAGTCTGAACATGAAGCAAAATAGAGGGGTATTAAATTATCCCCCCCAAAGACCAAGCTTACTCCTGGAAGCCTGCAAACAAGTAGGGATATAATTCCCTCATCCTAGCTGCATCCTCCTAGGTGGATGAAGCATCATCCCTGGGATCCCACTGAACTCTGACCTGATCAATATCTCATCCTCGAAGAGCGAGCGTTTTGTGCTCCATTACGGCCACGGGCTCCAAAGCTAGATGCTCGTCCTCTACCTGTAAAGAATTTTAGTCAAGGACATGAGAAACATCTAGATGATATGGCCGAAGAACTGAAACATGGAAAATCTCATGAATACGTGCAAGACTGGGTGGTAAAGCAAGTCGGTAAGTAACTGGACCAATCTTCTTGAGTATCTCAAAAGGTCCGACAAAGCGAGGCACCAACTTAGAACCCTTTCAATATCGGATTGGACTCTTTTGCGGATGCACCCGCAAGAACAATCTATCACCAACAGAACACTGTCGATCCACTCTATGCGCATCTGCATAAGTACTTCTTCTGCCTATCATGTGCTACTACCAAGTCCTCTCTAAACCGATCCACCTGCTGCTCCATGTCCTGCAACATCTCTAGACCCAATAATACTTTGTCTTCTAGTCGATACCAACTCAAGGGAGTACGACAAGGACACCCATACAGAGCCTGAAAAGGTGCCATGCCTATGGAACTCTGAAAACTATTGTTGTATGCAAACTCTACTAAATAGAGATAGTCCTCCCCTCATGTCTGCTGGTCCATAACATACATGTGTAACATGTCTTCAAGGATCTAAATGACCCTCTCAGTCTATCCATCTGTCTCTGGGTGATACGCTAAACTGAAGTTCAACTATGTCCCCATCGTATGTTGTAATGATGTCCAAAGAGCTGAGGTAAACACTAGATCCCTGTCAGATATAATCTAATGCGAAATACCGTGCAACCTCACAATATCCTCCATGAACACTCTAGCAATGGATGACGCATTATAGGAAGAACGTATAGGTGAGAATTATGCTACCTTCGTCAACCTATCGACTATCACCATAATAATATCTTGTCACCGCGAGGAGTTGGGTAAACCAAAAATGAAGTCCAAAAAGATAATATCCCATTTCCACTCTGGTACAAGATGTGGTTGTAGAAGCCCCGATGGATGTTGGTGTTCAGCCTTCACCCACTGACACTCTAAACATCTCGCTACAAAATCAGCAATATCCCACTTCATCCCTAGCTAGAAATAAAACTGGTGTAGATCTATGTGCATCTTCTTCACCCCTGGATGGGCTGAATAGGGTGCATGATGTGCCTCGGTCAAAACCAAAGTGTGAAGGTCATCTACTGAAGGAACATAAATATGTACTGAATGCCTCAATAAACCATCTGCCTCAAGTGCATAACCTGTGAACTTTCCCTCTAGAGGTCTGCCAGCCTCAATCTCCGCCCTCACATCCTGATACCAATTGTCCGCTGGAAAAGCAGCAAGAATCCGACTCTGCGGATCCACTATAAGAGTCAACTCGGATATCTCGTGCCTACGTCTACTATGTGCATCAGCTACAATGTTCTCCTTTCCCTGAATATACTTCACTTCAAATTTATATTCACAGAGAAACTCCATCCAATGCCTTTGTCTAGTGTTAAGGTTCAACTGAGTGAAAAAGTACTGAAGGCTCCTATGATCACTATGCAGCTCAAATCTATGCCCAAGAAGAAAGTGTCTCCATCTAGTCAATGCATGGACTACTACCGCTAACTCAAGATCATGTGTGGGATAATTTAGTTCATGATCCTTAACCTTTTGTGACTCATAAGCTATAAATCGACCCTCCTGCATCAGGAGTGATCCTAAGCCCTCCAGGGATGTGTCTGTATAGACTACAAAGTCCCCTGTGGGATCAAGCTTTGCTAGTATTGGTGCACTGGTCATCTTATCCTTAAGAACCTTAAAATTTGTCTCACATTGTTCTGACCATCAAAATCTCTTCCCTTTCCTCTGAAGAGAAGTGATAGGATGCCCTATCCTGGAAAAGCTCTAAACAAACCTCCTGTAATTTCCTGCAAGCCCCATAAAACTATGGATCTTTGCCACATTCATGGGCATAGGCCAATCTAGGATAGCTTGGATCTTTGAAGGATCCACAAATATACCTTCTCCTGAGATCACATGACCAAGATACTTGATCTCAATCTTGAAGAATTCACATTTCGACAAGTTGGCATATAGCTGGTTATCTCATAGACACTGTAATACCTATTGCAAATGATCCTCATGTTCTTCTAGTGTCTTGGAATATATTAAAATATCATCTAGGAACACAAGGACAAACTTATCTAAATAAGTGTAGAACACACCATTCATCAGACTCATGAACACAGAAGGCGCATTCATCAACCTGAATGGTACCACAATGAACTCGTAGTGACCATACCATGTCCAAAACATCATCTTATGGATATCTAAGTCAAAAATATGGAGTTGGTGGTATCCCGACTTAAGGTCAATCTTCAAAAAGATGGTAGCACCCTTGAATTGGTCAAACAAGTCATCAATTCTAGGAAGCAGATAATGATTCTTGATTGTCACTTGTTTCAACTGTCGATAATTAATGCATAACCAAAGTGAACCGTCCTTCTTCTTCACGAAGATAATTGGTGTTCCCCATGGAGAAACACTAGGACGAATGAATCCCTTCTCTAACAACTCCTCCAGTTGCAAACGAAGCTCTTTTAGCTCCTGAGTGATCATGCAGTAGGGATCTCATGAAATAGGCTCTGCTCTAGGTACTAAGTCAATCTTAAATTCTATATCTCTCTGCGGTTGCATCCCTGGAATTTCATCTAGAAAAACATCTAAGAACTCCTGAATAATGAGATGACTATCAAGAGATACCTTCTCCTCTCCATCTCCCAATCCAAAGTCCTGAACTGTAACAGAAAACAACTGACATCCATGCTGTACACATCTTCTCAACTACATAGCTGAGATAATCCTCAAAGATATCGGTCTTTGGACTCCTATAATATCCACCTCACCACCAGATGCATTAATAAATTGAATCAACTTATGTTGACAATCAATAACTACTCGGTGAGTCTCTAACCAATCCATACCTATGACAACATCATAGGATCCCAATGGTATAACCCGAAGGTCCAATGTAGTAAGGAGTGGTCCAATCTCCGACCTACAGTCAGGTACTATAGAATGCAATGTGAATTTCGCACCAAACGCTAACTTGGCCTGCCACCTATCAGCTTGCCTTACGGCCCCCAATCTACAATGTGACATTACGGATGAAGAAATGAAGGAGTCTAATGCTCCAGAATCAAATAGAATGTTAATAGGGTTACCCAATAACATACCATAAGTCTCAACCACAGTACCCTAGTGCTCTCCTGGTGGTTATTAACCGCTACAAACACACGATGGCCTCTGCTAGCATCTCCCATTGTCAACTCTAATGCCGCTGGTCTCTGCATGAATCTTGATGTTCCCTTGTTAGGACACATCCTAGAAATATGGCCCTGTTGACCACAAGAGAAGTAGCCTGTGCCTCTACCATATCCTCTACCTCGAGCTAGTGCATTAGACTACTCCGCACTGCCTCCAAAAGTGGACTGGATGCTTTGAGCAGGTTGCTCAGAGTTGAAATGCTTCATGCGCCTCCAATTTTTGTCACCCTGTCTCTGCTGGAAACCTTTTTATTTCCCCTAAAATGCCTGTTGTTGACTACCCTATGCTGATCCTTATTGTGTCTTAGGAGGCAAAACCCCCTGTGTCTATCCCCCTTGAGCACTAGTCCCAACTCCTGAACCACTGCCAATAAGAACACTTGTATGGCCTACTAGTGCCATATTCAAGTTCTCCTCCACAAGCCGTGCCTTCTCCACAACTATCTCCATAGATTTGGGCTCAAAGACCCACACACCACCACTAATACGGGTGTTTAAGCCCCTAATGAAATTTTGCACGAGCATCCCCTCATCATCTCCTATTCCTACGAATTGTTTAAGTTCATAGAAATGTCTCTCGTATTGATCCATATTCAAGGCTAACTATTGTAGGGCATGGAACTCATCACCCCTATGTTGACGCCAATGGCCAAAAAGAAAGCGGGCTCTGAACCACTCAAGTAATATCTCCCAAGACACATAACTCATGTCAATGTGGAGCTTCTGCTCCTCAAGTCTCCACCAAGTGGCTGCAAATCCTCGCAAGTGCATAATAGTGCACTACGCTTTAGTATTACTATTAAAGGGATACATAGAAAAGCATCAATCGAGATGTATCAACCAAGTCTCAGCCTCTAAACTAGTGCCTACTCCATTACAATGAGGTGGCTGTGACCGAATCAAATCCCTCATATAGGAAGATGCTAGCATCTCTGACTGTGTTGTAATTGTCCTCACACAAGGATTAACCTTTGGTACTGCCTGTCTCGAATCTAAGAGTTCCAAAGCCTTGTCAAAATCTCTACATGCAGCTTCGATCCCTGGAGGATCCAACTATCCACTAGCACCTGCTGGGTCATTCTATGAGGCCTTTTGTTCCTCCTGCTCTGGTATAAGTGTAACATGAGGTGACAAGTCATGTTGACTCCCCTCACGACCGCCTACCCGGCCATTTCCCCATCCTTAGCCTCGTCCACGTC
The DNA here is from genome assembly GCA_007115665.2 of Sequoiadendron giganteum. Lineage (NCBI taxonomy): Eukaryota > Viridiplantae > Streptophyta > Pinopsida > Cupressales > Cupressaceae > Sequoiadendron > Sequoiadendron giganteum. The sequence goes on along the minus strand of CM021103.1, from coordinate 238,052,177 downwards.
TAGGAGGCATACTCCTACATAGACACAAAAGGGTATTAGAAAAGGTACACTTGGAAACCTACAAAACTAAGCTTAATGGGTACATCATAATCCCAGAGCACCCAGTGCTTAAACCTAGGCTCTGATAACATGTGTAATTCCCTGCCATGCAACCCTAGATGAAGTTTCAATCCATATTAAAAGCGTACTAATTTCTTTTTAAAGTGAATTAAACATACATGTTCATCTACAATTGATAACATCCCCTAAGGCTAAGTAGCCGAAATTACTTAAACCCAGATAGCATACATCATTAAAACCATTGCATTTAATTACTCATGTAGTAAGCATTAATAAAAGATACATAATCAACATAAGATAAGAAGATAACAACCATGATATAAATTCATTACTAAAACAACCGGTTACATCACTCATTCCCTGAATGAGGAAATAATACAAAAGTGTTACAATTACATAATTCTACCTCATCAATACAAGATGGGCATAATAACTTATTACAATTTTGAAATACAACAATTCTTGAATTAAAAACAAGAACCACAAGCTATCCAACTGGATGTCTCACCACCAAGTACTGAAGATAAAGGGGGACCCAAGGGTGTATGGTACATGTTCCACCCAACCAAGTGGCACCCGAAGGCCCACCCCCCCATGCTAGGAGATATTAAAAACATAACATGGACAAATATCTACAACCTCTAACCAAAGGTAGACTCATACTAAAACATACTGACTTAACCAAACACATGTACAATACAAGTCTAACACTAACATGGCCACATTGCTTCCAGACATATAATTAATCAAGTATGATAAGTAATCCATACACACACAAAAAAACCCAATTTTATCCTAGACAGAGTGTCATTGCACAATTAGTCATGAGATCTCCTATAGGCATTCTTCATAGGCTCCAGTAATCCTAGTGACCTCTAACAAATCTCAAACCTCATGCTTACTCATGCAGAATCAACTACCTCTCATAAGGAGAAGATAGTTGACCTTGCCATTCTAGGACTTCCCACACATCCCAAGTCTAAATAATCCCTTACATCTATGAGTGAGGCTAAGTTATCTTGATTAGTGTGAAGTGCATCCTAATCATCTAAGTACATTAATTTAATTATCACTTGATTAAATCACTTCTGAAGGTTACCCAGTTTACCTCTTTGGGCTCTGGTGCCTAACAAAATCCACTCTTCTAATGGACAACACACTATACAAAACTAAACTCCAAGGGTAACTCAAGTTCTTACAATTAGACAATGCAATCTCTTCTATTCTAGGAGGTAACATTTAAGGAAACTCACTCCAAACACTTGGAGGAAACAAGTCACATAGTGCACTACCCCAGGGAAATACAAATAGTTAACTAACAATTGACAACCCACATCGTCTGGAAGACTTACAAATTTAATTCTCAAATAACCCTTTTCCCCAATCACGAACATAAGGAAAAATAATGACAAGCAATGGCAAGGAAATAAGCTATTTTTGGCTATATTAAATCCATTTCCCTTTCTAATATACTTTTCATAGTAAATAATCAATTGCCTTAACCAAATAATTAAATAAAATAGATTAATTGCCTTTACTATTATAGAGAAGGGAAAATTCCAATTTTAACATAACAAAATTTTTGACTACTTTTAAAAGCAACATAAACCCATGCAAGATAATTCTTTCAATTTCCCAACTAACACATCTAAATGCTACAATTTCTCAACTTAAATAATAAACACAACCACTTAAACATGCATGTTTTTAAATATATATATATACACTGTATATAATATATATTTATTTAAAAATACACAAATAATCTCATCCTCAATTTATCAAATTAATTTTATACTTAAAAAAAAAATAGAATAACTAACCTTATTACATTATTTTATATATATGTATATATACCATATATATTTTTATTTACATTGAATATATAATTAATAAAAAACAAATATACAATATATATATATATTATATATACATATATATTATATTGTATATACCTTGTTAATTAAACATTGAACACATAGGAAAAAGAGTGGACAAAATTAATTACAGTCCACATATACCAATAGTCCGCATATACAAACAAGGGTTAGTGGATAAAGAAAGGCGATTGAGAGAGGAGGCGCGACTATTCACACAAGGTCAAGCCTCCACTCACACCAAGGCTTACAAAGGAAAGGGGGGGCGGTGGAGGGTCTCCCTCCACACCACCTCTCCCATATGGGAGCGGCGGTGGGGAGGGAGATCCTCCCCAACCCCAACCCATACGCACCAAAGGAAAATGTGAATAATGTATTCGCAAGTACAACAAACTCAATTCGCATACACAAAACAATGAATAAATAAAACTCCTCCCAAGAAACAAAGATGGGTATCATCATATGGCGATTTCTCATCTTCACTTTTAAAAAAAATTAAAAATTCTAGTAACAAAATTAATATACATATTATATATTTGTATATATGTATAAATAAAAATAATAAAATATATATACATATGTATGAATATATAATATGTATAACACAATAACAATTTCAACTCAAAGACAAATTGAAGGATTTATATATGAAATTTTCACCTACAAGAGAATATATGAAAAATTTTCAGAGAACCATAAAAAATTCACAGAGGTTCCAAAACTGATTCTTTTAATCAAGTTTCTTGAATTCATAAACAATAAAAGAACAAGAAAACTAAAAGGAATCTAAGTTATAACCAGAAGTTTTCAAATCCTCTAGGTTTCTCCACCCCAATTTCTACAAAGGTTTTAAAAATAAATTTATTTTCTACAGTGAATCAAATTTTCTAAAACAAATCTAAATGTGTTGTTTTACCCATAAGTTTGATTTAATATCAAAACTAACAATTTTCTCAAATAAATTAAATTCTACAGAGGTGTCACAATTTTCCCTGAAGAAATCTCATGGGAACAACAAAAGCTTCTAAATTTATTTATTTAATTTCTTCCTGCCAATAACAAATTCTTTTCCTAAATAGATTTAACAATCAAATATTTAATCACTACTATTTTAAAATAAGCAAACCTAGAACAAATAAAAACATAGAAGAAAACCTGGTGATGAAGCTTTAGGTAATGAGAATTTTGATGCAAAGCCTCCTCCAAAGATTCCATAGTTTCTCTTCAAAGTACAGTGATTCCAATCAAGAAAACGGTCCACAACCACACCAAAATTCACCAGAATTCTCCAATGTAAATCTACAGCCAAAAATTTCTTCAAACAATCCTCTGTGTAAATTTTCCCAAAAATATCCTCTCACACCTGAAGAAGCTTTTCCTCTCCAAAATTCTCTCTGTGAATGAATTTTCAACAAACTCTTATAATTAATTAGACTTGTACATGTTGACATAATTAAAAAATATCCTCAACAACCAAATCTAATTTTGTATTTAATTTAAAAATTCTAAATAATAAATTAACTCCAAAATTTGAAACTAATTTCCCAATTAAACTTAAATTCAAAAATACATTACATTATTTTCTTTCTTTTAATCTACTCAACATAAAACTTAATTATTTAATTTTAATAATTTAATAAATAAATTCAACCATTTTGGGATTAAATTTAATTAATTAAATAGATTTAATTTAATTTAATTAAATAAATAAATTTAATTTAATTTAATTAAATAAATAAATTTAATTTAATTTTATTAAATTTTATTAATAAATTTAAATATAATTTCTATCCACAATTTTTATTTTTAATTTAAATAAATAACAACTTTTAAACAATGTAATTATTCTAAAAATTAATTTAATGAGCAAGAACCTCTCGGAATCAAATATCATTCAAACAAGGTAAACCACGACTCAACAAACATGACTAATGACACACTAAGGTTAGGGCGTAAACTTGACAAAAGTTACATAGCTAATATCTCCCGTTCAACTGAATCGTTGGATCAACACGCTCAAACATGTGAAACCAGGTGGAGTCGATGTCTTATACCTGCAACCTGAAAACCAAGTAAACAACATCATATGATATAAACAACATAAAATACATGCCATGAAGAGGAAATCACAGAATCGCAGGATGCTCACAAGCGAGTGATGCGAATCCATCCCCTTCACCAATACACTCAATGAAACTGACACTTCCATATTTCTCAATAACCTCAGATAAAGTCTTATGTTATATCAACTAACATCATTACATCATTAAAGAATGTAAAAAAAATCATCAGATAAACCACATCACACAATAATAGATCGTCGCTATATAAGTAGTGATCAAAACACACATAGAAAAGTATGCCCAGTATCATAGTAGCTGAAACCAAAACAAAGCAGAAAATCAATCTAAACATGAAGCAAAATAGAGAGGTATTGCATAACATGTATGCTTTCGATTTTTATATAACTTTGAAATTTTCTTGACTTGAACATGATTATTTCTTTCCTTGGGATGTTCATCGTCATACGACACAAGTATACCAATCCATTTCAATTGAGTTTCTGCAAATTTTCTACTACTTTACTACTCAATGAAACTCAAATACATGGTTTATTTCAAATAAAAAGGACACATAACCATCCTAAACAACATGTCTCATCTCGATTTCTATATAACTTAGAAATTTTCTTGACTTGAACATGATTATCACAAAAGATGCATCATTGATAAATGTGATATCTTATATTAGTTATTTAGTGAAAGTGGATACTTTTATCCAAGTTGAAAAAAGTTGTATTTTCTTTGTAGAACTTTTCCATTCTAAATCAGAAATATTTTCTATTTGACTAGTAAATGTCTTATGATTTGATTTATTGAATGTTTACATTTTAAATTTTAATCCATCATTGAAACTCTAAACTTGTAAAAGAAATTTCAATTTTTTTAATCTTAAATGTTTTATTTCTCCTTTACAATTTTACAACACTAATATTACTTGTTTGTACTCAAGACTTTATTTATAGACAATAATTTAAAATATGTATAATGAACAATTTTTTCATATCGATACCTAAAACCTAATTCAAAGATACTATTTTAAATTGTGTATAATGAACGACCTTGATTTCTCTCATGTATCTCTTTTATCAATCCAATCAAACAAATGCCACATTGAATAATATCAATTTAGATGTGTGGATAAAACAACATAATGTTAATAAAATCTCATCAATTTTGTACCTATAAAATGATTACTATAGTTTAATCATATTTGATACCATGTTACAAATTAATATCTTAGGTTATTAATCATTATAAATAAATATAAAATAAATAAAATTAGAATTACAAGATACACAGGTTGAACACATTACATAATATTTACATGGAGAAAACCCTTTCAAGTGGAAAACACTATAAAAAATGTCTCATTATAAACCATTTATAAAAATGGTCTATTAAAAATATACAAAACCTAGGGAACCACTTCTTACTTCGACAAGGTCAATAATAACTCTTATGCATAGTGATAGACTTTACTTTTCATCTCTACATTCACCACTCTTAAAGAGAGAAAATCTCCTTCAATATAGGAGAAGTGGTGGGAAAATACCTAAAGGGATATTCACCACACCTATTGAAAACTACCATTTATATATAATTAATTATATAATAGTTTATTAGTGAAACATAAAAATGTGGGGATGCCTCAAGTTTAATTTCCAAAACCCAAGGTATGTTCCAACATTTCTAGGATTTCATTAGGATACAAATCAACAAGGTGCATAGATTGAATTTCAACCTCCAAGGTGAATCAATTAGACCTAGATCTGATCCATTTAAGTCTTAGGAATCATTTGAAAATTATTTAGAGTGATTTTCCTAATTATACTATATGACCTAATATGTAAAATACAAAATCTTAAAGATAAACAGATAGAAACAGTGATTTTTAATTGGATTTGGGGGATGTCTAATGATGTGTACCTATCACCAAAAGTTACATTCAACATGCAAAGAGGGATTCAGTCACCCAAGGGAAAATGTGTCACTGATAGGGGGTCTTGAAACAATTTGTGTGGTCCTCTAGTGTTGGATCTAAGATTGTGATTTTCGGTTGTAAACTTATTAGAATGTCGTTAGTGAACTCTGTAATTGAGTTTTTGTGGCTTGACAGATTTAATGACAACAAATTTAACATTTGAAAATTTACCTTCAATCTTCCTTTGATCCTTTCCAAAAATGTAACCTACACATTCAAAGAGGGAGAAAATGTTGTGACATATAGGGGCTTACCTCATTCAAATCTCATGTATGTGTTTCCACTTCCACAATGGCAATGTCAATGATAAGATTGATAATTGAAAGGAAGGAATGATGAATGAACAAAATATTGCAACTCACCACCATTCAATGGCTTCCTTGAAGTCATACACATCACCTCAAGGATTTGGATCTTTCTTACTTGAATAATTGAATGCTTGAATTATTTGGAGACATACATCAAGGGTTAGCCTTTACAAAATATGAACATGAACACACATAAACTCACATAGAATTTGACATGATGTTAGGATCTTTAATTGCAGTAATAATGCTCTGAAATGTTGCTCTTGACCTACTCAATAGTGCTTTCGATCATAAGTTTTCCAATGAATTTCATGTTTCTCTTTCAAATGATAAAAGGTCTAGGTATTTATAGGTGTTTATCCAATTTCCCTAAAATTATATTCTAAAAGCTAACACTTCATATTTGAATTTTGGAAGTTAAAATAGATCCAACAACATATTTGAATTTGGGTCTTGGCTAAGTAGGGCGAGCCATCCACCCATGGGCAAATGAGTCCTAGACCAAATTTCTAAGACACTAAAATTTAGGGGCAATTTAATGATTGAATGCATTTATTCAATGTTTTTCTTCCTTTGGAAAATGATAAAAAATAGGATTTGAAATGTATAATTAAAAAAATTAGAAGCTTAATTAAATCCAATAAATTAGGGGAACAAAACATAATGTCAAATTGTTAAGGTATATAATTTTCTACACTACATTTACTCTCAACTTTAGTGTTAGTATGAACTTATTCTCAGACTCACACTAAAGTAGAAAAATATATGTCAAGAGGGGTTTGATTGTTTGAATGTTGAAGAGATAGGATGATTAAGGATCAAGGATGTGGCCAAGACCCCAGAATCCAAGATCCATGGTAAACCAACATACGCACAAATGAACACACATGCATGATATGCAACAAGATAAGATACACAAACATACAATTTCAAAGTGAATACAAGAAAGGGGTATGGGTTAACAAGTTGTCTTATACTAGTGGCCATACAAAAGCATTTATGACTCACACAATAGAAAAGTCTGATATTCGCTAGGTGAATCAAAAACAAAAAGACATGTAGGCTAGTGAGGACCATTTTCACTAGGTGAGCTCCCACAACAAGTATCAAAATGATACACACAATAAATCTACAAGGTGTGCCCATAACCACACAAAGAGTTATCCTCCCTTACAACCCTGATAAAGTTCTACAAAAATGATCAAAATGTTATGTCAATGCTACACTAAGTTCATCCATTATGAATAAAGTGAAGCCAAGAAATTTTTTAATGTCAAATATGAACACACCACTAAGTTAAGCCCCTGTGAACAAAGTGATGCAAAATAATGCCAATGTATGCCCCAATTTAAATAAATTGCAAAACACCATGTTGTGAGAGATTAATTTAAAGTAGACAAATGATAATTATCATGCAATAAAGTATCACAAGAGATTATTTGGAAGCCCTAATCCATTTATATGTTTCCAAATAAACAACACCATGATAAGGGGTTTACCCTAGAATATAATATAGAGAGCACACTAAGGGATCCATGGATCTAGGGCCAGTATACGCCATTGTTGCAGTGATATAATATAACTCAAAGCTTCTATCATTCCCCAAATACTCATGAAACAATGACCACAAAGGAAGAATAACATATGGAGAGAGAATACAACAAGATTTTGGGTCAACATGGAAGAGAGCTAAATGTCTCAATTCTTTTCATCATCCCCAAAAGAAAAACACAAGACAAAAATAAAAGAAAAATTATATGATATGTAGAAGAATGAAGATACAAATTAAGGAATGTCACTATATTTTTGTTTCCTTTGTATCCTTGCACCAACAAAGCAACAAGGGTCATCAAAATCAAACTCACAAAAATAAAGACACACAAATCAACACAATATAAGATATCACATTACATGCAATAAAACACAAAGAACATAGAAAACACAAAAAAATACTTCACATGTGAGCCAACCTAGAGTAAGTCATTCACATCACAATCTTGTTCATCATATAAGAAAGGAAAAAAACTAGCCAATGAGACTACAACAAGTGTCATACTAGGAGAATCACAAGGTTCAACATGTGGTGGTCACACTCATCAGGAGGATCATAACAGTTGGCCCCATCTAACTTCATAGAAGTGGAAAATAACAAATTTAGCTCATTATAAACTTCTTTATCAATTTTAGCAATCTCATCATCATCCAAATAGATCAAAATATGATGTTTTATGATTATTGCATTTGAATTTTCTTATTTCACCTATTTTTTTGGTTTTATGTCTTGTTTTGGAGAAATTTGGATTTCTTCTTCAATTGTCTGTATAAGTATATTGGTTTATTATTTTCTTTTGATTGACAAGAAATATCATGACATATATGACTATGCTCTTTATAATTTTAGTTTCTTCATGCACAATTTTCAATTTGTGAAGATATAGGAGCAAGTTTCTCAACCATCAATCTCTTTTGTTCCATTAAAGGAGGAACTAAAGGGACCACTGGGGGTTGGGAAACCACTATTTCTTTACCTATCTATACACTTTTTTATCTTTGTAGGCACAAAGGGAATTATCTTATTGTCTCTTGATCACTTAGTTGAGGAACGAAAATATATTTATTTTGGTTATTTGGAAGGGTTTTCTTCTCAATCATAGGCTTATCAATGATAGGATAGGGAGAAGGAACAACAACTGACCTATCATAATTAGGAATATTTCTAAGAGATAACTTTGTTATGTGCTTTTCCTTGAAATTTTGATATGACTTGAAAAAAAAAAATGCACGAGGCTTTATAGGCTCCGGAGGTTCAAGCCAAAATAAATCCATAGAAAAATTTATACAAGAAAATAAATGATTGAATCCACTATGGTGTATTGTAAATATCTCATTCTCAAAGGATAACTTTATGCACTTATGAATAAACAATGGGATGGCATTCATGGAGCATAACCATGGATAGCCTAGCTTCACATGAAATTTGTTTGATGTTAGGATGATGGAGAATGAAACATATAATTTGTTTGGTCCAAATTTTAATAGAAGAGTGATTGAACCTATCAGAGGGCAAGAAAAACCATTATATGTTTTATCCATTCTTTCAGTTGTTCATAAGAATCTTGATAAAGTTCATGTGCAAAAATAATAATTCCTTGATTATCACATTCTATACACACACAAGATCAATAAGTATCCAATTTTTGGGCTTATCATTAATTTATCTAATGATATAGAGAGGACCATCAAGTGAATCTATAAAGGCATAAATATGTGTGAAAAAAATATTAGGTAACAAAATGATTTGGCCCCTCTAAGGTTGAATTTCCATGAGAGTGACCATGAAATGTAGATCATCCTCATTATCACTCTTATCATCATCAATATTAACATTCATAACCTCAATCCTATCAAAATTCATCACATCATTCTTGAATTCACTAGCTTTCACAAAGTTAGTTGAATGATTTGGCTTTAGGTTGGTGAAAATTTGCAGATTTTGGTTAGGTGAGGAAACTGACTTATTTCCTTTATCATTAACACCTCCTAACTAGATATGATTGGAATCTATGAGATCTTATACTTGATGTTTAAGATGAATGCATAATTTTGTCTCATGTCCACTTTGTCGATGATATTGGAAAAAGGTATTTGGATTATAATTTGGAGGTAAGGGTTTGGTTGTGTCCATAGGTTTTACTAGAAGTAAACAAATTAGGTTCTTACTCAAAAGCTGCAACATGGATGAATGGATGGAATTAGGTTTAATGGGGTAAATTTTCTATCCCTAGGTTAAAATTGACACACAGTAGAGGTTATGCAAACAACTTGAGGTTAGAAATGGCTTATTTGGGATGAATTTATCTTTAAAAAATTCTTGTTTATCTTTGTAAATTGTTGATATTTTTGATGTGTGGGCTTAGATTTCTTAGTATATTCTGATGAAGATGCCTCTTCAAACTTATTAATCAAATTCTAATAATCACAAAGCTCCATACACAAACTTATAAAGAATGGAAATTTCATGAATATGAAATTTTTCCCTTATGTAACTAGTTTGCAAGTTATCAATAAACATTATTTATATTTCCACATTACGAAGGGGGTGATCCCACAATAGTGGTTTACACTTGTGGGACATCTTGATTTTTGTTGAAATCACATATTTTTAGAAAATATTATGATTTAAGCATTCAAAGGATCCATTTAAAGTATTCTAATTGAATATGGTTTGATCAAAGCCCCTTAGATCAAACCCCCTTGGATAGAAACCCCATTATTTTTAAATCATACCTATAATGGAGTCTCCTCTACACCTAGCAAAATGCTGATAAAAAACCAATTTTGATTTATCTTTTGGGGGATCAAATGAATTCATTTAAAATTCATATTTTGTAAGAATGTATTTCTTATTATAAGCTTCCCAAAAAGTATAACTTTTAATATATTTAATTTGATTATTATTATTTTTTTTATTTCTTGTGAATGTAGTTTTTTCATCAAAAATCAAGCTCTATGTTCTGCACATGTGGAAAATTAGTAGATTATTAAAAAAATTGAAAAATATCTATACATTTGATATTGATGTCCTTGAACAAACAAAAAAAATTGAATTTTGATACATACAAAAAAAGTTAATTTAGGAAGTAAACCTATGTGTAAATTGTAACTAGTTTCACTTCAAAACTTAATTAAGAAAAATATTCAATAAAATACTATGAAATAAATTACATGCACTAGATATCATAGTTACGAATATAAATTTGAAAAAAATAGAATTTTATCCTTCATAGAAAAAAAATTGTGTTAGCAGGTACACATCTCTCTTTAAAAATGGTGTTTACTATTAAAAACTAGTTTTCGAAGGAGATGAAAAAAGATAAAATTTTATTCCAATTTTTTTGAAAAACATATATTTAGAATCTATAGAGAAAATGTCACAAACCATTAGTTTGCATCATCTTCAAATTCCTCATGGTTTAGCAACTATAGGTTCTCGTTCAAAGAGAACATTTAGTAATAAAAAATTAGTTCAATGTCAAGTTTGGCTGAAAAGTGTAAACCACTATTGTGGGATCACCAAAGGGTTAGATTGACTTGTGACAATATCAACTAGTAGTAGCTTATGAAATTTGTAACTTTTTGACCTTGTCTTTGTTTGCATTGCACTAAATCCATTATATTGATTTTGGGACCAATGTGAACTTGGAAATGGTTGAGGAAAGCATCAGAAAACTCATTAAATGAGTGAATTGAGTTTTTCAATAATGAAAAAAACCACTCCAAGGCCATGTCCTTCAATGACCCAGGAAAAATTTTAGCCAACAACTTATCTTCAAAAAATGAAACCACTACATAAGCGTGTGTGTGCAAATATATGGTTGATAGGGTCTCCTTTACCATTATATTTCTCAAAGCATTGTATCTCTATGTTTTATGGCACTTGTTCTTTCAATATTTCTAGTGAGAATGGGTTTATTTTGAAATATTTTGATGCTTGTCCATTTTGAGTTTGGTTTAGTGTGGTTATTTGTTGTTGTAGGGATTTCACATTTTGCAAAAGTTGGTTTATGATAGAATCATTGCTTGTCATATTTTGGGAATATGGTGAATATGGTCGAAGTGTATATTTTTTAGGTGGACTACTATATTGTAAGTTTGTGAGGGGTGATGGGTTTGGAGATATGATGTTTGAGCTCACAAAACTATAAGGATTCCTAGTTGAAATACCCAAATTTGGAGCTATATTATTTCTTGATTACATCATTATGGTAACATTTGGCTCTGTATATGTGGGAACATAGGCTATAGTTGTAGGGAGAGAAACTTTACTTCCTCCTTGACTTCAAGTGTACCTCAAAGCGTGAGTACAACTAGCCATTGTAGGTACATGATTGTCTATGATGTAGGGTATGTTACACATTACCTCTAATCCTTGAGCATCATCAAAAAAATTCCTCATGTTATCTATCATAGGGACCAATGTTCCAATGATATATTCCATGCTCACATAGTCTTGAAGTTTTTATAAGGCTTTGTCCAAATGCTTCAGTTTCTCTTTAAGGAAATGGGTCAACATTGTTTAAATGTATTAGTGATAGTGATTGATGATAAGGTCATGGGAATTCTTGCAATAGGGATGGAGTCCAAAATGGGTTAAATAATTACAAAACTTGTTGTGAAAGGGTTGTAGAACTCAAGATCCTTAATGCATTGTAACATAGATTTTAGTATCAGGGTATGTGCAGGATCATCATGGAAAAAAAATGCACGTACTTGGTGATGAAAATTCAAAAAATCAAAGTTAGGAAACTTGACATAAAAAATTGAATAAGTTATCTATATTATTTGAAAAATATGTAAGAATAGAATCTGTATAAAATTGAATGTAGTTTCTAAACTACTAGGTTTATTTAAAACAAATCTATTTGGTGAAAATTTGAAATTGCAAAGCAGTAGTACTTAAATTTCAAGGAAAAAATAAGTATGTGTCTGTCTAACGACCCTAACCACAATAAAATGATAATATTTTATTATACGATTTTCGATATAAGTAGAGGACTCATGTCATTATTTGATGCATATTTTTTTATAACTTTTTCCAAGTAAATAATTAATTATGATTTTTTTATTAAAACATTTCAAAAATATAAAAAATTGTATGTCTAACCACCTAAACTTGGTCAAAACTTCATGAAATTAAATTTTTTTTAATCCTATCAAATGCGAAGCATAGAATGTGACACATGTTTTGGATTCAAAAAATACCATATCGTTTGAAAGTTATAGATGTTTTTCAATCAACTTATCAATCAGGACTTTAGTCGTAACTCAAATAGAAAATGAATGATAATAATTTATTAAATTCAAAGTAAAACATAATTTATATTGGTTGAAAGTTGAGAGTATCTTGTAAAAACCTTTTCATTTCATCAATTTTGGGTAAAAAAAAAGACGTAAGCCACATGGTACATCATATCACTTACATATCACCACTTTTTGGCCCATCATGATCCTGCACATACCCATCACCTAGGGTTCTTTAACACTTCTAGGGTTTTTCACCTAAAAAGAGAGAGGGATAAAAAAATTGAAATTTTGATTGAATATGATTAAATTTAATTATCTAAATGCTAGAAATTGATAAAAGAGAGTAAAAACCTAGAAAATGCTCTTTTCTCAAAAACACATTGAGATATGCAACAAAAAAAAAGAATGAAGACAACAGAAGACAAGATAGAAAGGAAAATAAGAATAAGTGCACCTAGAAAATGATAGAGGTTGGAGTGAATACTAGAAATGTCCTTGAAATTCTACAAAATCTTATTTTTATGCCTAGCGAGACACTTGTGCCAAACTAGGTGACTTAGTCTAGTTTCAAGAAAATTTTGGAAAACTACACCAAGGTCTATTTCAGCCAAATGGGTGTCCAAATCCATAGAAATCTCTGAAAAACTTGTACAATGGGACTAAGTCACCACAATTGGGAGAATTGTCCACTTTGGCTTTTTCTAAAGATTTGAAAGGGGAATCTATAGTCCTCGGTCTACACTCTTGATCCTGGTAATTTTCTAGATCTAAACCTACATAACTCGACATGTAGGTTTTCTCCAAGCCTCTTTTAGGGTTTTTACAACCTTGAAGGGCTTTGAAAAGATGTTGACAATATTTCCACTCCATTCCTTGAACAAATCTACAAATAAATCCTATAAATCACACAAAGAGAGAAAGAAATGTTGGATGTTAGGGCATGGGGGTTTGCCTTAGTCAAACCCCTTTTAGATAATTAATTCAAGTGAATAAATAAGATAACGAAGCATGAAAATTGAAGGGATTAGAATCATTCCATGAAGATTGATCTTGAATTGTTACAACAATGGTTGAAGAATTTTTCCTTGAATGCTTGCTTGTTGACTTAGATTGCTAAAACCATAGCTTGCTTGAGAATAATGATAAAGAGAAGGAGATAGATGAAAATGAAAGGAGAGAGTAGAACATAAGAGATAAAAGATGAAAAATGAGGGGAAAACCCTTTATTTATAAATGATTTTCCCTAATTTCCCAAAAATACCTCATCAAAGGCCGACCTTAGGGTTTAGAAGATAATATTTTGCCAAAATTTTAGATTAAATTTGATTTTTATGTCAAATGTGACAAAGTCACTCAAGGTGGCAACTTAGTCCACTTAGGAAATTCTAAGTGGATGTTGGTAATTAAAGTGTGTTTAATGATGCTTAATAGGATTGTCTTATGAAGAAAACTTAAGTAGGGCCTATAAGTGCATTAAGGGGAAATTTTAACATAATAAATGGTCAAGTTATTGGTGACAAGCCTTGCAAAGTGTGATATTTTTTTACAACACATTACAACACTTTCAAATAAGGCTTGGTAAGAGGTTATTAGGTGAATTATAATGAAAGGGTCCTAGAAAAGAGTGAAAGTGGGTTACAATAATTCAAATATCCTTTGTAAGACACCAAATAATTCTTATTCATTTTCAAGGGTTCAAGACATAATGTAAATGTTTTGACCACATTACAACATTAAATCTAAGAAAAACTAGGTCAAAAACTGCAAGGCCCAATTGGGCATGAAAAAGGGATACTTTTTTCTACATTAAATTTAGCCCCCACTTTAGTGAGAGGATGAACTTGCTTTAAACTCATACTAAAGTAGTCATTCAAGAGGAGGGTCCAATTGTACCAATGTAGACGAAAGAGGATGACAAAGATCAAAGGAGGTAGCACAAGCCCGCAAGATCCAAGATCCTAAGTCAAACCAACATAAGTGCAAAAGGGCACACACAAGGGTGAATGATTTTCAAAAAAATGATAATGCAATGAAAAGAACTAGAAGGAAGAGAAGTAAAAAAATAAAAGGGTGGATCAAGCTTCGACCATTTGTCCAACTAGTTATGGATCAGATCTACGTTGTTTGTCCAAAAATGCATACTCACTCTGAGGCGATGAAACTCTTGGTTGTTTGTCGGGTGAGAAGTCCATAAAGGTGAGTGTATTAACGTGAATTTTTACCCCAAGTGAAAATCCCCTTTATTCCCTTTAACACCATAGAAAATCAAAAGTGGAGGTTTAATTCCACTTAAGTCCATTGCTTGCATTCCATTTAGTTCCTGGTTTGTGTGTCAATGGGGGCATTTCTAGCGGGGATGCCTGCACGATGTGCAGATGTCTACGCGATGTGCTTACATCCCTGGAATATTCCTACAACTGAGACTATACAGGCATTACATTTTTATTGGAAGTTGAAGAGTAACTCCCCTCTTCGGTTGGTTAACCCGAATATGGTTGTTTTTCATGAATCTCTTCATATTCTTCACTCTTCCATCCTTGGCTTTTTTTGAGAAAAAGTTTGAGAGAAGTTTACAACATCACTTGAGCATTTCTCCACCATTTTATCCATTTCCAAGATTTTTAACAACATCCTTCACTCCATTGCAACAACTCAACACTCTGTTACTCCAACAAGGCAAGAATAGGACACACACTGTGGCAATAGAGGCTTGAGTCCCACTCGTTCACTCCTCCACAAGCCTTGAGCACTTTGGATGGAGGCAGTAATGCTCCTCATTTCTCTCCTTTTTTATTTGCATTGAGTAAGCATTTACTGTTTTTGAAGTGTTTCTTGCGTACGTAGCTTGTAGTACTTTCCTTTATCATTTATCCCTATACTATTTGAAACTCGATTTTCCGTGGAGGTGGAAACACCAAGAAGGGGGTCTGACTGAAGCAAGCCCCTTTACAACCCCAAAAATTTCTCCCTTCCTTATGTACAAGTGGAGAGTGCATGGAACAAGATGGTGAGGAGATAATTCTACAAGATCATATTCGTCACCTTGGTGGAAATAGATTTCTTTTATCGTATTCACATTTTCCTTTCTTTCCTCTTAATCTCATTCTCTCACTTTAAACATCTCTAGACTAGGCTAGTAGTTTTCCTTTTGAGTAAGAATCATGTCTTCTTGGTTCTCTGGCCATATAGATGCTAGTGCACCTATGAGACACCAACGTTTTGTGTTGTCATCTCAAAACCACAATTCATTCTTCAGAATTAGAGCTGCCTAAGACACGAATCCGACTCTAAAGGTTGAATCATTTTGTCTCGTTCCTACATTTGGATTGCAAATTGATTGAAGGGTTTATAATCCTCATCATTCTCATCCTTTTCATCCTAACTTCCCTTTAAACTGAGGTGGGTTAGGGCAGCCTTTTTTCTCTTCTCCTTTCATGACCTATGGCCTTGCAGTGGGTGGTCCCCCTCTCTCACATTTTTGGTGAACCCGAAATGAACCAATATCTATATTTTTTGGCATCCTTAAAAATTTCTCATATACCCCTTGGTTGTTCTACCATGGTACATTGTGAAATTTTATGAGCTTCACAACCCAGTCTACAATCTCTAGTCATATTGTTAAAAGAAGTCTATTACACCTTCTGATGGAAAATATGAAGGTCTCCTATAACTTCACTACCAGCCTTTTCTCTGGATCCTTGGTTGGTCTATCTACACAGGACCACAAGCGCAAGGCGAATCTATATTTCTTAATGAAATTGATCGCATCCCTAGTCCTCCTATGTCACCAACCTCCTCATCTG
Organism: Sequoiadendron giganteum; assembly: GCA_007115665.2. Taxonomy (NCBI): domain Eukaryota; kingdom Viridiplantae; phylum Streptophyta; class Pinopsida; order Cupressales; family Cupressaceae; genus Sequoiadendron; species Sequoiadendron giganteum. The sequence continues at coordinate 238,035,281 of CM021103.1, read as the reverse complement.
TAGATGATCATGAGGTCGTTTGTTTCCCTTCTGAGTATGTCGTTGGTCTTGGTAAGGGGTTAGGTGCATTGGAAAATCACCTGGAAGGCAACTTGAAGTTGGCTAGGGCTACTAAGGTAATCGGTGAAAGAAGGTACATGGTGGAAAAGGATCGGACAGGTGTAGAACTCTTGGCTAGTCTCGTTAGTCTAGTGAAAGAATGTGCACCCTTGATTTTTGGTCACTTAATGCGAGGTCACCTCTTTGAGGAATGCAAGAGGTAGCTAGAGATGGCAATGCCTCCTATATCCATGTATATGACTGACATAGTCCCCTTGATCAATATACCCTCTACTTCTGTCGCCTTTGGTGGTGGAGGATTTGGCAAAATGATGAGCAAGGGCTTTGGCGATAGGAACTTCAAAAGTGGAGGTGGCATTGGCAGAGGCAGTGCCAGTGGATGTCATGGTAGTGGCTTCAGTTCTGGTGGTGGCCTGGTGGAAGTCACACTAGTGGTGGTGGAATTAGTAGTGGCTCTGGCGGTGGTCATGGTGGTGGCACCAGTGGAGGCCACACAAGTGGTGATGGCATTGGTGGTGGTTTCAGCAGTGGCTCTGGTAGTGGTTCTGGTGGTCCTTTGTCTTCTAATGACCCTATTCTGAATACTCTTCTTCAGAATATGGGGAAGATGCAGAATCAGTTGGTGAACCTGTCCCAGGCCTCAAATCAACCTATCTTTTAACCTTTTTCCCAACACAACCCATTTTCAGTTGCTATTCTACTAAACACTTTATTCCCACTAGGGATGGGGATCCCCAAATTTCAGAAATATGGTGGTAAAGAGTACCCACAAACACACGTGTCTGCCTTTAATGCCCTGTGCATATATTTCTTCCATCATGATGCATTTATGGCTATACTATTTCCCTGATCCATCAAATATACAACATTATATTGGTACTGTTCTTTGCCCGATAATTCCATCTTCATATTTGATCAGCTTGTGAACCAGTTCTTATGACAATTCCAAGCCAATATTAGACCGAAGGTGACATTCTTAGAACTTGTTCATTGTAAACAAGGGGAGAATGAAAAGGTTACAAATTTTATAGCATGATATCAAGCACTCTTCTCATAGATCTCATATCCATTACCTAACTCAGATGTATAGAAGGTCTTCATAGGGAACTTATAGAGACATTGGCAAGAGAAGTTCGCCCTTATGAAGTATCCTTCTTTAGCACATTTATGTGCGGATTTACAATAATACCAACAGATGGTGGTTCAATTCAAGTTTTCCTCCTCGCACACCCATAATGAGGGAAGATCTATCGTGTTGATCTCGGGAAGAGGAAAATCCATCATGAATGTAGTAGTTGTTGTGAATAGCAACGGCCTCAAACATGACCAAAATTTTATGAAGCTATCAAAATCTTATTCTTCCATCTTGTAGAAGTTGGTGAAGGATAATATCCTTACCTTACCTACCCCTAAACTAGTTAGAGAACCATAACCTAGTTGGTATGGAGAGAACATGTATTGTAAATACCATCAAGTTAATGGACATGATACCGAATGTTGCATGTGCCTGTGTCATGAGATACAAGACCGCATTGAGGACGGTACTATCCATCTTGATAGGAGTAAAAAAAATACAAAAAATCATTGGAAAAAGCTAACAATGATTTGCAGATATACACGGATCCATTTTTGTCACATTCTGCTAACATGATTATTAATCCCACTGATTCTACTTCTCACCTAGAGGCGTATGTTAACGTAGTTACTATTACTCCCTCTACTCATCTTGCGACTAGCTTTTCAAATGTTACATTTACCTCGCAAGACATTCTAGCAAATACCAAGCCTTCTCCATTATATATTTTGGCTCACCTCAATGGAAACATTGTGACAGGGGTCCTACTCGACCCCGCGAGTAGAGTGAATGTCGTAACATAGGACACATTACTCTTGAATTCCCTGCAAAGGGAAGAATATGAAAAAACCAAATCCATCATCCATACACATAATGGAATTTATCTTAAACCTTATGGATTGATAACATTGTCTATCCTAGTTGGACCTAGGATTGTAGACATGGTTTTCGATGTCATTCTAGAGTCGAACCTGTTTAGAGTGAAGCTAGGTATACCTTGGCTAGTTTCCATGAATGGGATCACCTCCATGGTATATAAGTGCCTTAATTAATCTCATGAGGGGGTCGAGCACATGGTGCATGACACTGGATATTAGCCCGTGGTGTCCTGTGGGGATATTTATTTGATCACTTCTAGCCTACCTCGTCAGTTTGCTCCCGCAAAGAATGAGCCTACTTTACAAGAACTATGTGAAGTACAAGACCCGAGGTAAGGGACAACCAAGGTTAACTCTTCCTATCACCAAGCCACAAGTTACCTCCTCCTCTCAAAAGGGAAAGGAGAAGCTCGCTCCATCCCAAGCTGACTCATCTGCTCCTCTATCTTGGGAAGAGTACTGGATAAAACCTGGACTCTACCTGTTGAGTTTGATGATGCCTCCTTGGTGAAAGCCCAAGATCATGATATCAGATCTTCCTAATGGGTCTCCAAGGTTGTGATATTATTTATACGATAGAAATAAAGGCTCAGGGAGAGATTTTTCCCATCGATCTATTCTTATTCCCCCAAAAAAGAAAAGGCCCACCTCTAAGGTGGTAGAGGTAACTCCTCCCAACATCTCCAAACCTATTCCTCTTGCTTCCATTCAGCAAAATTCCCTTATTTTGTAGAAATTCATGGAGGACACTCTGATGGATGAGTAGGACCCTTTTATCCCTCTATAAGTTCCATCTTCTAGTGTGAAGGGCCATAGAAACCGTATTGCGTGCGAACGTAAGTGTCGAAAAAAGGATCTCCTAGCCGAGCCAACCTCCTTGTAGAAGGAGGAGGAGAAGACAACATCTCCTACTATTTCTTCCTCTCCCCCCCTTCCATCTCTATTCAACCTCATTCTGAATTTATTCTAGCTGTCGTTGTGAGTGCACCCACACTTGGAAAGGTGCAAGTGTCCATCACTCCTTCTGTAGATTCACCCTTGTTGACTTCCATTCTGGATGTCTTGCCTTTCCCAAATCCCATGGATATGGTGAACACTTTGATCATATCTATTGTGGCTCTTTCATCTTCTCTCTCGATCATTGCTTCATTTGTGGGGATTTCTTCTCCTTCGATAAAGAAGAAGTTAGAGCGTGGTCCCTCTAGTGATGGAGGAAAAAAGAAGAGCCCAAATTCCTCAAAAGGTGGCCCCACACTGACTTGTTTTTTCCTAGTAACAGAACCAGCTCCAGCCTCCCCTGAGCTTTTCATTGCTCCTAAGTTCCTTGGTGAGCCTAGTAGTGAACCTCGGGTGCAGAATCCTCCCTCTACCAAGGTAAGACATGCCACTCCTGTCAAGTGAATGTGTTAACTCAATGGATGAAGTTCTGACCCTATTAGCGATCTTTGCAAGGTTGTTGACCCTGGACCCACAAGAGCTGAGCGATGAAGACCTTATAGGTCCCTTTGCCTTAGCCCTTGTTGTAGGAGGATCAAAAGCTCCTCCCCTTAACATTACACCATCATAGGCTCGTCTTCCTTCCTTTGATGATCTAGAAGGGGAGGTTGATGACGTCTTGGTTTAGCAATATTAGGGGGAGACCATATTCTTAATCTTTAAGTTAGATGTGTGTGTGTTTTGTGACATATGTTCCCCGTGACCATGCTCTATGTGCCTTGATGATCCACATCACCCCTTTTGGTGCTTGGATATAGGTGTGGTGTGTGAGTTGTAAAACTTCATATTTCTCATCATTCTTCCATGTTTTTGATTGACTTTCGGTAAATTGGGGATGATGCAAAGTGTCAGGAGAATTTATGCCTCCTTCCATGTTGACCCAATTTTTATTTTACTTTGTCTTTCATACATTCTTCCTGATTTGGTTCAGGATTGATGATCATTTTCCTCTTACCACGGTTACCAACATATATATGAATGAAGGAAGATTTGACACTACATAACCATATCCCCTTGTGCCCTTTGTGCGTGATTTGTTCTCTTTATCTTTTTCAGTTAATCTTTCTCTCGTCTTTGCTTGATTTTTTGCTTGCATGTGTGACAATGCACCTTCTACATCACTTGGTTTTTAGAAAACACATTTGTTGCCAAATGGATATTTTCTCAAAGACTCTTCACATACTTCCTCATTAGAATTGCATTCTCAACTTAGAACCCTTGTGGAATGTGTTTCCTTCATCATGGGTTCATAAAGAAAGGACTTGGAAATCCTCCTTCGAAGTGGGAACGGTCTTAGTCTTCCCCTCGCATGAGCACATTTCCTTCCTTTCGAATTCCTTGATGAAGTGAACATATTTCAAAAGGATTCCTTGATGAAAAATTGATTTGAAAAGAAAGACACCTGATGATAGGTCAGGTTCCCAAGGGACCCCTTCAAAAAATTTCATCAAATTTCTATGGCATCTAGCTTGGGGGCAGCCTGACAAGACCTATTTCACATCTCGACCTCTAGTTTGGGGGCAGCTTGACTAGAACATCTTTGCATCCTTACATCTAGCTTGGGGGCAGCCTAACTAGACCTTAATTTTTAAACATTGCATCCCTTGATTGGACCCTCTTTCATTTTGAAGGGTTCCTGAGGGACCCCTTTGAAATTCTTACAACTTAGTGATGGTTTGTGTGACTGTCTATTCACTGGCATGGGTGGTCGCTTCCTAATGTGTTCTATCTATGGGTAAAAATGTTGCCATCTCTCACTCTACAAAGTCTCCTTTGCTCGGTTTCCTCCATGTGAGAGTTCTTTGGGGACACCTTCATTGTAGGTATGCGATTTTCTAGGGTGCTTCACTTGGTCTCCCTCATCTGATATTTCTTGAGGGATACCTTCCTTGTAGGCCTACGAGTCCATAAGGAAATTTTCCTAGTTTCCTTCATGTGATATTTCTTGAAGGATAACCCCCCTTGTAGGACCATGAGCCTATAAGGTACTTTCATAATTCAACTTTGTAGTTCTATGGAACTATGAAGTCCTCTCCAACACTTCAAGGTTTTCTAGATCGTTCTCTTCTTCGTCGTCGGTTCAAGTATACATCTCTTACTTTGTTGCTTCCTTACTACTCTACTTTACCAAAGCACTCATCAATACTCATGCTCGTTAAAGCGAGGGAAAAATGTATTAACGTGAATTTTTAACCCTAGTGAAAATCCCCTTTTTTCCCTTTAACACCTTAGAAAATCAAAAGTGGAGATTTAATTCCACTTAATCCCATTGCTTGCATTCCACTTCGCACCTAGTTTTTGTTTCAATGGGAACATTTTCTTTAGGGAAGCCTGCACGATGCGTGGACGTCTGGGTGGCATGCTTACGTCCCTGGCAGATTCTTGCGGTTGAAACTATAGAGGCGTTACATTTTCGATTGGAAATCAAAGAGTAATGCCCCTCTTGAGCTAGCCAACCCAAATATGGTCGTTTTTCATCCATCTCTTCATATTCTTCACTCTTCCATCCTTGGCTTTTTTCAAGCAGAAGTTTGAGAGAATTTTGCAAGATCACTTGACCATTTTCAGCAACATTTTGTATCCATTTCCAAGCTTTGTAGTAGCATCCTTCACTCCATTGTAGCAACTCAACACTTCGTCACTCCAACAGGGAGATAACAAGACACACATCATGCCAACAAAGGATTGAGTCCCTCTTGTTCACTCCTCCACAAGCCTTGAGCACTTTGGATGGAAGCGGTAAAGATCCTCCCTTCTCTCCTTTTTCTTTTGATTGAGTAAGCATTTACTATTTTTTAGTGTTTCTTGTGTGCGTAGCTTGTAGTTATTTCCTTTATCATTTATCCCTATACTATTCCAAACTTGGCTATCCATGGAGGTGGAAACACCAAGACGGGGGTCTGATTGAGGTAGGCCCCTATATAGCCCCAACAATTTCTCCCTTCCTTGTGTGCAGGTGGAGAGTGCATGGAACAAGCTGGTGATGAGAGAATTCTATGAGATCATCTTCCTCACCTTGGTGGTAATACATTTCTTTTATCGTATTCTCATTTTCTTTTCTTTACTCTTAATCTCATTCTCTCACTTTAAACATCTCTAGACTAGGCTAATAGTATTCTTTTGAGTAAGAATCATGTCTTCTCGGTTCTCTGGTTGTACAGAAACTAGCACACCTATGAGACACCAACATGCCACACTATCATCCTAGAACCGTACTTTTGTCTTTAGATAGAGAGCTTCCTGAGACACGAATCTGACTCTAAAGGCCGACTCATCTGGTTCCCTTCCTACATTTAGATTGTAGAGTGAATGAAGGGTTTATAATCCTCATCATTCTCATCCTCGTCATCCTAACTTCCCTTTAAACTGAGGTGGGTTAGGGAAACCTTTCCGCTCTTGGCCTTTCATGACCTTGGGCCTTGCAGTGGGTGGTCCCCCTCTCTCTTAGTGAGAAACATACACTCATTATTGGTATGCACTCACACACATGTAGGAGGTTATGGGGAAATTTGTGTCATTGGTTGTGCTTCCTTCTCGAACCATACAAAATCTATACCTCCTGATAACTTTAATAAGGCGGCACAAAAAAAATGACTTTTGTAAATGATTTTTGAAATGGTGTATGAAATTTTGAAAGGGATTTTTCTTAGTTCGTGCAAGGTCTCGTCTTAAGGAACATTATGTGTAATGTCTCCAAGAGAGGAAGAGTTTAAATGGTCTCATCTTATTTCCAAGAGAGGAAACAAGATGAGACCTAGGGCCTTGCAGTGGGCGGTCCCCCTCTCTCACAATGATAAACATACACTCATGGTTGGTATGCACTCACACACATAGGAGGTTATGGGGGAATTCATGTCATTGGTTGGGCTTCGTGCTTGAACCATACAAAACTTATACCTCTTGATAACTTTAATAAGGTGCCACAAAATAAAATTACTTTTGTAAATAATTTTTGAAATGGTGTAAGAAATGTTCAAATGGATTTTTCTTAGTTTGTGCAAGGTCTCATCTTAAGGAACATAATGTGTAATGTATCCAAGAGAGGAAGAGTGCAAATGGTCTCATCTTGTTTCCAAGAGAGGACAAGTGCAATGTCTCATCCTGAGGAACATTGTGCCTAATGTTTCCAGGAGAGGGAAACACAAGAAAAAATAAAATTGCACAATGAAATGTGAGTGTCGATGTATGCCCCTACTTTAAAGTGGTTTCTAACACCATTCCTGTGAGAAATTTCTTTAAAGTAGAAAAAGTAAACATGAGAGATTGTTCAGAAAGCCCTATGCCAAGTCAAATGTTTTTTATAAGATACATCAAGAAAAAGGTAGTATATCCCATGTGATCCAACTTAAGGCATGTCGTCCACATCCCAAGCTTGCTCTTATATATTCATGAAAGGTTAATGACTATCCAAAAGAGACAATGAAAAGTGGCATGCAAGGACAAGGATTCCTGACCCCTTGTGCCCACTTAGTGTAGGACAAGAGTGAGCTGAAAGGATTGGTTAGATGCAAGTTAAATTGAAAATCATTATCGATTAGAGGAATGAGGTGCCCAGCACATAAGGGAGAGTAAAAAACTCTTAAGATGTTTATTTTTACTACTCAAGGCCTTACATTCATTAATAGAATGACCCTGCATTATGTGATATACCAAAAAGGAATTCTTGTAATAGAATTTATTTCGAGTTTGTGGAGGAAGGGATATCAAGTGATCTTGGAGGAGTCTCGACAAGATACCCTCTTGATCAAAGGTATAAGGTGTTCCACTATCTTGTAACAAAGATGTGTCTTTCTTAGTATAGTATTTCATACCTACACAAGATGCTATATATTGTGAGATTTTGTATCCTCCTTTAGAGGAGTGTGTAAAATCCAAATCATTAGTGGTTTGTGAGGTGACATTCACATTAGGCAAAAACTTCTTTGTGTGGTTCAATTGTTGTAAAGGATCACATTTTAGAACAATAGTATTCATTAGTTCAAGATGCACTAGTGTTAAAGTTGGTTTAGAATGGTGGTTTGTGATGGTATTGATGTGAGGTGAAGGGTTGGTGATTTCTATCAAGGTAAAATAACCAAGACCATGATTTTTTGTTTGTGGGTTAAGCTCGATAGGGTTCCATATACCTTTTTCGTTAGCACCACATCCTTTTCCACTATATCCAAGTCATTTCATAGGGTCATAACCTTCTCCATAAAGTTCTTTCATTCCTTTTGGATCGGGTCTCATTGTTTGCTACAATGTCTAAAGTAGCTGAGGTGGATGCTTGTGAAGGATCTATGGAGTCTTGTGTTGAAATGATTTTGGTTCCCTTTTCAAATTATTTTTGTGTGATCTTGTATTCTTCTATTAATGTAGGTGTGAAGTCTAAGGAACCCCAATCATCATCTAAGAGCTTTCTGACTTGTTTTTAATATGTTGTGCTATGGTATTTTATTGTGTGGGTTCCACTTGTGTGTTTTTTGTTAATGTGTTGAAATGATTCTCTTTGTTTTTCTCAAGTTGTAAAACACTTAACAGCTTAGGACTGACATCAAGTGTGTGTAATTGGTTATTATAGATGTATTTCATTTTATGATGAAGAGTGGAAGGCACACCATTCATTGCATGAATCCATGGACTACTTAGGAGAATATTGTATGAAAGTTCCTAAGGCATAATATGGATCAGTGTTTCTAATGTGGCCTTTCCAACTGTAAGAGGTAAAGTAACTACACCAAGCAGTTGATTTGTGATGTTGTCAAATACCCTAATAGATAAAGAATCAGGTTTAATGATTGATTGGTCAATTCCAAGCCTATCCTAAAGGCTCACACTACATGCATTAAGGGCATAACTGGTATCTACAAGAGTTCTCTTAATCCCTTTTCATTCTTATTGAGCTATGATCATGAAAGCTTCATTTTTTTTTTGCATTTCCAAAGGAGGGAGCTCACTTTGGTGAAAAAATATCATTTATTCTATAATAATAGCTTCTATGTCATTTGGTTGCGTATGGGAAGGGATAGGAACTTGCAAGGAATTTTGCAACATGTTTTTATAGTGAGGGGAGGCTTGAATAAGGTCCCATAATGATATATTATCAGGAGTATTTCTTAGTTATTTAACAAGATAACACTCCTTGATGTATGAATTTAATAAAGGATCACGAGGAAAGATGGAACTAGGTAAAGGTAAGTGTGTTGAAGTTGGGTTTTGTAGGTTTGGATTGTTTCTTGTGTAATGTGTATGAGCAATGGTTTTGTAACTTTTCTATTGTGACACATTATTCTTAGGTGGGTAGAGGATAAGTTCGGGTTTGATTTGAGTTTGAGGTTTGTTAGAATGGGGGTAAAGGATGAGTTGAGGCTGAACAATATTAACATCCCTAAGCAAGTGAAAGGATAATGGTGTCTCTTCATCTGTTGCTAAGGATACAATATTATTATTGTCAGTTTTATCCTTATCATGTATCATGATATCCTCCCTGGGAGGAAGAATTTTAGGAGAACTATGAACCAACTATTCTTGGCAATCAAAGGTTGGTTCTTCTAAAATGACTTCATCACAAGTAGGATAATGATCAATGGCTGAATTTTCATGCTTAGTAAGGGTTTCTCTAGGTGAAGGGGGACAACTAATATTCTCAAGACCTTCACTAATTATGTTTTCTAACAAAAAATTATCTTCTTCACAAAAAGGAGAAATACTAAGAGAAAAACAAATATTATTTTCATGATTAGATATGTTTTTGTTGTCTTGTTTATTAATGTCTTGTCCAATAAGAGATGTAAGAGTGGAGAAACAACTAGGATTCTCAAAACTCTCATTTATTGGTTCTTCTAAGACCAAAATCGTTTCATCACCAAGAGGAGAGAGATTAGGAGAAGAACAAATATGATAGTTAGGAATGTCCAAGGTTGTATTCTCTTTCACTAAAAACTCTCATAGGGAGAGGATATAAATTTTTTCTTAGCATGTCTAGATATGTAAGATACTAGCATTTAAAAAAAAAATGAAAAGTATATGTAACCATTTCATGCAATGTTTCAACAATATAAACAATGTATATCCAAAAATACAAAACATTTTTATCCAATATATGCAAATTTTTAAGAATGTAAACAATGTATATGAAAGAATGAAAAGAAATTTTATCAAATTGATCCAAAGTTCTATGAATAGAAAAATTGTATATGCAAAAGTGAAAATACTTTTATCAATGTTATGCAAAATTTTAGAAATGGGAGCATTTTTAGATCTAATGATGAAATGATTTCAAGAATGACCACCCTAAATTGATGATTTTGAGGTAGATGCATAAAATCATTGCTCTTGAAGCTTTCCAAAGTTATAGTATATGATACTAGGAGGCTAAGAAAGCACAAAAGTAAGGTTTTTGGTGTTGTAATAGACAGTGAAAAATTTGGATAGGGACTAAGTCACCCAGAATGGCGAATTAGTCCGAGTTATGGTTTTTTTTCAAAATTGCTAGAAATTGACAACTATTTTTGATGGTTTTGATGTTGTATAATCAGAAGAGGAAAGATTAATGCAGATTTTCTATGATTGACAATGATTTGACATGCAAAAATGCAAGTTATATGCACTTTCATTAATGCAAAAATGTGAAACCCTAGAATACAAATTAAACAACGCAAGATGCAATGCCAACTAAATCTAGGATGATAAAGGACTCCAAATCAGAAAATAAGGGTATTCAAAAGGCGGGTTCAGCAAAAATGTAACATAGATTATGTGTTGTTAGAATATGTGAACTAATTAGAAAGTAAACTAACACACCAATGAGACATTATATTGAAAGAAACTAATCTAGAAAACATAAATGGAAACTCTAAACAATAGCAGCTCTTTCAAATTCATCCCATCATCCTCTATCTCCAAGGATTTGATTAAAGTTGTTGGCTCTCATTTGTGCAAGCAATAGCTTGTTGAAATGACAACTTAGGAGAATGAGATTGATTGAAAATGCATGTGTATTGCTATATGATTTAAGCTATGAAATTGAACTAAATTAATGTGCTTGATATTGCTAAAATACTGATATGTTGATTTGAATGCAACTATAGTAACTACGCATGAAATCTAGGATGAAATCTACTTAGAAGAAGGTTGTATTTATAGATTTTCGAAGGCAAAAATCCAGTTGGCGGAAATTGACGGTTGAGATTCAAACATGTTAGGATGAATGGTGAGAGATGGAGAGGTTGAGAGAAAGGTGGAAGGTTGAGAAGAAAGTGGAAGAATGTTTTCAACCCACAAAACCAACCTCATTCAAAAATGGAAACAAACATGGCATTTATCTCCTCATTTATGAAATTTGGTTGAAAGTTGAGGATAATGCTAATTAAATAACTAAATTTATTTAATTATATGTGACAAGTGAAAAAGAAAATTAATTAAATATTTTACAATATTTAATTGAGTGGGGTGAAAAAGATATTTAAATATGAGATGAAATTAGAATATTCCATTGTTTTGAATTTAAACATTCAAACTTTAGAAATGAAATGATAATTAAATAAATAAATTATGAAATTTATTTAACTTAATTAAGAGAAAAATAGAAATAATTAAATAAACTTATTTATTTAATTAAAATAGAAGAATTGGAAAAATGAACAATATAAATAAATAATTAAATTTACTTAATATGTAGATGACATTAGAATATTAATTAAATAATTCATATTTAATTAATTAACAGGTTTGAATAATCGTGACCATTTTTACATGTGTACATTTTTCCCCTCTTTGAAGTGATGTGTTTTACGCATTGCTTCAAAGAATTTTGACCCAAAATTTTAAAAATTATCGATGATATATGCCCCCTCGAGAGATAAATCGCATGATGATGAGGATGTTTTGATCGAATTTAGATGATTTTCGAAGAGATTTGGCAATTTAGCTCTTGAAATAGCACTTTGCATAGTAAAAATACCAATAATTTTTCATTTTTACCCCCTTAAAATGTGGAAAAAGTTAAAATTCATTGTCATTTGAACAGTAACCTTTGGTAATTTTGAGAGCTTTGAAATAAAAATTTGCAATGCCGATCCATTATGAGTGCCACAGATTCGAGCGAGCCCCCCGTCATCAGAGACCAGCTACATACAAACCTCTAGTAAATCAGCTTGATCCTCATTGTAATTTTTTTTGATCGATTTTTGTGCTTTTTTGAATTTTTTAAGTTTTTTACACTCTATTTTAGCACATACAAGTCATAGTCTAGCACATAGGTTAGATAAAGTTGCGCATACAAAGTAGCACATAGATGTGAAACAGTCATGCATAGATGTATAGATTAGCGCATAGCATATAGTAGAACATAGGAAACCTTAAGTAGCACATCCAAGAATGTTGCTCTCGTAGGATGCTTAGATTAGTGCATCGACTAAATTTGTGCATTGATGAGATGGATTAGCGTGTCTATTTGATAGAATAGCGCATAGGTTCTTTAGCGCATAAAAGATCTATTTTAGTGCATAGACTAGATAGAATTGCACATAGACGGAGTTGCGCATTGCAACTCTATTGTAGCGCATCAATGGATTTAACTAGTGCATTTGTGAATTAGTGCATTCAATGTTTGTTTTAGCGCATCCATGGATTTTTACCTAATTTGAATTTTGAAGTGAAATTCGATATGTACTTGATGATTGTTGCTATATTAGACAACTGATTATATGTTGTTTGAATAACATCAAGAATAGATTTGCCTGATTTGATAATTTTGTCTTCGTGTTTGAAAAACAAAAGATAAATTTGCTTTCTTGCTTGACAGACAAATAGTAGATGATAGATTTTCTTTCCTGATTGAAAGACAAATAAATAAATGTTGAGTCAATTGACTATTAAATTTGTTTCCATGTGAAATGAAAAAAAATAGTAGAAATGATAGATAGATTTGTTTCCATGCGATATGAAAAACAAATAATATTTGATTTGATTAAGCTGATTGCCTGTTAATTGATTTGTATGATTGTGTGATGATGTTATAAAGGAGGAATTTAACCTCCTCCAAATCAGAGAGAGATTTCCTCGTACTTGGGAGATGGTTTTCCAGCTATTTCAGGATGATTTAGAGATTATATACCAGTGTGGGTTGAGTCCATTATTAAGGATCCCATAGTATCGGGTCAATAGGGCATTGTTGACTGCATTAGATGAGAGGTGGCATAGCGAGCATAACACCTTCCATCTACCCACAAGAGAGATGACCGTCACGCCAGAGGATGTATATAGGATTTTGGGTATTCCTATAGTTGGTGAGCTTGTGATCTATGATCACAAGGAGATTGGGGGGAACCGATGCACTGAGATGAGTCTTCTAGAATCCTCATGTCTCCAAATATGAGCTTCCTTGGAAGCAGATGGTGGAGCCATATGCCCCACTACCTTTAGTTTTATCAGGTTTCATTGGTGGTTTCCTTTGTCCTAATCGCAGGTCAAAGGGACTATCATTTGGGTGGGGTCAGATCTTGGAGGACATGCTTCTCCATCGAACCAGATATGCATGGGGGTCCTATATGCTTGCCCATCTATACCATGATCTTCATCAGGTCATGTACATAGATGGGAATATTCTCTCCTGTGGAGTTACTCTTCTTCATATATGGGCATGGGAGCAGATTGCGATTACTCAACCCATTGTTCAGAGGGATCGTCCTCTTGGGTTCCCTTATGTTTATGCCTATAGAGGTCCCCTTGTCCAACTGAGGCTAGGAAAGTTAGAGTACTGGCAGAGGGTACTGGATGACATGGATACAGTCATTTGGATACCGTATCTTGATTGTGACCCCTGGGAGGCAGATGAGATAGAGCTTCCATTTTGCACCAGATTGAGATACCTAATTGGATGCACCCCGTTCATCATCAAGCGGTTTTTGGTTATGCGGGTCCTGAGACAGTTTGGACTAGTATAGATGATGCCACAAGATGTGGAACACTATGTGAGGCAGTGGGAGGATTAGCAGAGTGGAGTCTATTCATGACAATAGAGGCTGCTAGGGCAGAGTATTTTGATTTATAGCCAGATTATTGGGCAATGCACCTAGAGGTGACAGATGTAGGGATGACGAATGACTATGCAACTTTCTTTTATATGCATCCTTTTTCAAGGTTCACTAGCCTAGAGGAGCTTTCCCCATTATTGGGAGGACCAGCTATATAGCAAGGGCGAGTGCAGCCATAGGCACAGGTAGCAATAGGGCATCCATAGGGAGAGGCTCAGGTAGGGGTACAAGATGCAGCAGCCATGGATATTGATGAGGGGGATGAGGGGGATGACTCTGGAAGCCCTAATGATAGTAGTGATGATAAAAATGGGGATGATGGAGGTGGTGGGGGTGGTGGGTAGATATTTTTCTTTGAAGTACCATTCATTACGAGGCCACGAACATCGAGAGTGGTGGATCAGCCGAGTACTTTGGCTCCATGGGTTATTATCAGGGCTCCCTCACAGGGACAACTGGATGCCTTGTAGGAAGAGGTTCAAACTCTTTAGATTCAATTAGCATAGGCACAAGTGACGATCCGTTAGCTGCAGGCATAGGTTGAACAACCACCACCTCATGACCCATAGATAGCTCATCTTACAATAGAGTGAGACAACTTCCAAGAGAGATGTATACAGGTCGAGGGGGTAACCAAGAGACTCCTTAGATCAGTTGAGAGAACCTCTATTGGAGAGGTTATAGCAGAGGGATTGGAGACCACTCGGGAGGCTGAGTATTACACGATGAGATACTTCAAGGTAGTACCACCCGAGAGGAGAATTCCCTTCACATAGTCAGGTACTCGGTCTCAGACCCATTCACGTAGTCATTCCAAGAGTGCTACCAGGAGTGTGGGTTAGCCAACCAGATGAGAGATCAAAGCCTCAGAGAGCAGAGATCCTGTGTGACCTACTACCTCAGGAGACAATAGCAGCCATGTGCCTTGGCCAAATGCCCCTTAGTGCTAAGTATTTTGACACATTTATTTATTGTATTTTATATATCTTGTTGAAACAGTTGATATCCTTGTACTCATGGACATTTGTTTTGATGAGATTTATGAGATGCAGTGGTGATTTGATTATGCATGTGTTATGTATGATGTATGATATATAATTATGGATCCATGTTTATTTCTATATGCTATGCCATGTATGATGATGCAATGATGATATGATGTATGATGATGGTTTTATTTTATATATGATGATGCAATGATGATTTTCTTTCATGCAAAATGTAAGATGTAATGTGAATGATTTTAATGAGATGATATGTCCTAAAAATGATATGATGTAATGTGAAAATGATATGATCAATATGAAAAGTGATATAAATGAATGTGAAATGAAATGATAATAATGACCTAAATGATGATGAAATGTAAATGAGATGAATATTTAAGAATGAATAATGATCATAATGATGATAATAATGATAATGATATGAATCGGTGAATAATGAAAAGTAATGATAATGAAATGAATGAATGATAACGAAATGATACATATGGAATATGATAATGTAATAATACCTAATGATACGATGCAATTGATATGAAAATGATAACCTAAATGATAATAATATGAAAATGAATGAGATGGACACAATCTTTTTATTAATGTAGATTTATGATGTGAAATGAATTTAAATGCAGATGTTGTGAAAATGATATAATATGAGATGAATGATCAATGAATGATATTGTACTTAATGAATGACTATGCATATAAGATGAAAATGATACGTAAAGATGGATAATGATCATGATAAACTAAATAAGATCAATGATAATGAAATGATGTGAAAACATAAAGTAGTACAATGAAGGATAAGGATAACCTCAATGAATAGTCATGATAGTATAATATGTAATGAATTACAATGTGATGTGATGTAATAAATGTCCAAGTGTACTCAATTTTTGTCTGAAAAGATATATGAAAGTTTTGCCAACCTTCAAAAAATCTACTTAAACAGCCTCCAAAATGCAAATCTAAATGAATTATGCAGTCCTAAAATGTAATAACGAATCATTCTCCTATTTGTCATTTCATGCTACACATGCTTTTCATCATTGAGTTTTTGATATGTTGAAAGTTAGTACAAGAATCAAAGGGTATGTTAGCACCAATGATGACCTGAGTACCACTTTCATAATGTTTCATATAGAAAATTAATACAAGCATCGAGGTATAATTGAACCAAGATAACCGAAATATTGTTTGCATAAACAAACAAAATTTAACCATTTTCCTATGCAAATTTTGAAATGTCATCAAATGATATGTTGTAGAGCATGTCCCATGAAAAATTTGCTCAATACTAATGATTAGCTTACACATAGCAAGCAAAGAAAATCATACTCCTTCCTTGTGATTCTAGTTCAGTACATCATTGAACCACTCCAAAGATATGATGTCATCAACAAAAACAACAATTCAAATTATGCTTTAAGTTTGTCATTCATTTTATTCAGATTAAGATCATCCAATTTGTTTCTGTTATCTATCAAGATAGTCGTGTAAACTCAGTTTAATTGAACAAATTTATTGTTTGCGATATTCTGATTCCTGACACATGCTTCCAATTTCCTACTAGAAAGCTCCAAGAAGCAAATTGCCCCTCCCCAGTGACCCTATACTTTCACTCCCGTTAGACACAACTACTGCTAAGGATAACCCTAATCATCAAGCCATGATGAGATCCTTGTCATTTCAAGGAGATGTTGTGATGTATGATGCAACTGTGATGGCTAGGCATGTATGTGATGCCGATGAAAAGATGGATATGCAAAATGTATCCTAATAGATGAGAGAGCTAAAAACAATTACAAACAATGCTTGTTTGCCAAGTTTTCACCATTTGTTTTTATTGCACTTTTTCCTGATTTTATGATTTTTTTGTTGTTACCAAGATGCATGTTTGCCAAGTTTTCATTAAGGAAAAGATTTTTCTCTTTCCCTTTATAATTTTTTTTGTATTTTTTCTCTTTTGATTTTTTTGTATTTTTCCTCTTTTGATTTATTTTTTTGTATTTTTTTTAGAACTTTTTATATTGTTTTTGATATTTTCAGGCATAAAACTTCTTCAGATGTATGTTGTTGGTTGGATCTTCAAATAGGTCCCCTTCTGATGTTGACAACTAATATGCCCCCGATCCATATACCGCAATGATAATGAACGGGCCCAACCAATTAGGTTCGAACTTTCCTTTCTCTTCCCGATCCTGCTAATTTCGAGAGTTTTCATTGAGAACCAAGTCACCCACTTGAAAAGTTCATGGTTTGAATTTGTGATTGTAGTTGTGGGACATAACTTGCTGATATCCCTTTAAATGATTAATTGCAGTTTGACATCATTCATCAAGTAGTTCCAACTCTTGTAACCTTGATAATCTGTAGTCTTCATCATTGATTAACCTCTTGAGTGATACTCCAAGTGAAGGAATCTCAACTTCCACTAGTAGAATAGCTTCTGCTCCATAAACCAAAGCATAGGGAGTAGTACCTATTGCTGTGTGAATACTTGTTCTGTATGCCCATAATGTTGGATTTAATTGGACATGCCAATCATGACCTGCTTCATTTATGGTTTTCTTAAAATCTTCATAGTTGTTTTATTTGAAGCTTCAGCATGACCATTCCCTTGTGGATAGTAAGGCATGGAGAACTTGTGTTGGATGTGAAATATTTCACATAGCTCATCAACATCCTAATTTTTAAAGGGTCTTCCATTGTCTATGATAATGGAGTTGGGAATACCATATCGACAGATGATATAGTTTAAAATGAATGAAGAGATTTGTTTGCCAGTAATAGTTGTTAGGGGAATAGATTCAATCCATTTAGTGAAATACTCAGTGGTTGTAATGATAAATTATGTCCATTTGATGATGATGGGTGTATCTTTCCAACCAGATCCAATCCCCACTGAACAAAAGGCCATGTTGCAGTGAAAGGTTGTAATTCCTGAGTAGGAGCATGAATGAGATTCCCATGAATCTGAAATTTTGCACATTTCTTTACAAAGATGAATGATTCCTTTTCCATGGTTGGCCAGTAGTAACCCAATCTCACAAGTTTCTTTGCTAAGGTTAATCAACTCGAGTGTGTCCCACAAATACCACCACATACCTCTTGTAAAGATTTTTTCGATTCATCGCTTTCAAGACATCTAAGGAGAGTACCATCCAGACCATGCCGGTATAAGATGTCAGCAATTAAGGTGTAATGGGAGGATTGACGGATGAAATTTATTTTCTGATTTGTAGACAAATCCAAAGGTAAAGTAGTATCCTTTAGGTAAGTGTAAATTTGGCCATATAAGGAAGAATCAGAACTGGTTAAATGACAAATGATTTGAGTTTCTAGATTATCATAGGTGGGAGAAAATAATTGTTCCACCAAGAAATCATACTGTGTTTGATTTTCAGAAAACTGGAGTAGAGATGTTCTTGTAGCCATTGCATCGGTTGCTTTATTATCAAATACGCAAAATTTGTATGAACTTGATATCAACAAAGTATTTCTTGAAATCGTCCACCATTTTTTGTAAGGTATCAAATTTTCATCCTTAATGTGATATTCATCATTGATTTGATTTATAACAAGTTGTGAATCACCAAAAACTTGAAGTTCCATGATTTTCTATTTTATTGCAATTCTCATGCCAATTAATAGTGCCTCATACTCAGCTATGTTGTTTGTGCAAGGAAATATTAGCCAGTAAGATTTCAAAATTGTATGTCCTTGAGGTGTAATAGAAAGAATTCCTTCTCCTGAATTGTGTATAGTGTAGGAACCATCAAAGTAGAGTGCCCATGGCTTCTTAATTGTTGTTGTGAATACATTAGCATCAGGAAAATAAATGTGTATTGGGTGTTCTGCTGGCATTGGTGCTTCTGCTAACTGATCTGTAATTACCTGTCCTTTTATAGCTTTATGATCCACATAATGAATGTCAAATTTTCTCAATATCATGACCCATTTAGCCAACCTGCCAGTTAAGGTTTCCTTACTCAAAAGATATTTGAGTGGATCAATCTTAGCCACAAGCTTTATTATATGTGCTAACATGTAATGTCTTAACTTTTGAGAAGTGAACACAACTGCTAAGCAAGCTTTTTCAATGAATGTGTAATTTAGCTCATGACTTATCAAAGTTTGACTGATGTAATAGATTGCTCGCTCCTTTCCTGAGTTGTCTTCTTGTGCCAATAATGCTCCTAGGGTCACTTTTGTGGTAGGAATATACAATATGAGTGGTGTACCTTGCATTGATGGAATCAATACTAGTGGATTCATGAGATACTATTTTATCTGGTCAAACGTTGCTTCACATTTGTCCTCCCATTTAAATGGAACATTTTTGTGTCAGAGATGAGTGAATGGTAAAATTTTATCCGCCAGTTGGGCAATAAATCTTTGAATGGATTGTAACCATCCCTATAAAGATTGTAGTTGACTAATGTTCCTTGGTGGTGGCATATCAAGAATTTCTTGTACCTTAACTGGATCCACTTCAATTCCCTTTTCTAATACAATGTAACCTAACAACTTTCCAGATTTCACTCCAAAAACAGATTTCTTTGGATTAAGTCTTACTTTGAATTGTTGCATTCTTTTGAAAATTTTAGATAAGATATCTATGTGTCCTTCTCTGGTGTTAGATTTGGCAAGGAGATCATCGAAATAATCCTCCATGAATGTCTACATCATATCATGAATTATTGTTGTCATTGCACATTGGTATGTAGCTCCTGCATTCCTCAACCCAAATGGCATTACATTCCAGCAATAGGTACCCCAAGTACATGTGAACGTTGTTTTATCTTGGTCCTCTGTTGCAATCTTTATCTGGTTGTATCCTAAAAATCCATCCATTAATGATTACATTGCATGTCCAACAGTTAAATAAACAATCATATCTATGTTTGGTAGAGGGAAATCATCTTTAGGACATGCCTTGTTTAAATCCCTGAAATATGTACAAATTTTGATTCTTCCATCTGGCTTTGAAATAGATATGATATTGGAGATCCATTCTTCATAGTCGATAGACTAAATGAATCCAACATCCAAAAGTTTCTTTAACTCTTCTTTAACCAACAATGCAACATGTGGATGCATTTTTTTGAGTTTCTGCTTCACAGGTTTTTCCCTTGGCATAATAGATAGATGATGCATGATGAGATCTGAATCTAATCCAGGCATATCTGTGTCGGACCATGCAAAACTGATTTGGTTGTTCTTGAGAAATTCTATGAATCTTGGTATTTCCTCTTTTGTTAGAGATGCGGCCAATTGCAATACTTTGGGCTTTTCTGTAGTACCTATATTAAATGCCTTCATTGGTTCTATTAGAATAGAAGACCTTTCTTGGTAATGTTATGGGAGAGTGTCAAGTTTCCCATCCTCTAGTGCCTTTGGAAGGTTTTCACCATTGGATACGCTTTTTATTTTTCTCTTTTCTTGTTCTAATATTGCCTTTGTTAGGTTTTCACCATTAGATCTTTCTTTTATGTTATTTATTTCACAGCTGAGAAACTTGGCACTTTCCTGTTGAAAACTCTGATCTTGCAATTCCCTGGTGGAACTTGTTTCTGGTTGGGATGAACAAAGAAAGTTTATGATGGTTTCATCATTAGGAAAATTTGGGACATTAATAGGGGTGATTTGTTCCCAATTAATGAGTTTGGGATGGACCAAAGGAAATGGATCATTAGGATGAGTAAGGTCACTAGCCATTAGAGTCATGATACTATTGTTAATGTTGTTATGGGAGAGGTCTAATATGGTATCCTCCTATGGATGATTTTTCTCACTTTGAATCGAATCAGTTTCACTTGAGTCATGATCTCTTTGTAGAATGTAATCAAGTGGAGGCCTTGAGCTTTCCCCATGTAAGAATGCGAGTGTGAATTTGTGTATGACATCCACCCTTTTCTCAGAGATGAATGTATCATCAGAGAAGTCATCCCATTTATACTCCTTACAGTTAGTGTCAGAATCATTTTCTTGAACTCTCAGGATTGTTTCAGTTAATTCCTCTTTGGACAGTCTTTGTTCTACTTCTTTCTTTGTATCTTCACCATATCCTAACCCAGTCTTATCTTTTGGGTGCATTTTTTTCAGTTGGATAGGCTCAAGGATACCCTCTTTTCTTTTATTGATAGGGCCATTTCCTTCATAACCCATTTGTTGCATGATTGCATAACCTTTTCCATACTTTTTTGTGGGTAACTTGATATGTTGTAGTGATTCATCTTCATCTTTATAGAGCCAATCAAAAATAGTCCTATCTTCCATTCAATTTTCTTTGATAAAGACTCCATTAAACTTGGTGATGGGAACTGAAGCTGAGGCAAAAAATTTTGTAGCCTATTGTATGGATGTTGATGGCTGACCATGGGATCTTGGAGACATGGGTAAATTAGAGAGAGATAAAGAATATTCTCCCACTCCATTATCTTTCAATTTTAGCTTGGCACCAAAATTACTTATCATTTCTCATGCTTGGTCATTGTATTTGGAGGTAGAGATGGTCAAAGCCTCTCTATTATGTGGGATGAGTGTGTCTTGAGTTTCTCTTAGGTTAGAGCAAGTTTGACTGCTAATGTGATCAACAGGTATCGTTACTTCTTGTCCATCATATGGAAACTTCAAGCATTGATGATAAGTAGATGGAACATCTTGCATGTCATGGATCCATGGACGACACAAAAGTATGTTATAAGAGAGATCCTGATCTAGAGCTTGACAAAAGGTATTCTTCACAACAGGTCACACTCTAATTGGTAGCATGATGAGGCCTTTAGAAGCTCTTTCCTCATCATCACATGCCTTGATTTTAATCTTCCTTTGTGGATCTCTAGATTCTTCAGAATATCCCAAAGCTAGTACCAATTTAAAAGTACAAATATTTAATCTAGCTCCCCCATCTATTAGGACTCATCTAATTCGAGCTTTGTGCACCAAAACTTCTAGATAGAGTGATAAATTATGTGGATGAGTTATGGATGATTCATCCTTCTCAGTAAAGGATAAACATGCAGATGAGGACAATTGTCCCACCATAGCTTGAAATTTATTGATATCCATATTAGGAGAGATAGTTGTATCAACAAGTGCCTTTTCCAGAATGTCCTTATGCGCAGGCGATAACTTTAAGATCTCCAAGATATAAATTTGGGCTGATGTTTTTCATAATTGATCAACCAAATTGTATTGACTTGCAGGGGGAATTAATGCTTTAGATGAAATTCCTTTGACAAAATTTTTAGCTTGTCCCCGTGTCATAGCATTGACCTCTCGATATTCATGCTTACCTTTGATTTGGATAGCATTGATTTGTTGATCATCAGTATAAATATGATTGATAATGGTGTCGTGGACATAATTAACATTCTTTCCCTTGTCACCTAAAGATTCCCCCTTTTGATAATTAGGGAGAGGATCCTTAATTCCTAATGATCATCATTGACATTATATCCCTCAACCATGATGGTGCGGTTATCAATCAAATCTTGAACAATATTCTTTAACCTAAGGATTTGTCTTATGACCTTTACACCTATGATAGTCACAAAAGTGTGAGTCATTCCATGATGGTGGTTTAAATCGAGCCTCATAATATCTTTGTGGTGGCAACATAATAGCATTTTGATTCAATAATTCTTTGAGAATGGATTCCAAAGATTTTCCCAAGGGAGTAAAACTCCGTCGATTCAAAAAATATGAGGATCTAGGCACATTTGAATTTTGATTATTTCCAAAATTGTTTCCATGATTATTAGTCACATTCCCTTGATTGGAAAGATTACCTTGGGTACTAGAATTTCCAGAATTATTGCTACGTTTTACACTTGATACGTTAATGACGATAGGCTTCATATTCACGTTGTTATCATTTACTACCCCATCATTCACAACATTTTTATTTCAAGTCCAAAATTATGACTTGTCATTGTTGTTACTATTGTTGTTGTTTCTGTTGTACGAATTTGAACCCTCTTTATTGATTTTCAAAAATCCATGCTTGACCAAAGCACCTTCAATAGTAATCATTTTTTTAATCAATTTTTCAAATGATTGAGGATAGTGAAGGTTTAGTCGGTAACTCATCTCTTGATTTAGAATATCAATAAATATTTCCATCTTTTCTGTTTTAGGAATAGGACGGCAGTATCTAGCAAATACTCTTCTCCACCTTTGTAAAAAAGTGGTGAAAGATTCTCCTATCTTTTGTTTCACCTTACAAAGATCAAGCATAGTTATCTGGTGTTAGATGTTGTAGGAGTATTGTGATATGAATTTATTTATCAAATCCTCAAATTTTCTGATGGTGGGAGTGATCTTTGAGAGCCACTCCCATTGATTGTCCACCCAGACTTCGTGGGAACAATCGCATTAAGTAGGTATCTTCATGAGCGAATTCTAAGCTCATATTTCGAAAATCCCTCACATGCTCAATGGGGTCAGTTTTCCCATTGCACCTATCAAATTTAGGGATTTCACAATGTTTTGGAAAAGGAATCATTTGAAGACTCCTATCAAATGGATAAGGACATATGTCATCCAAAACATACTTCTTTTTTGCACCCCCTTGCATTTCTTTTATTTGCCCTTGTAATTCTTTTATCTATTGAGTAAGAGCACTAAAATCATTAGGAGGAGTTTTAGGATTCTCTTTAATCCCTTCTGTATCAAAATCGACAGGTAACTTATCTCCTTGATTAGCTAATGAAAGGAAATATCTTTCCTTGTTTTGTTCTAAAATCTTTTCCATAAAAGTATGGAATTGGGGATCTTGCTGTGCTTCTTGGAGTTTTTCTTCCATTATCTCTTCAGTATTAAAGGGGTTCTCTTCCCTATCATTTCTATCACCCATTTTACTTTGTGAAGTTTTGATTGTAGCTTTGTAAAAAGATGGATTGTGATAAATGCCTAATGTGCTTGAGTTCTCTATTGCATAAATTGATTAGGACATGTAGAATATACAATTGTAGGTTGGGGAATATAAGAAGAACGGATACATTGACTGTGGTTGTGCCTATGAGAAAGGGATCTTCTTTGAAAGAAGGCTGGTGAGTATAAAGGTTCTACAACATAATCGTTAGTGAAACCTCTAAAAAAGTCATGATATCGATGAATAAAGGTCCTGTGTTCAAGAAAGACCTTTCGACTTTGGTATAAAAATTTCCTCTTTTTAAATAACTTCTTATAACTGAGAGATTTCTTTGGCTTCCTAATCTTCCTCTCTAGGGAGTTTTTGGCAAAAGATGCGGATTTCCAAACCCTCAGCATAGAAAAAGACTAAACGAAGATGACTGATTTTTTGAAAGTCAAAAAATTACCTAGGCTCAGAACATAGATGCACCGAAATAGAGCATAGATGCGCTAAAACAGACTACCTATATACCAAAATAGAGCACAGATGCGTTGAAACATAGCACAGATGCATCAAAATAGAGCAACGATGCATCATAACAGAGCCGCAATGCACCAAAATAGAGAAGCAATGCATCAAAACAAAGCAGTGATGCACCGAAACAGAGCAGCGATGCACTGAAATAGAGCAGCGATGCACCAAAACAGAGTAGCAATGCACCAAAACAGAGTAGCAATGCGCCGAAATAGAGCACAAATGCGCTGAAACGGAGCAATAGCGCACCAAAACATAGCACATATGCACTAAAATATCCATTTAAACTTTTGAGACAGACATGTTTGGACAGTTTGATATTTTTGGATGATCTTAATCTAATTTAAATGTTAAAAACACAGCATAGAGAAGCAGACAGTTGTTTTGTTAATCCTAAAATCTAAACAAAGAGTGTATGTTCTTGAGATTTCCACAGGTTTTTCACAAGATAAGCAATTCAAATAGACTCACTCTTATTTGTCAAATAGGTCATCATAGGAATCACAACCCATAGCTTAAAATTGTGTCGTCTCACACAGTCGTGTCACCCCCTAGAGGGCGCCCATGTTTTTGTCTTTCCCAAGTGCATACCCCCAAGGTTAGATTTCTCGATCCCTTGAGAAAAAAATTTGTGGTGATTATATGGTGAGTGTCTCGGGGGCAGATTCTTCCCTCCCCTTGCACTATGATTAAAATGATGTTTGGATACTAACACGATTGGCTTTCTGCACTATGTTTCGTAGTCAAGGTTTCTGTTCAACATCGCAATAGATAAAATCCCTCAGGAGACCTCCCAATCTTTAGAACAAAATTTTTGGGGATGGTTATCTTGCTCACTTCCGTTGAATATGGGTTTCCCCAAAATTCACTTTTGATTATAGTGGGTTAGGAAAACCTGGCTTTGGTTGTTCCCATTTAGGTCACTCTCATAGGTTGAGTACTTTTTCCCACTACAGAAGGACTTCTAAGGGATTTAATAAAGCTTGAAATGCATAAAATGAAATAGGTAAGTCTGGTGTTTTGATCACCCAGTAAAGGGGAGAGCATATACCTATTACCCCACAATCATAGCAAACAAGTGGTTGAGTTTTAAATCCAAATTGACAATTTTCTATGCTAAGTGAATATTTTGCTTCACAACAATCATTGGATTCATTTTAACCAGCATAAAAACAAGTTTGGTGAATATCCTAGGATTGATAAATTCTAGACTTTAAATATCTATCCTATGGTTGGTTCATTTTATTTAAAAACTAAAGTGAAATTTTTTTTTCGTGGCTAGCGTTGGACTCAAAATTTGTTTTACAACCCTTGCATGTGCTAAAACTGGCCAACAATGTGCCAAAACAGTTGACAAAGGTGCTAAAAGATAAATCTGGGATGCGTGAAAACATGTCGTCTATGCGCTGAAATAGTCCATGGATGTGCCAAAACAGTCTGGGGATGCACTAAAACAATTCATCTATGCTCTTAAACAGTTCATCTATGTGCTGAAATAGTTCGTCTATGCACCGAAAAATTCCGTGGATGCGTCGAAATAGTCCGGAGAAGCACCGAAATAGTTTGGGGATGTGCTGAAATAGTCCAGGGATGCACTGAAAAAAGACTCGTATGCACCAAAGTGCGACTCCAATCTGTCATATGTTAGATAAATCTACAATAAAAAGATTAAAAATATGGGGAAGCCCCATGGTGGGTGCCAAAATGTGTTGCTAGAATATGTGAACTAATTAGAAAGTAAACTAACACACCAATAATACATTATATTGAAATAAACTAATCTAGAAAACATAAATGCAAACTCTAAACAATAGCAACTCTTTCAAATCTATCCAATCGTCCTCTATCTCCAAGGATTTGATTAAAGTTGTTGACTCTCATTTGTGCAAGAAAAAGCTTGTTGAAATGACAGCTTAGGAGAATGAGATTGATTGAAAATGCATGTGTATTGCTATATGATTTAAGCTATGAAATTGAACTAAATTACTGTGCTTGATATTGCTAAACTATTGATATGTTGATTGAAATGCAACTATAGTAACTACACATGAAATCTAGGATGAAATCTACTTACGAGAAGGCTATATTTATAGATTTTCGAAGGCAAAAATCCAGTTGGCGGAGATCGACGGTTGAGATTCAAACATGTCAGGATGAACAGTGAGAGATGGAGGTTGAGAATAAAGTGGAAGACTATTTTCAACAAACAAAACCATCCTCATTCAAAAATGGAGACAAACATGGCATCTATCTCCTCATTTATGAAATTTGGTTGAAAGTTGAGGATAATGCTAATTAAATAAATAAATTTATTTAATTATATGTGACAAGTGAAAAAGAAAAGTAATTAAATATTTTACAATATTTAATTGAGTGGGGTGAAAAAGATATTTAAATATGAGATGAAATCAAAATATTCCATTGTTTTGAATTTAAACATTCAAACTTTAGAAATGAAATGATAATTAAATAAATAAATTATGAAATTTATTTAACTTAATTAAGAGAAAAATAGCAATAATTAAATAAACTTATTTATTTAACTAGAATAGAAGAATTGGAAAAATGAACAATATAAATAAATAATTAAATTTATTTAATATGTAGATGACTTTAGAATATTAATTAAATAAGTCATATTTAATTAATTAACAGGTTTGAATAACTGTGACCATTTTTAAATGTGTACAGATTCTAGTATCACCTAGGGTTCTCTAAAGCTTCTAGGGTTTTTCACCTAAAAAGAGAGAGGGATACAAAAATGGAAATGTTACATTCAAATATTAATGCAAGTGTGATTGAATATGATTAAATTTAATTATCTAAATGCTGGAAATTGATAAAAGAGAGTAAAAACCTATAAAATGCTCTTTGCTTGAAAACACATTGAGATATGCAAAAGGATAGATTAAAGACAACACAAGACAAGATAGAAGGGAAAATAAGAAGAATTTCACCTAGAAAATGGCAGAGGTTGGAGTGAAGACTACAAATGTCCTCGAAATTCTACAAAATCTAATTTTTAAGCTTGGCAAGACACTTGTGCCAAACTAGGTGACTTAGTCTAGTTTTAAGAAAATTTTGGAAAACTGCACCGAGGTCTGTTTCAACCAAATGGGTGGTTGAATTCGTAGAAATATTTGAGAAACTTTCATAGTGGGACTAAGTCACCACAACTCAGGGAAGTGTCCACTTTTGTCTTTTCTAAATATTTGAAAGGGGGATCTGTAGTCCTTGGTTTGCACTTTTGCTCTTGGTAATTTTTCAAATCTGAAACTACAAAACTCAGCTTGTAGGTTTTCATCAAGCCTCTTTTAGGGTTTTAACAACCTTGAAGGGCTTTGACAAGATTTTGAAAAAAATCCAATCCTTTCCTTGAACAAATGTGCAAATAAATCCTACAGATCACACAAAGAGAGAAAGAAATGTTGGGTGTTCGGGCATGGGGGTTTGCCTTAGTCAAACCCCTTTTTGATAATTAAATCAATTGAAGAAATAAGATAATGAAGCGTGAACATGAAATGGATTCAAAGCTTTCCATGTAGATTGATCTTGAGTATTTACAACAATGGTTGAAGAATATTCCCTTGAATTCTTGCTTTATGACTTAGAATGCAAAACCCCTAGCTTGCTTGAGAAGAATGATGAAGAGAAGAATGAGATAGATGAAATAGAAGGAGAGATTAGACAAGATTTTGAAAAAAAATCCAATCCTTTCCTTGAACAAATGTGCAAATAAATCCTATAGATCACACAAAGAGAGAAAGAAATGTTGGGTGTTCGGGCATGGGGGTTTGCCTTAGTCAAACCCCTTTTAGATAATTAAATCAATTAAAGAAATAAGATAATGAAGCATGAACATGAAATGGATTCAAAGCTTTCCATGCAGATTGATCTTGAGTATTTACAACAATGGTTGAAGAATATTCCCTTGAATTCTTGCTTTATGACTTAGAATGCAAAACCCCTAACTTGCTTGAGAAGAATGATGAAGAGAAGAATGAGATAGATGAAATAGAAGGAGAGATTAGAATATATGAGATAAGAGATGAAAATTGAGGGGAAAACCTTTTATTTATACATGATTTTCCCTAATTTCCCAAAAATACCTCATAATAGGCTGACCTTAGGGTTTAGAATACAATATCCCACCAGAATTTTAGATTAAATTTGATTTGTATACGAAATGGGACTAAGTCACCCAAGGTGGAAACTTAGTCCACTTAGGTAATTCTAAGTGGATTTCGGGAATTTAAATGTGTTTAATGTTGCTTAACGAGATTGTCTTCTCAAAAACACTTAAGTAGGGCATATAAACTTGCATTAAGGGCCCATTCTAACATAATAAAAGGTTAAGTTATTGATGAAAAGCTTAGGAAAGTTTGAGAGTTTTTTACGACTCCTTACAACACTTTGAAATAAGGCTTGGTAAGAGGTTATTAGGTGAATTATAATGAAAGGGTACTAGAAAAATGTGAAAGTGGATTACAACACTTCACAACACCTTTTTAAGACACCAAAGAATTATTATTGATTTGCAAGGGTTCAAGACATAATGTGAATGTGTTGGCCACATTAAAACATTAAATCCAAGAAAAACTAGGTCAAAAACCACAAGAAAAGGCCAAAATGAGCATGAAAAAGGGATATTTTTTTCTATTTTATATGGATGTACCAATAGCATAAGATTACACGAGTCTTGAACTATATATCACTAAATTATTGAAAATAGGAAACGAGGTTGTGAAACTCATGCAACTTTCAAAACACAAAAAGTGCAACCAAGATTAACACCAAACTGCTAAATGAGTACAACAAACACTCAAAAATAGAAAAAAGCAAGGAAAAACAAGCAAGAACCACAACAACAAAGGTATGAAAAATAAATTGTTTGACCAAGACAAGGAAGATTGGATTGCCCAAGGGCATTTGAGTCTTCGTCAAGGGTTCTGAAAGTTTGAAGTTGGATTGTAACATAAATTGTTTAACGATTATGATTCTACTTGCAAAAAGTTGTAGCAATAAATAAATTTCCAAAAAAAAATGAATGTATTCCAAATTAAAGCACAATACAAGTATGTAGCAATGTTGAAAATGTTCAAACAAATTTGAATGCATATTTTAAATCTGAAATATAACAATTGACTAACTGTAAGATGCAAAGACCTAAAAGTATTGATTTTGAATGCAAAATTCAACCCTAAAAAATACATTTGTTTTCACAAAATGAACTAAATTCCAAAAATTATTTAAAATATTCAATTATGAAATTCAAGCATAGATCTCCAAGTATAGGAAAACCGATTTGATACAAACAAAAACTTGTGAAATTTTTTGTTGATGCACTTGTATAAGGATAGGGTTGCCCAAGGGTGAATGGGTCCTTGTTCAAGGTTTTGAAAAATAAAAAGTTGAATGTTTAAGCTATTGTTCAAAAATATTAATCCAATTTGCATATAGGTTTTAAAATGATTGTTTTTCCAAAAAAAATTAATGTAAAGGAAATACAAATGTATCACAATTTTGGAACAAAATGACACTTTTTTGTTTACAATTTTGAAATAAAAATTTGATCTAAATGACTGAAACATACCCTAATATAAGTTTTTATGCAATATTAATGATATATTATTGGATTTTTATGACCTATTATGATACAAATATGAAACCCTAAATGAAAGGACAAAAAAAAAAATGATGTGAAACCTAGATCTAGGGTGTGAAAAACTACTAAATCAGAAAGTTATGATGTCAAATGTTAGGTTCACCGAAATGAAAAATAAAAATTTGGGGATGCCTTAAGTTTAATTTACAAAATCCAAGGTATGTTCCAACATTTCTAGGATTTAATTAGGATTCAAATCAATAAGGTATAGAGATTGAATTTCAACCTCCAAGGTGAGTCAATCAAAACTATATCTAATCCTTTTGAGTCTTAGGAATGAATTGGAAATGATTTGGAGTGATTTCCCTAATTAGACTATATGACCTAATATGTAAAATTCAAAATCCCAAAGATAAACAGACAAAAAGAGTGATTTGCTAGTGGATTTAGGAGATGTTTGATGGTGTGTACCTATCACCAAAAGATGGATTGAGTATGCGAAGAGGGACTCAGATGCCTAGGGTCAAATTGGTCTTTGATAGGGGATCCTGAAACCATTTTTGTGGTCCTTTGATGTTGTATCTAAGCTCTTTATTCATGGTTGTAAACTTGCTGGAGTGTTTTTAGTGAATTTTGTAATTATGTTTTTTGTGGCTTGACACCTTTGATGATAACAAATGCAAGTTTTGGTAATTGACATTTAATATTCCTTTGATCCTTTCCAAACCTACTACTTCGACATTCAAAGAGGGACAAATTTTTTTTCCATATAGGGTCTTTCCTCAGTCGAATCCCATGTAAGTGTTTCCACTTCCACAATGGAAATGTTAATGATAGGAATGATAATTGAAAGGAAGGAATGGTGAATGGACAAAATGTTGCAAGTCACAACCCTTCAATGGCTTCCTTGAAGGATTTAATTCATACACATCACCTCAAGGATTTGGATCTTTATTGATTGTATACTTGAATGGTTGAGTGCTTTTGAGACCTACAACAAGGGGTGGCCTTCACAAAAAATGAACATGAATACACTTAAACTCACATATAATTTAACATGATGTTAGGATCTTGAATTACTATAATAATTCTCTAAAATTCTACTCTTGACATATTCAATAGTTCTTTTGATCATAATTTTTCCAATAGATTTCATTTTTCTCTTCTAAATGATAAAAAGACTAGGTATTTATAGTTTATCTAATTTCTTAAAAATTAGATTCTAAAAGATAACACTTCATATTTGAATTTCGGATGTTAAAATTTTGTGAACAACATATTTGAATTTGGGTCTTGGCTAAGGAGGTGGGGCCATTCTCTCATGGGTAAATGGTTCATGGCCCAAATTTCTAGGTCACTCAAAGTCAAGGGAAATTTAATGATTGGATGCATTTATTCAATGCTTGTCCTACTTCAAAAAATGGTAAAACTTAGGCTTTGGAATGCATAATTTAGAAAATTAGAAGCTTAAGTAAGTCTAATAAATTAGGGGAACAAACCATAATGTGAAATTGATATGTTATACAATTTTATACACTATAATTAGATTATTAATAATATATTTTAGAAAGAATATACCATGCATAAGGTTTAATAGCCACATATTAGAATAATATATTAATGTTATAACAATATGGCCCCTAGTAACCTTATGTTCTAACAATATCCCACTTTCTCCCATGTGGCTATGGGTCAAACAAAAGAAACCAATATGAATACTCTTCCACCACACATGATGACATGGTGAAGAAAAATAGCCACCATGCCAAAAAAATAGCCACATATTCCAAAACATGATTTATAAGTTATTACCATACAAAATACAAACAAATGTCCAACTCAAAGATTCTATATGCTTAACATCCAAAGGTTAGGTTTAGTTCTATTTAACATCTTTAAATTCCATAAGTGTTTTCTATACTATTTCATCAAAATAAAATTTTATTCACTACAATAGTCTCAAATAATAAAGGATCAATACCATAGGGAGAACAACATGTCCTAAAACTAAAACTAGGTTCTAATATTGAAACAATATGCAAGCACATAAAAATCACATGAAATAGCATACAAATGACATGAAACCACATGAAATCACATGAAACCCATTAAACCATCTAAAATTTTATAACAAATATAAGGAAAAATGTTTGTAAATACATTCACAATTACACTTAGAAAAATATCAACTACTTAACATGTTGGTATATCTATATTTCTCCTATGAGGAAATATTTATAAAAACCAATTGAAGAAAAATTTGGTAAAATTTTGGTATATTCATAAAAAATATTTCAATTTGAATCATAAAAAAGGTAAAATATGTACACTCATAAGTTAAATTATTGGATAAAATAAAAAACTAAATAAAGCATGTATACATGAATCGTATTCAACTTAATTAGAAAGAGAGGTGCTAGAGATATTCAATAATTTAAGAGAGTTATACAAACGTATTGATAGGTTCATAGGATGTCAGTAGTTAAAAATAAAGGAAGATCGACTAGAAATAATGTTTGTATCAAAATGAGGGTCAGCCATGCACAAATAATTCCTTTTATATTAAATACTACACCTAAAATATTCACTATTATTATGGTGAATGGATCAAATATTTAACACTTTCTTTTATCAAATTTTACCATGTTGATTAGAAAATCCATGGGTTGAAGAAGGATAACACATAAGCATTGTAATTGATGTTCTAAAATGATTAAATGTGTGAGGATCATATGAAAATTAAACAACTAAACATTTGTATACCATCTATTGGGGCACATAATATATAAATAAGAGATGATTTTTTATCCATTGAAGATCGTGATAATTATATACCTACCTATTATGCTTTGCATAAACACTCCCATTTCCCTTGTACTAAAATGGGTCCCCCTTTTTTTACTCTCTTTTATTTCTTTTGTTCTTGTTTATCCTTTTATTTGTTTGGTATTTGGATATTTTTCTTTCCCAAGCTCTTTTTTCCTTTCTTTTGTTGGTTTCAATATTTTGGAAAGATTTGAGACTTTTGTTCAAAATATTTGAGTCCCTTTAGGTTCTCGGTCCCACTTTGTATCTCTCTTGCTGGATATCATGACTCTAGACAAATTTTGTACTTTTTTTCAAAAGCTCTTAACCCCTTTCAAATCTGGATTCACAATCTTGTGTTTTCTTCCTTTTGTTGAGTTTTGGGACTTTAAAATGATTTTAGAACTTTTTTCTAAAATTTCAAATCCCTTTTGAGTTCCTAACCCCTATTTGTTTTTGTCTTGTAGGGAATCCAAACTTAAATTAACTTTTGCACTTTGGTAATTTTTCTTAAGATGTTTGAAGTCCAATTTGTTTCTTTCTCCTGCCCTTGTCTATTTTATTTTTTCTCAGACCAATCAAATTTTGGAATCTCGAATGGAATTGGGACCATTCTCATTTTTGTCTAAAAGTCCATTTTCAGCATACAACTCCATTCACCTGCTAGATTAATGGTTATTATTCCTATGTGCATAGAAAGGTTTTTATGCCTTTTGAGCCATTAATTAACTCAAATATTTTAATGAATCTTTTAGCTGAATTTAATCTTATGAAAATTAGGGAAAAAAGGATTATCAATTTATGTCTTCCAAAATGGTTAGATTCCTTCTACAATTGGGTCCTAGGTTGGTCATTTTTTTATTTTTTTGTTTTCTTGTTTTGTTTTGTTATTGTTGTTTGTTTTCTTTTGGGTTTGGTTTTTTCCTGTTCCCTTGTTGTGTTTATTTCATAGGTTCTAGATTTTTCCCTTTGGTTCATGAGGTCCCTTTTAGGGCTCAATTTTATTCATCTCTCTAGTCCCTAGTCTAGTAGAAGAGTAGGTGCACTTAGGATTTTTTAAATTAATCTAGATTAGGGTGTTCTCAAGATTATTTGAGATTTATAATCCTAACCAACCTTATTGTGGGTAAAATTCTTGAAAATTCCAGATCTAATTTAGATCTTTCTTCATACTAGTGACCCTCTTGGATTATCTAGTTCTAATTAGGGTTTTACAAATTTTGATTATGTGCATGGGTTTTGATGCCCTTTCCAGTACTCAGCCCTTGATAAGGTGCATCCATAGAATGGACCAAATACTTAATCCATTCTTGAGATAAATCTCCACACTTAATATTTCATTTGGAACTTTTAGTCCCAATCAAACCATTTCAAAATTATTAGCATTACAAAGTGTAAATGACCTATCTTGTTTTTAAAATCTGATCAAAAATTTTGAATAGCATTTGATGTCCCATTTTAGTTCCAATCCTAGATATTCTAGTGATCCCAATGGGATTTCTATCCTTGATTGGATCTCTATCAAAAGAGTCCAAAAGACCCTTTTCCTCCCATAGTTTCCTTTCCCACTATATAAAGCCCAATGTCCTATTGAGATTTCAAAATTCAATTGGATACTTAACAAAAATTTCTTAAGTTCATTTTTGGACTTAGTTCCTACCAATGATTAAAGTTATTTAAAATCATAAGGTTCAAATGAAGTTATTGAACTTAGTAGGACTATTATTACATATGTCTTGGATCCAAATCTTGTCCTAATTCAAATTATTGAAAAGAGAAGGTGGTAGTAAAATAATGAAACCTCCCCAAAAATTTAGTTACTATATGGATGCTTAATAGGTTTTCTCTTCCTTGTAGGTATCTTAAATGTTCTATTTAAGTAAATATTTAGTTGGAGAGGAATTATCTAGGGAAGACATGGGAGATATGAAAGAAAATAAATCCAAATCTGACAAGCTACCTATTAGAATGAAATATAATTTTCAGGGAGTCCCTAGTGTTTCTAGGTTCACCTTTAAGGTAATGAAGATAATAGATACACAACTAGGTCATATAAACATGGAGAAATTCAAGGAAAAGACATTTTCCTATTATGCTTCTCCTATGGCTCAAAAGATCACCAATTAAACATTAGAATGTGTGGCCTCCTTCCTAGTGGTAGTTCAAATCCTATAGATAGAAAGTATTTTGAACCTTATTCCACTAATATTATTAACCTTTCTACTCCTATGATTAGGGAAGTGTTTAACCTACCTTCTTATGATCAACTCAAAATGAAAACTTAAGTAGAGGTATTTGAAGAATACAAGAAAGATACAAGTGGAAACCTTAGGCATCTTAATAAAAGGTGGCTTAGAAATGAAATCAAGTCTATGACTAATATTCCATAAAATTTATCAAGGTTCGACTTCTATTCTGAAGTAGGGCATGCTATTACCTTTCTATACAAATATTTTAGAAATGAAGAATCCAAAATATATGACACATATATTATTCACTTCATTCATGTCATACTAAAATGAGAGATATTCTTAGATTGGGGCTAGATTGTTTCAAAAACCCTCTAGCTTAATTGATCACTATAAAAGACACTAAGAAATTTTTCATGTCTTCTTATGTAGTGTATTTGGTAGCTAGAGTTGGGAATTTCCCTAGATTGAACACCAAAGGCATCAGAGGAGAATCTCTTAGGTAGAGTAAAATTTGGGAATTATATCCCCAATTAGAACTATAGTAAGTAGAGAAACATTTTAAAAGAATCCATGATGTCTTCTTTAACCTAGTAATTAACCACCTCACTAGTAATATATGGTTCAATATGACTAAAGAGGCCATGAACTTAATCAAGGACTAGGTAAAATAGTTCGTTCAATTTCCCAAGTCCTCCTACATTAGGATATATATGGTTTTGACAAGACACCATACTTTCTACGTAGGTTTTCTACTGATAAATTAATTTTAATTGAATTTTCCAAGAAAGTCGTAGAACTACACTTAAAATTCTCAAGAAAGCATAAAGTATGGTTGAAGTACCCTTTTTAACTTGGTTTCTATTTATTTCCTTCAATTATAGCTGCTAAGATTACTTTGGAGGAACTACAAGCATTGAACCTAAATTTTTATATCCCAAGGGATGATTTTGACCTAAAAGAAAAGTGAAAATCCCTTAGTTCTTCTATGTTCCCTTTCCATAAACCAAACATTGAAGACTTTTGGGTAGATCTCTAGGATGATTTTGAGGTCAAGAATAAGAGTTATGAAAGGTTAACCATCTTCTATATGAAAGAGTGTGATATTAGAGATGGCATTATATAAGGATTATCGGATTATGGGAAAAAAATTGATCATATTTATAATATAGGGATGGTTGAAAACAAGACACTTGATCCAATTGATTGGTCAGTGAAAGAAGAACCTTCCATTGAATTTATATTTGAAAAATTCATTGATAAAAGTAACACATGGATTGAATTAATGATCAAAAATATCAAGGGAAGAGAAAACCAACCTAATAGGGAGAAGAAATCTACTAAAGAAAAATTGCTTCACTAATTCCAACTTGGTATAAAAGTAGAAGAGAAAACATAAATTTCATATTCAAGAGGATCTTGGTGCAGAACAGATAATGGAGAAGGTGACACAAGCCTTCAAGACAACTTAAGTTACCTTCAATTATATATAAGTGGGAGTAGTATTAGGATTGTGTATAATGCCTCTTGCCCAAGTTCTTCCCATAGAAGAGACTTCAAAAAAAGTTTCAAAGAATGAAGTTGAAGGATAGCCACCAATCATTGTTTTAAACACCTAAAATAATGAGAGGGGGGTGAATGAATATTCTTTTAGACCACTTAAGCATATAAACATTCAATATTCATAGCATATTAAATTTTTAGTAATGAAGGAAAGTATGTAAACAATCAACAACATCACACAATTGTTGGAACACAACAATCTACTAAGAGGGGGGTTAACCAATAGATACTAAAATTTTAACCTTTTAAATTATAGATTAGACTTACTACTTAAACACTTTGTATGTATATTGGAATACAAAATATAGAAATGTAAACAAGCACACATTCTAGCAACACAACAAAATATACATGGAAAATCCAAGATGAAAGAAACCACAGTGAGAAAATGTTTCTAGGAGCTACTATCCTAATCCAACCTCACAATGAAACCTTCTATTATATATTTTAAGGGCACCAATCCTAAGGAGACTCCAATACCCTAAACTAGGCATCAACTAAGTTATCTAATGGTACCAACCTATCAGATTTACAACATAAATGATTATCAAAATTATTTCATTAAGAACAAAAATCAATTTTATAGCTTTCTCTATAACTATTGAAATTCCTATTTCTCTCTCTCATCAATTAACTTCTCTTCTCTACACCCAATTGGTTCAACTATGCTCTTTCCCTTCTTCTTCAGTGCATTATCGATCTTCCTCAATGCACCCTCATACACCTACTGGAGCTCTCTCATTTTATTTTTAGTCTATTCTATATCCACCTCAAGATCTTCAAAATCCTTAATGCATTGTTCACTCTATTCTATTCTACTCACACATTCCCATCATTTGATTATCTATTTTATGTAGTTTCTAGCCAATGGTGAATTCCTTATTATTCACTTATCATGACTAGATCCTTTGTTAGGGTTCTAGGATATCATTTCCACTCTCATTCTTCTACATTGATCCACAAAACATTAATTTCTAGTGTAGAGAATTTTCCCTCATTCTCTCTCTATCTAACCCTAGGATCAGATTTGCATTTAATGCATCCTTTTGATTATCTAATTTTCTCTCGATCCCAAACTCTGTAGTAATCTATGTTGCTGGTCTGTGAATGAAATCTTCATTACACTTTTCATTTGTGTAGGTGGAACATTTAATTTTCACCTCCATGTCAGTTTATAGGTGAAACCTTCTTTACACAGACTTAGTCATTTGTGATCTTCTCCTTCAAATATGAGCCACCAATCATCTGCCTTCGTGCCATGATCCTGCATCCTTTGATCATCATCACATATTTAAAACATGACCGTCAGATAAATGGTCTTCAAACAAGTAATTATCTTATTTTATTTGCAACCATAGTCATCATGTATCGCTATATCAGTCAGGACATACTCATCAATTTCTACAATGTGAAGAGAGAAAACAATCACTGTCCAATCACATACATTTGAACCTACACCATCAATCATATACCATTCTTTATTTTTATGCATATTCCCTTATTTCCTCCATCAACAATAACCATCCCTCGCTATCCCACTAGCTCTATCTATGGACCCATAAAATCTCTGTAGGCTTCAAAGCTAATCCCATGTGTCCACTTTTAATATCATTCTCCACTATCAATCAAGATCCCTTGCTCATCACTGAAATATTTAATTATTAAAGGTGTAAAAGTGTGATGTAATAACACCCAGTGATGAAGTCATATTTTTACACTTGGCTATGTGGACTTTACTTTCCACTAAGTCCTGAAGCACATCACTCATTGCTCAAAACATCATATCACGTCACTTCACAACAATGATGTGAAGCGAGCGAACGATATTACACAACATGTCTATTGGACCCACACAAAAAAATTCTCCATTAGTGTGCATCACTCGATCAAAACCTTATTTGATCACCAACATTCCCTACTTCCCATGAGGCATAGCTAGGACCCACCAAAAAAAATAACATGTTGATGGGCACTATCCGATCAGCTTGATCATAGTGATTGATATATCTCCATCACTCATCTTTGAACTTGAAACCATATTAAAAGAGATTTCTATGATACATGTGACCTTAGCAATAGCTATAAGATATGGAACAATTGATCCTGCATCATCCGATCTATTCAATGAATAGATAAGCAATACCAATCGGAGAACTAGGTAATTGGGTCGATCACCAAATGAGTTTGAAGACATAAGTTATAACTTATGCGACCATTTACTACCTAATAATATTCAATATGAAAACTTAAAACATGTTGGTTGTCATGATTGTAAATGCCTAAGGTTTAACTGATAGACCCTGAAACTTGTCTGTGAACACAAAAAATTCAATTCTTATTAAAATACACATCCTCTAGACCTAATCATCACATTTCTGAGAAGCTCTCAGAAAACCCATATCAAATATGACCTTTGATATCACATCAAATTCCTAGAAGAGGTTATTGCAACACCATGAAAAATTTGCATGACAACAATGCAACATCTTGAGAAACATTTGCAACTTACACTCCAACTTACAGTACTAGATCCTCATCATACCGTATCTTTTCTTAGAAATCAATGACAACAATATGCTAACAATCTCCCCCTTTGTCATTGATGGAAAAAATAAATTCTCATACCAATTCACTAAATTTTTTGATACCAATTGAAGTATTTACTATTAAAGCTCTATATCAATTAAACCATTTACATAATAATTTTCTCATCCTTTGGCATGCATCTCTACCCTCTTTTCCTTGCTCACAATGCTCCTAATTTGAGAACTTGCTCATATTTCTTCAATTTTGAGAATTTTATCACATTTATCCCCCTTTGACACCAACGGTAAAGGGAAGAATCCCCCTGAAACTATTCTACCCCTTTGACAAGCACTATAAAGAGAAAGTGGGAATCTTTGATTATGCAACCATCAAGTCATTAGAGATTTGTAAAATCATTGTTACTTGACTTGATCTATCCTTTCCATTTCTAGGTATGAATGAAGAATAAATGAAGCTCCCCCTAGACTCATGCACTAGCACTAGTGTCTAGTGATATGATGTGGGAGAAATGACTCCCAAAGTTTTCCTCAGATATTCAAATTGTTCTTTGGGAAGAGGCTTGGTGAAAATGTTACCAACCTGTTCTTTAGTGGGAACATACTCCATGTTGACCTCCTTATCTGCAACCTTATCTCTTATGAAGTGATACTTAATAGATATGTGTTTTATTTTAGAGTGAATCATAGCATTCTTTGATATGTTTATGGCACTTGAATTGTCACATAAAATTTAGATAGGTTCTTTGTATTCTACCTTGATGTCCTTAAGTGTTTGCTTCATCCAAAGGATTTGAGTACAACATGTTGCTATTGCTACATAGTTTGATTCTACAATGGAAAGAGTGATTGATTATTTTTTTCCCATCCAAGAAATTAACTTGTTTCCCAAGAAGAATGCTCCTCTACTTGTTCTTTTCCCGTCGTTTACACTTCCTACCCAATTAGCATTTGTATATTTTGTTAAGGAAAACACATTTCTCTTGGGGTATCATATCCCATAGTCAACAATACTTTTGATATATCTGAATATTCTTTTTAGTACATTGTCATGAGATTATTTTGGAGCAGCCTAAAATATTGCAACTAAACATACTGCTTGTATAATAATTGGTCTTGATGTAGTTAAATACAAAAAGCTTCCAATATTTGACCTATACAATGTCTAATCTGCATCTAATGATTCATCTAATTGTTTTAACTTACAACCAGTTATCACATGGGGGTACTAACTAGTCTATTATCTTCCATGAAAAATTTCTTAAGCATTTCCGTAGCATATTTAGTTTGAGATATGAATATCCCATTATTAGTTTGTACAATTTGTAAACCAAGGAAAAATGATAACTCCTCTAACATTGACATCTCAAATTTATCTTGCATGTGTGTAGCAAATATTTTACACATTTGATCATTTCTACCTCCAAAAATGATGTACTCTATATATATAAAAACAATAATTAGGTTCCCACCTTTTGATTTGAAGTATATATTATTATCAACACATCCTTTCTTGAATCCTTGTTATTACAAGTACTGGTCTAATCTAGAATACCATGCCCTTGGTGCTTTCTTAAGACTATAAAATTATTTCCTTAGTCAACACACATAATCATCATCCTCTAATAGTTTAAAACCTTCTAGTTGTTCTATGTAGACTTCCTCTTCTAGGTTTCCATTAAGGAATGCAAATTTAACATCCATATGATATACTTTAAATCCCTTATACACTGAAATATGCAAGAAACATTCTGATTGATTCTAATCTTTCTACAAGTGCAAATATTTCTTCAAATTCAATACTTTCAACTTTTGCATACCCCTTGCATACTAATATTTCTGCATTTCTTACTACATCTCCATCTTCATTCATCTTGTTTCTAAACACCCATTTTGTGTCAATGAAATTTTTGCTTAGGGTTTTAGGGACTAATTCCCATGTGTTATTCTTCTCAATTCGACTTAACTCTTCCTCCATGGCCTTTATCCAACTTTCATCATTGTTGGCTTCTCAGAAGATTTTTGGCTCAATCTGTGATAGGAGAGAAAAATTTACTTGTTCCTTATTCTTTGCAAGTTTTCTTCTTGTCAAAACTCGTTCATTTTTGTCACCAATTATTTGATCTGTTGGATGATCCTTTTGCACATACTGTGCAATTCCTCTTTCAATCTTTGGTTCACATACTTCTTCCTCATTTTCTTCATCAACAACAACCTCTTCTTCATCTTTCAATTCAATCTTAAGGTTGGTCATGTTAGACTTAATCTAATTTATATCCTCATATAGCTTGACATTGATGCTTTCCACCATCTTGTGTAGCCTCTTTTTGTAGCACTTGTAAGCTTTTGTTTGAGTGGAATATCCTAAAAATATGTCTTCATCACTTCTTGAATCAAAACTCCCCAAATTTTTATGCTCTCTTTTTATGTAGAATTTTCTACCAAATAATTTGAAACATTTAATAAATGTGGGTTTTTCATACTACATTTCATATGGAGTCTTACCTTTGTTTGTTCTTAGAAGAGCTCTATTCTTAATGTATAGTGTAGTGTGGACTAGTTCTTTCCAAAAAGTTTTTGTCAACTTGGCCTCACTCAACATTTATGTAGCCATGTATTTAACTATTATATTTATTCTTTCTATAACTCCATTTTGTTGTGGAGTTCTTGGTGTAGAATATTTCCTATTAATTACATGGTTTTCACAATACTTACTTAATTTACTTGATGTGAATTCTCCCCCTTTATCTAATCTTAGGCACTTGATACTCCTATCGATTTCCTTGTCAACGAGCTTCTTGAATATCTTAAACTTCTCAAATTCCTTAGCCCTCTCCTTTAGGAAGGCTACCCATGACATTCTAGTATAATCATCAATTAGTAGCATGAAATACCTCTCACCTTGCAATCCTCTTGTCCTTGTGGGACCACATAGATCGATATGAAAAATTTGCAAGGGTTTTTTGGTTGAATAATCCTTTGTTGGGAACCTAAACCTTGTTTTCTTTAATTTTTGGCATCCTTTACATGTAGTGTTTACGGGCGTGGTTATTTTTGGAAAGTCCCTTACTAGCCCTTTTGAACTTATTTTGACTAGATTTCAAAATTGGCATGTCTCAATCTTCTATGCCACAACCAACTCTCATCTTCTTGAATTATCAGACAATTTTGGCCTTTTACTTCACAAAGTTTGTAGATATTGCTATCAATCCTAACTCCTTGAGAAATTATCTTACCATTCTTTCTTATCTTGCAACCTTCAAAGTTAAATATAAATTTTTAACCATTGTCACACATCTAGCAAACACTTAGAAGGTTATGTTTCAACCGTTGAACATAAAGGACATTTTTGTTTTGTTCATCCCATCTACACACAAATTTTATTTACCAATTTTTTTTAAAGCAATATTATCACCTATACTTACTGATCCTTGCTTACACTTGTTGAGTTCAATCAATTTTATTTTGTCTCCAGTCATATGCTTGGAGTAGCCACTATCAATTACCCACAAACTTTGTTTATTTGCATGTCGTGCAGTTTGGGAAATCATACATTAAGTGGAACTTTTCTCTTTTTCTTGCCATACTTTCTTCGGATTATTTTCAATATTTTCTCCCTCTTCCTTAGGAACCTTATATTCCTTTTCCATTTTGGGGGTCATGTTCTTCTTCTTCTCAGATTGAATTTTTTTTCTTATAAACATTTCTCTATATTTTATCGTGATGTGACCAAAATTGTTAAAATTGTAATATACTACATTCATATCAACTAAGGGAGATATTTTTATTTTTCTTAAATAATTTGTATTCACCTTAGGAATGACTCTACATTCTCTAGCCCTATGACCAAACTGATTACATGTATACAAATATCCATGAAAGTATGAAGAGTACCTAGTCATAGCATTTCCTTGAGCTGGATGAGGTGTCCTTCTTTTTATTGGCCTCCTTGGATCATGTACTCTTGTAAATCCATTAGCATCCATTCTTGTCATGTTCAGATTCTTCCTTTATTGATCATGGATTGATTGGTTATTCTTCTTGTCTACCACTAGATTATCTGATTTGTCAACTCAGTAGACTTCTCTTCTTCATTAGCATCTTACTTACATGATTTATCACCAATTGAATAGGAATTTTCTTCTACCCTAAATCTTTCAAAAAAGTTTTGTAGATTCATTAATAAAGGAATTATTTCCTTTCTCCAGTCCTAAACTAGATTTCTCTTTATTAGAGGGCTTCAAAGTACTCAATAGCTCATAGAAAATTTATAATCCACCTTTTAGCTTTAGCCCTTTTTCGAATTTCTCTTTAGCTTTCTCCAAATCCTTTATTAAGGAAACTACTTCCACCTCAAGTTTCACACATATATCACTTTTAGATCCCACTTTGGGTTTCATCACCTCTTCCATTCTTTCGGATTCCTCCACTTGAAGTTTCAAACTTACTATCATCATATTGGATTCCTCGAGCACTTTAGAGATCTTCTTAGTCTCCTTTCTTAGTCCTTCAACTTCATCTCTTAGAATTTCAATATCTTCTAAGGTAGAAATAAGTTCTCCCTTTAGATCTAGTTCAACCTATTCTTCACCAAGATGCTTACCCATACCATTCTTATGCTTCACTGAATCTTGAGCCATGAGAATAAATTCTTTGTTTTCTTCTTCCATCACAAGAGCATAATCAAAATAATCATCTGAGCTATCATTAGAATCAGAGGAGTCACTTTTTTATTGAATATATAGGATCTTCTTCTTCTTCTTCTTTCCAAAGCTATTATTTTTAGGATAAT
The DNA here is from genome assembly GCA_007115665.2 of Sequoiadendron giganteum. NCBI lineage: Eukaryota > Viridiplantae > Streptophyta > Pinopsida > Cupressales > Cupressaceae > Sequoiadendron > Sequoiadendron giganteum. Next base: position 237,991,353 of record CM021103.1, on the reverse strand, counting down.
AGGTTTTATTCATCTTATGGTCTTCTTCTTTTCCAAGATTATCCTTCTTGTAGGGGCATTTAGAAGAAAATTTCCTACTTTACCACAATCAAATAATTTGAAAGGTAACTTACCTTTATACTTACTAGAAACTCTCCTTAATCTTCTAATGAAGTTTGTTTATTCCTCATCAGTATCTCCTTGTTCAGACGTGGTGGTTTCAACTTTATCTTTCTTAGGCACTTCATCCTTTATTTTTTTGGAAATATTGAAAGCGACTTCTTTTCTGGATGGTTATGCATCTCCCATACTCATCTCATATGCAATGAATATAACATGATAGGACTTTTAAAAATTTGTCAAAAAAATTCCTGGTTCTGGGCATGTTTGTTCTTCCTTCAAGGCTAGAGGTCTAATGTTAGGTTTTAGGGTTTTTCTATTTTTATTTAAATTTTGTCTTTTGTCAAACAAATACTTGCATTATAATTCTATGTTGACTTGGTATTGTGGGTCGCCAGTATTTTAAGTCATTTCATTGATCCTTTTATGTCATGTTGTTACCAGCCCCTTTTACTTGGCCTATCGGTTTTCTCCACGTTTGGGTTTGATATCAATTTTTCCTAAAATGGGTGGGTTAGTCTAAGGTTTAGACTTTAGTCTAAATTTTCGTGCCCCAAGGGTCTTCCCCCCATTTTTCTAGTCAGCCTCATTATTATGAGTAACCTTTTTCCATGTGCAAATTGGCAGACCATCGGATCAGAGAGTGTTGCAAGCTGTGTGAGATGCTACCATTTCTTGCATACGGTGGGGTGGGGCTAGTGCTGATGTGCCAATGCTACTAAAATAATATTAAATCAATGATGATCTTTTAATGACGGGGATTAATTATGACCATCCCTTTCCAAACTTGCATGATCGAATTAATGTTTTCGAAAGTGTTGTGAGGTGTGAAAGCTAGTGACATGTTGCCTAGCTTCATGGTACAAGGTGGCTGGATGGGGCTCATTGTTGGTCTATGTGCCTCTGATTGCAAGGTATGTGATTAGTCATTGGGTTTTCCAAATAGTGATGTGGGTGTTCAATGATCTTTGACTCCATCTGATTCATTCAACATGTCATTTCCTTATTTTATCGATGGTCTGAATTCGAAGTTTTAATCCACCCATGTGATGACTATTTGCGCTCTACAAGTTACATTCATTAATGGCACAAGGATTTCGAAGGATCTAATCCTGATTTCCATGCATGCGAGTGGTATTCACTTGGTAATCATGATGGGTTGTATGCAATTTTCCATGAGCTTGGAAATATTTTGTGATGACAACATCAACCACTAATCACTCACTTACTCATACTACAATTGGAGAATTAATGTTTTCAGCACCAGCTTGCTCAATAAATGTCTGCTAATTTCTCATTAGCATCATCACATTTTTTAGTCTGTGTTTGTTTGTGGGTATTTACTGTTCTTGCAAAAAATTTGAATCTGTGAATAGGATGGGTAAATCAGTTGTTCCAATTTCCCCATTATGAAGAAGCACAAGGATGAGCGTGAAGATTTCATAGCAGGAGGAGAAGCCAATTGAACAAAGTACCATCACTGGCACTTCTAGGGTCATTGTTGAAGGTGTTTGGTTTGTCCCAACTCAATACAGAAGTAGTTCCCGCCTCAAGGGATAGGTCACATGAGCTGAGGTGGTAGATTATCCAATGATTACGGAATTTGACAAGGACTATAGGTTGGTTGGGGTCGAGATGAGGTTTGGGCGATATGAGTCACCTATTGATCTCTTTGTTGGCTCTGGTGATGAGGGTTCTGATATTGATTCAGACTACCATGATTGCATCATGCACCTGACTGAACCGGTCGGTGCAAATGAGGAGGTCCTTGTAGCATCTTTGATTGTTATGGTGGCACTGTGTGCTTCTTATGGGTCTGGTGTTGGTGTTGACAAAGGTAAAGTGATGCTCTTGCTTCATACTGAAGTGAGGATAAGGATCAATCTCCTGTATTAGGGTTTTATGGTCACTCATGGTGCAAAGTGATGGTGTGGTCATTAGGGTTGTGCAAATTTTTTTTGGTGTTGTTGTTGCTTGTTAGGTCAGATATGGACATGTGTGTGGGTAATGCGACGGCATTTTTTTTTGTTCAACTGGTTACATGGGTGTAACCATTTTGATTCCTCTGCTCATAGTACGATTGTATTTTATGATGGGGAAATTTGAAATGTGATCAAAATTAAATTTGGTTAGAATGAAATTCAGTTGAAATAAACAATTGACCCTCATGCTTGTTGCTCTCCTGGTCTATAAAGGAGATTTCAAGGCTCATTGTTAAGGTCATATTTTTTGAGTCCTAATATTTATATGGTGTACAGAGAAATGCATGTAAAAGAAAAATCTAGAAGGTTTTAGCTAGTAAGTCATTCTAGGTTGTGTATGTACATGGGATAAGTATACTATACTTTTTGTAATTATTGATATAAAAAGAAATCTAAAAAAAATTAAGACAACTGCTCTCCTATATGTGTTATGATAGATTGTGAATGAAGTTATCAATGGTTTTTTCATTCATCTTCAATGGTATATTTGAATGTGTGATTCATTTGCTTTCTTTATCTTAATGAGATAATCAAATGCTTGAAAAGGAATTATAGATATATGATAATATTCTTAGGATATGCTAAGGAGTATTTTTTTGAATATTGGAAAACCTTATGGTGTAAGGAATTATGAAGATAGTTCAAGGATATCAGGGTTATACCTCATGTGACTCCTACCCAATTGAATGAGGCACTAATTAATTTGTTTTAGGTATTCTGAAAATTCAAATTAGTCACCCTAAACATCAAGGTTCAAAGTCAAAACATCTTAAAATAAAACTCTATCTCTCTTGAGATATAAATAACACATTATATCAATTTTTCCTAGCTGTAGATAGTTTTTCTTACTTGGTAGTTTTCCAAAACCCTGGTAGATGGTATCTATTACCATTGATAGGAATATATATGTGTATTGAAGTGTTCTTGAGGCATGAAGCATTTTATGAACACATATATGAATACCCTCCTTCGTTTCACAGACCCTAAAGTGTAGGAGATCTCAGTCTTTGAATAAATTTTGTTATTTGGCCACTAACTTTGTGAATTCTTGAATATAGAGGTTGGCAACCTCTTAGAGAATTACAAAGCCTAGCTACAAAAATAAAAACACCAATAGAATGGTGACTCTATTGGGGACAAACTCCCAAGTTTTGGTTGTAGACCGTGCTATTATAGGGTCATTATCATCATGTTTGCAACCAGAGGTTGAAATTTATTGCATTATTCTCCTACCTAAGTCACTAGTTGAATGGTGATTTCATTAGGGAGAACTTTTGAGAAATTTAAAGAAAATGGGAACCACAAAAGTAGGTGGTAGTATTCAAGAGTCATTTTTTTGGTGGATCTAAACTTTAATTTTATATGTTTGAAGGTTATGGATCAAGAAAGGATTGGTAGCAACATAATCTCAAAGCATTTGAGTGTGACTCTATTGTGGAAGAAGACCCAGAACGTAATCAATTCTTGAAAATGATTTCATATTCATTTCAAAACCAATTCTCTATTAAAGAGGTGGTGACTCTATCTAAAGAACTAGTTGAAATGTAAGGAAAAGTCTCGGATCTGTAAAATTTGTAGTCAGGGAGACAAGGTTAACAAGTTTTACTTAATCTCCAGGTATTCTCATTCATCTAAATAGATCATTGTTCATAACTAGGGGTGATGAATGGTTCCTAATTAGATGAATTAGCATTAAAAAGGGAGCAATGGTTGGTCTTTCCATACTTCTAAAGTGTAATGTGTAATATGATTTGAGAAGTATGTTTATTTTGAATTATGCCTCTAAAAATCGTAAGGCATAAGTATTCAGTCAATATTTTAGAATCATGGTTGGATTAATAAATGATGTAATTAATAGCCATGTATGAAGTTGATAGTGATTGAATGGGTATAAGAAAGGTTTCCCTATGAAATGGAAAATAGAAGTATGCAAGGGGAAAAAATTTCACCAAGCCCTCCAAGGGATTTTATGATTGAAAGGTATATGCCATTTTTTCTTAGTAGTATTAAAGGTTTCCCTAATTTGATTCCTAATGAGGTTAGGAAGTATTTGCCCAAATTCATAGGGAAAATTTCACAATCAGCCTCTAAGAATTTGCAAAATTTCATGGATGTGATGGGGATTATGAGGTCAGTCATGAAGATGTTGTCATGAAGCTTTTTGTTCAATATTTGAAGGATGATTCTAGGGATTGGTTTTCTTACTTTATTGCATGTTCTATTGACTCATGAAATCAATTGGTGATGGCCTTTATTGAGAAATTTGGTGAAAGAGTAAACCCAAGCATGGTAAGGAAGGGTTTTATGGAAATCCACATAAGAAAATATGAGCTAGTCCCATTTTTCAATCTAAGGTTTTCAAAAGAAATAAGAGAGATCCCATAAAACATATAGCCAAATGAGGATGAATTCTCAGTTGTATATCTTGGTACATTTGACAAAACTATGAGTTATCTATTAAGAGATAAGGAACCTAGAACCTTATATTAGGCATATCAAATTGCTATGGAAATTGAGAACAACATAAAATATTCAATGATGAAAGGGTATCTAATTGCAAGTGTTGGTTACCCTAGCACATCTCATACTAGCAGAATTCAAGAGTTAGCTAGAAGAGACAATTGTCATGATATAAAATATTTGGCAATAGTGATGTATACATCATTACAGTATGAAGATAATGATGAAACCCAAGTTGAACACCAGCTAGATTTGAGTAATTATGATCAAAACTCTTTGGTGCAAGAGTTGTATGAAATGAAGAGACAAGGGGGAGAATCACCATACAAGCTGTTTTTGAGATTTTTGGATGCTTTAATAGAATTTCCCAAGGATTTAAGACCTGGGGATTCTGTGGGATTTGATTTATTCTATGATATTTATGAACCTTGGTTGAGTTCTTTGCTAGAAGAATTGAAACCTAGTAACCTGACCCAAGTTCCTGAATGGATAGAGATTGCAGAATCAGCCAAGTGTGTATATGCACAAAATGTGGATGACACCTGTCCTTTTGAGGAATGTTGGATAACCCTACAAAAATTTTAGGAGAAAGGTGATGGAGAACTAAGTGAGACACAAAGTTATTTTCCATTTCATGATTAAAATGCACATGTTACCGAGGTTTTGTTACAAAATAGTGATTGTGGACTTAGAAGTGATGATTGCCTCTCTGAGGATGATGTGGAAACACTTTCCTTACCTAAGGTTTGTGGTGGTATAGAGTATCATGATGTCACTTGTTTACAAATGAGGGAAAAAATTACATGTGATGAATACTTGGATTGTACTCTAGGTTTACTATCAATGGGGCATGTTTATTGTGAAAATGATGAGGAATTTGAAGAAAATGAGGTGTGTGTTCAATACTTTAATTTTAAAAACAATACTGAAAGTGACCAACACATTGATGAAGGTATTGGTGTTATCGATGTTCTTGATTGTTTGTATGAAGCTGAGATGGAATTGTTATCACCCGTTGAGGTGAGATTTTGTGTGACCAGGGTGGAAAGTGTCAATTATATTGCTAGTGAAATTTTTTCATCTTATAATGAAAGTATCATTGATATTGCTGGTGAAATTTTTTTAGCTTGTGCTGAAATTTTCACTAATAAATTAACACATACAATAGGTGGTGTTGATCATGAGGGGGCTAGTGCACATAGTTGTATCTCTATTTCCCTTGTTGAAGTTGGTTTGCTAAAGCCCATTTTTTAGGTGTTTCATATGGAGTTGGATGATAGGATACAAGAGGCAATGTATTGTGAGGAGCCTGAGATAAATGTATTCAAAAAATTCCTAGAGGAAGATGTGACCTATGATTCACATTTCTATGATATCAAGAAGTTTTCTAGGACATCTAAACACAGATGTTGGCAACGAGGCTTATGTTGCAACCATCAAGGTGGGGATTCCCCAGAATATGCATCTTTTGTTTTGGAATTTTCTGGGTATGAGATGCATAACGCACAATAGGTTGATTATGAGAAATTACATTTCAAGGTTCACATTGATTTGAATGTCAAATTTCAAAGGGATTATGAGATTTTTTACCTCTCAACTCCTGAAAATGAGCAACTTGCCCAAGGAAAATTTCATGATGGTCATGAATTGTAGTTAGTTTCTAGATGCAGATTGTTGATTGATGGAATGGAAAATGATATTGGAAAGAAAATTGATGCTTTGGGGCATGTTGATTACTTGAATGACATACGGAAACTTAAGGGAGAAATTCCAAATTCGGTTTACTCAAGATAGCAAAGAATTTTGTTTCAAACAGGGAAAAATTTTGGTTTTTCTTTTTTGGGGTCCTAGGGCCACAAAGTTGGATGTAAAGCAATTTCTAGCATAGCATAGTGGATCATTCTTCAGGGCACCTATCTGATTTAATGTTGGGTCTACTCCCCAGAGATCTAGGTTCTTGCTATGCCCGCAAGGGGCATACATCCCTAGTCAAAGCCACTAATAGGAGTTTTCAAAATTTATCAAAAAAATTCCTTGTTTTGGGCATGTATGTTCTTCCTTCATGGCTAGAGGTCTAATGCTAGGGTTTATGGTTTTTCTGCCCTTATTTAAATCATGTCTTTCATAAAAAAAAACCCTTGCATTATAATTTTGTATTGAATTGGTATTGTGGGTTGTTAGTATTTTAAGTCATTTAGCTGAGCCTTTTATGTCATGTTGTTACTAGCCCCTTTTACCTAGCATGTCAGTTTTCTCCATGTTCAAGTTCGATATTAATTTTTCCTAAAATGGGTGGTTTTTTCTAAGGTTGAGACTTTAGTATAAATTTTTCGTGCCCTAGGGGTCTTCCCCCTATTTTCCTACTCAGCCCTATTATCATGAGTAACCTTTTTCCATTTGCAAATTGGCAGACCATTGGATCTGAGAGTTAAAATTTAAACCGTTCCTCGCGAACCTCGTAGGGTTTTTGTTGACGTCACAAAAGTGGTGCAAGGTGTATGAGATGTTGCCATATGTCACGTACAGTGGGCTGAGGCCGGTCCTAATGTGCCAGCACTACTAATAGAATATTAAATTATTGTTGAAATTTTAATTACGAGGATTGATTATGACCCTCCCTCGCCAACCGCGCACGATCAAATTAATGTTTTTGAAAGTGTTGTGAGTTGCACGATCTGGTGACACGTTGCCTGGCATCATGGTACAAGGTGGCTAGATGGGGTCTGATGCTAGTCTACATGCCTCTAACTATGAGGTATGTGATTTACCGTTGAGTTTTCTAAATGGTGACATGGGTTTTCAATGATCTTTGACTCGATCTGATTCATTCAACATGCCAATTCCTTATCTCATCGATGGTTTGAATTCAAATTTTTAATCCACCCATGTGATGACTATTTGTGCTCTGCAAGTTACATTCATTAATGGCACAAGTCTTTCGATGGATCTTATCCTAATTTACATGCATGCGAGCAGTATTCACTTGGTAATCATGATGGGTTGTATGTAGTTTTCCATGAGCTTGGAGATATTATGTGATGACAATGTCAACCACTATCACTTGCTTGCTTGTACTTCAATTGGAGCATTAATGTTTTTTGCACTGCCTAGCTCGATAAATTCCTGCTAATTTCTCATTAGCATCATCACATTTTTGAGTCTATGTTCATTTGCATGTATTTGTTGTTCTTGCTAAAGTTTTGAATCTATGAATAGGATGGGTAAATTAGTTGTTCCAGTTTCCCCATTATGAAGAAGCACAAGGATGGGGGCAAAGAGTTCACAGCAGGAGGAGAAGAAAATTGAACAGAGTATTGTCCCTAGTGCTTCTAGGGAAATTTTTGAAGGTGTTGGGTTTTTCCTGACTCAAGCCAAAAGCAGTCCGCACCTCAAGGGACAGGTCACATGGGTTGAGGTGGAAAATTATCCAGTGATGAGGGAATCTGAAAAGGACTACAGATTGGTTGGGTTCAAGATGAGGTATGGGCGATATGAGTCATCTATTGAGCTCTCAGCTAGCTCTAGTGGTGAGGCTTCTGATACTAATTCAGACTACTGTGATTACCTCATGGCCCTGACTAAGCCGGTGGGTGAAAATGAGGTGGTCTTTGTAGCATCTACTGATGTTGCGGTGGTACTGTGTGTTGCTTTTGGGTCCAGTGTTGGTTTTGACAAAGGTAAAGTGATTCTCTCACTTCATACTGAAGCGAGGAGAAGGAAAGATCACCTATATCAGGGTCATGTGGTCGTTCATGGTGCGAAGTGATGGTGTGGTTGTTGGGGTTGTGTAATTTTGTTTTTGGTGTTGTTGCTACTTTTTTGGTCAAATGTGGACATGCGCGTGGGTAATGTGGTGGCATTTTTTTTTGTTCGACTGGTTATAGGGTTGTAACCATTTTGATTCCTCTTCTCATAGTAGGATTGCATATGATGATGGAGAATTTTGAAATGTGATCAAAATTTCATTTGGTTAGAATGAAATTTTGTTGAAATCAACAATTGAGTCCAATGCTTATTTCTCTCTTGGTCTATAAAGGAGATTTCAAGGCTCATTGTTGAGGTCAGATTTTTTGAGTCCTAATGTTTAGATGGTGTATAATCAAATGCATGTAAAGGTAAAATGTGGAAGTTTCTAGCTAGTAAGTCATTCTAGGTTGGGTATGTACATGGGATAAGCGTACTTTTCTTTTTTTAATTACTGATATTGAAAAAATCTAAAAAAATTAAGACAATTTCTCTCCTTTGTATGTTATGATAGATTGTGAATGAAGTTATCAATGGTTTTTTCATTCATCTTCAATGGTATATTTAAATGTGTAATTAATTTCCTTGCTTTAACTTAGTGAGTTAATCAAATGATTGAAAAGTAATTACAGATTTGTAATAATAAGCTTAGGATACACTAAGGAGTATTGTTTTGAATACTAGAAAATCTTATGGTGTAAGGAATTTTGAAGATAGTTCAAGGATATCAGGGTTATACCTTGTGTGACTCTTGGCCAATTGAATGAGGCACCGATTAATTCTTTCTAGGTATTCTAAAAATTCAAATCAATCACCCTAAACATGAAATTTAAAAGTTAGAACATCTTAAGATCAAACTCTATCTCTTGAGATGCAAATCTCACATTATATAAGTTTTTCCTAGCTCTAGATAGTTGTTCTTACTCGGTGGTTTTCCAAAACCCTGGTAGATGGTATCTATTGGCATTGATAGGAATATTTTTGTGTATTGAAGTGTTCTTCAGGCATGAAGCATTTTATGAACACATATAGGAATACCCTCCTTGGTTTCACAGAGCCTAAAGTGTAGGAGATCTCGGTCTTTGACTGAATCTTGTTAGTTGGCCACTAACTTTGTGAATTCTTAAATATAGAGCTTGGAAATTTCTTAGAGAATTATGAAGCCTAGCTGGAAGAATGAAAACACCAACAATTAAGCTTGTATATTTCTCTTCCTTCCTCTATTTTTGATATATTAGAGTCATACTTGTATGTCATTGATCTAAGAACTTTTAGTTAAAAAAACTCTTCTTTTAATTATTCTCCATATCCTCTAATGGAGTTTACTATATCATTAACTCTCTAAGGATAGTTTGTAGTCTTCTCTTCTTCTATCATCTTTAGACCTTAAAATTTGGTGGTCAGTACTTGAATCTTCTCTAATTTTACCTTGTCATTGTTTCACAAAAACCCATTGGCCTTCGTGGTTATTATTTTCCGTCACAGTCGCGCCTTATCTTTTATCACTCGCAACCTTTGGCATTTTCCACGTGGCTTCCTCTCTAAGCTTTTTTCTATTTCGTATCGCTTCACTTTTTTTCGTGTTCTGTCCGCTCGACATGTGGCTTTCTCCGGCCACTTTTTGAACTGGGCCCACCCTCTAGTTACTATTGCTCGGCATCGCCCATGTGGCTTCCTCTCAGATATTTTCACTCGACATCCCTTATTCTTTCTATTGGGCTCCATCTACTTGACATGTGGCATTTTCTTGTGCGTCGATTTTCTTGGAGTTGTTATTGTGCTGATTTTACTCGGTTGCCGCCTCATTTTCTTCTTCGAGGTCACATGTTCGTTTCCTTTGCTGTATGGCCTTATTTTCTCTAAGGCAGTTATGTTGGCACATTGTTGAGTTTTCCTTTTGTTTGGTCCCAACTTGGGAAGATCTAGGGCATCGATGTTTGATCAAGGCATTTTTCTCCGTAGTTGTCAGGTGGTGGGTTGGCCTATATAGCCTGCCTCGCTTCTCTTTTATTAGGTTGTTGATCAGATAGATAAAAATCTTCTTGAGCACTAGAAATAGCCTCTGAAATATTTTTATTGAACTTGAAGTTCACAGACTATGCCAATCAATTAGGTTTTTTTTATTTTCATGCATTTGATAAGACTGTTAAACTATGTTGTTGTTTTCCTATAATATATGAATGCATGTTCTTCATCTTTTGTAGTCTCTTATAGCTTAATAGATATAGATCATGTTTTCAAACTCTTATGTGTTGGCCAAAGTTGTATTTGATTATGCTATGCAATTAGTAGATGTTCCTATGTTTTTTAAGTACTTCTGACAAAAATTATCTAAATAAGCAACATTTGGTGGTTCGAGCCTTTGCATCCAACATTGTGCTCAAGTAATATCATTTATGATTTGGTGCATCACCTATTAGCTTAGATTTGCATTCTCAGTTATCTTCCTAACCTCTTACCTACCCCCAACTAAAACAAGGAGCCAACTTTGGTAAAACCCGAAGGTCACTTAGTTGTGCGCATAATATCCCCCAATAGCTAAGTTTCCCATTAGACTGCCGCTACTTGCAAAATCCTACATCAATAGTTCTTTTTCTGGCAAGCCTGGTGGGATGTGAACTAGCACATTCACTTGATTATATGAGTGTGTATGAGCCATCATCCTATAACTAGTTCTCAAACTAGAGGATTCCCTTCCCAGCTTGTACCACCTTTATTTTTTGTGCACTCGAGAGGTCAGCAAGGTAGTCCTTCACCTCCTCCATCTCCTCCTTCTCCATCATCACCTACTTCTCTATTGTCGCCTCCTTCTCTTGCACCTATGGCCATTATAAATTATGTAGCCTAGGATTCTTGTAGTACTTTAGTAGCACTTGTGCCTCCTACAGCATGGGCCTCGATTCCCTCTTCCACTCTAAAAGCTATCCCTAAGTATTCTAGGGATGAGTCGAAGACATTGACGGAACACCTACAAGATGTGGCAGACGTATGTCTAGTACATGGTGTGTTAAATGAAAGTATAGCTCTCAAATTTCTTGTTGTCTCCTTTTGAGGAAAGGCACTAAATTGGTATAGAACTCTTGAGGCTAATACTATTGCTACTTGGGACCATCTCGGAACCCTGTTCTACAAGCATTTTTAAAATTCCAGTGATAAATCTTCATTATATCATCAAATGGCCAACATAAAGTGAGATCCTCATGAAGCTCTACATGGTTTCATTCAACCTGGTAGAGAGTGCCTGTTGGTAGTCGACGGCCTCCAAATTTAGCATTCATGTTCTACTTGAAGTCCATCAACCCTAATATTTCCATGATCTTATAGGCTCTTGGTGGAGAGACTCTTCTTGATGCTTATGCCTTGGTTGTCACTGTGAAAAATAACCTAATTGTTGCTGGAAAGTTGGCATCGAGACCCATCATGCCATTATTCTATGAGTGCAATTCCATAGAATCTGAATCTCCCTCGACCAACGTTCCTACAACTCCTCCCAATCTATGTACGTGTATCTCAGAATAGCTCCAAGCGCAACTCCAATCATGGCTCCAGTACCTAATCCCTTAGTGGCTAAGATGAATGAGATGAGAGAATAGATACAAGCCATGACTAATAAATTGACTACCATGAAGCAGCAACAATATAGCTATAAGAAGCTAGCATACCAAAATTATCAAGGCAGAAAATCTCCATACCAATCAAATCAGTGGCAAGATAGATTGCACGAAAATACTTAGGCGTAGCCGAATAACCAAGTTGTTCTGGTGGCCCTTCTGATGCAGACCATTCATCCTAGTTCAAACAAAGAGCTTGTTGTAGGACACAATAACTTAGTTGAAGATGCTAATTCATGGTGTTTTCCTTGTAACGATGCTCACATGCCAAGAAATTGTCTATGGGATATTTTCAACAAAAGATCGTAAAACAACATAGCGAAGGTGGTGCACCTGATCCCATAAACTAATCATATGCCTCTTAATAGATGGAAAATGTAGTCCTCATTGCTAAAATACAAGGGGTGTCCATTCAAAAAGATTTAGATATAGTTCCAGACCAAGTTCTCTTTTTCATGGATGGGAGGAGAAGAGTCAACATTTTTGAACGACTTTCATGTGACTCAAATTCCATGAGTGCAGTTTGATTATAAAACACATTCTAAGAGGAGACTCATTAGAGAATCCACATCTCCACCAACTAATGCTCCATCTTAGCCGATGCATAGTCCACCGACAGGCCTATCATTAGTCCCATAGCAAACTAATGTGGTTCTTCCCACCTCTCTAAATCCACCTCCTCTGAAGGCAAAGGCTCCTATGACCGTCTCGACTATTATCAAAGAGTCAGACCTACTAGCTATGAGGTTTAAAGCAAGTGCAAAACATAAGGAGAAATCAACTGTGACTCATCAATCATGAGCATAGTTCAATTTGATGGAACAACTGAAGAAGTCCTCTGCCAATGCTTCTTTGTGGAATGTCCTGGCTATTCCAGAGTAGAAGGTGCTATTACAAAAGTCATTGTTGGGAGAGGAAGATGCGAGGGTGCTTGGTCAACCCAATGAAGAAAAAATATCCAGGTTGAACTTGGATAAAGTGTTAACAAATCAACCGATAGAGAAGCTCAAAGCCAGGAAAGAGAGTAATCCTAAACCTAAGCCTTTATTTCTAACACTAATCATTGGCAACAAGCTATTACATAATTGTATGATCGACTCTAGTGCTAGCACCACTGTCATGCATAGGCAATTAGTTGATGCTTTGGGTTTAAAATATGAGCCTCTTAATAAGCGAGTCATGTAGCTAGACATAAATAAACATAATAGTGTTGGGGTAATCAAGGGATTTTCTATGACATTGTTTGTATGCCCCAGTATCACTGTAAATCAAGATATCGTACTCATTGATATTCCTCCTCTATTGGGGATTTGTTTGTTCCAAGAGTTCACAAAAAATATCAGAGGATATCTAGCACTGGACTGGTCACACCTGATCTTGAGGACCAAATATGGAGCCAAGATGAAAATACTATTAGAAACTTTACATTCCAAACATGTTGTTGACGAAGATTTTCTCAAATTTGAAGTGACACATACTTCAATTACCTAGGAAGAGAAGTTCAATGTGGAATTTCTGGAAGAATAAGAGGCTAATAGATCTCGGACGGAGGATGAAGAATTTTTTTTGAATGAGTTTATAGATACAAACCCTTTTGGGAATTATCATGCAAGTGGGCTCAGAACTTATGTCATACATGAGGAAGGGTAGTATATGCCTAGAGTTACTAAAGATTCTGGAGGTGAAACACCCTCAAAGTTATAGGCTTTGCATTTTGATGGAGCGAGATCTAGAGCTAGAGATGGAGCAGGAATATGTTTGACATCTCCATCTAAAGAAAATACCTTAAGGTCTTACCACTTCTAGTTCACATGCTCAAACAACAAAGTGGAGTATGAAGGTCTTGTCCATGGTTTGAGCCTTGGAGAACAAATCAGCACGAAACAAATAAGTGTGTTCAAAGATTTGGAGTTGGTGGTCAACCAAATCTGAGGGATTTCCACTGCAAAGAATGTCCATATGCGATCCTACCAGCATAGAGTCTAGGATCTTATTTAAAAATTTGAGGCATTTAATATTCAAGCTATACAAAGAGAAAGGAACTCTAAAGTTGACCGAATGATGACTATCGAGGCTCAGTTTGAGCCATCCTCTGAGTTATTGAAAAATAAGCATGCAGTAAGAGTAACTGTAAGACCTGTTGTTCCAAACATCAATCAAGACTAGCAAGTGTTCGATAGTGATGCTCATATTGCATCATTTCTCTAGTCATCTTGGGAATTCACTGATCAGCTGCAACCAAAGATTGCCAAAGCCTATTGGGATCAAGTTATCCAATTGAAATACAACAAGCTTTCAAGAGGCCTGGTCACTTTAGAGAGCCTATTTGATTCTGATGATGAAACAAGAGACAAAAGGAAGCTCGTAGCTAATAAAGGTGACTACACTAATTTTCATATTGGAGTAAACAGAAAGCTCAAGGTCGGGAAAGAATTATCTCAAAAGAATAAAGATAGACTAAGGCACTTCTGTGAGGAATATTCAAGCATAGTAGCTTAGTCATATGAAGATCTTAAAGGATACAACCCCAAGATTATTTAGCATACAATTGTGCTATCAGAAGGAGGAAAGTCGGTTCATCAAAGACTGAGGCCCATGAACCCAAAGATTGAATCTCTTATGTCACAAGAATTCAATAAATTGATTGCATCCCAAATAGTGTTTCCAATAAAACATAGCACTTGGGTGTCAAACCTGGTATTAGTTCGGATGAAAAATGGAGACATACGACTGTGTGTAGATTTTTGAGACTTGAATAGAGTGTCCTTAAAGGATTATTACCCCCTACCTTCAATGGGGGTAATTCTACAAACTGTAGCTAGTTCTGAAATGTTTTCAATGTTGGATGGATTTTTGGGTTACAATCAGATTTGGGTAAAAGAAGAAGACCAACACAAAAAAATATTCACCACAAAGTGGGGAACATATTCATATGCCAAGATTCCCTTTGGACTCTCCAATGTTGGAGCCACCTTTCAGAGAGCCATGGATATTTCCTTTAAGGATTTAATCCATAAGACTATACTTATCTATCTGGATGACTTGACAGTGTATTCAAAATTTTCCCATGATCACTTTGATCATCTAGAGCTTGCCTTCCAAAAGTGCCAGGAATTCGGGATTTCTTTGAACCGAAAGAAATGTGTATTTGGAGTCCCTCAAGGGAAGCTATTGGGGTCTATTGTCTCAAAGGAGGTAATTTCCATTTATCTTGAAAGAGTTGATGCAATCTAGGAGCTTTTTTTACTCGTAAACAAGAAGGGAGTGCAATCATTTCTAGGTAAGGTAAACTTCATTAGTTGATTCATTTAAGATTTTTTAGGGATCATTCAACCAATTACCTTGATGCTTAAAATAAACTAGACTTTCAAATGGACGGTAGAGGCTAGAAAATATTTTGAACTTATAAAGAAGGTTATTTCTTTTGCCCCTATGTTAGTCAACCCAGACCTATCAAAATAGTTTATCATGTATGTTTTTGGTGGTGGCAACAATATTGCCAATGTTCTTATGCAGAGAGCTGATGAGGATAAAAGGGAGTCTCTTGTTTCTTTCTACTCACGCACCTTAAAGGAGTATAAGGTAAAATACAATTTTGGAGAAAAGCAGACCTTCGCTATTCTAAAAGGTCTTAAGAAGTTCTCGCACCTGATATCATACAATAAGGTGATTGTTTGTGTATCGCATCCTATTGTGCGGGATTATATCTAGATGGAGAAATCATAGAGAAAAGATCTAACTTGATTACCAAGATCCTAGAGTATGATATTGAAGTCGGGCCTATCAAAATTGTAAAAGGAAAAGGACTATGTGAGTACCTTGCTGAAAATAATGAACTATTGAAAAAACCTGAAATCCTAGAAACCTGTGTTACTGAACGAAGAAAGCTCTAAGGACGATTGGCTAGAAGATCAGATAAAATTCATGAAAACAAGAAGGTATCCGATCAAACTCCTTGCTTTTAAGAGGTGTTTCTATCATTTATAAAATAGCAATTATGTTCTCTTGGAAGGTGTTCTTTTCAAAAGAAATTTCAATGGCATTCTACTAAGGTGTGTAAATGAAGAACAGGCCAAGAGAATATTGGATCAGTACCACAATGGCCCATCTAGAGGATATTTTTCTGCAAGGACTACAACAATTAAAATTATATGTGTTGGTTACTTTTGGCCAACACTATTCAATGATGCATTTTTGTTAATCAAGTTTTGCAATGAATGTCAATTTTATGTCGGAAAGAGAAACAATGTTGCTATGCCAATGAGGCCTATATTAGTAGAGGAACCCTTTGCTC
This sequence comes from Sequoiadendron giganteum, assembly GCA_007115665.2. Lineage (NCBI taxonomy): Eukaryota > Viridiplantae > Streptophyta > Pinopsida > Cupressales > Cupressaceae > Sequoiadendron > Sequoiadendron giganteum. The sequence goes on along the minus strand of CM021103.1, from coordinate 237,975,163 downwards.
AATGGGGTCTAAAATTCATTGGAATGATTAAACCTTTCTCTTCAGCTGGAAACAGGTGGATATTGACAACAACTGACTACTTCACCCAATGGGAAGAAGGAGTGCCATTGAAGAATGCAATGGAAGTAGAGATTGTTAACTTCCTGGAGGAGTTGGTAGCAAGATTTGGCCTGCCAAAAACAATCATTTCTAAAAATTCCAAAGCTTTCCTCAGCTCAAAGATGAGCCAATTTGCATTGAAATATGGGGTTTTCTTGAAAACCTCTTCTAACAATTATCCCCAGGGGAATATCCTCGTGGAGTCTACAAATAAAAACCTCATCAGGTTAATCAAGAGGATAGGCTCAGAACACCAGAGAGAATGGCATAAGAACCTTTGAGCAATGCTATGGGCAGACTGTATCACACCCAAGAAAATATTAAACACATCTGCTTATGAGATGGTGTATGGAAAGGAGGCATTGTTGCGTATTGCCATGGAAATCCCAGCTCTCCAGTTGCTCAAATCTCTAGAGATTGAACATAACAAAGCAATGGAGGTATAGTTTCCCGAGTTACTCAGAGTATAGGAGAAAAGAGAGCACACTCTCAAGGCCATGAATAGTCACCAATAGGTGGTAAAAAGGTGGTTTGATAAAAGGATGTCTAGCCAAGAGCTAAAATGCAGGGACTTGGTGCTCAAGTTCAATGAGCACGGGGCAAAGCTCGACCAACACAGAAAGTTTGATAGCCTCTAAGAGGGGCCTTTCAAAATTATGAAATGCAAGCAGTTTAATTATTTTGAGTTAGAGGACAAGGAAGGTAGCATTTTGAGTATTCCAATTACTGGGATATATCTTAAGAAATTTAATTATTCCTGCTTATGCAGTGTGCTTGTAAATTATAAATATGTAATTATTTTTCCGGTTTTAAGTTTTGGGTTTTCTTAGTGCTATCTGAAACAACAACAGAATTGCAAAAAATGAAAATACATTGTAAATGAGCCAGGATGTGAAAAAAATAAGTATTATATTATAGCCAGAACATTTACATTGCATATGATAGAGGCCAGTGGCCTTATATCAAAATATATACATATATTCGCTAAGGAGCAGAAGCTGAAAAAAGGGGAAAAGGAAAATTTGGGGACTATCTTGGTTCTTAGATTCTCAAGCATTAGACAATCCAGAAATCATAGCAACCAATGGTGTAGGATGAGGGAACACCATTCTTTCGAAGTCCTCATACCACTGGAGGTTTTGGAATGGTTCGATGTAATGTACCCGCATGAGGAAAAAGCAGCTGGCATGACCTTGGCACGATTCTCTTCATGAGTCTCCAACTCAAAGCTGAATAGGAAGGGCCTAGTTGGCATGGGTCCTCCATGCAGCAACAATTGACATAGTTTGTAGATAGAGGGTACCCCACGATAAAAAATGGCGGCCCATACCACTTGCTGCATTCCTCCGAGGGAACACTCGCTTGGTCAACTTTAGGATTTTGCACTTAGAAATGCTAATGTCCAAAAGCGAGGCAATGAAGTGAGAATAGATGCTAGTGTTCACCCTATACTATTCTTCATATTCCACATAGTCTCAACCAATGACCCATTTGATCGCTTTCATGTACAATAGGTTCTTGATGCCCGTCATGCGTTTTAGGAACCTACACCTAATTTTTCCTAAGAATGTTGTCTAGGTCTTCTTGCAAACCAACCTAATCAGCATCTCCATTATTGCTTGCTAATCTAACTTAAGAAATTGATAAGTTAACTAGATCCTACTAAGGTGGAATGTTGAGGCTAATTTTGATTAAGAAAGCTGCTAGGGAGCTATTTATAGATTAAAGTCGGGGTTCACCCGATGAAGCAAGCTATAATTACATCAAGAGAAAATAGAGCTATCAAGCCTTGATAATCAGTGTTGCAGCATGTGAGTTGATGTGAATGATTAAGTATAGCCACAACTTGCTTCACTCAATTTATTGAGTTAAAGAGATTAAGCCAAGTGTCTGCATGAGGAGCTATCATCTTGATAAAATCAAGGAAAATATTTTGGTAAAGACGTTGGGCACTGTGCCCAAGTATAATCAAGAGACCAGTAAATGCAGGAGAATTATCGAAGGATATGGTAGAGCTATCATGGTGCATTGTCCCAAGAAAATTTGGTGCCACCTCATGTGAATGTCATGTATCTTAACTTCTAAGAGTATTTTGGCAAGTTTGCGATATACTCGCACGCTCAAAAAAGCCGAAGATGCATTGGGAAACTAAATATTAAAGGTTGGCCCATACACTTGCTAAGCCTCTTTTCACAAAAACCAAAAAGCAGGTTAGGTATGCAAAAGCCGCATTTATGGTGAGAATGCATTAAAAGGTGAAAATGGTTAAGTTATTCACAAAGAGAGAAAGGTTTTTTAGAAGCTAAGTCATTTGCAAAATTTGTGAAAGCCTCTTGCGAATACGAAAGAAAAATGGCTGAAATTGTAGGAAGTTCAACATAGGTCCTGACCCTTCAAAGCATTAACAACCAAAGATTGATGGCACCTCGCATAGACATTTATGGCCAGGAGTCTTATGCCACCCCAGGAATTTCAACAAGGCCATCCTGGCCTTTTACCAATCAACCTAATGAGAAAATTCTTGCCTCGGTTTCTCCTAGAAATTAAACTCTAGTACCAGAGGATTGGATAATATCCTGGATCCTGAATTATCTCACAATCCCAAGAGCCTAAGGGAGGCTGCATGCGAGAAAATGAAGAAAATATCGGACCCATTCAATAAACGTCTATGGGACAGTGGGTTCCCCTAGTGCATCATTGCCTAGAACTGGTCGTAGCATGTGCAAAAAACTTCGATCCTCAGAACAGAGTTATAAGTGGCCCTAATTTTAGGGTGGTCATTAGCCCTTGCACTCTGCAGGACATGTTATGCACCCCGATCCCTCTAACCAAAAAAGTTGAAGATTTCAACATATAAAGGATGCAGTTTTGCTAGAGAAATTTTTGGATGGCATCGTAGTTTTATTCCACTAAGATTGCTCATCTGACAGACCCTATAGCACCTCCCAAATTCCTAATTGCTCTAGGTGCATTGAAGTCGAGGTCTTCTTTCATCGCTTCTATGTTGGCCTTGGTTTGTGGGTTGGATATAGACATGGAAATTTTCTAATTCCAAATGAGTCTCAGCTTCATGCTAAGGAAGAACAAGCAATCTTCGCTTATTGAATTTGCAAGGGTCATTGTGGATGGGATGATCGAGCAACTACAGGATTTTGAGGTTCGCTCTAGATTTAGGTATTCTTCCTTCCTATCCTATTTAATTTTGCACCAAAATCTTGATTATTTCCACCAGTTCATGGTCCTGTCCATTTTCAATGAGAGCGATCCTTGGAATCCAGTGTCGACATGGAATCTCATCCTATCGAAGACTTTCGATTATTATGCATTTTCAAATTCATTCCTAGCTCCAACCTTGCAAGCTTTAGATGGATCTAGAAGTGGCATGACAGTTTGTCTAACACAATGACATAAATCATGGTTGGGAGGCCTCCTGCTGCCTTGTGATTGGTTCTTTGGCATAGACTTCACCATGCTCTAGATGTGAGGCTTCATCCAGGAGTTATTTCGGCTCCCACGTTTTCTTTTTGATAAAGTGCTAGCCTTGGAGGTTTTGCGACAGCTGAGCAATATTGAGAATGATTAATGGGAAGGAAGACATTTGACTTCCTATTTGGTATTGCCTGTCATGTTTGGCTCGGTCTCACTAGTGAAGAAGAATACCATGAAGATTAACAGCTTGGAGGTCTTGTACTCTAAGTTGGGTAGTCTTGGACTAGTGACTATTGATGACATATGGCAATACAACCCGGAAAACAATCTTTCAGAAATTGGCATAAAAATTCCACATGACTCTCGGCCATTCTGGGACCCTTGGAGAAATTTCAAGGAGGGAAATTTGAAATATTATGTAGGACTTGAATATCTGCCTACTCCTGAAAATTGACTATTGTGGTTAAAATTTTACCATGTTGTGGGAAAGAGCAGCAAAAACCAAAAGATGAGCTCATACTTGTGCACCCAGTTGAATAAACTCGGATGGAAGCCCAAAATAATTAGGGACTTCTGGATAAACAGGTAGGAGATAAAGGCTCTAGGTGACATTTTTTGAGAGGTTGACTCAGATGGAAAATTTTATGACATATAGTTTCACGAGCACCTAGACAGTGAGAACTCTCCAAACGCTTTTGTTTCAGAGTAGTACTATGAAAAGAGAGAAGTTGTCATGGAACCTATTAAAGAAGTAATTCAAAATCCCCCTGCCACTGAAAAAGATCCAACACATGAGGAAGATGTCAATAGAAAACCTGCACAATAGGAGGGCTCTTCGAATACACAAATTTTGGAGCCTTCCAACTCCTCTAGATTGGGCAGGAAGAGGCAAAGAAGTTTCGGTCATGGAAAAAAGGTTATTGTGAACCTTGAGGATTCCCTAGAGAAGAAAACATAGCAAATGAAAGAGTCCTCTGAAAGAATGTAGTCACAACATGTATAAGTGGTGGCAATGGCTGCAAGTCTTTAGAAGCCTCAAGTATTATTTCTTCCCTCTTCTCTCTCTACTATGTCTCTGGTCTCCACTTCATCTTCCCCAGCTTTGTCATCCACACCAACTCTTTTTGTCATTGAACATCTTGCGCAGTCCAGTCCTTTTCCTCCTGGTTTTCCATTTTCATCCTCTGCTTTTCATTCCATGCCTAAGATGCAATTCATCGCCAGTCTTGACCTAATGAGCCAATATTTTTTAACCCCAAGGCCCAACCCTTTAGTTGGTGCTTCCCTGACCTTTCCTTATACCACATTATCATCCTCTTTGAGCGGCCAATTCATTCCACCATTCTCCCCGGTCATTATTACAGGGCCTAGAAAAACCACTAATGTGTTTAGTACACTATCTTTCTCGCTAGAAGTCTCTTGAGAGTTTCCTTTTATTAGTGGACTGGGTATTTCTTCCCAAGAATATTTTTTGCAAGTGGATACAAATAAAAATTCCTGTGGAAATAAAATTTGAAAGAGAAGAGAGAAGGATGTAGGCAGAAAAGTGGAGCCCCTTTTACAAATGGTATTCCATGAAAGCCACAACTCGCTCATGTTTGCACTGATCACTCCCAACATGATCAAATCAGTCGGGGAGATGTTGCCAAGTGATTACTCTGTCAATTCCATTGGGCTATATTTGCATCAAGCTCATCCACAGGATAAGGCCGAGCTGATGGAGGAGACTCGGAGGGTGGTTACCATTGATTACCTCAAGCTCAATTGCCAAGCAAGGAAAAAGGAGGAACAAATATCAGAGCTAAAGAGAAAGTTTGATATTTGAGCAAACAAGTTTAAGGCCCGAGAAAATGAGATAAATTGCCTGCAAAAGGAGAGGAGTATTTTTTAGGGAAAGATCAAAGAGCTTCAGGTAATGAGCATGAAGATTGTTTCAGTCCTACAACATGAGGTTGAGTAGAGCTGAGAGAATGAAGAAAGGCTCCACGCAGAATCCGCACAACTGAGTGATGGTATGAAGGAGCTCTGACAAAGCACAAATGATGAGGTAAATGAAATGAACTACATTGTGGAGTCAGAAATTGAGAAGAGAAAGTAGGTTGAATTAGCCTTAAAAGAAAGGGAGAAAGAGATTTCAACTCTAAGAAGCCAGGTGTCTGCATTGGACTGAAGCTTATTAGAGCTAAAGGCAGACCTAAATAGTCAGGTTGCAGAATTAGATCTTTTGAGATCCCAACCTCCTACGCAAGAGATAAGCTCTTTGGAAATTTCCAAGAAGTTATACATGTCTTACTAGGATAAGGTGAAGGAATTATGCCTTACTTTGCAGCCCATCCTGAGGTTTATGGAATAGGCAACTGACCTATGTCGAACTATTAGTGAAACAATCTAGCAAGTGTAGGAGGTGACTGTTAATAAAGTTCTAGAGGCCAAACTTCTATTGGGAAAGCTATATACGACTTCTGATGAGGCCCTGAGCGGCGTAGGAATTGTTGACCGAACAACGGAGGCTATGGGCATGAACACTCCCATTTCCATGCATGAGGTCATCCAACAAGTGGCAGAATGCAGAGCCAGATTGAACTAGGTGACCAGCAACATGTGGGAAAAAATTTCTCGCTTAACTCAGCGAGGCCTCCCTTCACCCTTCATTGTTGATCAAGTGATAGCAAGTTTTGAGCACATAATTGCAAAGATCAAAGAGAAGAAGCAGGACCTTTTTTTTTCCAATCATTTGAATAGTCCCCAACCATCGAGAATATTGAAGGTCTAGACTAGTCTGCAAGCTGCACTCTCAAGGTTGTGAGTGATAATGGGATGTTGAACCAAGGTTTTTGGGTTTCTTCATTCTGCAAGCAAAATGTCCCTGTCAGTCACCAAACTGTTTCACAAAAAACCGTTGGCCTTCATGGTTATTAGTTTCCTTCGCAGTTGCACCTTATCTTTTATCACTCACAAGCTTTGGAATTTTCCATGTGGCTTCCTCTCGAAGCTTTGTTTTGTTCTGTATCCCTTCACTTTTTGTCGAGCTCCATCTGCTTGACACGTGGCTTTCTTTGGCCACTTTCAAACTAGGCCCACCTTGTAGTTACTATTGCTCGGTGCCGCCCACGTGGCTTCCTCTCAGAGCTTTTCATTGGGCATGCCTTATTCTTTCTCTCAGGCTCCGTCTGCTCAACACATGTCATTTTCTTGTGCGTCAGTTTTCTAGGAGTTGTTGCAGCACTGATTTTTCTCACTTGCCGCTGTGTTTTCTTCGTCGAGGTTGCATGTTCATTTCTTCTGCTACATGGCCTTCTTTTCTCTTAGGTAGTTGTGTTGGCATATTTTTGAGCATTCCTTTTATTCGGTGCTGGCTCGAGAAGATCTAGGGCTTTGATGTTTGATCAAGGTGTTTTTCTCTGTGGTTGTTAGGCGGTGGGCTGGCCTATATAGCCTTCCTCAATTTTCTTTTATAAGGCTATTGATTCGATAGATAAAAATATTCTCGAGCACTGGGAATATCCTCTGTAATAATTTTATTGAACTTGAAGTTCACAGACTGTGCCAATCAATTCGGCATTTTTTCTTTTCATGCATTTGATAAGACTGTCAAACTGTGTTGTTGTTTTCCTATAATATATGAATGTGTGTTCTTCAGATTTTGTAGTCTCTTACAGCTTAATAGATACAGATCATTTTTTCAAACTCTTCTATGTTGGCCGAAGTTGTATTTGATTATGCTATATAATTAGGAGGTGTTCCTATGCTTTTTAAGTTCTTTTATGAAAATTTATCTAACTAAACAACATTTGGTGGTTTGAGCCTTTGCATCTAGCACTGTGCTTAGGTAATATAGTTTATGATTTTGTGCATCGCCTATAAGCTTATATTTGCATTCTTAGTTATCTTCCTAACCTTTTACCTACCCCCCACTAAAATGAAGAGTTGGCTTTTGTAAAACCTAGAGGTCACCTAGTTGTGTGCATAATGTCCCCCAACAGCTAAGTTTCCCATGAGACTGCTGCTACTTACAAAATTCTGCATCAAAATTCATCTCATTTGTACATCTTCTTCAAGGTATCCCAAACATCTTGTGCATTCTTATAATACATGACTTTTTTATTTATAGATCAAGACAATTTGTTTGTAATAAAAAACAATGCTTTTTCATCATTCCTATAATCTATTTTTCCTATATTATTAGTAGTGGGTGTGGTTGGTGGTATATACCCATTCAAAATAGACATCCACACATCAAACCCCAAATATACTAAGTATATCTTCATTTATAAGACCTAGAAAGTATAATTTGTTCCATCAAACCTAGGTGGCTTGTTTATGGAAGAAATTTCTTTATTATCCATTGTGTTCACAAATCCAAGAATCTACCTGAGCTAGTTAATCTTCTCCTAGGGAACCTATGGATATGATACCAATTGTTGGAACACAACAATCTACTAAGAGGGGGTGAATCAGTAGATACTAAAATTTAACCTTTTAAATTAGAGAGTGGACTAACTACATTGAGTTTATATATTGGAATATGAAATACAAAAATGTAAAAAAGAACACAATCTAACAACACATAACACAAAATTTATGTGGAAAACCCAAGATGGGAAAAACCATAGTGAGAAAATGGTGCTAGGAGCAACTGTCCTAATCCAACCTCACAAGGAAACCTTATATTTCAAATTTTAAGGGAACCAACCCTGAGGAGACTACAATCCCCTAAACTGAGCACCAAATTAGTTATCTAATGGTACCAACCTACCACCTTTACAACATAAATTATTATTACAATTTTTTCATTAATAACACAAATCAATGTTATAGATTGCTTTATAATTGCTCAAATTCATGTTGCTTTCTCTCAACAATTCAATTCTATTATTTGCACCCCACTAGTTTAGCTATTCTCTTTCCCTTATTCTTTAGTGCATTCTTGGTCCACCTCAATACACCTATTAGAGCTCTCTCCTTCTCTTTTCATTGTATTCTTTGTCCACCTCAAGAGCTTAAGAATCCTTTCTACACTATGCACTCTATTCTCTTCTACTCACCACATTCCCATCATTTGATTATCTATTTTGTGTAGTTGCTAATCGATGGTGATTTCCTTGGGATTCACTTATCATGATTATATCCTCTATTAGGCTTCTAGGATATCTTTTCCACTAGCATTCTTTTATATTGAGTTGCACAACATTAATTTCTAGTGTAGAGAAATTTCCCTCATTCTCTATCTATCTAACCCTGGGATCAAATATGCTAATGCATCTTTCTAATTATCTAATTTTATCTTGATCCCAAACTCTGTATCAATCTATGATGTTTCTTTTTTGATCAAATTTTCATTACACTTTTCATTGATCTAGGTGGAACATTTAATTTTCACCTCCATGTCGATTTACAAGCGAAATTATGTTTACACGAACTTAGTCATTTGTGATCTTCTTGTTCAAATATGAGCCATTGATTATCCATCTTCATGTCATGATCCAAAATCCTTCGATCATTGCTACATCTTTAAAATATGACCATTAGATGAATGATCTTTAAATCTCCATCATTGATCTTATTTACTTTGGAACCATAGTAATCACATATTGCTATATTACTGAGGGCATACTCATCAATTTTCATGATGTGAAGAGACACAATGATCACCATCCTATCACATACCTTTGAACCTACATCGTCAATCATATAACATGCTTCATTGTTATGCATATGCATTTATTTCTTCATCAGCTATCATGATTCAATAAATTTCCCTTCAATCTACATCATCACCTACTATCTCGCTAGCTCTATATATGGGCCCACAAAATCTTCATGGGTTGGTGGGTTAATTCCATGTGTCCACTATTGATCAACATCCCTCACTCATTGTTGAAATCTTTAACTATTAAAGGTGTAAAAGTGTGGTGCACTAACACCCATAAATGCAATCATATTTTGACACTTGTCTATGTTGATTTCACTTTCCACTAACTCCTGAAGCACATCACTCATCACTCAAAATATCCTATCTCTTTGCTTCACAATAGTAATGCGAAGTGACCAAATGATATTATGCCACATGTTTGCTAGACCCACAAAAGTCTATTATCCATCATCATGCTTCATTCAATCAAAACCTTATTTGATCACCACAGTTCCTCTCTTACCCATGAGGCATAGTTGAGACCCACCAAAAACATAACAGGCTAGCAAGCACTATCCGATCAACTTGATTGTAGATATTGATACATCTCCATCACTCATCACTAAACTTCAAACCAGATTTAAATAGCTTTCTGTGATACATGTGACCTTAGTGATAGTCATCAAATATGGAACAGTTAAGCACACACCGACTAATCTATTGAATGAATACATAAGTGATACCAACTAGAGAACTAGGTAATGGGGCAAGTCACCAAATGAGTTTGAAGACATAATTTTTAACTTATGTGATCGGTTACCACCTAAGCATAGTCAATGTGAAAACTTAAAACCTATCGGTTTCCATGACTATAAATGCCCAGGGTTTAATTGTTAAACTCTAAAACTTGTCCATGAGCATAAATAATTCAATTATGAGCATAATACACATCCTCTAGACCTGCTCATTGCATTTTTGAGAAGCCATCAAAAAACCCATATCAATTATGCCTTTTGATTTCAATTCAGATGCCTAGAAGAGTTTATTGCAATACCATGACAAAGTTGCATGACAACAATGCAACATATTGAGAAAAAATTACAACTTACACTCCAAATTCTAGAACCAGACCCTTAGCATACCATATCTTTTTTGAGACATCAATGAAAAAAACCCTTCATAGAGGATCAATTCCATCTCACACTTGATCCCCTTTTGACATCAATGAAAACAATATGTTAACAACACATGAATAGAATATTTTTTACCTGGAAAACCCAAAATGAGAAAAATCATGGCGAGGATTAGCTCATAGTATATTATAACTAGTTATAGTATATTATAGAAGTGCTCACTGAAGTTGGAACTACTATACAAGTGGACTCACTACACACTAAAAAAATAAAAGATAGAAGAGAGTGATGGCACACAACCAAATTTGAGCTATTTTAAAATGCATCTATAACATGCTAGAGTGCAATTCCATTAAATCTCAATATACCGACTTCACACACTTCATACTAATCTAAATTAGTACTCTTCTCTGCTCTGCATTTCCCTTATATTCACACAACTTGTATCAACTGATATTCATCATACACACACACACCTCAAAAAATTAAAAATATCTTGCATATATATTTTATTTATCCACAAACACCTATAACATCAATTATGTTGGCCTAATTGGATGTAATATACAAAATATAACTTTTCGGCTCAATATCCACACATAAAATCTCTGCACTAAGATTCAAAACTGATAACAATTTGCAATAGTTTGGTATGGACCCAAATTAGCTCCTACATAATGGATCAACATTTATTCAAACTCCAAAAAGTAAAAAACTCATTAGGTCAACTTCAATAATGACCTAATACTAAAGTTTGCCAACTGCACAATCATATTTGAACATGTGAACCTCCAAAATCTATGCCATTTGGAATACAAGCTCTAATAAAATTTGTCAACATCTCCACAAAACTACAAATCTAGACTCCAATCCATGAACACGTTTAGATTCAAAAAAACATATGCACTGAAGTGGGAAACACCTTTTATTGCTAGGTTAATACACTGTCACTCATAACTTCAACACCAAGACCCAAAACAATATGAAATTTAGTATTTAGGTTCCTCTAACATCCAACAAAATTATAGGAAAAGTGCAGAGAAAGGAATTATATACCAAACCAATGTGGACCCAAAAAATAGATGTCTTATACATAAAAATATCTATATTGACACTTAGTCAATTTCTCTTTCACTTGTCTTCATTGGATCAAACCTTCTTGAAAATATTCACTAGATTACTATCTTCAAACATGTCCAATCTATACAAATTTATTTATACAATGGTCTTCATACCATATCACAATGTTGACATCAATGACAACAGTAAACTGCAATGCACTTATCCCTCATGCTTATATTGCCAAAAAATACATCAATGATAAACTCTTTAGTCTTTCAAAAATCTCACTTTGTTAGTGATGTACAAATGCCTCAACTATCTCTAAAAATATTCTCCCCCTTTGACATCAATGGAAAAGGGTGCATACTACAATATTCTCATATACCAAATCTCCCCCTGACTGATATATACATATATAAGTTGAAAACTTAGTTGACTCCCCCTAGGAGGGCTATCCAAAAAAAAATTAAACTAGAAAACACCTAATACCATCTGCATATGTACACAAAAGTTTGAGAGAATAAATTGAATGTATAAAAGTAATTAACTTTACTATGAACTGAAAGAAGAGGTTGACCTTGCAGATTCTCAAGGTTAGCTTACCATTCTTGCTTCCCTTCTTCCCAAATACTCTTGGATATGCCAAGCATTTTTCTTTGGCTCTCCAACTCTATCAAGATTTCTTCACCTTCATTTGAAGTGTTGGGTACCATATTTAACTTTGATGCTCCTTCACCACTCAACAAAGCAATAGAAACACATATGAACTTAGAGTTCACTAGATCCCTATGATTACCAAACTACATGATAATATTTTCTTTTTGTGCTTGCATTTGGAAGAATTGCTCATGTAAACTCTTAATTGCTACCCTTGTGCTTCCATCCAGATCATGTGTCAGATCATAGGAACTATAATATTTATCAATTTGGGACTCAATTGAGTCCATCATATCATTTATGCTTTTAGTTGATCTAGGCCATTTCATGCAAAACTAAAACAAAACTTTGGCTTCCACCACATAAGCATGTGTACCCTTAAGATTTCAAGAAATTTATTATGTGCACTAGCACACTTCTCCATTACATCTAGTAACTTTTTCTCATCCACATTTTTCTCTAATTCTTTCTCTAACTTTCCTTTCACACCAATAGCATATTCATTAAAATAATCAAGTAAAAATTTCATATTTTCCATACCAGAGATGGAATTGTCAATGACAACACCACGTATGGCTTCATGCAAATCCTTCACTACTTCATCTATCACTTCTTCACTCTTCTTATGTTTTTCTATAATTTCCTCCAAGGTATATGTGTGGAAAACATCTCCCAATTAGAGCTTTTGAAGAGTTGAAATCTTCTTGATATCCACATTCCCCTATTGCATAGGCAGTTGTAACAACAAGACATACACTATAGGTTGAAACTTAAGTTGCATGCTTAGAAAATTATATAAAGAATCTCTAGAGAAGGTAAAGGATTCACTAGTAAGGCCTTGACATTATCCTCAACAGCCTTCTCTTTTAACTCATTTTCCTTGTCACTAGTTTCAAGTGGTGTCTTGATTTCCTTCTTCTCTTCTACATCATCACTCTTCTTCTCAACATTTTTTTCTCCATCAACTTCACCAATAGACAAATCTATGTTATCTAGAGGAGTAACTATATCTTATTGGTTTTAAAAATTTTCAACATTTCTCTCAAATACCAAAGGGAGGTGTTTGATGATCTGTAGAAATATGCTTTGTTGCAATTTCTTCTCTGATATTTTCTTCTCATTCAACATTTTCCTCTACTACTAAATTTTCCTTTGTAATTTCTTCCACATCTGAAAGAACATTATATTGTACACATTTCCTTCTTCAGATCCATGCTCTATTTGAGCATCATCACGTTTTACATCTTATTTAATATTCACATCCTGATCAAGCATCTTATTATTCATTTCTTCTATGCTTTTCAGAGTCATTACCAGCCTTTGAGATAAGTCTACAACCTTCTCTACAGACTCTTTTTGAAACCTCTTGAGATCATTTTGATCTCTTCTCATGAGGGTTGTCACCCTTTGCTTTATTTTGAATTCCTTAATGTATAGTGTAGCCACTTTGGCTTTATTCTATTTTGAAAGAGGAGCACTAATTTTCTCTAAAGCATAAGCTTTCAATTTAGCTTATTCATCTATAGCTTCTTGTCTTCTCTTAATCAAAACATTCCAAAGTTTTGTAGGAACGTTTTTTTCAATATTTCTCATTTCAACTTCAAAAACAAAAATCTATTTTATAATGTCTTCTACAATGGTGGCCTTTTCCACCTCATTAGCCTCAGTATATAATACTACAATCTCTTCTATCATTTCATTTTTCATAATCCCATAAAAAATTGCATCCAATTTCATGGGACTATGAATCGTTCTTGAAGGTTTTTTTTTTTTTTTCATCTCTTATGGTGCCTTCTTGCTAGGATCTACTTTATTCTCTCTCATGTGCATCACAAAGGCTTGTTTTTATTTTTCTACTTCAGCCTCTTCATTTGTATTGACAATATTTTTTCTTACTCTCTTTGAACTTGCTTCACCTTGTGAAGCTTCATATTTTCTCTTTCGAACTAATTATGGTCCTCCTTCTTCTTCTTCATTAACATTAATTCCCAAGTATTGCTCCTAGTTACCTTTGTTCTCACTCTCCTTCTCATTGGACCAGTTCTTTTTGGTGCTAAACTAGCCTTTTCCCTTTCAAGCCTCTTTTTTTGTTTATGGGAGAGGTATTTTCCTTCATCAGAGCAATTTCAAGTAAATTTCTCTTTTATTCTATTATAGTATTAGTCTCAGAGGTCTTTTAGGAAACCAAAGGAGTGGTAGGCTCTTTACTAGATATCCTTACACTTGATGAACCTCCTAGAAAACCAAACATAGCTTTATCTTTTTCAACTTTCTCTTTTTTGAGGTTGATACCCTCCATAAATTGTGTTTTCATCTTATCAAATATCTTTGTAATGGTCTTCTACCTTTGGTCCATGTGCAACTTTATTGAATTCTCCTCATATGTTCCATATCTCTATTTAAAGGTTTCCTTAGGTTTTCTCAACATGTAATTTGTGGTCCCCATAATATCTTCCTCAATGATTTCATATCCCATTTATGGGATCCACAATGTTCTAGTTTCTACATCCTATATGCTACATTCATCCTTTGTCACCAAGAATGTAATATCATTCTTGTACTTCTCCACTATCTTCTAGGAAATCCTTTCCCTTTCATTGATCATTTTCTTAAAACTATGAGAAATGTCACAAGAGCCTCATCTTGTGCCTTAGCATCCCCAAGTCCTCTCAAAAAGTCTTTGATATGATGTGTTATAGGTCTACCTTGTAGCCACACCACACTTTTCATTTTGGGGATATGTTTCAAGAAGTAAAATACTAACTAAATAATCAGTGCGCCATACTTGAAAGGATACCTAGAATCCTTTTCCTTCTATAATTTTTCCATTATCTCCTTTCTCAACCATTCCATAAGTTGTATTGATGGTGGTGGTCAAAATAGAATTCTCTCTATTTAAAGAGTAGATCTTATACCCAATCATTGTGTCATACTTCACTACAAGGTTTCTAATGTCCTCGATGGTCAAGGCTCTCATATCATACTTTTATCTAGCTAACTCTATTTCCACTTCATTCTTCACTACTTTAACTATCAAAACTGGCCTAGTGTGTGAGATTTTCTAACTAGCATAACTAGGAATCTAATGACTAAAGGAAAGAAAAACTAGAAATATGAGGAGGAATAAATTGTATTCCTCTCAAGAATGAAAAGCTATATTCATCTTGATAATTTTGAATTACAAATGAAATGTACTAGTTATATAGGACAAGGGGAGAGATAGATGCAACCAAATTATGACAAGTATTGGCATCCTATGAGGTATGACAAATCATGTCATTAAAGGCTCAACCACCTTATCCCTATGTAAAGTTAAGCTAGTGTGAAGAGGATTTTAGTGGAGAACTAGCTAAGAATGAACTAGTTAGATAAAGTACCCCTTTCACACTAACACCCCCCCTTAAGTGAAACTTAGGGAAAATTATACAATGTAAATATAAAAATATGGGTCCCAACTACTAGGCCTGATGAGGTACCCATATACATAATAACCTCTCAATGATAAAGAAGGAGAAAACCCACTGGGAAAAAACTCTTTCCCATGAGAGGGTGAATGAAGAAGGTCTAAAATACCCCCCAAAAGATATGTGCCTCACCCCCAAGAGAGATTGAAGATGAACATACTTTCTCTCATTGAAGGGTTTGGTGAATATATCTACAACTTGATCTTTTTTAGGACAGTATTGCAAATCAATGACCTTCTCTTGAATCATATCTCGAATAAAATGCATATGGATCTTGATGTGTTTGGTTTGTTGATGATGGACCGAGTTCTTCGAGATCTGGATGGCACTCTGGTTATCACAATAGATGATAGATGGCTTTTGAAAGATGATGCCAATTTTAGTGAGGATATTTTGAAGTGAAATAGCCTTAGTGGTAGCATTAACAACCCCCTGATACTCAACCTCAGTTGAAGAAAGAGAAATGTCATGTTGCTTCTTGCTCTACCAACAAATGGGGCTAGAACCATTGTGAAAACTATAACCAGATGTGGAATTGTGATCATCAATATCACTAGCCCAATTAGAATCTTTGTATCCAAGTAAGTCTAAACTTGTTCCTACTGCATAGTGAATCCCATATCGATGAGTGCCCTGGATGTAGTGCAAGATGTGTTTAGCAACTTTCTAATGAATCTCATGTGGTTCCATCATGAAGTGTGAAACAATTCCAATTGCAAAGGAAATTTTAGGGTGAGTATGATTCAAGTAGATGAGGCTAACAAAAATTTGACAATACAAAGTAGCATCAACTAGAGGTGTGAAAAATTTGGCCTCAAGCTTAACTCTAGACAAAAAGGGAGTTGGTGCAGGCTTACAATCAGTCATATGAAGACATGACAAAACATCGATAGCATACTTGGGTCATGCAAGGGAGATTGCAAAAGAGGTCTGAGTGATCTCAATCCCAAGAAAATAGTGCAAGAGACCTAAGTCAGTCATGAAAAATATGTCATGTAAAGAATTCTTGATAGTCGAGATGATGGATGAAGTGCTCCATGTGACAATCAAGTCAACAACATAGAGATCCAAGAAGAGAAGAGTATCCTCCTGTCGTAAGATGTAGACATTTGGATCAAAGTGGCATCTGGAGAGAAGAAAGGATTCCATTTTGGAATACCAAGCTCATGGAGCTTGTTTGAGGTCATAGAGAGACTTCTTTAGTTTGCAAACCAATTCAGAATCTTGAATAAATCCTTGGGGCTTCTCCATGTAAATTTATTCATGTAGATCTACATGAAGAAATGCACTCTTCACATCCATTTGATGTATAAACCAATCATAAGCTGCACAAATAGAAAGTAGCAAGTGAATGTAGTTCTTTTTGGAAATAGGGGGAAAGGTCTCAGTGTATTCAATACCTAGTACTTGAGAGAAACCTTTGGCCACAAGTAATTATTTATACTTGTCAGCTAAGCCATCCACTACAAATTTGGTTTGATAGATCCTCTTACATCGAACCAATTTTATTTCCTGAGGAAGTGGAACAAGATCCCATGTGTTATTCTACATTAAAGAGTTGTACTCTTCCTCCATGGATAAATGCAACTCAACAATACCTAGTGCTTCATGAAATGATTGTGGACATGAAGCTATGGCAATGTAGGAATGTGGAATGTCTTGATGTTGTGACCAAGTCCTCTGAGTGTCTAAAGGATCCCCAACAAGAGTTCCCACTAGCTCAAGTGTTTGATGAGACCAACGAGGCATGTGAGGAATTGGAGGAGGAGAATCCCCATTCTTAAACTCTAAACTTTTAGAAGAGGAGGAGAAAACCTCATGATCAACTTTGTGAGTAGAGTTAGCTGAAGTAAAATCATCTGATTCACTATTTGAATCCGCAGTGGAGGAAGAAAGAAGAGAGGATGAGCTAGGTGATATTTCCTCGAACTGCACACTTTTCTCAATGAAGAGCTCATGTGTCTCAGGATCCAAGTGTTGATATCCTTTGAAACCATCAGTATAACCAACAAAGATACAAGGCCAAATTTGAGGTTCCAAGGCCTTGTGCTTCTCTAAGGAATGTGAGCCCATGTAGGAGAGCCAAAAACATTGAAGTGTCGCACAATAGGTTTCCTACCACACTAGCCTTCAAAAGGAGTCATTCCTTGTAATTCCTTATGAAAAATTCTATTTTGGATGTGAGAAGCACAATTGATAGCTTCTGCCCAATATTTAGGTGCAAGGGAGCATGTGTGGATCATACAACCAACCATTTCTTTCAGGAACCTATTTTTCCTCTCAGCCACACCATTTTTCTAAGGTGTATAGGAGACAGTATGTTGAAGATATATCCCTTTGAGAGTGCAAATTTTTTGAAAGTGGTGGTTCACATATTCTCTGCCATTGTCAGTGCAGAGAATCTTGAAAACCTTCCCAAACTATTTCTTGTTGTGAGCCTTGAACTCTTGAAATCTATCAAAGGATTCTCCCTTTTGTCGAATAAAGTAGACCTAAATGTATGTGGAATATTCATGAATGAATTTGAGTAAGTAGCAAGCCTTGTTGAAAGACAAGGATGGAGATGGACCCACGACATCACTGTGAAATAGTTCAAGGACTTCTAAAGCCTACCAAGCCTTCCCTTTGTCAAAATTTTCCTCAAGATGTTTTCCTAAGGCATAGCCAAAACAAAATACATCTAAGAAACTGATCTTAGGAAGACATGTGACCATATCCTACTTATTGATCTGTTGGAAATAATGGAAGTTGAGATAGCCAAACCACTTATGCCATAACTTTCTCACATAATCTAAATGAGTGAGCAAGGAAATCCAGTGTGAATTGGGTACAAAATGAGAGAAAGCATACAATTGAGACTCATGATCAGCCTTACCAACTGCAAGGAGTGTATTATCTTCAAGAATCCTGATGGTGACAAAATCAAAAGTGAACTCAACTTTTCTACCATTTTGGGCAATCTGATAGATAGAGAGAAGGTTAGCTAGAAAATTAGGTACACAAAGGACATCCTCAAATGTACTAGTTCCAACATCAACGAAAATTTTTCTGAAGACTTCAATAGGAGATTCATCCCCAATGAGAATGTGGCGCACTGAACAAGGCTCCAACAAATAAAATTCTTCTTTGATAGAACCCATGTGATGTGACGCACCCGAGTCAAGAATCCACTATTGTGAAGAATTTGTAGTAGCAACTAGTGTAGTTGCTTTCCCTTTTCCTAATTTTGAGGGAGTAGAGGATTGTTATGAACAAGGAAAATTAATGTTGTTCTTTTTATGAAGATGCTTCAGCTCATCAATCTGCTTCTTGTGACAAGAGTGTTCCTCATGACTAACTTTCTTACACTAGCAACAAGTTGGTATTTCCTTCTTTTGATTGTTCCCCTTTGAAGAAGAGGAATTGGAATCTTTTATTGATGTAGATGAAGACTGTGCCTAATCTTTCTATGACTTCCTCTTGGAATTCTTTTGTTTCTTTTTAGGTTTCCCTGACTCTTTTTGTTCCTTCGACTGACTAGCCAATAGAGCTCGGGACTGAGATGTCTTTAAGAGCCCCATGGAAAGAATTTTTCCTTGTTCTTTCATTAACAATTCAAAAAATGAAGGAAAGGAAGGCATTGTATATGTAGATCCCATAGTAAATCTATGAGTATGAAAATTGGAAACAAAAGATGAATATTCAGGTCCATGTTTGTTAGGAGTACTCAATACAAGTTGAATGTACTTTTTCTCTATGCCACATTCTTTACATTGTGCTCTCAAATCATTTACTTTTGTTACAAAGTCTTGGATATTGTCAAAAGACTTAGGATCTAGCACCATTAGTTGACTATCAATTTGATATCCTCTAGCTTCACTGGTTGTCCTATAGAGATTTTTTAGTTGTTCCCATACATCATGTGAATTATCTTTTCCATCAAATTGACACATTATATCAAGAGAAACTAAACTCCTAAGACAACCTAGAGCTTTTTTTTGTTCAAGCATCCAAAGTATTTTTTCCTTAGCATCTGAGGGTTCAATTATCTTTTTTTCAACACAGGGTGTGTACCATTGTTGCATTAAGAAGATCCGTGCATTTTATTTCCATGTATTGTGGTTTAATGGAGTTAACAATGGAAAATTAACATTTCCCATTGTGAAAGGAAGAGAGCACGAGTATAAGGAGATACACAAGCACAATAACACCAAGAGATACCCCCTGAATTACTCAATGAAGAAGCTCCCCCAAAAAAATGATTTGACACTTTATAAGTAGTGTAGTTACAATGGCAACTAGCAAGAGAACACTCAATGGACTTGACATCAATTCTTCTACAAATCCTCACAAAATGAGCATATACTGAAATTACAATTTTGGTACAAACCCAAATGAAATTATTAGTACCAATGCGAAGTACATAAAAAAATGAACTTTCAAAAAAAGAATCACCTCGATCCAAGGTTGTATGCAAAATTTATGCACTTTTGAAAAGTCCCAAAAATGGGACCTATGCAGAGTCATGTGTGAGAATCTAAGATTTTTGAAAAATTCATGCACTGAAATCAAAAAATGTTTGCACCAGTATGTTGAGCACAAAAAATTAGCCAAAATCAAAAAACAAAGCTCGCAAATAAGAGGTCGGGAGCCCGAGTTACAGCCTTTGGAAGTTGAACTACAATTTCCTAAATGCCAATAGAGAGGGGGTATGTTGTAGCTTTCTAATGTCAATTTTGCAAAATATATAACTTGCATACAAAAACTAGCAATGACCCAGATGGTTTTTTCTCCTGCAAACAAAACCCAGATGGTGAATTTTCTTTAAATTGCACAAAAAATGTGGATCTAGTGTAAAAGAGACGTCTTTAGCACCAAAAAATGACCCTAAGAACTAGAAAATGGCATGCAAAGACTGAATCACCTGCCTAAGACAAAAAAAAAATGCATGTTTCAACCTACAAGATTGATTAGAATAAATAAAATGCAAGCCGATTGTTAGATTGAAGGTCCAAAGAAAACTTGCAACTGACAATTCAAAATATAAACCCCCCTAAAACAAGAGTTTTCTCCACACTTTTTGGTTTCTCTAGATCATCCAAAGATGCTAGAGAAGAGTATACTCATGTGCTTCAAAAAATAATTGTACACTCTCATATTTCTAAAAAAATTCTAACCCACAACTCACAATTGCTCTGATACCATGTGATATTTTCTAACTAGCATAACCATGAATCTAATGACTGAAGGAAATAAAAACTAGAAATATGAAGAGGAATAAACTTTATTCCTCTCAAGAATGCAAATCTATATTCAACTTGAGAATTTTTAATTACAAAGGGAATGCCTTGGTTATATAGGCCAAGGAAAGAGATAGATGCAACTAGATTATGATAAGTGTTGGCATCCTATGAGGTGTGAAAAATCATGTCATTAAAGGCTCGACCACCTTATCCCTATGTAAAGTTAAGCTAGAGTGAATAGGACTTTAGTGGAGAACTAGCTCAGAATGAACTAGTTAGATAAAGTACCCCTTTCACACTAACATAATGCAACACAAACCTGTCACATCTCTAATTGCCTCCTTTGTAATCAATTCAAGCATATCCTTCCACATGAACTTGTCATGAATATGAATCAATGCAATCCTTACCCAAGCATCATCATGGAAAAAGTGGGGAAACCCTTGCCACACATCAAGATTTTTTGCAACCAGATTTTGATACTCTAGTTTAAGTGTGAAATCATCACGAGTGAGCTCATTTTCCCACACATCACCAAGCTTTGAGGGTAAACCCATAATAGTGGTTTACAATTTTGATGTGAAAGGAAACTTGTAGAAATTCTCACATATTCAAAATTTCAAGTTTTAAGGGGTTTAAGAAAATTAGGGGGTTTGCATGAACTCAAAAGAAGGGTACACTCGACCCCCTAGTTCGGGCGAACCCCCTTTTGCATGTTGTGTTCACTCGAACCTATGATGTTTCATTTCTTCAAGAAAAAAAATGGAAAATTCCAAAAAAAGGGGGGTTTGAGCGAACCACCCTTTACCCTTTCGAGCAAAGGGGGGTTCACTCAAACCCCCCTTTTTTGCCCTTCTCCTCCTCTTCCACCAAATTTTGGCAATTTTTTTCCCTTCGAAGCTTGGGTTGAGGATGAAAATGGAGGAAACTTCATAGACACAACTAGAATCAGGTAGTCCTCAGAATGAGCTATCCAACGAATATAATTTTAATATTTTTTGGTTTTATTATGTATTTTTTTTTAATTTTATTAAACATAGGTTTTTCATCAAAAATGAAGGTCTTTGTTCTGCACATGTGGAAAAATAGCAGATTATCAAAAAAAAATTGAAAAATATAAGTACACTAGATATTCAAGTCCTTGATCCAACAAAAAGAAATTGAATTTCGATATATACAAAAAATGTTACACGTTATATAGTCACGCTATGTCTAAATTGTAATTGGTTTTACTTCGAAACTTGATTAAAGAAAAAATATTCAATAAAAAACTATCTAGCCAAGTGAAAGCACTAGATATTGGAGATACAAATCTAAATTCGAAAGAATTAGAATTTTATCCTTCATGGAAAAAATGTTATGCGTTATACCATGTGTGTCACTTTTTAAAAATGTTATTTTCTGGAAAAAAAATAAGTTTTCATGGGAGATGGAAAAAGAAGTTCAATCTAATTCCAAGAATTTTGAAAAAAATATTTTTAGAATCTACAGATGAAATGTGAGGAGACTATAGTTTGGATCATCTTTAAATTCCTCACGGTTTAGCTGCTATATGTGCCTAAATGTGAAGATTTAGTTAAAAATAATAATTTGAGTGTCTAGTTTGGCCAAAATTTGTAAACCACTATTGTGGGATCACCCTTGAATTATCATACTCTTCTAATTTTCCATGAATATAGATTCTTATGTCCTCAATATGTAGGACACCATAAGGGACCTTCAAAAATGCACCTTTTGGATTGGCTTCCATTGATTTATTAGGATGTTTTTTAAATTTAGGTCAAGGTCATTTAGAGACATCAACAACCCTTGGAGTAGCCATCTCATTTTTTTCCAAAAATATTTCAAAGTATTTTCTACAAGTTATGGAAAATAGAGACCATAAATACCTTTTACTTTTCTTTCTGAGTAGGTTTTTTCTTGCACCTAATCTCAATCACTTCAAACACACTACTTTTCTCTTCGTCTTCTCTTCTCTTGAATACCAATTACAAATGAATTTGGATTAAGTGTAATCGCTTATAAACCTTTCAACATGACCTAATTTTCAATAAATGCTTCACCTAATAAAGTTTTCAAACCCTTAACTATATGCACAATCAACTCAAAAATCTCCACAAATTTTTGCATGATGATATTTTATACCAAGATCTTTTCCAATAGATCAAATGCATTGATATACATCTCATCTCCACATGTTTAAGCATCAACACCATTTCATTAGTAGGGGATGATATATTTCCATTATAGCTCCCCCTGAGCAAAATCTCTCTTCTTAGTATTTAGAGGAAATATCTACACTAGATGCTAGTACAAACTCATCTTTAACCTATGATTCATCCTTATTTTTCTGAATCTTATTCATCTCCATCTATGTCTATTTGTCCAGGACTATTGCAATTATAGCATAGGCCATTCTTTTGATCAGTCTTACTTTTATTCATCCTAGCTCTGCATTGATTAGCTTTATACCAAAATCGATTGCATGTATAACAATAGCCATTGAAATATTGAAACCTTATACCAAATGTTGTTATAGTCATTCATCATTTGACTTCTACTTTCATTAACTCTAAGAACAAATCTCTTGCATGTAGAGCACTGACTAGGAAGAGATAGAATATTTTGATTCATTCTTCTTCTATATTTCATAGCCTTGTGTCCAAATCTATTGTAAGAATAATATAAACCATTAAAATATGGGTACCTTTACACATTTTTCTTTCTAAATGGTGGAATTCTAACTAAATTCCTTTGATTTTGGATCTACTTGTCATTTCTTATGTTTTCTTTAGTCTTTACTTGTTCATTGGTCTTCTTTCTAGTATTTGGTGTCTGATCTGATTTTGAACTTTCACCATTTTCAAACACTAAAACCTCTTTATATTTGGAACTTCTCTGATTTACAATCATTTCATCAAGAATATATGAACTCTTCTTGAATTCATCTTCATTAATCTTTTCTTTTTCAATATCTAATCTTAGATTCATAACTTCTTGTTCAAGCCTTGAGAATTCTTTAGATTTTCTCTTCACCATTGCATTCAAACATTCCTCAACTATTTTTCTCTCTTCAACTTGTACCTTCAAATCAATAATTGTTTCATTTTCTTGTTTTGAATTCTCACTAATCTCCTTATGTATTTCTCTAAATTTCTTTATTTTCTTTCTCAATTTTTTGATGCATTCATTTTCTTCTTTGAAATTTTCTTTTCGATCATTGTTTACCTTCAGTTCTTTCAAGATCTTCAAGAAAAAATATGAGTTCTCCATTCATATCAAATATGCAACCTTCTTCTCTAGATCCAACAATAGGAATATCTTACAAAGGAGTAGGTACTCTTCTAACAGCTATGTGTTCAACCTCCAAGATCTTCCCCAAGTGATTAAGCTCCTTCCAAGGAACCAAGATCTGATACAAATTGTTGAAAAATTGAAATAATGAGATGGGGTGAATTAGTGTTCTTTTAGAAAACTTAAGAATCTAAACATTCAATCTTCATAACATATTTAATTTTCATGCTTAACGGATCCCCCGCTCCTCTGAGTTCGAATTTCTCCCGCTCCTTTGAATTTGTATTTTCTATGTGCATGGTGGACTCTGTCTTGGGGGTATCCAATGGTCCCCCTCTACCCCCTCTTGACCCATGCTCCTCTCTTTTGGGAACATGTCTGTCAGGTACCCCCCTACGAGGTTAGTGCTTTGACCATCGGGCTCTTTGAAGACTTTGGCATCTCTGAGCGTTTCTTCTGTGCCGGCGGTAAATATCCCTCCGACTGTTGGTTGGAAGGATGTGATTTCTAATGGGAAACAAGTATCCTCCTTGTTTCCAACCTCACCTAAGATTGTTTTGATCTCTGGCGCTATGTTTGACATTCCTAATTCAATTAGTGATAGGATCCTCTCCTCCATGGAGAATCTTGTAGTGGGTAGATTCCTCTCTTACCATCCAATGGTGGATATGGTTAGGAAATGGGTTGCGGTGAAGTGGCACCTTAAGGGTAGTGTGGAGATTCGCCTGATGGATGGTGGTCTTTTCCTATTTAGATTCGCTATAGCGGAGGACTTGGTGGCTACTTTGTCGTCAGGCCCATGGTTTTATGGGAAGCACAGTCTAGTTCTACGTAAGTGGAAACCTAGTTTTGACCCTACTACTAATCTAAATAAGTCGGCTCCTATTTGGGTAAGGCTATCGGGCTTACCTTTGGAGTTTTGGGATGAAGCCATGTTCAAAGCTATTGGAGAATCACTGGGTCAATTTTTTACCATGGATGCTATCACAAAATCGAAATCAAGGTTAGTATTTGTGAGATAATGTGTCAATATTTGTGTTGATAAAGTCCTACCAAACTCTGTCAAGCTATGTTCTAAGTTGGGTAGATAGACTCAACCGGTGTGTTATGAAAAAATTGTGGTATACTATCAAAAGTGTGCCAAATAAGGGCATCTTATATTTGATTGCAAATATATTATCAATTAGAAGCTTAAGGATGTGTTAAATCCCATTACTTTGTCTAAGGATATCTCAAGGCCACTGAGTGACTTTGAGTTTTTTCCCCCAAGTACTGTTCAATCACTTGTGTTTTCTCCTCACCCACCCTCCCCTATTGGTCCTCCTCCTATTGTGAACCCTTATGACTCTTTGGATTTGGTTGCCAAACCATTGGTTGTCCCTTTATATCAGGACCCTGGCTCCTCGGCTATTGATCCCTTGCTTAAGGGGGCCTCAGATGGGTTTCATGATCCTGGTTCCTCGGCTATTGACCCTCTAGTTTTTGTTGTCGCTGAGGGGACCAGTGGGGCCTTGATAGAAGATGGTGAAATCTAGGAGGAAGAGAGCTCTAGCATGATTGAACTACTAAAGTTTTGGAAAGCTTAAAGCTTGAGAAAGTTGAGGATGAAGGGATATGGAGAATACCTAAGAAGAAAGGAAGGAAAAAGAAGGTGGATGTTGGAGGGGATTCTAAGCTTGGGAGACCCTCTCAGAGATACACCAGAACAAGAGAAATGACAAATGAGATTGCCCTGGGAAAGCAAAGGACATTGGACGTGTCCTCAAAAATAGTCTAGAAATGAGGATTATGTCTTAGAACGTTCATGGGCTAAATAGCTCACACAAAAAATGCACCTTGAAAGACTATATAGTGGAACATAAGATTGATGTTTGTCTTCTTCAAGAAACAAATATGTTGATGGTTAAATTTGACAAAATTGCTAATTTTTTCTAGCCTAATGCTTCCTATGTCTATAGTGATGTCGAGGGAGCTTCGGGGGGTTTGGTTGTGCTTTGGAACCCATCCTGTTTACGGGGTTCTGAATTATTTCATTGTAAAAATATCCTAGGAGTTTTTTTCTCCTTTCTTGGAGAAGCTTGGTCTATAGTTAATATATATGCTCCTAATCAGAGGAACTCGAGGAGTATTTTATGGAATAACATGGTGGCTAAAATGAATCTAGATAAGGGAGGTTGTTGGCTTGTTGCTGGAGATTTTAACTCTCCCTTGTTTCCGTCTGAGAAAAGTTGTGGCCTTTTGGATTACACTGACAGCATGTAGGATTTGGCTAATTTTTTTAATTCTTCAAGTTTAGTTGATATTGAGCTCCTAGGGTAGAATTTCACTTGGTCTAATAGATAGGCTGGTGGTGACCTGATTCAGGTTCGGCTAGACTGCTTCCTCTGCTCCCCTCATTGGACTAATGTCTTAGATGCCAACCTGATAACCTTTCCTAGGATGGTCTTGGATCATAATCCTTTTTTGTTGACCACTAATATTCGTCCTATTGTTGGTCCCTATCCTTTTCACTTTGAAATAATGTGGAACATTCATCCCAATTTCAAAAAAAAATTGTTGAATGGTGGAATATTCCTGTCCAAGGATCCCCTATGTTTAGGATCTTCTCTAAACTTAAACATATTAAACTGATGGTTAAAGATTGAAACAAAAATGTGTTTGGGGATGTTTTTCAAAGGAAAAAACTACTCAAGGGAAAGTTGAGGACCTTAAAGAAAAATATGGATGAGGGTGATGACAGTCAGCAGACCTACATTCAGGAAAGGGAAGCTAGATTGGAATGGGAATGGGTTTTTAAAAATGAGGAGGTCTTCTGGAAGCAAAAGTCTAGGGTTCAATGGCTAAAGGAAGGAGATAGGAACACTTAATTTTTTCATGTTTATGCCATCGAACACAGGAAAAGGAATCAAATTTCTAAATTGATAAATGCCATTGGGGAGGTGATTTCAAATCAAGCTCAAATTGGGACCTGTGCGGTTAATTATTTCAAGGAGGATTTTTTGGCCCCTATGGAGGCGCCCAACCTGGCTTTGGATTGTAAGATCCTCCATCATCTCCCTGCCTCAATCTGTCAGGAAGATAATATGGGAATCCTTAGGACTGTTTCCATGGAAGAAGTTCATGAGGCTACCTTTAGCATGGAGGCTTTCAAAGCCCTGGGGCCTAATGGGTTTCCTCCTGTGTTCTTTCAGATATTCTGGGATACTATAGGTGGGGATCTTGTGCTTGTGGCTAGGGACTTCTTCAATTCTGGTAGGATCCTTAAACAATTGAACCACACTTTCATTGCTCTTATCCCAAAAATAAGTGAGCCTCTTTATATGGCTAACTTCCAACCTATTAGTCTTTGTAACACCTTCTATAAGATCATTTCTAAGATCCTTGTTAACTGAATCAAACCCCTTCTGGAAAAAAATATTAGTCACACTCAAAAGGGGT
Source organism: Sequoiadendron giganteum (assembly GCA_007115665.2). NCBI lineage: Eukaryota > Viridiplantae > Streptophyta > Pinopsida > Cupressales > Cupressaceae > Sequoiadendron > Sequoiadendron giganteum. The sequence goes on along the minus strand of CM021103.1, from coordinate 237,947,733 downwards.
TTGTCCCTGGGTGACACATTCTTGATGCCACTATGACAACCCATGAACTGCTCCACTCAATGGATAGATGTAATAATGCAGGGATGGCTCTCAAGCTTGACATTTCCAAAGCTTATGATAATTTTTTATGGGACTTCATCCCAAAGGTCCTGGCTAAGTTTGGCTTTAACAGTTCCATCATCAAACTCATTATGGAGTGTGTTAGTACTGTCAAGTTCTCGGCTATGATTAATGGATCCCCCTGTGGATTCTTCTCTGTTGGTAGAGGTATCATACAAGGAGACCCTCTATCCCCCTATCTTTTCATTATGATTGTTGATGTTCTTAGAAGGAATTTCATGGGTTTGCTATCAGAGGGCTCCATTACTGGTGTTTGAGCAACTTCCTCGCTAAATTCAATTGTTGTGCATAAATTCTTTGATGACACCTTTCTTTTTGGGAAGGCCTCTGTTGTGGAAGCTAGGAAATGGAAAGCTTGTCTTAACAACTATGCCTCTTTCTCTGGTCAAAGCATCAATTACAATAAAAGAAAGATTTATTTCTTTAATTGCATGTCCAATTTGAAAAATAGGGTGACTACGGTTCTGGGATGTGTTGGTGATTCTCTCTCATTGGTGTATCTTGGGCTCCCCCTCACGGTTAAGGAGGTTCCCACAGAGTTCTAGAATTTGATTTTGGAAAGGATTCAAAGTAAGTTGGTTGGGTGGAAGGGCTCTTTGCTTAGCCATGCTGGAAAACTCCAACTTCCCATTGCAGCTATTCAAGGTATGCCCAATTACTTTCTATCCATTTTTAAGATGCCTAAGTACATTGTTGATAAGTTTGAAAGAATTCAAAGGAATTTCCTTTGGTCCAGTACTGAGGAAAAAAGGAAACCCACTTTGGTGAAATGGGAAAGGGTTTGCCAGGCTAAAATTTGTGGTGGGCTTGGAATCATGAAGATTGTCAGATCCAACAGGGCTCTGATGGCCAAGGTTGTTTGGGACCAGTTAAGGAACTCTAAGGAGTGGTGTAAAATTATGAATGCCAAATATCTCTAGAACAGGCCCTTGATTGATTGTCTTTCAAAACCTCACCCCCAAGGCTCTGTTGTCTAGAGGATAATTTGTAGCATACAAGGCCTGCTAAAGAAAGGGATTAAATGGAAAATGGGTAATGGGGTTAAAATCAGGTTCTGGGAAGGTACTTGTCTTTTTCACTCCTCTCTAGCTTGCTCTGGCTTTGGGGCGATGATGCATGAGGCTCAACGATTCTTTGGTATGCATAGCAGTGACTATATTTATGGACCTCTCAGAGCTAGGATTTGGAAGGATCTTACCCTTTTTTTCCCCCAGTCTCTTAACATCTATCACCTAGCTCGAACCCTTCAGATGATGCTCTCCAGCACCAGGTTTCCTACCTATGATAGAGAGGATGAGTTTTTCTGTACTTTAGATAAATAGGGGGATCCCTCGGTGCGTTCAACTCACAGACTGCTAACTAACAAAATTTTTGTTGTTGAACCCTGGAGAAAGGTTTGGAATCGTCACATGATCCTTAAAATTAATTTTTTCTGGTGGACAGTCTATCATAATAGGATCCTAACCCAGGACAATTTTAGGATTCAGGGTTTTTGTTTTCTTAATAGATGTTTTCTTTGCAAGGAAGGGGAGGAAATTGTCAGTCACCTTTTATTACACTGCACATATGATGCTAAAGTTTAGGGGTTGGATTTTGAGAAACTTGATGTCCCTTGGGTTATGAGCAAGGACCTTTTATCACTTATTCTGGGTTGGTATGGCCCATTTATCCACCGTCTACCTTGAAAAATTTGGAAGCAGGTCCCCTTAGTCTTAGGCTGGTGTTTATGGAAGGAGAGAAATAATAGGGTTTTCACGAATATTGAGAGGAGTCCCAAGGAGGTGTTTGGCATTGAGTTAGGCTCATTGACGAGAATATCTCTCTCTTTAATGGGAAACTCCTAAAGAGGGGGCCGATGGATTTTGAAATAAAAATGGCTAAGGAATGCCACCAGGATTTAAAGGCTAACTCCTTTAATAATTCGAAACTTTTAGCTAGGAGGAATACCACATGGGAGCCTCTAGATAGGGGATGGTTCAAAATTAATTTTGATGGGGCTGCTAAAGGAAACCCTATAAGGGAAAGTATTGGTGGAGTTATCAGAGATTCTATGGGAGCTCTAGTGGTGGGTTTTGCGAGAGGTATTGGGTTTTAGTCGGCTTTAGTGGCAGAGGCTCGTGCGCTATTAATGAGCCTCAAAATTTCTATTTCTTTGGGGATTGCTTATCTCCACATTGAAGGAGACTACAAGTCAGCGACGAATGTTGTGAATAAAGATAGATTAATTGGGTGGAATACTAAGAAAATTTTGTTGGATGTTAGCTTCCTTTTATCCAAATTTAGGGATAAAAAGGTGACTCATATCTTCAAAGAAGGCAACCATGTGGCGGATGCCTTGGCTAATCTTGGCTCAGGCTGGGATTTGGCTAGATGCTAGAGAAAAAAGAAAGGATTTCCACCAAATGTTCAAGTTTTAATTGTGTGGGAACAAGGCTACCATGGTTCACAATGATTATTATTCTTTGGATGACGAGAGCTCATTGGGGGGGCCACTAGATTTTTATGGTGATCTGGTGGATGAGTTTCAATATTAGTATGGAGTATAGGTGGAGGTTTCTTGTTAAAGATCTGCATGTGTGGGGCATGGAAAGGAGGATTCACATGTCTATCCTTTGGACTTGGTGGATGGGGTCGGGCTCTAAGGTTACGATGAGGTGGTAGGGTTGGGGTTTAAAATATGGTTACAATTATAATTTTGGTGGCTTGATGTGGAATAGGTGGAAGGACGTGACTTCATTATATCTTTGGAGCCATATTGTGCAATCTATTCTCTTGGGAATTGGTGGATTTCTTATTTTATCTCCTCATTGCATCTGGAGGTGTGATTGTATTTTTAATGATTCGACTATTTATGATGAGAATTGGCCTCCTTCTAGGGGCTTCAAGCCGACTAGTTTAGCTAGGGATCCCTTTGGCTTCTTTCAGAGGGTTTCTAATTTTAGTCTATTGGCCTTTCTGCATGATTTTTCGTGCATTCCCTACGTATCTACCAACTCTTGCCTTCTTGGCCGTAATCATAAATTCACTAAATTTGGAGTCAAATCGCCTTGTGGTGATTTTCCTCTATGTGCATGTGACCTATACGCAGGTTTTATTATCCTCCGATGTATTCCTTGCCTTAACTATCACATTGTGATTATTGTTTGCAGCTGCTACAATTGGTATTGTTTTCATTTTTGTGAGTTTTTTGTGCAGGTTGGTAGGATGGGTGGTGAGCAGGTTAGGACTGAACCTAACAACTACAAGGAGTTTCAGAACAACCCTTTTGTCTGGCACATTTTTGTGGAGGGAGGCATTGCTCTGCTCTTGGAGTGCTTGGTCGGCCATGATCCTATCTTATCGGGTTAGTTTGCCAGTTCATGGAAGGATAGAAGGGTCTCCATTAGTGGTATTTCATTTGAAATCAGCAAAGAAGTAATAGCACATGCTACAGGTTTGTTGTGTTCTGGGAAAAAATACCCTAAACATATAAAAAAATTGGACCATGAAAGCCTAAAAGCCTTTTTCAGAGGTGAGGAGGTCCCAATGCATAACCAAGCGGGGTTTGAGAGGGATGCGCTCCCTAAGTCCTAGGACCAGGTGTGCATGGCACTAATGAAGTATGTTACATTGGAAGGTAGATTTAAAACCTATTTCTTTTATCATTTCCCTCTATTAAATCACCTTAGACATAAGATGTTGCTCAGTTTCCCATTTTTCCTTTTAATGGACCTTGAAAGCTCTATTGACAAGTGCAAATATTCAGCCAGCTGTAACGCCGGTGATCTCCCACCATTGCCGCTCCATCAAGGGATTATCCTTAGACTATATGACTTTCATCTTCCTCTCTTCCTGCCTAAATCCATCACCACTATTCGCATCAAGAACATTGAACCCCTTTCAATTGTGCATATTTCCCCGGCCGAATCCAAGAGTCCTCCTCGGAAGTCCAATTTGGACAATGTGGGTAATCCTAAAGCCAAATTTCCCACCAAAAAACTTAAGGGTGGGTTGGGTAAGGCCCATGCCAGCACGACAAAAGGACTCTATGAGCTAAAAGCTACTTAGGCTGACTCAGCCTTCAAAGCCATTACAACCAAAAAAGGTAAGGAGAAATGCACGCTTGCTCTGACTGCTAAGGATGGCAAGGGCAAGAATTTTGTTGGGAAAGACTCCAGAGGGGATACGGTTGTGAGGAACACAGAGATGACTGGAGAGGAAAATGCTAGGAGGAGATCTAGGAGGTTGGCCAAGAACAGAAAGAAGAGGCTAATTATTGAAGACTCTGAGGAGGAGCAGTCAGACAACAAAGGTTACAAGGAAGAAGAATCTGAAGATGTGGAGGAATAAAATCTAGAGAGGCCCCAGTTTACTGCGATGGACAACAAGCTTCCCATTGATGGCTTTGCCTCTCACTCTCTGCATCCCTTGGTGGATGAGCCTGGAGAGGTTCAGGGAGCTATGGATTTTGGGGTGGAATTAGGCGATGTGGTGAAGAGAATGGACACTCTTGACAAAAGATTTCAGGGGTTGACCCACTTCACCATGAAGTTGGGTCACTTTGTCATGAGCACCCTGTTTAATGCTATAAAGGAGGAGCTGGAGAACAATAGCTAAGAAAACAAAGAATGGGTAGGTGATGAGGTGGTGGACCTCCTAATTAATAACTGGGACAATGCCAATTAGCTGCTCCCGGTGCCTGTCTATCGGTTGTTTCTCTACAGTTGTTGTGCTGCCTTTGGGTTGTTTCTATGTTTTTTTTCTTTAATGTTTGTTGTTTAGCCTAGTTCTTTTTTGGCCCTTGTGGCTCGTTGTGATGGGTATAGCGCCCAGTAAATGCTACTTAACTTTTCAAAAATATATTTAATTTTCAGTAATGAATAAAATTATGTAAACAATCAACATCACATATGAACACCAATTTTTTACATGGAAAACCCAAAATGGGAAAAACCATGGTGATAATTATCTCACAATATATTATAACTAGTTATAGTATATTAAAATTTAAGTTATCACTATATGTGGACTCACTATCGAAGTGGACTCATTGCCTACTGAGAAAATAAAAGATAGAAGAGAGTGGTGGCACAAAGCCAAGTTTTAATTTTTTCAAAATGCATCTACAACATGCTCAAGTAAAACTCTATTGAAACTCAATATACTCACTTTACACACTTCATACTAACCTGAATTATTAATTTTCTTTGCTCTACATTCAACTTATATTCATGCAACTTGCATCAACTTATATTCATGCAACTTGCATCAACTGATATTCATAATACATGAACACACACCTAAAAACATCAAAAATATCTTACATATATATCCATTTTATCCATAAATGCCTACAACATTAGTTAGGTTGGCCTAATTAGATATAATATACAAAATATAACTTGTCATATCAATATCCACACACACTCTTTGCACCAAGATTCAAAACTCATAAAAATTTGCAATAGGTCATCATGGACCCAAGCCAGCTCCTACATAGTGGATCAAAACTTATTTAAACTTCATAAAATATAAAAAATCATTAGGTCAGCACTAATAATGACCTAACACCAAAATTTTCCAACTCTGCAACCATATTTGGACATGCAAACCTCCAAACTCTACGCCATTTGGAATACACACTCTACTAGCATCTATCAACATCTCCACAAAACCACAAAGCTAGATTTTGATCCGTGGAGAAGTTTGGATTCACTAAAACATATGCACTAAACTAGGAAAAACTTGTTACTACCAAACCAATACACTATCACTCATAACTTCAACACCAGGACCTAAGACAATATGAAAATTTAGATTTAGGTTCCTCTAACATCCATAAAATTATATCAAAAGCATAGAGAAATAAATTATATAGCGAACTAATGCGGACCCAAAAACTAGATGTTTATACATTGGAATACATGTATTGACATTTAGTTGATTTCTCTTTCACTTATCTTCAACAAATCAAAGCTTCTTGCAAATATCTACTAGATTACTATCTTCATACATGCCTAATCTATACAAACTAATCTACACAATGTTCTTCATAACAGATCACAATTTTGACATCAATGACAACATTGAACTACAATACACTTATCCCTCATACTCATGTTGCAAAAAATATATCAATGACAAACTTCTAATGCATTGAGTTGGTAAATTCAACAAATTTCCCTTCCCCCACACCTTCAAAAGTTGAAAAACAACAAGATCGAGACAACCACAAGAGTAATCATGTAGATATAATACTTTATCCACCTAAAGGTACACCAAGGGTTGAAGAAAAGGAACATGAAAATGAACCCATGGATACTCCCTTGAAAAACTTGAAAAATAACAAGATGAAGGAGACAACCACAAGAGTAATCATGTGGATATAGTACTTGATTCACCTAAAGATACACCTAGAGTTGAAGAAAAGGAGCATGAAAATGAACCCATGGATACTCAATAGTATGAGTAGGGGAACAAGGCTTTGACTAATTGCGAGCTCATGAAGAACAAGACAAGACAAAACCTAAGAGAGAGGAAGAGAAGGGTATGTGTAGGATCATCATGGAAAAAACAGGCCCTTAAGTGGCAATAAAATTCAGAAAATCAGAGTTAGGCAACTTCACGTAAAAATTTGAATAAGTTATCTCTATTAGTTTAAAAATATGTAAGAATAGAATCTTTAGAAAATTGAATGTAATTTCTAAACTACTAGGTTTATTTAAAAAATAAATAAATCTATTTGGTGAAAATTTGAAATTTCAATGTAGTAGTACTTAAATTTCAGAGAAAAAATAAGAAGTAGGTATTTGTCTAACCACCCTAACCACAATAAAATGATAATATTTCTTTATAATATTTTATATATAAGTAGCAAACTCATGTCCTGATGTGATACATGTTTTTTTGTAATTTTTTTCCAAGTAAATAATTAATTATGTTTTTTTTATTATAAATTTTAAAAAATATAAAAACTCATCTGTCTAACCACATTAACTTGGTCAAAACTTCATGAAATTCAATTTATTTATTTATAATCCCATAGTATGCAAAGCATAGAATGTGATGCATGTTTCAGATTCAAAAAATGTGATACCCTTTGAAAGTTATAGAATTTTTTCAATCAATCTATTAATCAGGACTTTAGGCGTAATTCAAATAGAAAATGAATAATAATTATTTATTAAATTCAAATTAAATCATAATTTATATTGGTGGAAATCTGAGAATCTCCTTTTAAAACCCTTTTCATTTCATAAATTTTGGCTAAAAATAAAGTCGTCACCCACATGGGCCATCATATCACTTAGATATTGCCACTTTTTGGCCCATCATGATCCTACACATACCTAGGATCATGTATTGACTTTTGAAGAGCAACATGATTTATTTAAAACTTTAAAGAGACCTAAATAAAAAGACAAAGCTTCCTCATCAGAGTTGGGAGATAAAGGATAAGAAATGAAAGAACAATCCAAGGCAACTCAAGAGGAAAATAAAACATTTGAAAAGAAAGTTTACTTCCCCTAAGACTCCTTCATGGCTGAAGTTAAATTTGGAAAAGAGATAATATGTAAAATTTCAGCCTCTTAGCTAGCATGATAAGGTTGTAGAGGTGGAGAAGATAGACAATTAAAAATCCCAAGACTCTTCATACCACCAAGATTAATGAATTGGGGGAGATGATAGCAAAGATTGTTGCTCCTATAGTAGATAAGGATGATAGAGAACTACAAGTCATATTATCAGCTATCTATAGTCAATCTAGGGAGCCAAACAAGAAGAGATCAAATATCATCTCTAGACCTTGTGTTAGACTTATTCAAGGTGAAAATGAATAAGGATAAATAAAGAAAGGATGAGCTTAAGGCTCAAATTGAGAAAATTAAAGTGTTCCTAAGATGGTTAGTCTCTCTAGTTTCTAAATAAACTATATCATCAAAGGCTCTTGTTCTAATGAACTAAAAGGAATTAGGTGGTGTCGATTAAATGAGGAGAAACTTAAATTTTTGAAAAATGGATTGAGAATTTTAGAAGATAAATTTAGTAATTATTGGTTTCTAGATATCAACAATATTAAAAGGCTTATACCTTGGAGGATCAATTACAAAATATATATAGATAGTTTGAGAGATGAAGATGAAAAATATAAGCTAGACCTAGAACATCTCAGGGAATTAAATAAATGGGAGAAAAAGAGTTAAATAATTATTCTACCATAGTGATAAAGATATTAGTTTTGTGGGTAAAATCATCAATATTATATCCTTCAAAGTGGAACTCATAGCTAAACATAGATTGAATCTATTGGAAATGCATAAATAGTTATATGAGAAATCTTCAAATTTTAAGATTTTCATATTCAACTTCATTAGCCTAGATATTTGTATATAGAACACACATAGATTGCACACTCCTCAAGTTATCAAAAGTACTTGGAATGAGAAAGTGGAAAATAAAATCAATTCAATGCAAGAAGAGGATGAAACAATTTTGGATAGATTAATGAATATTAAAGATGATCTAAGATGAGTTAGGAATGAAATTCAAAGGTTGGAAATATGCACAACAAAAACTTACAAAAGTTTTTGAAAGAATAAGTATAGACTAGAGAGGATTGATAGGCTAGATGCATAAATGATCACTCAAGTATTGGAAAATTTTGAGGAACATAAGCAACTACAAAATCAGGCATGATTAAACATTTTCAAATAAATAATATTCTATTTTTTATTCTTTATCCTCCAAAAAGAGAAACATGATTCTAGAACGGGAGCTAGATAGATGCCATCAAGAGTTAACTAGATGTGATTTTCTAGAAAATTAGTTTTGCATGTTAACTGAATTTTCTTTTTGGAAATCTCCTAAATTAACTAATTTTCTTTTTGGGCACATTGATTTTCTTGCATGTTAATTTTGGATGGAATGATATCCATTTATCTATATATTGTATTTCTTCTCTCATTCATAGACTCCAAAGGTTGGATAATTAGACTAAAGATCTAATAGTATAGATTTTTATATGTTTTATTTCACTATATTTCATGGTTAGATCTTAAGAGTTTAGTCTCAATAAATATGGATCTATACATCAGTGAAATTATATTGGGTTTGTAGAAGTTGTGGAATCAAAAGGAATAATAATTGTATACACCTAAAATTGGTTTGGATCAATTTTTTTGAAAATTATTGCACAGGTTCCTGATGTGTTCCATTTCAGCACTTCCATCAAAAACTATAGCACTTTCGTCAAAAAAATAAGCACATCCATGGAAAACTATGGTGCTTTTGTGCTTTGTTTTGGTGCTTCAGTCATACTATATCACATCTATTAAATTTTTTAGCACTTTCCACTTCAGCGCTTCCATGAACTATTTCGGCACATCGGTAGCCCATCTCCAGAAAATCTGATTTAGCGCTTTCATGAAGAACTTTGACGCTTTGGTGTTTTGTTTCAGCACTTTCGATTTTAGCCCATCAGGTAAAAACTATGGCACTTTCATGGAATATTTTAGCACTTTTTTAATTTTGATCTAGATTCGACGTGAGCGCAGCCGGAATTTTATTTTGATATAGTTAGATTAAAATTTATCAATCCTAGGGTAGCCATTTCTGATTTAAAATTTATCAGTCCTAGGGTAGCCATTTCTGGTTTAAAATTTGTCAATCCTAGGGTAGCCATTTCTGATTTAAAATTTATCAATCCTAGGGTAGCCATCACACTTTTGCAATATCATATAAAAAGGACACCCTGATTTTTTTGAAGCAAAATCTTCACATAGATTAGTAAAATTTGTCTTTTGGGCTTAGAAATGAATCATTTATCTATTGTTCTTGTGTGGTGAATAGGCTTATGCTCTCCCCTTAACTAGGTGATCAAAGTGCCAGATTCATCCGTCGTTTCATGCAAATTTACACTTTTGTTAAAACCTTTAGAAGGCCTGTCGTAGTGGGAAAAAGTAATCACCATATGGGAACGACCTAATTGGGAATGCCTAGAGCCAAGGATTCCAACCCACTCTAATCAAAATGCAATTTGTTGATGAAAGTCCAACTTGATGGTAGTGAGCAAGATAACCATCCCCAAAATATTTGTTCTAAAGATTGGGAGGTCTCTTGAGGGACTTTATCAATTTTCGCAACGCACAAAAGCCCTATTTGTGAACCATAGTGTAATATCTAGCCGAGTCAGTAACCAGACATTGTAATACTCACCTTGCAAGGGGAGGGAAGAATTTTCCCCCAAGACACTCACCATATAATTTCCAAGGACCGTTTTCTTAGAGGACAAGAAATCCAACTCTGAGTACGCACCTGGAAATGACAAAAACACGGATGCCCTCTAGGGGGTGACATGGTTGTGTGCATCAACGCAATTTTAAGATGTGGGTTGTTTTGTATAACGATGACCTATTTGACTTTAAGAGTGAGTCTATCTGAATTGTGTACATTTTTCAAAATAAACGCATGAAAATAAATAAGGACCATTCATGGTTCTTGAATATACACTATCTGTTCAGATTAAAACAATTATTCTACAATTTGTTTGTTGTGTTTCTACAAAATCATTTAAAATTAGATAAAAGATCATCCAAAAAACTGCAAGTCAAATCAGGTTAGAAAAATTCATGATTCGAAAGTGGAAATCAACCAAGTTTTTCAAGAAAACCATCAAAATCAACAAACCCAAGAGGCTGCTTGGTTATCAAAATATTTTGAGGAAAAGACATTTTTTATATCAAAGTCGAAAGATCTTATTACAACATAGAACTTTCATTCATAGGTATCACGACTTTGCTAGAGGTCGTACTCTTGATTACGCTGTAGAACCTATTTATTCATGAGCTTTCTTCCAAAGGAGAGCCCTCACACAATATCGCAACCATATTCAACGCATATGTCAGTCCTACATCCCACAACCCATGATAGAATATGCCACAAGGCCAAGTCAAATTTTGCAATAAAGAGTCTTGAACATCAACCCTCTATTTTAGCACTCTGGAATTTTGTTTCAGTGCTTTGGGACTCTATTTTAGTGCTTTCATAAAATAATGCTTCCAAGCACTATTTTAGTGCTTCTAGTCACTGTTTTAGCACTTTCATCATCTTTTTCAGTGCTTTCAAGAACTATTATAGCGCATCCATAAAGATAGCACTTCCATCACCTGTTTTAGCGCTCCGGGACTCTGTTCTAGAACTTTGGTGAAATAGCGCTTCCATCACCTATTTTAGCGCATCTGAACTCTATTTTAGCGCTTTCAAAACAAAGAGTTTAAAATTCATATAAGTCAGTTTGTCTATCATTTACACATGGATTTTTATCAAAACAAAAGTACCTTTTAATCAGAATCACTGTCTAAAAACCAAAATCCGATAGGTTCATACAAGTTTCCAATCTTTTGAACTAAAATGCAGATCTTGAAAATCATAAAGTGTCAAATCAAAACACAATCTTGATTATTACGCTAAATTTTCATCATTAGGATATTATCATCCTATCATCATGAAACAAAGCATAGTAATCAAATTTTTAACCTAGTCCTATCAATAAGATATATCATCTTATTCGACTTTGTTAAAAATTCACTTGATATTTTCCAACATAGAAGATCAAATTTTGGAAGAAAGAACAAAAAACTTGTATGCCAATCTTCACTACATTGCAAAAATAGAATATCTTAGAAAAATAACTTGAAACATCAAATACAATGGTAGAAGAAAATCCCTGGAATAGTCTGCATCAAAGTGACAAAAATGAAATAACTCCAAAAGACATACAAACAGCCCAACAAGATCCCAAATTCCATAAAGTTGGCTGAATCAAGTGCTAAGCTTCCCAAAGACTTTGACGTAAATCACCTAAGAGAAGCACCTGGAACAAGGGAAACCAAAATACCACAACCCACACAAGGTATAGATTCGGTTGTTGCCTTAACATCCCAAATGCAAATATTACAACAACAAATACAAGACATGACAAAAGGGAACACCAAAAGGTATGCAGTACAAGACATTTGTCCTTATCCTTTTGACTCAATAGTCGATATGATACCTTTTCCTCGACACTATGAATTCCCTAGGTATGACAAATACAATGGAAGATCAAATCCGATCGATCATATCCAGGAATTCAAAACCATGAGCCTAGATTTTTCCCAAGAGGAAACGTACCTAATGAGATTATTCTCAAGAAGCTTCAGAGGTTCATGTATGGAATGGTTTTCAAAATGAAAAGTATAAATAAGTACTTTTGAAGAACTTGTCAATAGGTTCATCTCTCAGTATTCTTTTAACATCCAAAACAATGTCACAATAAAGGATCTATATAACCTACAACAAAACAAAGGGGAGATATTCTTGTACTTTCTAAAAAGATGGCAATTATTTTTTGCTAGATATCCTTGATCCATTCCTCAGGAAGATAAAATGGAGTTTTTCATCGACAAATTCATAGAAGAGATGAGTTATAGACTTGAATTGCAATTTTCTCCTACGTTTGAAAAAGTGATAAAAAATGGCCTTAAGATTGAAGCAGCGCTAGTCAAAAGAGGGGTTATTAAACATTTCAATGACAAATCAAATAACAAAAACTCCTCAAATAAGTACCCCAATAGTGATAAACCAAAATTTTGGCCAAAGAACCGAAATATGACTACAAATGAAACGACAAGTGATATACAAAATGCCAAACCAGTTTTCAACTTGACAACATTTACTTCAAAAAAAAATCAACACAACGATCAAATCGTCAAGTCAAATTTCATTCAGAACAATGAAATCAGAAAACTGCAATCATACCAAAAACCATCAAACCGGCATAGGTTTGCACCTTTAGGCCAAAAATTGGAATCAACAATGAAAGAACTAGTCACTAATGGTCTTATCACTATGCGGGAAGAAAAATTCTAGGATCCAAAGGTCAACCACCATGGTGGAATCACATAGATTATTGCAACTTCCACAACAATAAAGGTCATAAAACTAATGATTGCATGGAGTTAAAACATGCAGTTTAAGATCTGATCAATAATAACAAGGTGTATATAGAGGGACCCCAAAATAATAATGATCATTCAGCCTTCAAGGACCCTTTACCAAGCTATGACAATGGAGCATCATCTTCTACAAACAAAAAAGGTAAAAATATCAATCATATCTATGATAAAATGATCCTTTGTCTTACCGAAGTAGAGAGTGATCATACCATTGGTCAAAACATGGATGAACAGGAAACCAATGACACTACCCCTTTGGATTTACTCCCAAGTATAAAAGTCCCTGAAAATCAAATAAACACTATAAAAATCAAAGAACAATAGGACTATCAACCAACAAATGTAATGACAAGGGGGAAATCCAAGGTAGTGTTAAAGGGATTTGGGTCTAAAAATGCATATCCACCTCCATCTCATTACAACATTGTTGATCAGCTTTAAAACATTCCAACGCAAATATAAATACTAGAACTCCTCAAACTATCTCCATCACATAAGGAAGTTCTAGAAAAATCATTAGTTGCCACTACGGTACCAAAAAATCTAGATGTTTGCCAATTCCAAGCTATGGTGGGGCATTTGACTACCCCACATTGTCTATCATTTTATAAATAGGATGATGTCTCACTCAACCATCCCCATAACACCACACTCCATATCGATCTCTTGATCGACAATCATCGTGTCAAAAGAGTCTTAATAGATGGGGGAGTTGGTTTGAACATTTGCACTCTAAAGTTGATCCGTGCACTAGGGTATTCTGATGATGCTATTGATGACCGAAGGAAAATGACCATAAAGGCATATGATGAGGAAGAGAGATCTTCAAAGGGACTAATTGTGTTACCCATTCAAGTGGGACCAATGATGAAACACATAGCGTGCCAATTATTGGAAAAAGAGTTGACTTATAACATACTCTTAGGACGCCCATGGATCCATGAAATGCAGGCAATACCTTCCACATATCACCAACTCTTAAAATTCCCAATAAATGGACAGGTGACTATATTTTCCGATTATAATCATACTCAACATCGTGACACACTTAGAATCTCTCAAGGTACCTTTGTGCCTCACAATCAAGAAGCATCCAATTCAAAGTCATCAAATGAAGAAAAACGTCCAAATATCATCACCAAATGGGTAGAGAAGAGGGATAAAGAAAAAGATACAAATTTTGTTGACACTTAATTAATAGATAATTCTGATCCTCAAACTTCTTTATCACAAAAATATCAAGAGTAGGTCCAGTTGACAGACAAGGGAATGGGGCAATATTCTATGGAGAAATCGCTTAATCTTTCATAGTTGATGCCATCTCCAAAGACATATGGCCAACCATCCATGATCAAATATCAAACATCACTACTTGTCATAGTTCTAGAAGAAAGGTTTTTAAAAGCTAGTACCATAAAGGATGAATCAGACAAAAAAGCAATCGTTGATTGGTTATACAAAGATTAAGAACCATCGACATCAAATAGTAGTATCAAGAATGTCAATATCAATATAGACAAATATGGTAAAGGGAAAGCTATCCTAGAAAAAATGGGTTATGAGGGACAAGAATGTGTTAGAAAAAGAAAGGAAGGCATAGTTGAACCTATTCAACCCCTCAATCTCTATTCAAAAGAGAAGATGGGATTGGGATACTCTAAAGAATAAAAATAGGAGATGACAAGGTAGGCTGTAGAAATAATCCTTCAGGTTAGAGATAGCTCTAAAACAGATTCAAATGAATATGATTGGGATCTGTGTTTTGAGTTATCTTACATCGATATTCAAATTGATGAAATACAACAATATGCACCTATGCTTGAGGAGGGGCAAAGCTGTGGGTCTAGACCATTCGTATCAGGATTATTAAATATTGATGACTCGAGTGGGGATGAACAGACATCAAGTGAACTAGATGATCTTGAAGAAGGTACCATCATTGATCTCTATTTCCCAAATAACAACTATAATAAAATTGTTGTCCTAACCCTTACATCCATCAACCTAAATCAATCTGATGATGTCATGCCATTAATCCATCCCAAACTTATTGACTGGGAACCTGTCAAACCTCTGATTGTACACATATTTTCAAATGATGATGCCATCATAAATTTTCTATGTCATGAAAAACCTGGTACGAGTTCTATCTGTAATACTCATAACAACGCGACTTGGCAGGAGGGTGTCAAATCTTCTAGTTGCAAAAGTAAAAATAGGGATAATAGATCTAATGGTGAAAACCATTCTATGGCAGCATTAGATTTGGAAAAAGAAACAATAAATAATGCATCTAATAGTGAAAACCTCTCTGAGGCACCAAAAGATGGGAGATTTGACACTCTTCCAAAACATTATCTTGAGCAGTCATCAATTTTGGTAGAACCAACACAGTCTGTAAATATCGACACTGAGGAAAAAGAAAAAATCCTACATCTGACAGAATCCATGATAGATCAAGAAAGACCAAAATTCATCAATTTCTTTAAGGAAAGAAGCATCAACTTGGCTTGGTCATATTCTGATATGTTAGGCTTGGATCCAAATCTTCCCATGCATAATTTGTCTTTTCCTACAAGAATCAAGCTTGTGAAACAAAAATTGAGAAAAATGCATCCTCGTATCGCATTAATGGTAAAAACTGAGTTAAAGAAATTGTTGGATGCTATATTCATAAGATCTATTGACTATGTTGAGTGGATATCAAACATTGTACTTATTTCAAAGCCAGACAATAGCATCAGGATATGTACAAATTTCTAGGACCTAAATAAAGCATGCCCAAAAGATGATTTCCCATTACCAAATATAGATATCATTGTGGACTTGACGACAAGGCATGCCATGTTGTCAATCATGGATAGTTTTTCTAGATATAATCAAATAAAAATAGCTCTAGAAGATCAAGAAAATATGGAATTTACATGTCCATGGGGAACCTTCTACTAGAATTTCATGCCATTTCATCTGAAAATGTAGGAGCCACCTATCAAAGAGCAATGACAACAATATTTCATGATATGATGCACACCTTTATGGAATATTACGTGGATGATATTCTAGAAAAATCTTGTACAAGGGAAGGGCATCTACATATCCTAAGCAAAATATTCACATGGCTAGAGAAATTCAATGTCAGGCTAAACCCCAAGAAGTGTGTCTTTGGGGTCACATCAGTGAAACTATTGGGGTACATTGTCTCATAAAATGGCATTGAAGTGGATCCAAGGAAAGTCAAGGTGATAATGGAAATTTTGCCTCCTAGATATATCAGTCAACTTAGATCACTATAGGGAAGGCTCCAATCAATCAGGAGATTTATCTCCTAGCTAGTAGACAAAAGTCATCCATTTAATCACCTTTTGCATAAAAATTTGTTTTTCAATCAAATAAAAAAATAACTGATGTCACCGCCTATTCTCATGTCACCAACAGAAGGAAGACCTTTGATACTGTACATTGCAACCACAAATATCTGGTTAGGTTCATTATTGGAATAGGAGGATTATGAAGGAAAGGAACACACCATATACTATATCATAAGAACATTAAATGGCTATGAAATAAACTACACTTTCATAGATAAATCATACTTAGCAGTGGTGTTTGCTACTCAATAGCTGAGACATTATATACTGATCCATACAATTAGGCAAATAGAAAAGATCGAACCCTTAAAATATTTACTTAGTAAAGTTGACTTAACAGGTAGACTAGAAAAGTGGGTCATTCTATTAAGTGAATTTGATATTCAATATGTGAATAGAAAAGCCATCAAGGGTCAAGAAATCACCGAACAATTGGCTAAGGCTCCTTTACCAGATGATCACCCTATGAAAATGGATTTTCCAGATGCGTACATTCTGACAGAGATGCCACAACAATGGATACTATATTTTGATGGATCATACACACAATGAGGATCTAGAGCAAATATTTTGTTCATCACTCCCCAAGGACACACCTTTCCAAAATCATATAGACTGATGTTTCAATGTACAAATAATGTAGCGAAATATGAAGCATTGATCATTGGGGTCAAGATAGCAATTGAATGGAGGATCACAAACCTACAAGTATATGGGGACTCTCAACTAGTCATTTATCAAGTAAATGATGAGTATTAGACCAAGGATGAAAAGTTGATGCCCTACAAGTAGAAAATAGATGATCTAAAGCAGTTTTTTTTCAACATCAAATTTGATCAAATTCCAAGAGAGGAGAACAAAGTTGCGGATGCTATGGCCACAATTGCTTCACTCTTACAATTTCTAGAAAAATGAGGTTGTTATGAGTTTATGGTAGAACAAGTACCATGTCCTTATTATAATAGGTCAGAATCTCATACCATATGCCATCTAGAGACCATTGAAACCTCCATCTATGAAAAAACCTATGCTTACCTAAAAAACAATATCCTCCCTCCTGATCTTTCCAGGAACCAAAAATGTAATTTTATCCACCAATCCTCCCGACATTCTTTGATCCCCGACATCCTTTACCGTCGAGGTCTTGATGGTACCTTACTCCGATGTTTAGAATAAGAAGAATCTGATACGGCCTTAAGAGAGGTTTATGAAGGTATGTTTGGCACTCATTCGAGTGGAATAAATCTAGCAAATAAAATACTTCATTTAGGATATTATTGTCCATGCATGGAGAAAGAATCTTATCAGTTTGTAAAGAAATGTCAAAAGTGCCAGATTCACAGTAATTTGATTCATGCACCAACACAAGAACTACATCCCTTCACATCAACATGGCCCTTTTGTCAATGGGTCCTAGATCTGGTAGGAAAGATAAATCCCTCTTCATCCAATGGGCACAATTTCATACTAACAACTACAAAATAATTCACAAAATGGATAGAATCAGTGCCTCTTACAATGATCACTAGGAAGCAGATCTCGTCATTCATCTTGAATTACATAATATGTCGGTATGGCATACCTCAATCTATTATCACTGACAATGGATGACCTTTCAAAAACCAAGATGTTCAAGAGTTGTGTGAGAAGTTTCACATCCAACATCGTTTCTCAACACCATACTATCCTCAAGGAAATGGCCAAGTAGAGGCCTCTAACAAAAAAATTCTAAAAGTCCTCAAGAAGACGGTAAATGATGTTGGATGTGATTGGCATGTTCAACTCAATCCTACACTATGGGACTACAAAACTAGTATCATAACACCAATAGGAGCTACACCATACGCCTTGGTATATGGATCAGAGGCCATACTACCTATTGAAGTAGAGATTCCATCACTCCGTGTATCACTTAGAGGAGTTATTTCAGATGAGGACTATAGGGCATCTAGACTGCAAGAACTAGAATTCTTGGATGAGCATCATCAATAAGCTATTAATCATCTCACAACATATCAACAACGAATATCAAGGAGTTACAATCATAGGGTAAAGCCTAGGATTTTTCAAGTTGGTGATTTGGTTCTAAAAGAAAACTTGAGAAATCTACAAGACAAGGAAAAGAAAGGGAAATTTTAGCCTAATTGGCTAGGTCCTTTTGTCATCATATCAGTGTATGGATCAGGGGCTTATCAACTATCAAAATTAGAAGGGGATTTTTTTGATGAACCTATCAACAATATCCATCTCAGAAAGTTCTACACCTGAATTTCTAGTGCACGGGTCAAACTTTTGAAAAAGGGTTTTCTTGATGAAAACCTGGCAAACAGGCATCTTGGAAACATAACATACACAAAAGTATAGAAAAAAAAATGAGAAAAAGAAAAATATACAAAACAAAGGGTTTAATCAAAACATATGGTGAAAACCTGGAAACAGGCATCGCATGTGATTCTAAATCAGTTTTCTCATCTATTTTGATACATATCAGGATCATTAGTCTGGAAATCATTACCATTTCATATCATATCATCAGTCTTGCCATCATGGCATCCATTATCAAATCATGTCACATGGTCATGTCTCACTCTAGCTCGGGGGTAACATCTGGATATAACTAGGGGCAACGAAAACATCGGTCTCACTAAATGGAAAAACAATAGTACAATAAGTAAACAAAAACAATGATCAAAGCACAACATCAATCACCATTGGAAAAGCATCAAACATCTGTATCATATCAGAAAATCCAAAAATAAGTCAAAGAGTCAATCTAGAAAACCAAAACCAAAATCATGAGTCTATGTCAATCAAACTAAGTTGTCTCTATGTATGTAACATAGGCAAGGATAATCTTTGATCAGCCCTCGAGACCCCTAGGATAAGTTAGTAAGTTAGGTCAAAATCTCAAAAAATCACAAAAACATCACAAAATCAGGATGGATGATCTAAATCTGATTAATGACTGAAACACTCTAAGTAAAAGGTGGATAAATTGTATTTTTGGTTGATATTATCATTTTGTTGGAGTAACTCAATGATTTAAATGAACTAGAGAAACAAGGAAGAAGAATGATATTTTTATTGTCCGTTGTTTGTAAGTTAATCATATGAATGCATGAATTGTCGAGGGATGTGCTATGCAAATGTATCATCGATGACATTCAGAATTCACATATTGAAATGATTAATCACTGCATGTTTATGCAATGAATTCTCAGGTCATCTTGGTTCAATTATACCTAGATGCTTTGGTTCACTTGCAATATCAAAAATCATGAAAGTAGTACTCAGGTCGTCATTGGTCTAACATATACCATTTATGCTTGTACTCACTTTCAACATCCTAAAAAGCTCTATGATGATACTAAGCACAAAAGTACTGTTAAAATGACAATGGTATGCATATAGTTGCATGATAAAATTAGATTGCATTCATAATTAATTCTTTATCTGCAGAGTGATTGTTGCATAAAGGATTCAAATTAACAATTATATTTTCTACAAATATGATTGAGTATACTTGACATTAAACCAAAAATCATCAAAAGCATGAAAGGAGAATCATCTCATCATATCATAAATAAATACATCATTCATTACATTATCGTCCATCAACATCATATCATTTAAATAAATACATCATTTTCATTACATCATATCATTCATTACATTATTATCATATGCATATGATCAAATTTTAACCCATACATCATTTGTCATCCATAAATTGTATCACAAAATTTACACCATTCATCCATTATCGTCCATCACAAAAATCATCATTTTTTTATCAATATCACATTTAAAATAAAATGCATTTACCATTCATACATTTCATCATATCATAAAGGAATAAATTATAGGTCATCATTTAACATACATACATCTCAAATCATCATTTAGCACATCATAAGATCCATACATCATAGATCATCATTTAGAACATCATACATTATTATTCATAACATCCATAAATCATATATTATGCATATGCATTCATCTAGAATCATCACATGAAATAAAAGAATTCATGACATGATACATCATCACATTAAAATAAATGCATCCATCATAGAATCATAAACCATCATAAATAGAAATCACTGCATATCATATATCATCAAAGTCAAGTATACAAGGAAGTCTGAAATAAGAAAAGATACATAGTTAGAAATAAGCTGAATCGAAGTATACATCATATCTCAAAAAGAATATCTCGAAATCACAAAATGGCATCTATGATCCACTGCTACCAGAATGAGCAGGCCCAATAGGACCTATACCACCACCACCCCCAGAAGGACCAAGATCTCTAGGATCTCCTTATGGAGGCTATGTCACACTCTCACTAACCAGATCTCGATGGGGGATAGCTAACTCTGCGATCGGTAGGCACTGCATCATGATATCTACCCTAGTAAAATTTTTCTTCTCGGCCAACCTGCAGAACCTCTCTCATATAATCTGCAACAAAAGTACCATCGGCTACTCTTTGTAGTGTCTCAGCCCTCTCCTATGCCCTCTTGGAAATCTATCTCGCTCAGCTATCAAGGTATCAACCTGAGTCTGAACAACTACCAAATGTCCCTGTACCTATGCTAATGCCTGGGCATGAGCCTATGCCTGAGTCTGCATCTGAGTCTACGTATGTACCAACAAACCCTATGCCTGTACCAACTGTCCCTCCAGAGTTTGTACCTGTGTCTATATACTAGAAATCTGCCTCTAATGATCAACCTATGACACTGCCACTGCTCGCTTCTTGCAAGGCCCACTCAATGATGGTCCAACGCTGACTCGACCAGCCCCTTTGCCACCTCCAACAACACCATCACTATCATCACTATTGCTTTCATCATTTCCACTCTCAGTAATGCTTCCTGACTAAGTATCATCCCCACTATCCTCATAACCCTCGGCAACATCATCTTCCATGGGTAACGGTGTTGGCTCATCAGGAATAGTAATACGAGGATGTGGAGATAATGCCAAAAATGTTGTGTACTCCTCTATCATGGGTGCCTCTACAATATCTCTGTGCAACTCCCAGGCTGATGGCTACAGAGTCCTGTACCCCTCTACTAGTGTCTCATATGATAGGCATGGCCCCCAATCAGCTACATCACTCTGTCGTCGAGCATAATGGGCTACCCCTTGAGGTATGCATTGTACAATGCCATACTACCTATACACCCGCTGCAATAGAAATATCTCCAACACAAAAGGGGTCCTGATAATCAAGTACATGGAATCACATAGCTACCCAAGCACTATGTCATCCTCATCCCACTACTCATAGTCCAGATATGACCACCAGACAACACTCTTCATTTCATCCAAAACTTGTCTCCAATGCTCTAACTTACCCATCCGAGCCTGAGTAAGTCTACCTTTGTACCTGAAAACATAAGGTCTACCTGCAAGTCTGTCAAGAACTGGAAATGGTTGAGCAATGGAAAAATTCTCCCATGTCCACACCTATAATAGGGTCATCCCTTCTGATAAGCTACGTGCTCCCAATTATACCACTAAATGTAAATTGTGGTAGAGATGTGCTAACATACACATCCTCCACACATATCTCATCCCATGCACAACCATGCTCTACAAAATCCAGCCCCAACCTATAGAGAATCCCTTTGACCTACGATCAAGACAAAGGAAACCTCCAATGAATCCAACTAGCACTACTGGTAGTGAAGTATATGCATCGACTATCATCTGCCACTAGACACTCGGTCCGACAATTTTCTGATCCTAAAAGACTCTATGAAGAGCATATCTCCCACCAGCCTCATGTGAATCATATACAACAATCTCTCCCATAAATGGAATCCGCAATATCCACCACACATCCTCAGGTGTGACTGTCATCTCAGTGGTGGGTAGATGGAAAGTGTTATGGTCACTGTGCCACCGCTCGACCAAAGTAGTAAGAGACCCTAATTAATCCTAATCTAGGGAATATCGAGTAGACTAGTAAGGCCACATCGACCTATGATCTAAATCTCATCTGGAGTCAGATGAGGAATCAAATCGGTGGTCCAAGGAAACCACTCTCACATCTGGAGAGTACCTAGATCCTCCTATTTACCATAGAAAATTTTAAAATCAGTGCACTATGTCAAAAATCAAAAGTCAATCTACTATTAGATCCAATCAAACTCTAGTATGAATTTTTGATCAAAATTCATGAACAAACATCAACAAACCTCACCAATCATGAGGTTCATCACAAAAATTATCTAATCTTGCCTATCATGAGGTTTATCATATACAAATCATTCCTCGCCTATCATGGGGATTATCACAAATAGGATTATTTCTCGCCTATCATGAGAGTAAGTCTTATTAAATCATCAAAATCAATCATTAAGGAATTTGGATAATCAAATCATACCAAACCAAAGAATGGACATGATCGAAATTAATGAAATCAAGGTTAACTATGTCAAAATCTTCAATTCTGACATGGATGCGCTAAAACAGGTACCCAAAGTGCTAAAACTCAAAAGTGCTACTTTATCAATCAAATGCGCTAAAACAGGCATCCAAAGAGCTACTTTACCCGCAACGCTATTTTGGCACTTTGATGTGCTATAATAGGCATCCAAAGCGCTACTATGCTCGAAGCGCCATTTCGGTAGTGCTTTGATGCACTATAACAGGCATTTGAAGTGCTACTTTACCCAAAGTGTTGTTTTATTGCATTGATGTGCTAAAATAGTTCATCAAAGTGCCACTTTAATCAAAGCGCTATAACAGACCATGCATGCACCAATTTACCACATCAAAGTGCTAGAACATTCTATGTGCTAAGATCAAACACAAAGTGCTAAATCATGAAAGAGCTAAACTATATAATGAGAACGCTAGAGAAAATAACGCAAGCACTAAATCTCAAAGCACTAAAATAGTTTACAGAAGTGCTACACTGGAGTGCAAAGCACTACAACGTGACATTGATGCACTAAACTAAAGAAAAAACATTAAAGCATGAAAAATACACAAAAATTGAGAAAATTAAAAATGTGAGGTGGATTACAGGTACATACTAGAGATCCATAGGCAGTCGATCATTGGTGATGTTGCACGTGCTCAAAATGATGAGTGTGGTAGGGGATAGGCATCTTGCTCTTGCTGGCTGAAATATCTCTATCACTAGGTGTTGAAAGTCAAAAAGTGCAAATGAGATTGAAAATGACCTTTTGGACTTTATATATATTTTTGAAAAGGGATTTTGGTGGGTTTTCTTTTATTTTAATTAATTTTAATTATGGAATTAATTAAAATTCATAAATGGGCTATATTTTCTTCATCAATGTCGGGAGATAAATTATTTCTTCATCAGATCCTCATCAAATCATCATCAAATCATCATTAAAATTCAAAAGTTCTAAAAAATCATCAAATCATTAATTTATCTCCCAAGAGGGCATATTATCGGCAATCATCTGAAAATCAATATTTGGGGCATGTTTGGGGCATGCTGAATTTTTTTCATCGATAATGGTAGTAGCAGCAAAATTTTCTTCAAAGCAATGTGTAAACACATCACTTCAAAGAGGGGGAAAATATATAAACCTAAAATTCATCTAGAGAATCCAATTAGTTAAATACGAATTATTTGATTAATTATCCTAAATTCTCCTACTATTTGAATAAATAGAAATATTTATTTATATAGTTCACATTCACATTCACATTTAAATTCTTCTAATTCTTCTTTTATCTCATCTTAATTAAATAAACAAAATTAAATACTTTGTTTCATTTAATTATCATTTCCCTATTTTATTCTATCACATAAATCTTAAATTAATTAAATAAAGATCAAACACTTTATTGATTAATTACCATATTCTTTTATTTAATTTTTTTAAACAACTTTTATAGTTTGTTTTATTAAATTATTTATCCCTCTTTTTCTAATTTAAATAAATCAAAATTATTTAAATAAAGGCATAAGGAATATTCCTCTATATTTCCTCAAAAAAAAATTAGATATCCTATGTCTAATTTATGTCAAAATTAATTGATTGAAACTTCACGGGAAGAATTGGAGACAAATTGCAAATTTATCTCTCAATCCTCCATCAGTCCTTCCTCTTCTCTTGCCTGGTGTTTTCATGGGTAGAGACAATCTCCAAAATCTTCTCAATCTCCTCCATCTCTCACCGTTCAATCCTCCAGATTGAATCCAAGCCTCTATTTGTCATCCCTATGCATTTCTACAGCCAGTAAATCTATAAATAAAGCTTCATTCAACCAAGACAAGGGCCTAGGATCCTAGGTTATCAAGCTTATACACTCTTACTCTATAGGCATTCAAGAATCCAAGCATCCAACATTCTAGTTTTCATATCATGGTTGCCTCCTGTAGCTGCATTTATTAGTTTTCATGTCAGTCCATGCTATATTAGTTTCTTTTATCATTTAGTATTTATCATATTAGCTTCATATCATTGCATCAACATCATTTTGTTCTTTAGATTGTCATTTTAACAGTTATAGTGTTATTTTAATCTGAGAGAACAATAGCTTAATAAATCTTTGAAGATAGGAGACAATGAGACGCTTTCAGTAGATTATTAGCTTGATCTTTGATACAATGTTTCATTAAGAAGTTTTTTATTCCTTTCTACTTATTCAAACTTACAATAATATCTACAAGATTTTGTCTATTTTAGAGTTTACTTTCGCATGCAAATGGTATTTTTCTTTTTCTTCTAATTTTTAGTTATCAAAAGGGATAAATGGAATTCAATGAGGTATGCTTAAATTTTAATGAATGAATAGTGGTTATCAAAATTTGAAAAATTCCCTTTAATTTAGAATTGGAAATAAATTTAATTGTGTGTAATGTATATTTGTTTATTTATATTTTATATCGAATTTTTTTTATTAATGATTAAACTTGATCAATTGAAATAAATTTATTTTCCTTCTCTTGCATCCCCTGATTTATCTTTTGAAGTTTCTTTAAACATTTGTTAGTTAGTGTAGACACTTAAAAATGTCTTGATGAATCACATTGGCTAAATAACATCATTTCGTCCTAAATACCCTCATTTTGCTTAATTGATTAAATTATACTAGCTATTTAATTAATTACCTCATTTTAATCTATTAATCTGATTTACCTAATTAGGTTAATTGATCCTCTTTCATGATAACATTTCATCTTATTAAATTAAATACATCAAGTTATTTAATTCAAATCCCTAGAGTCCTCTTATTTAATTAAATTACCCTAAGTTATTTAATTAAATGCCATATCACCTTCCCATTTTCATTAAACAATTTTATTTAATGAATATTGTCTTAATTCCCCTAATTTTCATTATTAAAAATTTGTTTTAATTATAAAATTACTAATTCTCCCAGTTGCAAGGGAATATTCCTCCTTTGCACATTCCTCCAAAAGGGGAATATTCTTTCCTCTTTTGCATAATTAAACTTTGTTTTAATTTATAAAATATATATTTCCCCACCCATGATAATATTCCAAAGCATATTCTTTCTCTTCACTCATTTGAAAAAAGGAATATTCTTACAAAAATTCATGTGCAAGTTAACTCAAAACTTCATGTGTAAGTTAACTCAAAATTTCTTGTGCAAGTTAACTTGTGACCTCTTGTATAGGTTAAAAGTGTGTTTATTTGAAGGAATGAGAACCCTTGATTAAATCTCATCAATGATTCTTATCCCTTGATGAGAATCCATGATCCATCCCTCCAACTTCTTCCATCCTTGACCACTGATTATCCTTTTGATCTCAACCCTTCATTTCTCATTTGCTATCATATAAATAAGTCACTATTTGGAGGCAAATGGATCCATATTTTAACATCAAATTTATTCTATTAAAATCACTTGCATTTACACTCACATTTAACATCATTTTAGCTTTATTTACTTGCATATTAGCTTAACTTCCATTAATGGCTTCCATGATAACATAGATGCATACATTTAGCTTATTTGTTAATTAGGATTTTAATATTTTGAATCTTTCATACATTTAGAGTAGATTTGAATAGACCCATATTGATCATCTTAGCATAAATCATGTTAAAATAACTTCCATCATGTTCATTTATCTTTAAATCATGTTTTCATACACATCTATCAATGGTTTCATTAATTTTATACAATAAAATTTATTGAACCAAGCTCATTATCCAAGGGATTGGGAAAGGGTTTCCATTCCATATCAATGTGACACCACTCCCCCAATAGGGTAAGTTTCAATGTCTTAGATTAAATTTATTTCAAGCTTTCATGATTTAAAATGTTAGTTTTAATGACATCTTTGTCTTTGTTTACAATGAATGATCCTAGTGAGATTGATGCTTATTGGGTTAAATATGCCTCAAATTCGTATGGATCAAGTGTAGTTAACCTATACTATGTCATTGGTCATATTTTGGCACTAGAAAGAGGGAAAATTTTATTGTTTTGTGTTTTTTTGAAAACGTTTGGGTTTAATCTCTTAAATGCATGATTTTCCTTAATTTTTAATGAATTCTATATGACTAATCTTAGAGAATGGTTGTTGGGATTTGAAGGTCTCATGTTTAGCTTTCAAAAACATTTTATGATTTCAAAATTGATGAATATTTGAGTTTTTTTTCATTATATCAAGTTGCTTTCCATCATTAATTTTGTTTTCTTTTTAATTTTGGGCTTAATCTCTGAAATGCATGATTTTCTTTAATTTTTAAATGAATTTTATATGACTAATCTTGCAGAAAGGTTGATGAGTTTTGAAGATCTCATGTTTATCTTTCCAAGACATTTTACAATTTGAAAATTGATCAAGATTTGTGGAAGTTGTCATTATCTTAGTTGTTGTTATAATCTAATTTTCTAAAAAAAATTCTCAAACAATTGAAAGAGTAAAATGAATTAGCTTTCAAAGTTGGATAAAATTGAGCCAAACAATCTCACATTTTCTTTAAATTTTGAAATGTGCTTTAAATTTTTGATTTCATCTCTTTTCTGACATGTCTCTAACTTCTTGTTTCGGTTTTTAGACTAATTGATTTTTGCAGGTTTGGACAATACAACTTGAAGAAAAGAAGCATACTATTACCATTTGAACTATAGTTGTAACAAGTGTTTTGAAACTTTTGGGGAAATTATAACCAATTTGTAATGATTTTTTATTTCATGCTTTAGGACCACACTAATTTTTCATTTGGGTTTAAAAAGAACGCTCAAATGGGACTAAAATTGAACCCTCAAGTTTCATCATTTTACTTTGGATTTAAAATTGAACAAATAAAACTTAACATTTCGTTTGGTTCATAAAATGAATTCATCTTAGCTTTAGAGGTTAAAATTAATGAGTTTTTTCTTTACTATAACACACTTGTAGTGTGTATCCAATCCCCTTACACTTCGTGCGATCTTGGGTGAAGAGAAACACTCCAAGTGTACTTCGTTGTTTGTATGCACTTATAGTACATATCCAATCCCCTTGCACTTCGTGCAATATTAGGTGAAGATAAATACTTAAGTACACATTTATTCTTTGGGTTTCCCTTAAGAGAGGACTTACTATGAAACACCCCGCAATGGGAAACTCTTAGGCAAGTTCTTGCAAGCATGTTTATTAGAGGCCTATATTAAAGTTTTGGAAATTGTGAGAAAGTACCTTTTATCCTAGATGACATAACATACTGCACCTAGTACCATGAATTAAGTGGAACAAGAATAGTAGTAAGAGCCTTAAGTGGCAAAGTGGGTGTGTATATAGCTGGGTGTTCTAAATTTGTTACTAAGAACCAAATTATTTAATTACCAAAAATCCTTAATATTTTTTGGTGCAAGAACAGTCATTCTGAAGCCACCCCTAATTTGTACTATTCATTTTTGAAACAGAAACATCCTTTGGATCTTTAGATCTTGAGGATTTTGAGATTTGGTGGTCCTGAGAAGTGTGTGTCATGGAGGGGAGCTGGTGTCACTAAATCTCTAACTATTTGCATTGTCTCATTGTTTGGAGAAATCCAAGTGGGGAATCAAAAAGTATTTCCAGTAAATCTAGGTGGTAAATGATTGTGATTCAATTTTATACTTTCCTTGGTTCCAAAATGTTGCAAACAAACATTCACAATTTTCCTCCAAATTTCAAACCCTTTGGTCTAAGTATAGATACCTTTTTAAATATCCTTGATATTAATGTTTATCCTAAGGATTTCTATCCTTAGATATTTCTAAACATCTTGACTTATATCTTAATCCATACTTCCCAAAGTCAACATAAGCAACTATGGCTTCAACATCATGATTTTCACAAAATGGACCTTGTGAAATTTATGATGTTTTCGACATAGACATTTAGTTTGAGAACTTAATTAAGACAAGTGGTTGTGGTAAAAATAAACTCAATTAAGCAAGCTAAATTGACAAATTGAACCTCATATGACCATTTGGAGATTGATCCCTCTCATTGAACAACCAAACCTTACGCCCGTTACCGTTCAAGGAAAACATTGCAAAACATTGAGTCCAAATTCTATTGTCAAAACCATTAGGTCCTATTTGCAAAATAATTCGAGTCTTATTTTACAAAAATTATTGATTCCTTAGGTTTTTATCACTTTAGAGGTATATCATGTTTCTCACTACCTTGGTCCTAGAAAATAAAGGTTCACTCTAGGTCAACATTGGGTCAAACATTTCATTCACCCCTTCATCAAAATTCACTCTTCACTTTACCAAAATTTGCGGAAAAATTCAAATACACCAACATTTTTTGACTTAAACATCTATCAAACTAATCCCTAACTTATCTACTTTGTATTTTAAATGTATCATTTTCCATGCACTTAGTTAAGTTAGTTATCATCTTTGAGAAATTTTATCTTTGAGGCCATGAGTCTACCCTAAATATTTCCAAGTTCATAAACATCCTTTATCCAAACATCAAATAATCAAAGTCAAAAGTGTTGTCCCAAAATGTTTGCCAAGATCACTTCCCCCATATAATTCATGTTTTCATCTCCCATTATCACCATTTCTCAAAAAATACTTAGAGAATTCCTTCTACCTAGATTTCAGTCAACTAGAGAGTTCAAACATTATAAATCTCAACACAAAACTCCCACAGGTGACCCAAAATTTGTGGTAAAGACAATATCACAACACACGAGAATAATTGAGAAAACCAAATTAAAATTCACCTCAAGTGACCCCAATCCTCAAAAATTTGATCCAAGAAGTCAAGTTACCTCATCACAATAACCCTCATCTCCATCAGGGTTGTATGAGATAGAGGATGTCATAGACAATCAATTTGGAGTTACTAGGGAATAAATCATGGAATATCAAGCCTTAGAAAACATGGCTCCAATTTCCCCATCTTTTGTTTCACAATCATTAACACAAGGCTTGATTTCATCTATGATTCAAGCAACTCCATCCCTTGTGCCAAGTTAACCCTTAACATCTAAACTTGTAGCTAGGCTAGGAACCAGCCTTGGCCTCACTTCATGTCTAGGAACAAATACAAATGTGGGTATTCACACCATGACCATTTCATTAATCACCAACCATCCCTAAAACACAAGTTGGACACCAAAATTTGGAAAACCACTTACATTCCATGATGCCACTACAACCTCGACATTGTGAGCACAACCATCTTCATCCATCAGCCCAAATACCCCAAGTGTGCCCAATGTTAACCAAGTTCCTCAAATAGGACAACTAGGGGAAGATAATACCCTCACATTAGGGAGACCCTTAGAAAGTGGTCCCAACAACCCCATCAACACATGGACACAAGTGGTTACCCAATCTGCTTAAGTCAATCAACCATCCACATCAAATGCCTCTATCATCAACCCAAATCAAAACAACACCTTGGTTATGAACCCCATCAACCAAAGAAAATAACTTCACCACATCCCAAACACAAGGAAATCCCTAAAGTATCACTCAAGTTAATCCTTTCAATTAATAGACTCAAGGTCCTAATGTGCCCTTAACATTGCAATATCTAATTGCACCATCATCATCTTTCCCCTTGGTCTCCAACATCATTTAAAATAAAATGAGACCTAACACTTACATTCCTCCACCTCAATCCACTATCTTAAAAAGGATGTTAAAACAAGGAAACCCTGGGAACCCCCAACCTCTCATCAACAACTTGCAACCCATATAAAACATAAACACCCAAAACCCATTGCAGATGTCTCAAAAATCAAACGATCCTAAATTGCAAGAATATTACTTAGCTTTATAACAAGCATAATAGGCTTATCAACAAGTCATCCAACAATAGAAAGAAGCCTTAGTAGAATAGTAACAACATCAAGTAGTCTTAGTAACACAATAAGGAAAACAAAAACAACAAGCTCATCAAGCTACCTTGGTAGCACAATAATAACAAGTGCAACAAGCCGCCTTAGTAGCACAACAACAAAAACAAGCCCAACAATCTACCCTATCCATGCAAATATCAAAAACAGCAATCCCAACAACAAGCATTTCTTTCTCAGCAATATGCCCAACAACAACAACTGCTCGCACAACAAAAAAAACATCAGGCTCTATACTATAACCCTCAACAAAAAATCATCAACCCAAACACGTTAGGAACATATACACCTACACCATCATTACCTTATTCCAAACCACAATACAAACCATACAAAACCTCATCATATCACAATACCACATACACTTCATCCACCATCCCACAATACCCACCATATGTTCCTCCACCAAACCCACAAGATGATGTAGCATCACAACTTAAGGCATTATCACATGAAATGCAAGATTTCTGAATGGGGGAGATTAAGAAGCCCCATGCATGACAAAACCTATGTCCTTATCCATTCAATAAAAACATCACAATGGTACCTTTTCCCTTGAGATTTAAGGTCCAAAAATTTGATAAACACAAAGGGAGAGGAAATCTGGTGGACCATGTCAATTAATTCAGTGTCATGTGCATGGAGGTGGCATATAATGATTCCTACTTAATGTTCCTCTTCCCATGAAGTTTAATAGGTCCTACCATGGATTGGTTTTCTCAATTGCCTCCAATCATAAATTTTTTCCAAGAAATCATTGATAAATTCATAGATCACTTCTCCTTCAATCTTGACATGGATGTAAGCTTAGAAGAGTTGTATACTTTGAAATATAACAAAGGAGAATCTTTCACCAATTTCTTGCAACGATGGAGGAAAAGAGCTAGTAAAAGAAAGTGGCCACTTCTCGTGAAACAACAAGTGAGAATTACAATAGAAAATCTAGATCCAAATCTATCCTTCCACTTGAAAATTTAGTGCATCACATCTTATGAAAATCTTGTCCTTAGAGCCCTTAAAATCAAGAGAGCCCTAATCTCATAGGGAAACACACAAGTGTATAAACATAACCACTCATCCACTAATTTTAACGAAAAGCCCCGCTATTGGACCAAGAACAAATTTTTTGCTAATGATGGTGTTATTGATGTAAAGGTGGTCTTAATTTCCCATAGATAAAAAACACCCAAACCATGAACACACAACAACCATACATGTCACCGTCAAACAATAAAACAACAATCAATGCAACAAAAACTCAACGTGGACAACAAAGAACAAACAGTTCTCCTAAATGACAATTCACTTCCTTATGGGAGCTTATGGAGTATGTGTTGAAGAGGTTGATATAGTCTAATCTTATCAAACTCCCATATTTGTCAAACTACCAAGAGCCTAAAGTCAAACCTCGTAGCTATAGTTATGATCATTTTTGTGAATTTAATCGATACAAGGGTCATAACACAAAAAACAAATTTAGCCTCAAACATCTAATAAAAGATCTTATTGAAAAAGGAGACATTCATGGCGATAAAAAATCAAGGAATAAAAATCTGAAATTTACAAAAACCCTATGCCTGACCATACAAAAGTAAAAGATTTAGGAAAGGCATCAACCTCAAAAAATGTAAACAATACCCATGATACCATAGTGGGAAATATTTATTCATCACAACATGAGGAATAATACACGCATAAAGATAATGTTTTAAAAATAGTCCTAAACCATAAACAATGTTTAGCAGTATTTTATACCATAATGACATCAAGTGGATATCATTTGTGATATCTCTCCCACATATGACTCAATAATTGGGAATGTTGAAGAAGTTCCAAATGAGCCAAAAATATCCTTTGTTGCACCCATACCTACTCACTATTGTGAAGAGTCTTTTATCAATGATTTATTATCCACCCAAAGATCATGTCAAAAAGAGGCTCTTGAGGATAACAAAAGATACTCCCAATCAAGTCAAGATCAAGAAACCCTATCCCCAGAGTCTTACCAAGATCTAAGAAACATCTTTCAAACCATATTAAACTCCAAAGATGTCCCTCATATCACCCCCAAAAATTTTCTTTCTAATGGACATATAGACGTTCTTCACCCAAAATAAGAGTCTCACACTCTTGATATTTCTACACAAGAGCAAGCAATGGTTGAGATTCTTGATTCTTATAGTGATTGTGCATCATCGGGCGGGTGCATGGAAATGGGTAACAATTTTGTGGCCACATTCAAAAAAAATTTTGAAGTCATAACACGAGAATTTTATAACATGCTCGGGTTATGGCTCGGTGTGCCAATCCTGAGGCTTGACAGCAATAAGCTAGTAACATGAGCACATTATAATGTGCTTGCATTATTTCTTGTTAAAAGAAAACAAAAATGAAATGTTGTCATTTTCATTTCGACTGTTTTTTCTTCTCCTCGCACCCAAAACCCTCATTTTTCGCATTCACGTTCTAGGAGGATCCATTTAGAAAAATTATTCACCAACAATTTCCATTTCTTTGCAATGATAGCACCACGATGGTGAGCAGGTGTGAAAGGTAAGGATTGTTTGCTTTTTGTTTTGAATTAGTTAGTTTTAGGTTGAATTTGATATATATTTGTTTGAATTTGTAGGAGATGCAAATCAACTTGCAAAACCTCAAGCTCCTCAATAGGAAGAGCAACCAAATCCTCAAGTACAAAATCCTCAAGATCAAAATCAACCACAACAACAACCTCCTCCACCAATCAATCAACCCCATCCTCGCCCTAAAAAAAATTTAATGAATGAAATTGAGAACAATAAAAAGAAAATTGAGGATTTAATCAGTAGGTTGAGTGATCCAAATGGTTCAATTGTAGAGATAATGACCTTAGCAAATTCATTGAAAGATATGCTAAAAAATGTAGATTCAATTAGCAAACAAATAACCGGATGGCAAGATAGGAGGCAGGTGGCTAGGGATTATTATGCAAATAAACTATCATATAAAGATGTAAAGGATTTAAAAATTAAAAAAGGTGATTTGTGCTCACTATTCAGTGACCCATGCACAAATAAAAATATTACCCTCAATGTGAAGAGGTTTTATATTCATTGGTTCCACCAACAACAGATTAGGGACCAGTTTTATGATAGGTGGTACATGGTCTTCGAATACCCATCGTGCAACAATTGTGAAGTCCCACAATATTTCCTTAGGAAACTATACAGTGAGTTCACATTGAAAATAATCCCAAATTATTTTGATATGAGGGATTTTCAAGGGAGAGGTGGGGGGTCATCTCAGGATAGACTCAGTGCATAGCTCCTGCAATTACAATAGGGACCCATGGATCCCATGCAGCAAGGTAGATAAGCTCTCGCTAGGCCACCTTATGAGCATGTCGTTATGTCTTCCATCATGAAGGAAAGTGTTGATGTAGAGACATTGTAGGCACTCAACACTTTGACCTAGATTGTCATCCATCATACTAGCCCTATTCTATAGTGCCATCCATGGGAGTCTTCGAGTGGTGTCCTTTGAACCCATGTGTGTCAATCTTGTGGAGCGACTTGTTCATATGACCCCACCAACACTTAGGAGGTTGTTACACAGGATCCATCGGTAGCTATGGAGATGGAGAGGGAAGTTGAAATATTGCATGAGGCATATGGCATTGATAGTCAGGTAAAAGTTAGCATGTTCATTGAATTTAATTTATTTAATTTAGATTTTGAAATGAAAGATTAACTAATTATTTTTTTATGATTTTAATAAAATTGCATGGTCACAGTGTTGAGACTGGATACACTAGCCCCCCACCTACTTATTTATACAGTACACCTATCGCTATGGTATGTAACTAGTAAAAAATTATAAATTTATTATAGGTTAATAGCATTGTTTTATGAATGGTATTTTAATATGCGATTTTGGATGTTGAATAGGCTTATATTGGAGGTTTTGAGGGAAAACTTCCTAGTGGTAGTGGATTTACTCAAACCTACATGGAGGTAATAGAATAAATAGTTTAACAAATGAATTGCACTTAATAGATTTGTGTAGTTTATATTCACATCGTTGATTACGTTGAATAACTTGTTTTATTTTTAGATGTTGCAAGATGAAACACCTCTGAATGTGACGAGGGCAATGGATATTGGTGTGTCATTCTCTCTATAATCCTCGATGGCTCTGATAGGGGAGATATGAGGCAAATGAGTAAATTTCAATTTATATTCATTGTTATAGATGTATGTTAGTGAAAAATTAAACCATTATTTATTCACGTAGTTTAATTTCTATTTGTATGGTTTATACAAGGCTTGATCATGCCTGAGCATGGACATGAGAATATTTCCCTCATGGAGAGATATCATGAGATGGAGGTAAGTGATTATTTTGTAAAATATATCATTTTTTATAATGTGATTTCTATATATTCATGTCTTTACTTATTGTAATAGTTAAAACTTCACCATGAATTAAACCCTAGGAGGACTAGTTGGAGCACTCCTCAAGCACAGAAAAAATGAGTGGCAGACCTATCGCCATATGATCAAGAAGGAAAGGGAAATAATTTATTTCCAAAGCATAGAGATCAATGACTTTTGATTCCAGAGCCCTTTGTTGTATGCCTACATGGCAGTTTTGTACATATTTTTTATTGGACATATTTGACATTGTATGCCTATATGGCATTCTCATAAGCCTATATGGCTATTTTGTACATATATTTCATACTTATATCGATATATATTGATATATGCCTACATGGGTATTTGGTTAATACAAATATATTTTATCGATGGTGTCCATATTTGCATTCTAAATTGATTTAATAAATATGGGTTATGTGTATTCAAGTGTATACTTTACAACTTACGTGTATACTTTATGACTTATGTGTGTTCCAATGTATACTTTGTGGCTTACGTTTTTTCATGCGTATACCTTGTATTCATGCATATACTTTGTATTAATTTTTGTATACTATGTATTCATGTGTATACTTCTTGAGGCTTATGTGTTTTTGAGTACTTGTGCTTCCCTTATTCACATGTACATGGTTGAATTATTCACGTGTATAATTATTAATTGGCTATCCCTAGCATTGATCATTGTTGTCCTTTATTGTTTGTCTTGAATAAAGTATTGATGCTAAACAACTTTATGTAAAAGAAAAGAAAAACGTTTTCAATTGGTATTCCATGAAATGATCCATAAAAATATTCCAATATGTTCTTGATGCGTCACCATATAAACACTTCGAAAGATTTATATATCAACTTTTTGCAATACTATTTCTTGTATACGAAATGGACTCAGGAGAAAGCAAGTTATAATTTATAATACAAATAAGAAATGGACTCAACACTATCCTAGACCCCTGAATAGGTTTATTTAACAAAGCAGCATTCTCTCAATCACTCTTCCAATTGAAAATAACCATTGGTGATGCATAGTGGCTCAACCAAAGTTGTGATTTAACACAACTTCTCTCAAATATACCCACTAAGACTCCAACATTCACTTGACTCAATAGGGTAACTCAACTACCCAACCATGGAATCTATCAAACCAGACATGACCAAAAATTGGAGCAGACTTGGAAACCTCCTAACATGACCAACCCAACTCAACACAACTCACCTTATGCTTGGGAACCACCTCTGACCTATTGCTTCCAAACAAGGCCTCATATTCCTTGCAACCTAACCAACTATGAAAATCAACAATAGAACTAGTCAAAAGGCGTTAACCAGACCAAGGACATTGGTTCTAGGCATATTATACCAATTCCCACAATTCGTCAAAGGCGCATGTCTTGAAAACAAAAGACAAAGCCATGACATGCCAAAACATAATGCTACAAGGTAGGCCTAATTAGGCTACTCCACACAAGGAATCAAGTTCCTTGGATCACCCCAACACCCCTCAGCCACAAACAAGTTCTTACAACCTTTCCAACACGTATCAAATGCTCCCAATAACCCTTGTCACAAAACACTTATGAAAATAATCAAAAATTGGATTTTACACAAAATCAAGCATG
This sequence comes from Sequoiadendron giganteum, assembly GCA_007115665.2. Classification (NCBI taxonomy): domain Eukaryota; kingdom Viridiplantae; phylum Streptophyta; class Pinopsida; order Cupressales; family Cupressaceae; genus Sequoiadendron; species Sequoiadendron giganteum. The sequence goes on along the minus strand of CM021103.1, from coordinate 237,910,898 downwards.
TCACATAGAGATGCCAGGCATTGAATGGAAAATATTTCTCTTCCACCTTCAATAAATTATATGAAACCAACATGGAATCAAAATATATATGGCACTCTTCCATTCCACCTAGATCTAGCCTTAGCACATGGTGGAGATGGAAGATATGAGGAAATTTCACTCAAAACCCTAGTTTTTGAGGGTTTCAGACCACTTGCAAAAAAATGATAAGAAATCTCCTATTCCTTTATAGTTTTGCACCTAAACACTACCAAAAGAAAGCCAACTCAGCCCTTTTTCAATCCATTTCAGCCTTGGGACCGTACATGAAAGTTACAGGTCGTACCAAGTACAGGATCAACAAGTTTGTATCAAAAATTAGAAAAACAGAGAATAGTGTGAATAATTCTTATTAGATCTTCTCCAAAAGTTCAAAAACAACCTCCATTTGATCCTATCAAGGATTTACATAGGTTTTTACACCCTTCTCTAATTGATCGACACCCTCAACTAACTAAAAACCAACTTTCAAAACAAGTAACCGTTGAATTTCAAATTTGTTGCTTTAAGCAACTTACAAATTTGCAACTTTAGACTCCTCCAACCTAATGACTACAACTAATGACCTCTAAACCCACACAAATGGCTTATAAATAGCCTTATTACATAAAAAAACTTCATTTTTGCATAGTCATATACAAATTCACAAATTTGCCTTCTAAGGCTACAAAGACAACTTCTAGTGCAAGATTGAAATTTTCACATTTTTTATCACTAGACCCAAAACTCACCCTAAAACATACCTTATGGTCTTAATTAACCTTATTCAAGACAAAGCATGCTAAAATTTCCCACAACAACCTATTGACCAACCTATTGACCATCAAATAATCAAATATTGAGGGTGAGTTGTAGGTACTCTTGCACCAATTGGGAAACAATGATCATACACATTTTGTATGGAATACTCAAACTTCTCAACCGAATTTGTATGTTTCTCTTTTCCATTGTTTTGCATGTCATCATAAGGGATCAATACGGTTGAACGCAGCTCAGATCAATTTCATGTTTTTGGGTATAAAATAGGACCATGCCTAGGATAAACCTACCTATCAGGATGCGTTGGAGCAGTTACTTTGGTCACATGAATTGCAAAATGGAAGTTTCACCACTTTGCAACTTTACACTGCTTCAATTTCACACTTTTTCCATCAAGTGAAAACTGGACACCACAGGAAAATGACTTTGAGATAAAAAAAAATTGAGGTTACTATAGAGGGGCTCAACACGATCCCGTTGGCTCGGATGGAGAGGTCGTAAGTGTCACGTTTTTCGAGTAATAGCCTATCAAAGTTTTCTTCCCTTTTGCACTTTGGACCCTTAAGGGATCGATTCGGTTGAATGTAGATTAAAGTGATTCAGCATGTTTGGGTACAAAAGAGGACCATACCTAGCGTAAAAATACCTATTCAGATGCGTTGGAATAGTTTGTTTGGTCACACGAGTTGTAGAATGAAAGTCGCACCACTTTGCAACTTTGTACTGCTTGCATTTGACACTTTTTCCATCAAGTGAAAATCTGCCACCACAGGAAAACCACTCTAAGATAGCCAAAACCGATAGAGGATTTTGTAGAGGGGCCCAATGCGATCTTGTAGGATTAGATGAGAATTTTCTAAGCATCATGGTATCCGAGTAATAGCATGTTGAATTTTACAACCGTTTTGCACTTTGGACCCTTAAGGGATCGATCTGGTGGAATGTAGCTCAGAGTGATTTCGCATGTTTAAGTGCAAAAGAGGACCATGCCTAGTGTAAAAATACCTATTCGGATGCATTGTAATAGTTTGCTTGGTCACACGAGTTGTAGAGCAAAAGTTGCACCACTTTGCAACTTTGCACAACTTGAATTTGATACTTTTTCTATCAAGTGAAAATCCGCCGCCACGGGAAAATCACTCTAACCTAGCCAAAACTGAGAGAGGTTTTTGTAGAGAGGCCCAACACAATCTTGTAGGATTATATGAGAAGTTTCTAAGCATCACGGTATGTGATTAATAGCATGCTAAAGTTTGCAGCCATTTTGCACTTTGGACCATTAAGGGATCGATCTGGTGGAACATACCTCAGAGCGATTCCATGTGTTTGGGTGCAAAAGAAGACCATGCCTAGCATAAAAATACCTATTCAGATGTATTGGAATAGTCCACTTGGTCACACGAGTTGCAGAATGAAATTCGCACCACTTTGCAACTTTGCACTACTTGCATTTGACGCATTTTCCATCAAGTGAAAATCCGCCACCACGGAAAACCACTCTGAGCTAGGAAACACCGAGAGAGGATTTTTTAGAGGGGCCCAACATGATCTTGTAGGATCAAATGATAATTTTCTAAGCATCATGGTATCCAAGTAATAGTATAATGAAGTTTGCAGCCATTTTTCACTTTGGACTATTAAGGGATTAATCTGGTTGAATGTACCTCAGAGCGATTTCACATGTTTTGATGTGAAAGAGGACCATTCATAGCATAAAAATACCTATTTGGATAGGTTGGAACAATTTTCTTGGTCACACAAGTTGCAGAGTGAAATTTGCACCACTTTGCAACTTTGTATAGCTTGAATTTGACACTTTTTCCATCAAGTGAAAATCCCCCACCATGGGAAAACCACTCTGAGATAGCCAAAATCGAGAGAGATTTTTGAAGAGGGTCACAACATGATCCTATAGGATCATATGAGAAGTTTCTAAGCATCATGGTATTTGATTAACAGTATGTTGAAGTTTACAACCATTTAGCACTTTGGACACTTAAGGGATCGATCCAGTTGAATGTAGTTCACAGTGATTCCGCATGTTTGGGTGTGAAAGAGGGAAATTCCTAATGTAAAAATACCTATACAGACATTTTGGAATAGTCCACTTGGTCGCACAAGTTGTAGAATGAAAGTTGCACCACTTTGCAACTTTGCACTGCTTGCATTTGATGTGTTTTTCATCAAGTGAAAATCTGTCACGAAAAAAAAACCACTCTGAGATAGCCAAAACCCAAAAAAAATTTTGTAGAGGGGCCCAAAATGATCTTGTAGGATCAGATAAGAAGTTTCTAAGTGAAATGGAATAATTTTTATGGGGTTTGTGTTGCTTCTCCTGTAGATTTTGATGGAAAAGGGCATGAAAAATGAGGTTTCACCCTAGGGTTTGATAAAATATTGCATGTAGAGGTTGGGTGTTTGTATTTTGAGTTTTTGTAGGTGATTTTCAGAAGGTTTGAGGTAGTTGCATGTTCTGGTAAGGTGTGGAGCCATTCATTTCAATAAACCCTCTTTATACTAGCATAAAATAAGGGTTTTGGTTTGGCATGGTGGAGTGAGTTTATCTTGAGAAAAATTGTAGATATGAGGGTTTGGATACATGATAATTGTGCCCCAACAAGTTCTAGGGGTTGTTGAATTTTTAAAGGTATGTTATTTTATAAATTAGGCCTAGTTAGCCTAATGAGGACAATGAAGAAAGTCATTTTTTATGCACATGTTCCAAGACAGTCACTATTGATTTTGAAGTATGTGTTGTAACTCAATAATAGCTATCTAGATCAATCATTTGTTTGTGAAGTCATTTGAGAATTTTTCCTCAAAACATCACTTGGAGCCACACTTTTCACTTGGAAATTCATCATAAAACCCTGTAGCAACAACTCCACCTTTTTTTCTTGAATTCCCATGCATAGATAAACACACACACACCTAAAACATCCTAAGACTAACTTACTCCACTGATCTAAACTCATAAAATCACTAAAATAGGGACTTTATTGATTGTAAATATTAAATATTACAAAAGATCTTCAGTTTGCTCGACCTTACATGCTTTATATTACTTCTCTAATCACCTAATTACCTCTTTGAGACTTTGAATACATTACATATGACCTTCACATGACCTTTTTCACACTATCTACATTTCAAATTTCAAATTTTGCAAATTTCCCTATTGAAGGAATTTAGAGAACAAGGTGCTACTGCACCAAACATGAACTCCAAAATTATAGTATTTGAGTAAATTTCATTACAATTAAATCTCAATACAATTCCTTAGGTACTTCATTTCATATATCTTTTACAATGTCAATCATACATTCAAGATTCTCTTTAAATTTCTATATCATACATGCTCAATATGAGGTTAACTTCAATTGAGTAACTTGAGATTCCCTCACTAAGCTTCACACACTCTTTTATAATGGCTTGAAATCAAAATTGAGATTTTTCAAGATCATAAAATTAAGGATTTTGCATTTATTTTTTGGATGAGATTCTCTTTGATGGCTCATAAATTAACATTTTCTACATCGAGAGATCAATCAATTTTTAGTAGTTTACTTACAACTACGCAAAGTAAAAGAGAATCCAAAATGGAAATGAAATGAAAATAGATGGAAGGCACTTACAGATAGTCATGTAAGTCTCACAATTTAGGCACTCTTGGTCATACATTTTCATTGGGAGTTCCAAGATACCTATTGTACAAAACAACTCTCATGAATAGAGTAAGTTCAAATTTGAGATTCTCTTATAATGTCTACATCATAGTTGCTCATGATAAGGTTAACTTAAAATTAATAACTTTAAATTCCCTCACCATGCTTTGCACACACTTTTCTAATGGCTTAAAATCATGATTGAGATTTGTTAAGATCATCAAAATAAGGATGTTGCATTACTTTTTAGGCTGACATTCTCTTGGATGGCTCATATATTTGTATTTTTTGTAAGGAGACACCAATCACTATTTAGTAGGTTACTTACAAATAGGAAAAGTAAAAGAAGATGATAGCATTGGCATCAAACAGATTAATGTGCATACAAGTATAAATTAATAAGAACCAATATGCATATACTTACAAATTAATCCAACAAACCATCTGGGTTTGCTCTACTCTTTATTGTGTCAAGTATTGCCTCATTATCAAACTCACAAACCTTCCACAAAGTCTTGTTCAAAGTTCTACCCCCATATTTGGTCAAATGAACATTGGATTCCATGACAAGGTTTGAGTAATGAAGAATCTTATGGTGTGTTTCAAAGTCCTAAAATAGCCAATGTTTAACACTCGAATGTGGGTACCTTCTAAACCATGTTCCAGTAACCGCAATTGAGCTTGTAGGGTATTCGCTGCTTTCTCCATCTATAACTAGGGCCTCCAATTTATTTTTCACCTCAACACAATGACACAAGTAATAGTTTTTTCCCTCTTCATTGTCTTCATCTATAATAACTACATAAACATGCCTTGCATTGATATGTGCAACAAATCTCTTGAAATTAGTCAACATTACGAATACACTATAAAGTAAGATAACGATATGGAATTTCAACAACTAAGCAAGTAGATATATCACCTAGTTGAACTAGATTTGATACATGGTCAAAGTCAACTGGTAATTCCATTTGGGTCAGGTCCAATTTTGTCAAAGGGTGATACGTGTGAAGTGGGCTAAGATAACTTGTCAACCATTTTTCAACCCACTCGCCTAACTCACAATCATTCTAGGCTTGCATTGTACATGAAGAAAAAAATAAATCCATTTTTCATGTATCAATACTCCATGAACCTACATTTGAGCTAAGGAAAGAGTGTACCTCACTCGATCTTGTTACTATACAATAGTCCTCATATGGTGCAATGTTAGTATCATCCATCAACCAAAAATATCTATGAATTGAAGTTGTATCTTCACTACCTGGACCCATCGGAGCATTACACCACTAAACAATTGATTTTGCATCTGAAAACTTTGCACTATATGTATACTTTAACTCTCCTCATGCTAATTCTCTTTTCATGCATTCTCCCACACCATCATGCTCCCCCTTTCCATGCCTAGCCTCACAAAATTTTGACATATGTTGAACCCCTATAATGAAATGCATCCTGCACAACTAGTAGAACATGCGCGAGTTCTTGAACTATGTTGCACAATTATTCGACCATATTATATGTCGGTCATATCCTATGCCCCTCTGAGCCAAACCACTATATAACATCTGGAAGAAACCTTGCACAAACTATGGAGAATGTGTGTGATCATCACTAATGTAAAATTGGTACTCCAACAATACATTCCTTTGGTCATCTGTGTAACATCATAGATTTTTCTGCAAGCATGACTAGATAAACAAAGTTAAATCCTAATCTAAAATCTAAAATCTAACAACAAAGAATGAGGAAATAAACTAAACTAATAAAACCAAAATGATCTCAGTGAATATCCATTCATCCCTTCAAATTATCTTGATTGGTCTTCTCCATTTTGCCTTTTTAGTATTCTTGCCCTCAGATTTTTGTGTTTGAATGCAAGTATAGTTTTGTTGAGTGTCTAAGCAAAATATCAAAGTTGAATCTCTCTTCTCAAAAGTGAATGATTTCGGGAGAGGAGGAATAATGATTGTGACAGGTCATTTTATAGATTTTGGGTTTTCGAATGATCGGCTCATATTGAAAGAGAGATCGACAAATGAGATTGATGAATGTCATGCGATATGAGTTATGTGTCAGATAGAACGTGAGTTAGAATGCGAATCAGAATAAGAGTTCAAGAAAGACTGCAGATAGAGACTAAGTTAGAACATGAGTTAGAACACGAGTTCAGGATCTTAATCTCCAAAACTAGAAGAAATAGACTTTGTATGCAAATGCCAAAGTTAGAACTAGAAGACTAATGCATTCAAATGCAAACATGATTTAATTAATTAGATAAAGATATTTAATTAATAAAATAGATCATGCATATGAGTTGGAACTAGTTAACTGACTAGTTGTGACAGAGAGTCCTCTCACAGAAACAATCAGATGTTGAATCCAGAGATAACTGAAGAACTAAAAATAGATCTCGAGTCAGAAGGTGAGTGAATGACTTAGATAACTAAATGATAGAGGAATGTGACATAAATAATTAAATATGAATTAAATGTTAATTTAATTCAAAATTTGAAAAGTAAGAGGCTTTAATTAAATAAATAAAGATAATTTATTTAATTGACTTTTGTAAAGGTGGAATTGAATAATTAAATAATAAATATGATTCATTTAATTAATCAAGTTGAATAAAGATTAATAATGAATTAATGAATTAATTAAAAAGGGATATTTAATTAATAGAGGAAATATGTGTTAGAAAGGTAATTAAATAATAAACATTATTTAATCATGACCAGGAAATATAGAAAATTATGTCGAATATGTACTCGCAGGCCTAGACCAATTTTCAGTATCTACAATTTGTACTATCGGATGCATGAATGAATGCTATGTGCATAAATATCAAAACCTGTGTGGAGTTGTAATATTGTGAATGAACCTCAGTTGTGGTTGTAGAGTTTAGTTCTCTGCAAATTCAACCACTGATACTATGTTGCCAACTGGAAAGGTGTCCTTGCATAGCTTGAATTGTGCGTCCAACCATTGGGCTCTATGGGTATGCATTACATACTCAGATAGTATATTTTCACGAAACATGGACATAAAATGGTACACTGGAATCTTAATAAAAAAATCACACCTTTTTTCTTGAGATCCGTCTTTTTTAGCATATGCCACTATTTTATACTTCCCAAACTCTACTAATTTTTGTCCCATCTCATTTGTGCTTTCCATATGTTGACATACTCGCATACGCTAGAAGACACTGCAACGCTCGCATGAACCATCCAAGCATGTTGTCCTATAGAATATCTATCCATCCTCTATTTCACATAATTTTTTTGATAAGAACTCTCTTGAATATTTTGGTTGAGCTTCTATGCCACAATCCTACAAAACATTGTTAGTATGCAAATCTAAACATATAGAATGATAAACATCATAATGGTTAAAGAATTCAATATGTAGTATACAACAACAAATAGTGTGTGTGTGATTTATCTTGACATAAAAAGGTTTAAAATTTTTGAAAAATCTCTGACAAATACTAATTTGAGGATAATCATTTTTAAATTTACAAAAAAATTGGGTTTGAGTCATATCCAAAAAATGCTTTGGATGTGGCTCATGATCTCGACAACCGATTCTCCTTCTTACCACATCCCTTTAATTTAGAGATGGCCTTGTGTTATTCTTCAAATAATCTTCAATTAGTGTTCTCAAGGCTTCAAAAACTTCTTTATCTTTTCGTGATAGTCTCCTCAAGAAAGCCCATAATTCATTTCAATCAGTGCCCTCAATTCTTTGTCGCCTTTGAATGGCTCTTGATAAAGTTTTTCTACTAGTTCCTATTTGGTCATTCATCTTTCTAATGAGACGAGCTATATTTTTTTGACTTCTTACCAAAGGCAATGTAATGACATGTCGGGTCAAATTACTATCCTTTGAGTGTGAGGTCTTACCCATAATCTCATAAGCATCCATTAGATTCTTCACAATAGTGTCTTCACTTGATGCATTCAATGTTCTCAACCCAAGAGTCTTCATGATGTTCCTATAATTTACAACCTGCATCATTTCAATAAATGGTTGACATCTTGCAGTCTCATTTAGCCTTTCAAAGAATAATTTCCAAATCTTATCAGCATATCTTCTACAAGTGTGCTGGAGTCTTACCTTCCATGTGCTGCAAAATATCCTCATCAATATTAATCAAATACTTTGTCTTTCTATAGAAAATTCTGCGTGGTGTTCTCCTAGGTACATGCATCTCAACATCAAGAATTTCAGCAATATTTAATTGAGATGGGCTAGATTGTGTACCTTCAATTGAGGGTGGAGAAGAAGACATACCTTGAGGTTCACATGGGGATGATGGAATACCTTCTTTGTCAAATCTGAGTGATGATGTACTCTCAACTTGAGATGTTTTGGATGGTGTCAAACAATATTCACTTGCGGTAGATGGTGTCACTTCATATTCACTTTCAGTAGATGGTTTCCCTCCATATTCACTTCTGGTAGATGTTGTCCCTCCATATTCACTTGTGCTTAATGGTGTCCCTTCATATTCACTTATTGTATAGGGTGTGTCTCCAACTATAGTATCAAAATCTATCTTACCACGATGATTTCACATCCGTGTCTTTTGTGCTACCAATTCCTTTTCTCTTTTTGACGTTGGAGGTTCCTCTTCAATTGGCTTGTTTTCGTCAATCGTTCCCAATTTTTGCTTTTCATGATATGCCGCCATCCGAACTCTCTACTTTGCTTTGAAGGTTTCCTTCTCTATGTCTATTAGTTTCCTCCTTTTCTTTTTCTTTGGCATGGCAGATAATTTTATCTATAGCATGAACAAGCATACAAAATTTCAACTTATGTCATATATATGTATACAAACTATGGAAGCATACATGGTGCAGGAGCACCATCGAATGAAAATTGTCAATTCAAGAATTTGTTGTCTAGGCGTTAGGAAAACATAAATGCAAAGAATTACTATGAATATTTGAAGGAATATCATCAATAAATAGGCTAGGTAATGTTGTTTGTGTGCAGGGGAGGTCTAAAAGGGTGTTGGGCATGAAGCCATAGAGTGAAATTTTGAGTTTTCCATGAGATTTCAAGTGGTTTTGATATGATAAAGTGTGTTTTGTGTTGGGGAAGCGTGATTTATTGTTGAATTGAGTTTTTTCAGACCATTTTAGACCTTTTTAAATTATTCATAAGATTGTGTGAGGGTTGTATGTGGTTTTTCAATAAACCACTAGTTTCTTTGATAAAAAGGAGGGTTTTTGTTGCATGTGAAGATGGGTAAAAGAAAGGTTCTTGTTGTTTTGAGTATAAGATCTTGATATATGTTAAATAAGGTCTATGAGACCACTATTAATATGTATTTAGTTATTTTGAGTCATTCTAGGTGTTTAGGGGGGAGATTTGGCTTGACATATACAAAAAAATACATTTTTGGCAAAGTTGTCAATAGATAAGTTAGTTAAGAAGTTACAAAACAAGTTAGATATTTTGGGGGAGTATGTTGTGTTCCTAGAGTCAGGTTGATGAAGAGTTTTGGGAACCCAAGATAAAAATTGACACAACTTCTCTCAAATATGCCAACCAAGACATCAACCTTCAATTGACTCAACAGGACAACAGGGTTACCTATCAACCATGACTCTTCATTATGAATCCAAATTGAAATTTGATGTAGGAAAAGAGTTTCAGCACCATCAAGATGTCAACATATTGAAATTAAACCACCTACAAAATAAGATCAAAAAAACTCTTCTAAAAGCCACTTTTGACCCAAAATTGCCTTGTAGGCTTCACAAACCAATTTTAAGGATTTTTCTCACAAACCTCCCAAAACACCTATCAAAAAAATGATTGATATAGATATCCATTTTAGTGGTATGATACATATAAAAAATCCACATAGTACTCGTTTAAGACACTTTTCTCAAAATGAGAAATTTCACTGTTTTAGGGCCCAAATTAGCCAATTTTACAAAGGGACCCCCTCAAGAACCCATCACCAGGCCTCCATGATGGAAAATTATCCTGTATTAGGTTTCAAAACTAAAAATTATCAAGTTTTTAGGACCCCAGGTACTCATTCCATCAACAAGTTTCAAAACCCTCTCTAAAACCTAGGAAAGAAGGGTTTTTAGGCCTCCTTACTGAAACTCTACCTTCCACAACTTACTAAATAAAACCAACTACCTAGACACCTCTATATAGGTCCCCCCAATCTTAAGGAATCCTCATCTTACCTTTTTCAATGCTGCACCCCTCTTTCTTAGGTCTGCACCATTATTTTCCATGAGAAAATAGGGTATTTCCCCTTACACCAACATCATTCATGAGGAAAACTTAAAATTGTTCTTGCGTACTCCTAAGAAAATCATAATTACATCCTACATGGTCACCTCACCAATTCACAGAGAGCACAATAGGTGGGATTCTATCTAAGACATTAAATTTCCCTCAAACCCTTGAGTCCAAGAACCCGGTTTCTAGAAATTTATGAATTCCACGCACAAAGTTAAATGAAAACCTCTTCAAATAGAGCCAAATTAAATTAGGAACATTCCTTTATAGAATAATATCAATTTCACACCAAGACCTTCATTTGTCTTAAAAATTGCTAACATTGACAACTTTTGCTAAATAGGAAACATTATGCAACTTTGTTGTCCAAGACACCTAAGTCCACTCAAACACCTTTATTTCATCCCTAATAAAACTTCTAGACTCTTGTCTTGCACTTCCATTTACAATTTGAATAATTTTCCTTCAAAAATTATATGGCAAAATTGGCAATTTTCCGAAGCAAGAGTGTATACTTGCACATTTGATCACCAAACTCACAAAATCCCTAAATACATGAAAGATTAGTCTATGTAGACCTTATTTTCAATAAGAGCTATGAAAAATAATATAAAAACTCTTCAACTCTCCCAAAGAACTTAAAATAAATTGTCACCAAAGTAAATTTTGAAACATGGTTGTAGGTGCCCCTGCACCACAGGTTTGGAATACAGTTGAGGGAAGCATACTGAAAAGATGAATTTTGGTGAGATATTTGGAATGTGTATTTGGTTTATTTTAATCAATAACATGTTGATTATAGTGTCTTGGATGTCTAGATAAAGGCTGGCAGTTACCTTCCATGATTTGTTGTTATTTTTCCATGTAAGTTGCAGCATTGAGTTCTGCAATTAGTCAATCATGAACTGAATGAATGGTTTTAAGTTTCTAATCAAGTTTATGCTATGTTACAATCAATTTTATGATGGTTAATCTATTTTTGAGTCTGAAAAATAGTTTAAGCCAAGTTCTAATGTTTTGTGGAAATGTGAAATCAAGTGAAATTGAAGGATTTTGATGAAAAGATGACTGAGTTGGTTGGTTGATCTTCTTCAATTTAAGTTAGGGTCAGAAGTACCCTTGATGATTTGTGGATCCTGGTAGATGCTCTGCATTAGGTTTAAAATGGTAATTGGAAAGTGTATATAATTGTGTAATTTAAAATATGCATTGACAACCTAAGGTTATAATGACAAACAAACAATGATCAACATGGAATATGCAAAATTAAAAAATGAAAGAAATCCACAATAGAATGAAAGAAAATGTGTATAGACTTCCCATACCTTCAAAACCAAAATTTCAAATGGAGGAGTTTAACCCAATTATGTAGCCTTATCTTCTTCTTTCTTCAAACTTCACAACAATTTGACTTTTTCAAAAGCTTGTTCCCCTCCAAACTTCAATTGTATATCAGTTTTCAATGGGATTGAAACTTGAATATGTCTTTCAACATGGAAAATTTTCTATTTCATGAAAAGGTGGTAGAAAGATCATGATAAAGGTGGTGGAATGTGAGTAACATGCTTGCGCACATCACAACATCATCAAAAAGATACTTTTTGTCAGAGCACACACAAAACAAGGAGAATATGCAGAATGTGGGCCTTGCCATCATGGGTATATAGATATGTTTTACTGTTTTTAGTGGAAGATAAAATGTGATCGCATTATAATGCGAGCATGTTATAACATGAGCGTGTTATTTCTTGCTAAAATAGTAACATCTCTACTTCTTCAAAACACAAGTGTGTTATATGTGTCAACCCCTAAACCTGCAAATGTACAAGAGCAAAAAAACACATTAGTTGTTAGATCAAATGCATGTAAACAAGTATGAGAGATTCCCCATAAAATCCATCTATTCAAACTAAATTAGGAAATGAAGAACACAATAAACTTTAAATAAAAGAGATTCAATCCTAATTAAGCTAATAGAATGATGATCTTATGGGGGAATTGGTGCCAATGAAGTGTTGCAATTGGCCCTTTCCCAATTCCTAAGTAGAAATGGTGTGTGATTGAGAAATGGTCAAATCTCCAAAGAGATTTGAGCATAGCCTTGTTGCAAATATTGAAATATGATTAATAGTTGATTGAAATGAGCAAAATTGGCTCTCAATGTGAAGAGATTAACTTTGCATATGATTGTGGATGAGAAATGAGGAGAGAAGCCTCCTTTTTATAAATTTCAATTTGGAAGAGAAAGAAAGGTTTGAGCAATGTGGGACTATCTTTCACTCCAATGGTTGAATGCCACATGTCAAGATGTGAATGGTTAGTGATTACGCACATTTTGGCCAAAGTGCCAATAAATGCATAAATTGAATTTGAATTTTGTGAGATGACTTGTTGAAGAGGGAAAAGAAATGAAGTTAATGTCACTTGGCTCAAGGCCACGGACATGTAAGAGGTTTTAAATTCCTTGTTGGGAGGACTAAGTCCACTTGGCCTTTTTCAATTCAAATGAGGGAATATTCCCTTTTCATGCCATGTGAGGGAAAATAGAGATTTAATAAATCAAAGTAATTGATTTATTGTGCAATTTGCATTCTCTAGAGGATTTTAATGAGAGCGATTAACTTAATCATGGTTTTGATTAATTTTAATGAAGAATTAGATGATGTGACAATTTTGACTTGAATTTATGAATTGATTTAAGTCAAGAATTGAGAGGAAATGATTTATTAAATAAATGATTTGATTTATTTAACTCAAAGAGGAATATGTTAGATTAAATCAAATAAGGTATAATTTATTTAATTTAATAAGAGGAATTTAGAGAATTTAATCAAATAAAATGATTTATTTAATTAAACATAAATGTAAGGTTAATTAAATTAAATTGATTAATTTAATCAAAGGAGGTGATAGACTTAATCAGATAAATAATGATTCATTAGATTAAGGGATCGAATTACGATGAAATGATGAGAGTGTGATTTCAAAGGAAATGATGTTAGTGATCAGGATCAAGTGTGCCAAAACTAGAAATGTACATTTTCCATGTCTACATTTTTCCCCTCTTTGAAGAAATGTACTTGTTGCATTGTTTCAAAGAATAAACTACTATGATAAAAGGCTCATAATTTTTCTCAATTTTTTTAGATGCCCCACTGTTGCCCCGGTGGAAGGATAATGCTGGATATTGCCCCCTCAAGAGATCAGACAAATTTTTTGATTTTTTGGATGATCTTGTGAAAAAAAGATGACAAGGTGCTCGAGAGGCTAGAAATGCCCCAGAATACCTAGAAATAGGTCAAGATGCCAAAAAAAAGATGTAATACGGCCCTCAGTTGGATGAAAATAGGATCGAGGGACCAAAACCCTACTTGAAAGGTGAAATTAGGTCAAAAAACCCTAATTTTTAGGCTTAAATAGACCTCAAGGGGTCATTTTCAATACATTTTTAATCTTAAACCTTGAAAATTTTGACACTTGAGCTCTGAGACTTGGTTGCAATAGCATAATGACCGCTTTCTCTACACGTGTCATAGTGGGTACGAGTATATCAGCAACCAGTTGCTGCAGGACCTGTGATATGTACCCTTATCCGACCATTTGTTTTCTCGTTATTCATGCATTTATTAGGTCTTAGGTACGTTCAAGGTGGCACGACACGATATAGTGCCACATAAAATGCACAAACAGGGCCGCGCGGTCCTATATAGGATTGCGTGTGCATAGAGCGTTGTGTGACATAGTTTAGGTTTTAGGATTTTCGGTCAGCAAACTCAGCTGCTTGCACAAATAGCACCGCATGAGCCAGTTTTCCAAATTTGGGTGTCAAAGTCTGCCACACGGCACAGTTTGGATCATTACAAACTATGCCACTTTTGAGAATAGTACCACTTTTGCTGTTTCAAAAGCGAAAAGTGATACGGACAATAGATTTTCTTTAGGGAAACTGACGTAGCTTCTTTCCTTGTGCAGGAGAGTCATGAGGTCATTCATTTGAGGGAGCACCAATGGCCAGTACTTGAGAGATTACAGGATATCCACATATTCCTTTAGGAGTAGCTTGGGATGCTTGGTCTATGGCACGTTGCGTATGTCCGTCCTATTCGAGCACATCTGGGTATGATGCATGCCTTGGCCAAGCGGTGGCACAATGAGATGTCATCTTTTCATCTTCCTACTGACGAGGCTACCATTACTCTTGAGGATGTCTGGCACATCCTACGACTACCCATTCATGGAGAGTGAGTGATCTATGATTTGGAGGAGGGTAGGGATGCCTGCTTTGGTTTCATGGGTATTGACGAGATCATCCTTTCCGATGGTCAGATAGATTTGGAGAGGTATCGGGGTATAGCCCCTACTTACAGCCTGACTGTGGCCACCATTATTTCTAGTCTTGTAGCTCTTGATTGGCATAGCCAATATTTCAGTCCAGGTTGGGGGTTGGCATGGCAGCAGATGTGTGCTTAGCGAGTATACTTTACCTGGGGACCAGTACTACTGGCCTCCTTGTACCGAGATTTGCATGAGTTCGCCTATTTGGATTGTCGGGCTCTTGGGATTGGATTGACTCTTCTGCATATTTGGGCATGGGAGCAGATCCCAGTGCTTCACTCGATTATGACACCGATCATTATAGATATTGATCCTATGGTGTGGCGGTATGGCAGGGTGAGGATTCACTTCACTCACATGGGTACAGATGGTATCGCCCATTAGTAGCAGATTTTGGATGAGATGACAGTGTTTATATGGAGGCCATGGATGGGTATAGAGCCATGGTACGATGATGCTGAGCAAATTTTCTTTGCTCACCAAGACAGGTTCATGCAAGGCTAGGAGCACATTATGATAGAGAGGTACCTTCCCGACAGGGTAGCCAGGCAGTTCGGTGAGGTGTAGGATATACCCGATGGTCAGTACATGGCACTCTTCATGCCCTCAACTAGAGAGACCGCATGGGGATCGCTTATTCTGAAATATGAGGTAGTTTCCTCATTTAGAAAGTTAGTGGCTCGATTGTGGCCATATGATCAGGGGCCAACAGACGTAGGGGTGACTCTAGCCTACAGGGCATGGTTTAGACCACTAGTGAGATTGGCAGTTCCTGGGATAGTGCTTCCACATCGAAGGACCAGAGGTAGGTCAGTAGGCAGAGGTCAGGGAGGTGTACCACCGGTGCAACCGGTAGTAGGAAAGGATGGGCAGCCTCAGGTAGTCCCACAACAGCAGCCAGTAGTATAGCTGATAGTACAACCAGCAGCATAGCCAGATCCACAGGATGCATAGATTCAGTAGTTGCAGGGCTAGGTATAGGTTCTGACAACTGAGTGAGATGAGGCCCGACAGCAGGTTGTTGTAGTTATAGCGGAGAGAGATCTAACACGATCCAAGAGGGATCAGGAGATTGGACTACGAAGATAGTTAGAGAGTGTTGCTTCCACATCCTGGGGCCGATCAGTTGACATTCGGGAGTACAGAGAGGCTGAGTACTATCGGCAGCATTATCAATAGGCAGTACCATCAACCAGTAGAGTCCCAAATTTCTCCCAGTAGATAGGGAGGCGGCTGATAGAGGATCACGGTGAGAGGTAGGCAGGGGAGGGTGAGAGCCACAGTCAGCAGGGCTAGCCCTTTTGATCACAAGAGAATTTGTTCCATTTTTTATTCATGGGCTGCACTATTTTGTCTTTATTGTACCATGTATTCGATGTACACTTGATCCGATTTGTATCATAATAGTATTTTTGATGATATATATATATGAGATGATTCACTTTTTATGATATGTATGGTGCAAATGTATGATATGCAGTTTTACTATGACGCTATGAGATGTTCCTATTCTTATGCTTATGCAATGTGATGTATGGATGCATTTCTTTTTGTATATTTTTCATGCTTTATGGATGTAATGTATGTTAATGATGGTGTAATGATATGCAAATGGAAATGGATGCAAATGATTGTGTATGATTCAATGATGTAATGTTTTTTTTAGATGTTTAGAATAACAAAATTATATTATTCCTCCTAACTTAAGATAATGATATGATGCAATGTGATTTCAATGCTAATGATCTAGTGAATGCAAGATGTATGTATTGGCGATGCTTTAATTACTATTGTGATACCATGTTAGTGTGGAGGGAAGATAGAAGAATTTAGAATTAATGAATTAGTTAGGACGATGATGGTGATTTGTATTGCTAAGAATTGGGATTTTCAAAGGGTCAATTACATTATGTTTGATAACACACATAAGTACGATACATCAAGGTGTAAAGGACCAGGATGACATGTTCCTAGTGTGATGGACTTTGACTCAACCAACAGATAGGAGTATTCTTGTTCACACTTACCATACGTACTCCGTTCAGGATATAGTTTGGAAATTCTAAATATCTCAGGCCAAAACACAAGAAAGAAAGCTTTCCTATGTGGTCAATAAGATATCTAAAACATCCTCCTTACAAACCAAACAAAGCACGCATGACTAAGTTATCTTACAAGAGTATCCATCAAGCATAGCAGATAAAAAGATAATGATCCTTGCCCCATTCCTTTCTCTCTAAACTTGTTTTGTTTATAGGCATCATCGAGAGGTCCTTGGAATGGGCGCAAAATAAGATAAGCGATAAAGGACTAAATAAAGAAAACCAAACAAGCTAATGTTCTTCATACCGCTAGCCAATACTAACTACTATGGGGTGCCTGATGCTTATGTCCATCGTAGGAAAGCTTCATCCTAGGACATGTTGTGATTAGAGTTTTGGTGAGACTAATTGGGTGATAAGCTATTGATACTCTAAGTTGACCAACTTGCTTGCTTACTGACTTAGGCTTAAGACTCTAACAATTAAGCATTCACTTTGGAACCTACTAAACTTGTTTCTGACTAACTCACCAAAGGGTGAAAGTGACGATTGATTTTATTATGAGTGATGAGAATCGCAAGTGAAAACAAGATGAAATGGATGCACCATTTTGGGTTTTTTCAAATATTTTGAGGCTATTTTTGAATTTTTGAGATGTTTTACAAATGTTTTGATATTTTCAAGATTTATGACAAACAGACTAACTTAAAGACCTATCCTAGGGGTCTCGGGAGCTGATCCATAGATTATCCTTGCCTACATTATACATGCAGAGACCACGTAGTTCGACTGACGATAAAATAACTTGATGATAAGATGGACAAACGGATTGCCATTTTATTACTTAAAGGACTGACTTAAGATGCAGACTAGATGGGCAAACAGATTGCCAATGTGACGGATGCCTAAGGACTGACCTTACTATCTTAGGGGATGATCATAGATCAACCTTGCCTACGTTCAAGCTCAGAGACGACGTAGTTCGACAAGGTGAAAGATTGACAAGACTCAATGATGAATTTTTTCAAGATTTTCTAATATTTTGACATGTTTTTGTATTTTCTGAATGATTTGGATGTTTTTGAATTTTTTGACATTTCGAGAAGATCTCAAGAATATACCCGACTTTGATCTAATACCAATATAGGAACATGCCCCCAGTGTAGTATGATGGACTACTTCGATGAAGGTAGGATGAACTGACCTTAGGAATATGTCAAGTAGTACCATGGTGGAATGTGATATGGGCATCAGCTCAGGCTATGGTATGAATGTGAGTAGATGGGTGGATGGATGATTAATGAAATGTGATGGAATGGATGAGTGAGTCATGCAGATCTTGGTGTATGGAGAGTGCTTTATTTATGCTTGGCGCCTGTTTGCTAGGTTTTCACCAAGGTACTTGTCCAAAGCGCCACTAAAGTGGTTTTCACTAGAGGACAATTTTTTTTCTTTACTATTTTCAATCCTTTTTCTGATTTTTGTTTTGGATTTTTGGATTTTTTTGTTGTCGCCAAGATGCCTGCTTGCCAGGTTTTCATCAAGGTAACCATTTTTTCAAGACGTTTTCCACTTGTTTTCGCATTTTTTGGTTCTCTACCCTGCAATATTTAGGCATAAATTTTTTTGAGGTGATAACTGTTCATGGGCTCCTGTAGAGGTTCACCTTCTGGTGTCGAAAACTCATATGCCCCTGATTTATAGCTTGTCGTGATGATGAAGGGTCCCAGCCAGTTGAGCTCAAACTTTCCATTTGTATTTGGGTTTGGCATGTTCTTTTGGTTCTCTTTTAGCACAATGTCACCAAGTTGGAAGGTGCATTGCCTGATCTTCTTGTTGTAGCTCTATTTCACGCGATTCTAGTAGACCTGTACATGATTTATAGAATCCATTCACCATTCATCTAGTAACTCCAGCTCATTCAGTCTTGTAACTCTGTATTCCTCATCTATGATGAAGTTCTGCAAAGATATTCTCAAAGATGGGAGCTTGATCTCAATTGGGAGTATGGCCTCTGATCCGTAGACTAGGGAAAATGAGGTGGCACCTGTCGACATGTGAATGTTGCTGTAGTAGGCCCATAAGGCGGGATTTAGCTGCAAATGCCAGTCACGACCAGAGTCATTGACTGTTTTCTTAAGGATTTTCAGAATGGTTTTATTTGTAGCTTCTGCTTGGCCATTGCCTTATGGATAGTATGGAGTGGAAAAGCGATGTTTGATTTTGAATTTTTTGCACAGGTCATGGACATCCTGATTCTTGAAAGGTTTCCCATTATCAGAGATAATGGATTTGGGTACACCATATCGACAAATGAGGTAGTTTAGGATGAGCTTGGATATTTTATTTCCAGTGACGTAGGTCATGGGAATTGCTTCAACCCACTTTGTGAAATATTCGGTGGCGGTGATAATGAACTTATGGCCATTAGATGAGGTAGGTAAGATTTTACCAATGAGATCGAGCCCCCACTAGGAAAAGGGCCAAGGTGTTACAATGGGATGTAATTATTGAGCTGGTGTGTGAATGAGGTCTCCATACTATTACAATTGTAGACACCTTCAGACAAAGTCATGTGCCTCTCTTTCCATTGTCGACCAATAGTACCCAGTTCTTAGCAAATTTTTAGCCAAGGTCATTCCACTTAAGTGTGAGCCACATGTGCCATGTGTACCTCAATTAAAGAAGTCAAGGCCTCCTCAGATTTTAGACAACGTAACAAGGTTCCATCGATGCTTCTACGGAAGAGGGTTTCTCCTAGGATGACAAATTGTAAGGACCTTTTAACAAAGGTTTGCTTGAGGTTCAAGGAAATGTTGGTTGGGAGGATTCCTAATCTCAGATAGGTGTAGATGTCATGATACCAAAGATCACAAGGACCAATGATTTTACACGCGTATTTTGACTCTGGTACCTTGAACGTGGGTACGAGAAGCTGTTCTATGAGGAATTCGTGTTTCGAGATGTTGCGAGGGATATCCAGCAAGGACCCAATCATTGCCATTGTGTTAGATACTCTATTATTTTCTCTCGATATCTGCTCGAAAGTGATGTCAATAAAAGATTCCTTGAGTCCTTCTACCACCTTCTTGTATGGCATGAGCTTATCATCTTTAGTTTGGTATTCACCGTTGACCTGGTTAATAATAAGTTGTGAGTCTCCATAGACCTTTAATGCCATGATTCACCACTATGCTACAATCTTGAGACCTATGGTTAAAGCCTCATATTCTACAATGTTGTTTTTATAGGGGAATGCCAACTTGTAAGATCTTGGTATATAGTCCCCTTGTGGGGTGATAAAGAACACACCAGCTCTTGACCCATGTTGCATGTGGGAGCCATCAAAGTATAGTTTCCAGTGGTCCGCTATGCTGAGATTGAAAAGGGACTCATCCAAAAACTCTGATACAAGCAAGTTATCTATGCAGAGGGGAGCCTCTGCTAGCTAGTCTACAATAACTTGTCCCTTGACCGCCTTTAGCTCAAAATAATCAATATCATGTTTAGATAGTATCATAACCCATTTAGCCATTCTTCCTGTAAGCATTTCTTTTAACAATAGATATTTGAGGGGGTCTATCTTGGCAATCAACTTAATTTGATGAGTTAGCATGTAGTGTCTCAATTTTTGGGCTGCAAACACCACTACCAAGAAAGCTTTTTCTATTGATGTATATTTGAGCTCATGCCCCACCATTATTTTGCTGATATAGTAAATGGCCCGCTCGGTTCCCTTTTCATCATGTTGGGCTAAAAGGGCACCAAGGGCGACTGTCATTGCTAAGATGTATAGAATCAATGGCTTCCTTATGATTAGTGGCATCAACACAGGTGGTGTAAGTAGATATTCTTTGATTTTTTTGAATGTTGATTCGTACTTGTGGTCCCACCTAAATGCTACTCCCTTGTGGAGCAGATGTGAATAAGAAATCTACTTATCTTCCAGTTGTCCTATGAATCTTCGGATGGACTGGAGTCTACCTTGTAATCCTCTGAACTGCTTTAATGTTCTGGGTGCTTCCATATCAAGGATTGCTTTTCCTTTTGTAGGACCCACTTCTATCCCTCTCATTGATACTATATATCCCAAAAGCTTCCCCGATTGTACCCCAAAGACACATTTCTTTGGGTTGAGTCTAACCTTGTATTTTTCTAGCCTATCAAAGATTGCACCTAGAGTTGCTATGTGATCCTGTCTCTTCCTTGATTTGGCCAATATGTCATCCACATAGTCTTCAATAGTTTTGTGGATCATGTCATGGAAAATCAGTTTCATGGCTCTTTGGTATGTAGCTCCTGCATTATTTAACTCAAATGGCATGACATTCCAGTAGTAGGTGCCCCAAGGACATGTAAAGGTTGTCTTATGTTGGTCCTCCTTTTCTATCATTATCTGATTGTATCCCGAGAAGCCTTCCATTAGGGACAACATCTCATGTACGACCGTCATGTCCACTATCATGTCAATGTTGGGTAGCGGAAAATCATCCTTAGGACATGTTTTGTTTAGATCTCTAAAGTTTGTGCAAATGTGGATGCCCCCATTTGGTTTTAAGCCTGGTACAAGGTTAGATACCCACTCTAGATAGTCAATTGGGCGTATGAAGCCAACATCTAGGAGCTTTTGTAACTCAATTTTAATGAGCAAGGCTATTTGTGGGTGCATTTTTCTTAACTTCTATCTAACTGGCTTCGCTCTAGGGTAAACAACCAAATGATGAACTAATACTTCCAGATCCAGACCTAGCATGTTGACGTAGGTCTATGCAAATTTTTCATTTCTTTCTCTTAAGAATTTAGCCAACAATTCTTGTTCTTTTGTCTGAAGTGTTTGAGCATAGAATGCGATTTGCGGTTTTGTTTTTGTTCCCAAGTTGACAGGGTTGCACTGCTCTGCTAGGACTGCTGAATTTTTTTGATGTAGAGTAGTAGGGGGGAGATTGAATCCTTCATCCTCCGGTGCCTCAGAGAGGTTTTCACCATTGGATGCATCCTTTTTTTTTACTATTGTGTGGTTAGAGAGTGTTGTAGTGTGGTTTTCACTCAATAACTTTGAGCTTATTCTCGATATTTTCCTTTTGCAACTGAACGACTCAATCATCTCCCCATAGTATGCTTGGGTGTCCAATGTGATGTTGAAGCTTGCCTTATGATCCCCACATGGAATTGTATCCCTTAGTCCCATGAATTTTGAGAGTGCCTCATCATTTTTGAATGAGTCTAGAATTGGCGGTCCTCGTTGATTGCGATCAATGAGTTGAGGGTGTACTAAGGTAATTCAATGGGTTTGTTGGTTTGACTCAGTTGTGGAGGTACTAATCATTAATAGGGTGGAATCCTCAAAGAGCCTAGGGATACCTCCTAGGGTATCATCATCATCACTACTGGCACAAACATCAGTGACGTCAAAGGTGAAATTATCAAGTGGGATACCTAGGCATACAGGTGGTCTAGGAGTGGTTGTTGTTACCTGAGGAGAGGACCTGAGTACCCTTCTGAGAGTACCTCTTCCATGTACGATTATACTTAGGGGAATATACCCAAGGCCAAGGTTCCACATTCTTCTTTCTACAATAATGGGCTCTAGCTATCCATCACTATTTCTTCCAAGGCTTTCATTCCTGTTATAGCCCATACGAAACATCATTTGCAGTCCTCTACTAGTTTCATCTATGGGTAGGGTGGGGGTGGGCCTTTCATCTTGGTATAATGTGTTTGAGATGTCTTCCTCATCCACATTTTCTCGATAGAGATCCCCCAACAGTGGAATCTAGAAGAGTTTTCCCTAACAGTGTGGACAAGTGTTTCAGCTGGCTAAAGTTGTCCATGCAACCTAGGAGATTGTGGTAACTCTCCTACAACAAATTCATTCCTTTTCATTCTATAGTCGCCACATCCATTCTCCTGAATCATGTTTTTAATTTCGGATATGTCAGGGATGGCGGGTGTCTCTATCGTAGAAGTGGAAGCAAGGTTGGCTGGGTCAATATATGAAGTGGACGGGCCTTCATCATTCTTTGGTACTTGGGGGCTCTTGTAAAACTTGGCTTCCAAGTTTTTTCAGTAGGCAAAAGGTTCGAGATCTCCATATATAGTGACCTCTTCATTTTGGTGTGAGAACTTGATACATTGATGATATGTTGAGGCAACTGCCTTCATTCCGTGGATCCATGGGCATCCAAGGAGGATATTATATGGTAGATCAAGGTCGAGGACCTGACAGGTGATTTCCATGGTTGTCGGTCCCACTTGGATGGGGATTTTGATAATGCCTTGAGGCATTCTTTCTTGATCATGATACACCCTTATCGTGATACTTTTTTTCTTATTAATGGAATCCTCGGCGAATCCCAATTTCTTTATGAGCATTAGAGAAAAAAATTTAAGGCCTGCACCACCATCCACCAAGACCCTTTTGACTTTCTTTTTATGGATGAGTACTTGAAGGTGGAGTGCGTGGTTATGAGATGGTTGCAAGGGTAAATCTTGGTCAGAGAATGTAATGAGATTTGGGGTAAAAATGTTACCCACCATAACCTAGAATTGCTTTGTGTCGAGGGTGGCAGAGACGGTGGACATAGCTAATGCTTCATCAAGGATCTTCCTATGGATGCAGAGATTTTCAATAGTTCCATGATGGAAATTTAGGCGAAGGTTCTCTTCAGTTGGTCAATGAAATTGTAATCATAGGGGATGGCTTTTGTATTAGAAATGGGGGTCTTAGCTAGTGCCCCAACAATGGTAACCTTTCCACCATGTGTGGTGACTCCATAGTCGTTGTTGGCTCCTTTGACATTTATGATAGTGACCATTTCATTGACACATCTAACTATCTCCTCATACAGTAGATTAGCACTAGCATAATTTTTCTTTCCCTTATTGTTCCCTTGATTATTTCCTTGGTTGTGGTTTGGCATTGAGTTTGTGTATATTTTAAAATCTTGGTTTCCGGTTGGTTGCTCGATATTGATGATCTTATGCTCGATGAGGTCTTGGATTATTTTTTTCAGCCTCATGTAATTGGCAGTGGTATGTCCTTTGAATTTATGAAAGTCACAAAGGAGATTTTTGTTATACCATGGCGGCTTGGTCATGGGTTCCGCATATTGCTCAAAGTTAGAGATTTTGATCAAGTTTTCCTTGACCAGCTTCTTCATTATGGACTCAATTGATTCACCAAGAGCTATGAATTTCCTCTTAGGGGGATACTTTCCTCGGGGAGGTGGTCCTCCTTGATTACCCAAGTTTTTGATTTGATTGGTGGAATTTGGTCGTTGTTGTGCTACTACCGCATTAGTCTGCACATTGTTGTGATTATGATTTTGTGGTTGATGATGGGTTTGGATGTTCTGCTTGGGGGCACTGATCACCACTTTAGCATCTACCACGTCGTCGTTCGTGATATTTTTATTCCTCGACCATGTTCGAGGCTTATCATTATAGTTGTTGGGTGGGTAGTTATTCTATGGTGGAGTGAATGTTGATGCGCCTCCTCACGTAGTAAGGGCTCTTTCGATGTTGAATGCCTTTGGGATAAGTTGATCGTAAGATGTGATGCATAGCATTTTCAAGTAGAATGCCAAGTTTTCATCTAGATTGGCTATGATGGTGCAAACTTGTTGTTCTTCTAGCATGGTCCATTTTATCTGATTGGCCTTGGATTGCCATATTTGCAAGAATGATGTGAACAACTCTCCTTTTCTTTATTTGAGTGTTGATAGTTCTTCCAAACTAACATCTGCACCCATGTTGAACGTATAGTTCTTAAGGAAAGCTTCCATGATTTCCTTGAATGTTTTAATGCCCGTGGGTAGGCGAGAGAACCATTCCATGGCTAGACCAGTCAGACTATGGGGGAATAGTCACATTAGATACGTGTCATCATATGCAACCTCCATGCAATGCACCTGAAATTCCCTGACGTGGTTTTCAGGGTTACCTGTTACATTAGACTAGTCAAATTTGGGGATCTCGAATCCCTTTGGGAATGGTATCATGGTGAGACTTTTGTCGAAAGGATAAGGGCACAAGTTGCCCGGTGTTCTCGTGGTTTTTCCTGCTTGTAAGTTCAACACTTTTTGCGAAAGAAGTTTGAGTTGTGTTGTGACATCTTTGCTTGGGTCGGGAGGTTGAATGAATGATTTGTGAGGTGTTTGAGGTGTTTGATGGGTGGGAAGAGTACTAGTGGGTGTTTGTTGCAAGCTCTGTTGTGCATTCAAAGCCTGATGGTATGCCTACATATGTGTCAACAACGCTTTTTGTTGATCTTGTTGTTGTTGTTCCAACAATGCTTGTTGCTGGTCGATTTGTTATTGTTCCCATGAAGCCTATTGTTGGTCAAGTTGTTGCACTAACAAAGCTTGTTGTTGGTCTAGCTGTTGTTGTGCCAACAAATCTTGTTGTTGGTCGAGCTACTATTGTACCAACAAAGCTTGTTGTTTGGCTTATTGTTGTGCTTGAAAGTCTTGCAGGGCTTGTTGGTATGATTGCAGATGGATTGCTTGTAGATGGATTGGTATTGGGCTTCTACCTATTGCAAGGCTTGCTTGCTTGTGCTTGTGCTAGAGCTTGAGCTTGTGCTTGTGCTTGATCTTGTGCTTGTGCTTGGTCTTATGCTTGGGCTTGTGCTTGGGCTTGAGCTTGTGCGTGAGTACTCTTGGTTGGTTGGTCTTTTGAAGGGTTTGGATTAGAGTGGTGAATGAATTTGTCATGTTGGCTTTTGGTGGGATTGGTGGTGGAACGGGAATCAAGCCAACCATTGTGACCGGTGAAAGGGTTATGGTGGTGGTTGGGATTTGGGTTGTTGGGGGGGTGGTTGAGAAACTTGGTCCTTGAGAGGGTATGCTTTTGGATATTTGAGGACCGAATGATGCGCTTGTCATAGTGGCTTGGATGGTCGCCACTTATTGTTGTGATGTTGCGGGAAAAAAGATGGAATTCAATGTGATGTTCACATTTCCATGTTCTGAGAAACTATCAATGTTTAGGGGAAGAAACCCCACTCTGAGTCGTGATGTGGTTGTGAATGGAAATGGGGAAGAGATGGTATGTTGCCTTCGAAAGAAAAAGTATTAGCAACATCGGTTGTTCCAAACAAACCACCTTCTCCTTGTGATAGAGAAGTTTGTATGTTTGGATGATAGGTTGGTGAGGCATGAAATGAAGATGAACCAGCGTGATTGTGGAATGTGAGTGGAACATATGGGTGTAATGGGTTTACTAGGACAGAATTATCCGGTGTGGTGGTGATAGCCACCTCTTTTTTGGTCACAAGGCGATGTTGTAACTCTGAAAACATAACACTTCCTTTGTTCCCAATTGGTGAGGTCGGTGTGATGGCTGATGTGATGTGAGGTATTTCTTGATTGATATTTGACATTCAGGCTGCATTTTTAAGGGGCATATCCATACTAGTGCTTACGTCAAGGTTGAAAGGGTACTGCACCCCTCCTTCTGCTAGCGTGTTTAAGTACTTGAACATGGCACTAACAATTTTGTGGTTCTCTCAATTTTGAACCATTTTTGTCAGTTCAGATTGTGTCATCCCCATGTCTTCATTTGCGATGTCCTCTTTATAACTCTCATCTTGAGGATTTTGTGATGATAAAGGACAGTTACTTGGGGGATTTCTTGATCCTGCAAGGTTTATTTCAGAGGTTAACTGACTCATGTCCATAGAAGTTTATATTTCACTGATATTCTCCATGTTCTTCTTGTATTGTGATCTTGTTTGAACCATAAAAAATAGGGATCATTTGATCCCACCCTTTTAGGCCCAAAAGAGAAGAGCTAGGGAAGTCAAAGATCAAAGAAGGTGGTAATGATGATGGGATAAATGGATGAAGTGACTGAGTGAAACCTTTTGGAGAAATTTTTGAAGGGTTTATGCTAAAATTGTTAGGACACAGTTTGATCGTGATGGTTTGACTATGTGTATTGAGCCAAACAAGATTGTAGTGAAGTCGTAGTCCCTAGGAAGTTGTGTTATCCTAGGGGAACTTGCACAAGGAGATGAATTGACTAAGTGCATTAAGTCAATGTGATTGCGAACTAGTAGACCTTAGGAAGTTGTTTTATCCTAGAGGTACATTCATCTAAGAGACTTTAACTATTTTGGATAGGTGTGTTAAGCCAAGACAAGGTGATGTTGGTTTAGCCCTTTAAGTTTAGCATGAGTGATTTTTCTAGAGTTCCCAGGAATTTTGTTGATGGAATGAGATTTGACTTGATGGTAAGACGGATGAAGATGATGACTTTGATCCTAGACTCGAACCTACACACAACTCTCTTTACAAAACCTCGGTGTTGAAGAACACGATAGACTTCCTATGAGAAGAAAGCAAACCTTTTGAAAAGGTTGGGATTTTGTTGATAGTAGAACGCATAAAAAATTGTACTATTCCCTAAAGCCTTTTTATAGAAGTTGTACACTAGTCTTTCCCTTACTTCAAGGAGAATTTCAGGGCATTTTTCATGGGCTTTTAGACTTATCCTTTTGAACTTTGGTTTTGGAATCTTGATCTTTCGAGAAATCATTGGGAACAACACATATGTGGTTCAATTTGTCTCTTTATCTTGGCTTAATGAATTCCTTTTATCAAAGACACTTGCTTGCTTATGTTTTAAACTATATGTCTAATGTCCCATTCTCTTTCTCATCCCACAAGGTCCATTATGTGGAAATCAAGGAAAATAGGGCAAAAGTCTCCTATGTTTAACCTTATTGAAGACAAATGACGATAGAATTCAAGCACTTAGAAACCTCTAAGGATAGAATCCCTAGGGAAAGCAAGAGTGCTTAAATTCGTCAAAAGTATTTGTCTCCTCAAAGGGGTTTGAAATTTGAAGGTCTTGTGAATGTTCATTTTCAAGTGTTTTTGAGAACCACGCAATGTGTTCTTTTCTTCTAAGCACTTTTATAATCCTAGGATGATGAGGCAATATCTTGTTGGCTTCCCACTTGGATGAATCCAGTTGCGCATATCTTGTGTGAATGGCTAAATGCTTGACCACACTGTCTACCCTCAATGGCACACACTTCTTAGGTCAGCCAAGCATTAGTACCCATGAATCTCCCATGGCATACCTTCCATTTCTACAAAAAAACTGCATGTATAACGTGGGGCAGCTTCAAAGGATGTGACCTTTTGCACCAACAAGATAGATAAGGTTTTGGCCTTTTTATAAACAAAGGGTTCTAATGCGGGAATTCCATTCACGGGGGATTATCCAACATCGGTGAGAGTCCATTTCTATCCATCTCATTGGAATAATCCTCGTGATTCTTGAACTTTCCCCAAGAATCCACATTTATATACCAGTTGGAAGTCACTTGGCTTTAGCGTGTTCCCGGTTGGGTCATTCCCTTGGGTGAGTAATTTTTCCCAAAAGGTAGGCCCTCTAAGATAAACAAAAGCAAATAAACATATTCGTAGTTCGATCAACCTTTTTTAAAAAACAAAGAGAGAACACTCGCAATAAGTTTACTCACACTCACATGTTTTGTTCAATTTTTAAAAATGCCCAAATTGAAATGTGGAGGCAATATTTTATGCAACTTAGTGTCACCAAAAAGACTTTTGATTCTCAAGATCATCATGAAGTGCGAGAGAAGCGCATATGCCCTTTTAAATGACACTACTTTGTAAAAAAGAATTACAAAGCATGAAAAACACATGTTCAATTTTAAACTCCTCAAAGAAATGATGAGTTATTTTAAAGCACCAAATGAAATGTGAGATTGCCTTGTTCAATTTTTAACCTTTAAAAACAATCTAGTATGTTTCTCTAAGGTTATTTTTAGCCCCTTGGCAACTTTTGAAAAGAAATTTGATTGTTTATTTTAGAACCCAAAATAAATTTAGTGTCCTAAGATCAATGAACTTATCAAATTCCTTAAAGAGTGTTGAAAAACACTTTGTACAAAATGAGCATGGTGTCATAATAAAAAATTTCTTGTTCTTTTTAAACCCAAAGTGAATTTAGTGTTCCTAAGGCCAAAAATATTTAACAAATTTCTTAAAGAGTTTTGAAGAACACTTTAGTGTTTAGAAGCACTTTGGGTTTGGTGAACATGATGTCATGATGAACTTCTTCCTTTGCTCCAACCTACAAAAATGACAAAAAACCAGAGAGCAAAAAGACAAAAAAAAAGGTCAAAGATTAAAAAATCCTAAATTTAATAAGCACATGTCAATTTTAAATCTCACTATTTTTTCATGGCATAGTTTGCAGAAGCGGTGCAGTTTGGGGTGAAAGCGGTGCTATATAGCGACGCGTGGTTGACTTTGGGCAACGCTCTGCAGAAACAGAGAGTGCAAAAGTGGCATGACAAAGGTAAGCGGCATAGTTTGGAAGTGGCTTGGTTTGAAAATTTAAATTTTTTAGGCGAGAAAGATGAAGTGGTGGAGTTTGGAAAAAACACGGTGCGATACAGAACCATGGTGCTGAAGGCAATGCAGTATAGCACTGCGGGGTTAAACGTGTTGGAGTTAGGAATTTGAAAAAGTGACAAGTAGGGAGAAAATGTGGTGAGGTTAGGAAATTAAGCACAGGTCAGTATGGCACCACTTCTCTAAAAGTGGCAAAGTATTCCGCTGTGGTGCAATATGGCACCACACGGCTGTGTTTCCTATGTCTGCAAAAAAAATGTCAAAAACTACGGAATTTTTTAAAAACGTGATTGAATTTTTGATTTAGCCCTCCTTCTAGCGCCAAAATGTGAACCCCTAAATCTACAAATACACAAGAGCAACAAAAAAAATTAGTTGTTAGATCAAATGCATGTAAACAAGTATGAGAGATTCCCCATAAAATCCATCTATTCAAACTAAATTGGGAAATGAAGAACACAATAAACTTTAAATGAAAGAGATTCAATACTAATTAAGCTAATAGCATGATGATCTTATGGGGGAATTGGTGCCAATGAAGTTTTGCAATTGGCCCTTTCCCAATTCCTAAGTAGCAATGGTGTGTGATTGAGAAATGGTCAAATCTCCAAAGAGATTTGAGCATAGCCTTGTTGCAAATATTGAAATATGATTAATGGTTTATTGAAATGGGAAAAATTGGCTCTCAATGTGAAGAGAGTAACTTTGCATATTATTGTGGATGAGAAATGAGGAGAGAAGCCTCCATTTTATAAATTTCAATTTGGAAGAGAAAGAAAGGTTTGAGCAATGTGGGACTATCTTTCACTCCAATGGTTGAATGCCACATGTCAAGATGTGAATGGTTAGTGATTGTGCACATTTTGGCCAAAGTGCCAATAAATGCATAAATTTGAATTTGAATTTTGTGAGATGACTTGTTGAAGAGGGAAGAGAAATGAAGTTAATGTCACTTGGCTCAAGGCCAAGGACATGTAAGAGGTCTTAAATTCCTTGTTGGAAGGACTAAGTCCACTTGGCCTTTTTGAATTCAAATGAGGGAAAATAGAGATTTAATAAATCAAAGTAATTGATTTATTGTGCAACTTGCATTCTCTAGAGGATTTTAGTGAGAGGGATTAACTTAATCATTGTTTTGATTAATTTTAATGAAGAATTAGATGATGTGACAATTTTGACTTGAATTTATGAATTGATTTAAGTCAAGAATTGAGAGGAAATGATTTATTAAATAAATGATTTGATTTATTTAGCTCAGAGAGGAATATGTTAGATTAAATAAAATAAGGTTTAATTTATTTAATTTAATAAGAGGACTTTAGAGAATTTAATCAAATAAAATGATTTATTTCATTAAACATAAATGTAAGGTTGATTAAATTAAATTGATTAATTTAATCAAAGGAGGTGATAGACTTAATCAGATAAATAATGATTCATTAGATTAAGGGATTGAATTACGATGAAATTTTGAGAGTATTATTTCATAGGAAATGATGTTAGTGATCAGGATCAAGTGTGCCAAAATTGGAAATGTACATTTTCCATGTCTACAATATGAAATATGGTTTTTTAAATAGATTTATTTTCTCCTGCTTTGTCTATACCCTCTACCCTAATTTTATATATCTCCCAAGTACTCTTATAGTAGAGGAGATAGAGGTGAGTGTGTGTGTATGTGTGTGTGGGAGAGAGAGACAGAGAGGTAGAAAAAGATGACAAATATAGATTAGAGCGGGAGGTGGGGTTGAGGGTATAATTGTTTTAGGGTTTAAGGGTTCAGGGTTAAAGGTAGAGGGTGTTTGGTTGAAAGAAAGAGAGTGGGAGAAAGAGAGAGTGTGAGATAAGGAGAAAGAGAGAGTGGGAGAGAGAGAGATAGAGAGAGAGATATATAGAGAGAGAGGGGGGGAGGGAGAGAAAGAGAAAGAGAAAGAGAAAGAGGGAGAGAGGGAGAGAGGGAGGGAGAGGGGTAGAAAGAGATAGTGGGAGAGAGTGGGAAAGGGGGAGAAAGAGAGAAGAAGAGAGGGAGGGAGAGGGGGAGGGGGAGAATGAGATAGTAGGATATGCAAATAGAGAGGGATGGAGAGATAGATTGGGAGAGAGATAAAGGGTAGAGGGTTAAGAGTTAAGGGCTTAAAGGGTTAAGGATTTAAAGGGTTAGGGTTAAGTATATATGGGAGATAGATAAGAGTGATAAAGAGTGGGAGAGAGGGAGAGAGAGGGAGAAGGAGAGAGGGGGAGGTAGAGAGAGTGGGAAAGAGATGGGGAGAAAGAGATAGCGAGAGAGAGAGAGAGAGAGAGAGAGAGAGAGAGAGAACAAGAGGGAGTGAGGGAGAGAGGGGGAGAGTGGGAGAAATAGAGGCAAAAATTTTGAGAGTGGGAGAGAGGGAGAGTAGGAGAGAGATAGAGGGTAGAGGGTTAAGAGTGTAAGGATAGACCCTCTTAATCCCTCAACCCTCAACCCTTAAACCCTAAAACCATTAAACCCACTTAGTAAATTCTCTACCCTAATCCCTCAACCCTCTTTACTCTTAATCCCTCAATTATTAAACCCCTAAACACTCAACCATAAACCCTCAACCCCTAAACCCTCAATTATTAATCCCTCAACCCTTAAACCCTAATCCCTCAACCCCTATACCCTCTAAAACCCTCAACCCTCAACCCTTAAGCTGTAATCCCTCAACACCTATACCCTCTTAATCCCTCAACCCTTAAACCCTAATCCATCAACCCCTATACCATCTTAATCCCTCAACCCTCAACCCTCAACCCTCAACCCTCAACCCTTAAACCCTAATCCCTCAACCCCTATACTCTCTTAATCCCTCAACCCTTAAACCCTTAAACCCTAATCCCAACCCCTATACCCTCTTAATCCCTCAACCCTCAACCCTCGACCCTTAAACCCTAATCCATCAACCCCAATAACCTCTTAATCCCTCAAACCTCAACACTCAACCCTTAAACCCTAATCCCTCAACCCCTATACCCTCTTAATCCCTCAACCCTTAAAACCTCAATCCTTAAACCCTAATCCCTCAAGTCATATACCCTCTAGATCCCTTAACCCTCAACCCTTAAACCATAATCCCCCAACCCTTATACCCTCTTAGTCCCTCAACCTTCAACCCTACCCCCTTAAAACCTAATCCCTCAACCCCTAAACCCTCTCAATCCCTCAACCCTTAAACCCTCATCCATCAACCTCTATACCTTATTAATCCCTCAATCCTCAACCCTTAAACCATAATCCCTCAACCCCTATACCCTCTTAATCCCTCAAACCTCAACCCTCAACCCTCAACCCTCAACCCTTAACCCTCAACCTTTAAACCCTAATCCTTCAACCCTTAACCCATCAACCCTTAAGCCCTAATCCCTCAACCCCTATACCCTCTTAATCCCTCAACCTTCAACCCTCAACCCTTAAACCCTAATCCCTCAACCCCTATGCCATCTTAATACCTCAACCCTTAAACCCTGATCTATCAACCCCTATACCTTCTTAAACCCTCAAGCCTCAACCCTTAAACCCTAATCTCTAAACCCTTATACCCTCTTAATCCCTCAACCCTTATACCCTCTTAAACCCTCAAGCCTCAAGCCTCAACCCTTAATCCATAATCCATCAACCCTTATACCCTCTTAATCCCTCAACCCTCAACCCTCAACCCTTAAAACCTAATCCCTCAACCCCTATACCCTCTTAATCCCACAAGCCTGAACCCTTAAAACCTAATCCTTCAACTCCTATACCCTCTTAATCCTTCAACCCTCAACCATCAACACTTAAACCCTAATCCCTCAACCCCTATACCCTCTTAATCACTCAACCCTTAAATACTCAACCCTTAAACTTGAATCCCTCAACCCCTATACCCTCTTAATCCCTCAACCCTCAACCCTCAACCCTTAAACCCTAATCCCTCAACACCTATACCCTCTTAATCTTTCAACCCTTAAACCCTCAACCCTTAAATCCTCAAACCTTAAACCCTAATCCCTCAACCCCTATACCCTCTTAATCCCTCAACCCTCAACCCTAAATTCTTAAAACCTAATCCCTTAACCCTCAACCCTTAAACCATAATCCCTTAGCCCCTATACCCTCTTAATCCCTCAACCCTCAATCCTCAACCCTTAAACCCTAATCCCTCAACCCCTATATCCTCTTAAACCCTCAACCCTCAACCCTCAACCCTTGAACCATAATCCCTCAACCCATATACCCTCTTAATCCCTCAACACTTAAACCCTCAACCCTTAAACCCAAATCCCTCAACCCCTATACCATTTTAATCCCTCAACCCTCAACCCTTAAACCCTAATCCCTCAACCTCTATACCCTCTTTATCCCTCAACCCTCAACCCTCAACCCTTAAACCATAATAACTCAACCCCTATGCCCTCTTAATCCCTCAACCACCAACCCTCAACCCTTAAACCTAATCCCTAACCCATAACCTCTTCTAATCCCCAACCCAACCTTAACTTCAACCCTATACCCTCTTAATCCCTTAACCTCAACCCTCCCTCCCTCAATCCCTCAACCCTTAAACCCTAATCTTTCAACCCCTATACCCTCTTAATCCCTCAACCCTTAATCCCTCAACCCTTAACCATAATCCCTCAACCCCTATACCCTCTTAATCCCTCAACACTCAACCCTCAACCATTAAACCCTAATCCCTCAACCCATATACCCTCATAATCCCTCAACCCTTAAACCCTAATCCCTCAACCCCTATAACCTCTTAATATCTCAACCCTTAAACCCTAATCCCTCAACCCCTATACCTTCTTAATCCCTCAACCCTCAAACCTTAAATCGTAATCCCTCA
Organism: Sequoiadendron giganteum; assembly: GCA_007115665.2. Lineage (NCBI taxonomy): Eukaryota > Viridiplantae > Streptophyta > Pinopsida > Cupressales > Cupressaceae > Sequoiadendron > Sequoiadendron giganteum. The sequence goes on along the minus strand of CM021103.1, from coordinate 237,876,546 downwards.
ACTCCTATACCCTCTTAATCCCTCAACCTTCAACCCTTAAACCCTAATTGTTCAAACCATATACCCTCTTAATCCCTCAACCCTTAAACCCTATTCCCTCAACTCCTATACCCTCTACCGTATAACCTCTTAATCTCTCAACCCTTAACTCTCAAACCTTAAACCCTAACCCTTAAAACACTCTACCTTCTACACTCAATCCTCTACCCTCTACCCCCAATCCTAATCCCCCAACCCTTAAGACCTTAAACCCACTTAGTAAACTCTCTACACTAATCCCTCAACCCTCTTGACCCTTAATCCCTCAATTCTTAAACCCCTAAATACTCAACCCTAAACCCTCAACCCTCAACCCTCAACCCTTAAATACTAAACTCTTAAACCCTCTACCCTCTACCCTCTACCCTCTACCCTCTACCCTCTACCCAATACCCTATACCCTAAACCCTAATTCCTCAACCTTTACACCCTTAAATCCAAGAAAACTCTCTATCCTAATCCATAAACCCTCAAACCTTAATACCTCAACCCTATACATTGGGCCCTCAACCCCAATCCCTCAACCCTATACCCTATACCCTCAACCCTCCACCCTCAAACTTAAACCCTCAACCATCAACCCTCAACTCTCAACCCTTAAACCGTAAAAACTTAAACTCTCTACCCTCTACATTAAACCCTCAACCCTCAAACTCTCAACCCTCAATTCTCAATCCTCAACCCTTAATCCCTAAACCCTCAATCCTTAAAACCTAAAACCTCAACCCCTATACCCTTTACCCTTTATATTGGACACTGAACCTAATCCCTCAACCATATACCCTCAAACCTAAATCCTAAACTCTTTACCCTTAGCCAAGTAAACCCTTCAACCGTAAATCATTAAACCTTTTATCTTATACCCTCAACTCAATACCCTCTACAATCAACCCTATTCCCTCAAACCTCAAACCTCAACCCTTAAACCCTAATACCCTAGAAACCATCAACCCTATAGGTCCTCCAGTGTAATCCATCAACCCTATACCCTCAACCTCTATCACTTTCTCTCTATCTATACATCTTACCTCTCCCTCCCTCCCTCACTCCATCCTACCCTCTCTAATTGTCTCTATCTACTCTCTCCCTCTTTCTATGTACCTCTCATTCAATCAATCCCTACCACCCTCTCTCTCTCCCTATTTATGTGTACCTCTCATTCAATAAATCCCTACCACCCTCTCTCTCTATGTCCCTCCTACTCTCTCCCACTCTCTCTCACTCCCTCTTTGTCCCTCTCTCTCATGTCTCTCCCTCCCACCTCCTATCTCTCTCAAGTCTCTCCCTTTGGCAACCTACCTAGGTAATTCTCTCTATGTCTCTCTCCCCTCTCTCTATCTATCCTTCCCACCCTACCTAGATAAGTCCCTCTCACTCCACCCCCCTCTTTCTTTACATATATCAGGTCACTCCCTCCCACACCATCTCTCTCTCTCATGTCTCACTCATAATCCCTCTCTCTCCCACACTCCCTCTCACTACCTATCTCTCAAGTCTCTCCCTCTCACCCTCTCACACTCTCAAGTCTCTCTCATTGGCACCCTACCTAGATAACTCTCTCTTTCTCTCTATCTCTCTATCTCTCCCCCTCTCTCATTCTCTCTCTCCCACCCCCCTCCTCTCTCCCTCCTCTATCCCTCCCACCCTACCAAGCTATGTCCCTCTCACTCCAACCCCTTCTCTCCCACTCCCTCTCTCTTAAACTCTCACTTCCACCCCCTCTCCCTCTCTCTAGATTCTATCTCTCTCTAAATTATCCCTTCCTCTAAAGACATACGTAAATACGTACATACAAGAATAATACATTTGTACATAAATCCTACCTCCATACAAGCATACATAAATACATGTGTGGATACAATCTTACATACATATAGGCATACATACAATATAAATGCATTGATACATACATGCATACATACATACATACAAGCATTCATACAAGACATACAAGCATACATGTAAATAAAAACATACAAATATATTAACATACATTTAATAGACTGGCATTTAGCATAAAAGTAGGACATAACACAAGCGCATTATAATGTGCTCGCATTATGTCCTAGTTGACATGTTTCCCACATAAGCAAAACACCATGCCAAAACTAAGATATAACATGAGCGCGTTATAGCGCACTTGCATTATATCTTGCTTTGGGAATCCCCAAGCCTTAGGATTGGTATTTTCCTTGGAATACCAACCCAAAGGCTTGGAGGGCATTCCCAATGACCAAAGATGTATTTTTTACAAAATCTACCATATTTCACATAATCAAGTTTGTGCTCACCGTCAAGATTGCATGTGGTTCAATATCGACAAAATTGAACACATGGGTAATGTTGGGTTCTCTTTTAGCTATCCAACGATGTAATTTTTTTCACTTTCTGACAATGTTAAGCCTTTCATCCATTATTTCTTTTGTCTGTATGTCTTTTTTTTTCTTCCAAAAAGCAGTGTTTGGTTTTTTTTTTCGTTATAAATTAACCGTTCATCGAATTTTAAAATAAATTACATTTTTAGAAACTACACTCCATTCGACGAATAATTTTTTTAAAAAAAAATTCAATTAGTTTCCAAAATTTGTAGGGGTAGCACGGCCAAAATTCTATTTTTCAGGAAGTGTCCACTTCGAAAATTTGTAAAAAACCAAATATTCATAAATAAATTATCAGAAAAATTGTGTATCAACTACATACTATTAGCTAACTTCTGACCATTGCAATTTTAAAAGTACTAAAAAAAGGTTCACTGTACGAGGGTCATACAAGAGTTGTTATGTTATGTTTTTCTGAAAAAAACATCACCAATTTTTTTGCATCCCTCTTTTGAACCCCTTAATCTCAACCATTTTAAAATAAATTAGTAGTTCAAAAATTAGACTTGGAGCACTTCGATCCTTGTTTTTGTTCTATCTCAAAATTTTGAGTGTAACTATCCTCAATTTCATGTCCAAGGTCAGTATTTCTTGATTTCAGAAAAAAAGTGGCCACTTAAGTTCCCTTTTTGGGAACCATCTTGGTGCACTTACCCCAAAAATATATTTTGATTCAACATTTTTGAAGCAATATCAACAGATAACATTTTCATAGAATTAAAGAAAACAATTCATATTTCTGAACAACAAGAACCCATTGCAGTATCATGTGTTCATGACAAGTCATATTTAGTGGCAGTGGATCAGAGGATACATTATTAGGGAAAAGGATTAGGTATTGATAATACCTTCACAACGATGGGGGCAATCTTATCTACAACAAACATAAACATATGGAGCAAAAAGGATCATTATGATGAAAATACTATCAATGCTACAACTAGTCGCATCATGAGTTGGCATTCACCCATCATCTCAAAAATAAATTGCCACCAATTTAAAAAGAACTATTATCAAAGAAAGGAGAAGATCATCAAAGAAAATGAAATAGTAAAGCAAAAAGGACACATCAAGTACAAATGGATAATAGGAAAAATAAAGAAAATCATCCCTCCAAAACTCCATTAGTCAAAGAAACTATTGGACAAAATTAAAAAGGGAAATGTATCCATCATAAGCATCCTCAAATACAAAATGAAGCTTCCCAAGTAAGGAACGAAGTATATCTAGTGGTTGGTCCTAATTCCATGAAAACCTCCATTCCTACCCATAATTGTTCATCTTCCCAAGTTTGGAGAGTCAAAGGTTCCAAACCATCAACCAATACATCTCATATTCCTTCATACATGTCACTATCCACTACATTCATAATATCTAGTTCTCACATTGACTGTGTGTTGCAAGCTACTCTTCATCATAAGGATTTTGAAGGCCCACTTTATCGCAATGTGTGCATATAGACAAGGTTAATTTTTGTATCCACAAGGTAGATTAGAGTTCTTCAAGGTTGCACTCAAGTGCTCATATCTTAGAAAAGTAGCTTCTTCAAGTACGATATCACTAGCACGTTATGATAGTGGCCTCTCATCTTTTCCACAAGGTGGTTCAACATGAGGGTAAAAATTCTAAGAAATTTTAAAAAATATTTAAAAAAATCAAGAAAATGGTAAAAATAAAAATCATCCTCTAGTGAAAACCACTATGGTGCCACTTTTGGAAAGTAATATGATTAAAGCCTAGAAAATAGGTGTCATGATTAGAATCAAGCGTCTATATGATCCTTCTCAGACAAAAGCATCTCATCCTTTTCATGATAAATCCAATGTTCCCTCCATCCATCCAATATAGATTTATGTAGATATTCCACTTTATCTTGATCTAGACAAAGATTTGGTGTATACTTCAACTCTACTCATGGAATTTTTTTTTGAAAAGATCTTTACCATTTTATCTCATGAAGTCCCATAGCCCATATCTAGCATGCTAAAACTCTATTTAACTATTCACATATACATTACCTATCTTGGTTATCCATTTCTTTATGAAGAATTGCTAGATAATGGGGGTAGGTTATTGCACTCATGTTTTCAAATAATTCTTGATCTATATCTTATGCCCCATAACGTTGCATGGACATCATGATTTAGGTATTGTTTACCTCAAAATCTCATCAAAAATACCAAATTTTTTTGTAAAAATTCATTGGAAAAATCCAAAAACATCAAAATCTTGTATAGCTAAAATCCATTTTTTTTTTAAAATTGTAAAGGAAAAATCAAAAACATCCAAAACACATCAAAAACCATATAAAGGTCAAAAAATCCAAAATCCAAAATTTGTACCTTTTTGAACTATAAGTCTTTGATCTTGAATGTAGGCAACGCCATCATTGATGTGCCCCCAAGACACCCTAGGTCAGTCCTTTAAGAGTCTATAATAATAAACTAACATTTCCATCAACTATTAATATCTCATCTTCGATAAATCAAGTCAGTAAAACTTCATTTTCTCTGTGTATGTAATGTAGGAAAGGATTATCTTTGATCAACCCCCAAGGCCCCTAGGATTGGTCTTTTAGGTTAGGTTCTTGGTCGAACTTCATAAAATATTAAACATTCAAATATCTCAGAAAACCCCCAAACATTCAAATATTAGAAAAAGCCTTAAAAATTCAAAATCTCAACAAACCCCAAAACATTTGAAAATTGAAAACACAAAAACATTATAAAACCTTAGAAAATCCTAAACAACCTCAACTAACCGAAACCATAAACATTCACATAAACTTTCAAAAAGACCAAAAACGGCCTCAAAAAAATTTCAAAATACCCAAAAACATTGAAATATTCCAAAAAGCCCAAAACCATCCATCCCATTTTTCCTTCAACTACAATAAACTTTCGCCCATAATAATTCAAGCGTCACCTTCAACCTTTGGTAAAACAAACAGAAAGCAAGCATAGAAAGTCATAAAGTGAGAATTTAAGTGTCAAAATCTAGTGTCTAGATCATAGGTAAATGAGTAAGTGAAATTTGTATCAACAAATTATCACACACCTCATCCTAATCAAAACATCTGATCAAAATTTCTTAGCATAAATCCTTCCTGCGATGGGCATCAATATCAAAAATCACCTTAGTTATATTTAAACTGGCAAGAGATATAGATAACACTGACTATTTATCTTTAATCTTTTTTTCTAATTTATCTTAATGACCCATTCTGAAGACCTCATGATGATTTCTATCAAAATGTCTTAGAGAGAAATGAATGGGGCATTGATCATTATATTTCATTTGTTGTTCTTGTGGATACTCTTATAAAATAATCTTGTTGCATTCTTTCTTATTTGTTTGTAGAAAATTTGTTTGGAGTACATTGTTGACTATTGTGTATGCTTTGGTCTGATATATTCTAAGCGTGTGACCTACATTACAATGAGGTTTTGTATGTCAAGGTGTGAAAACATAATACCTTATCTTCTTGCAAAGTCAAATTCCATTACACTAGATACAATGCCATCTTGGTTTTCAATACCTTGATGCATCGTGTCTATGTTTTATATCAAAAATAAGGAATGATAGAAAATCCCAATCCCAAGATATGAGCAAGTGATCATCTATCTCTAATCACCATATATAATAAAGTCTTGATGCATCATGGACTTGATGGACTTCTGACTCAATCTCAAAATCAATGGTTAAAATTAATTTATTTTCATTCTTCTATCCATCTTATTCTTCTTATTCTTCTATCTTTACTAAAAATTATATCCAATCATCGAATCTATGTTATCTACATCAAATTATAAATGAGGCTACTCAGGGCCAATGTTTTTCTATACATCATCAAATATGTCTACATAAATATCCAAGATAGCATGATAACAACCCCTCTTTTTCTAGGGCATTGTGGGGCATCTATATCATATTTATCTCATCAATATAAAAATTTGTAGCTCTTTGATTCAAAAGCAACCTAAAATCTCAAGCATCTCAAGCATAAGTCTAATTTTCACCTATCATGAGCCCAATCAAAACACTTATTCTCCAATCAATCTCTCGAGGGTTAAACCAACCATCTTTCAATCATATCGATATCAAATCATCTAACGGACTTTGTTCCTAGCCTTTCTAGCAAATCTTGATCAAATTATCGAATTAATTATCATTGGGATATATCGTTCCCTACCAATCCTCATGTTATTCAACACAATCCTTGCACTATTGCAAATCCTCAACAATGTTATCAATCAATCAATCCAATCAATCAACTTTAGCTTGACATAAACATCTCAAAGAGATCATTGATATTCATTTTTCTACATCATCATCATCAAAATCAACATCAGTCTTTGAATCAATGCAACAAGTACAGTGCTTCAAAGAGGGGTAAAATGTAGACACTTAAAAATGTCTCAATGGATCATATTGGCTAAATAACATCATTTCATCCTAAAATCCACCCTCTTTTTTCTTACTTGTTTAAATTATCCTAGCTATATAATTAATTGCCTCATTTCCATCTATTAATCTAATTGACCTAATTAGGTTCATTCATCCCCTTTCATGCTAAAATTTTGTCTTAATAAATTAAATACATCAAGTTATTTAATTTAAATCCCTAAAGTCCTCTTATTTAATTAAATAACCTTAAGTTATTTAACTAAATGTCATATCACCTTCCCCTTTTCATTAAATCATTTTATTTAATGAATATTGTCTAAATTCCCCTATTTTTCTTAGTTATTGTTTTTTAATTATCAAATTACTAATTCTCCCACTTTAAAGGGAATATTCCTCCTTTTCACATTCCTCCAAAAGGGGAATATTCCCATAGAATATTCCTTCCCCTTTTGCACAATTAAACTTTTTTTTAATTTGCAAAATATCTATTTCCTCACCCATGATAATATTCCAAAGAATATTATTTCTCCTTAATCATTTGAAAAAGGGAATATTATCACAAAACTTCATGTGTAAGTTAACTCAAAACTTCTTGTGCAAGTTAACTTGTGACTTCTTGTACAGGTTAAAAGTGTGTTTGTTTGAAGGAATCAAAACCCTTGATTAAATCTCATCATTGATTCTCACCCTTGATGAGAATCCATGATCCATGCATTCAACTTATTCCATCCATGACCATTCATTAGCCTTTTTTATCTCAACCGTCTATTTCTCATTTTCTCTCCTATAAATAGGTCACTATTTAGAGACAAATGGATCCATATTTTTAACATCAAACTTATGTTGTTAAAATCACTTGCATTTGCACTCACATTAACAATATTTTAACTTTATTTACTTGTGTATTAGCTTAGCTTCCATCAATGGCTTCCATGATAACATAGATGCATACATTTAGTTTATTTGTTAATTAGTATTTTAATCTTTTGAAGCTTGCATACATTTAGAGTAGATTTGCATACACCCATATCAATCATCTTACCATAAATCATGTCAAAATAGCTTGCATCGTGTTCATTTAGCTTTAAATCATGTTTTCATACACATCTATCAATGGTTTCATTAGTTTTCTTCAATAAAACTTATTGAAACAAGCTCATTATCTAAGGTATTGGGAAAGGGTTGTCATTCCACATCAATGCGACACCCAATAGGATAAATTTCAATGTCTTAGATTAGAGGTTTGCCAAGCTTTCATGATTTACAATGTTAGTTTTAATGGCTTCTTTGTCTTTGTTTACAGTGAATGATTCTATTGGGATCAATGCTTAGTGGGTTAAATATGCCTCGAATTCATATGGATCCGATATAGTTAACCTATATTATATCACTGGTTAGAGTTAGGATTAAACTGGACTAAATCACATAATTTGAATCAAATACTAGTAGGCCCCTTGAACATTACAACCATACTAACCACTCTACAAGAAAAAATAGTTGTGACCAACTCCCTAGACCTTGGAAGTTAATTAATCTTGTGATTAGTTTGTTTTCTCAGGAGAGGTAGGGTGATCAATACACTACTTGTGTTGTGTGTATAAATTTGGCCATCAACACTACCCTCACTGGCATGCATAACACAAGAAAAAAATATTTTTTGGTTGTCCAAGTATCGTAAATTATGTCATAAAATCTAGACATATAGTGGAGTTCTTAAATAGTAAAAAATAAATCTTAATGAAATGTATAATACCAAGAACTATTGGTTTTTTAAAGAAGAGGAATATGGAAGATCTTATATTCCCAAAATAAAACATACCCTTCCATGGACAAGTGGATACATCTAGAACAACAGTAGTTGTATTATTAGCACAAGGAGGGGGGACAAGTATTATTTCATCACATTTCTAATTAGGAAATTAGATATCTAGAAAATAACTACATCATTATAAAGGAGAAGCATTAACAATGGTTTATGCACTCCAAAAAAATCAACCTCAATATTAACAAATCCATTTGTATTCTATTTAGATGATGATCCTCTAAATTATTTTATGAAAACAAATGATTCATGGACACATGTGCGTAGCTAGTTTTTATTTTAGGAGATTTATTTTAAAATCATTATGAAGCTAGGAAATGAAATCCAAGGACTATAATAGCTATCTAGATTCAAGGTAGAGGAGGATAAGTGACCAATAAAGAATGATATACCCAACACACTTCTATGTAGAGTAAATGTGGTGCCTTATAATTTATTAAACACATAAATAAGACACTAATAGCTAAAGTGGGATAGATACTCATCATAAACAATAAAAATATTTCACATCCAATTTTTGAACCATTTTGGATTATGCAAAAAAAATGATTTTCAAATTGTAATGCCAAAAACTTGTTTTAAGAAAATTTATATTATGTTGTTTCTCCTTTTCTATGGGTGATTCCACAATAGCGGTTTACACTTTCTACCCAAACTTGAGATTGAAATGAACATTTTGAATTTTTTCTTCACTTTCTGACACCTATAGCTGCTAAACCATGAGGAATTTGAAGATGATGCAAAATAATGATTTGTAAAATTTTATCTATAGATTATAAATATATTTTTAAAAAAAAATTGGAATCAAATTGCTTTTATTTTTCTATCTCCTTCGATAACTAGTTTTTAATAGTAAACACCATTTTTACAAAGTCATGTGTACTTGCTAACACATAAATTTTCTATATCAAGGATAAAATTCCAATTTTTTCATATTTAGATTTGTAACTATGATATCTAGGGCATGAATTTGGTTTCATAGTGTTTTATTGAATATTTTTTTCTTAATTAAGTTTTGAAGTCAAACTAATTACAATTTAGACATAGGTTTACTTGCTAACACAAATTTTTTGTATGCATCGAAATTAATTTTTATTTTGTTGGATCAAGGAAATGAATATCAAGGGCATAGATATTTTTCAGAATTTGTTCTGGTAATCTACTATTTTTCCACATTTGCAAAAAAAAGAGCTTGATTTTCAATGAAAAACCTACATTCACAAGAAATAAAAATTAAATATAATAATAAAATTAAATATATTTAAAAATATACTTTTGGGAAGATTATAATAAGTAATACATGTTGATCATGACGTTAGTCACAAAAATAGTGTAGATAAAATCCTCACAAACAAACTGCGAAGAACCTATCTTTACTTGAAAGACTAAACCAGGGCAACCTAAAAGGTCTGAGGAAAGAGGAAAAGGTTGAATTAACTTAATCCCAAGGCTTTAGAAATCATGTCTTGACCATACTAGATTCTATTTAGGGTATGATGTGATATTTATATTAGTCTTGATGGGTATATGGTTATCTTTAGTTTTTATAAAGGAATCATAGGCATCAAATAGAAGATTTTCAGTCCAATCATTAAATAATTTCATGAAATCAATAGATTTGTAATAATATTTCATGAACATCAAACAAATTTTCTATCACTTAAGTAGATTTAGATTTAAGCATTCAAAAATTTCATGGAAATGAAATATTTACAGTAATATTTCCAGTCATTCATCTCTTTTTTGGAATATTTTCTAAGTTTAACATCTAATCTAAAATAAAGCATTGAAATACTTGAAAAGTAAAATTGCTCTTGGGTATTCTCCATGCATGCCCCAAGAATTAACCAAATCAAATAAAACCACTCTATAATTCATGTGATTTCTTCACAGTGTGAGCTTTTAAATAAGGGGGTTTTAGTTTGGATACTAAGTAGATTTTGTATGCACCCTTAAATGACACAACATAGAGTCTTGTCCAGCTAAACGAACAAACTAGCTACATAGGATTCATGAGATAGGTAGCTTTCAAATTGGATTCGATATTTATTAAGCTCTATGTGCATACAAGTTTCTAATTTAGAATGATTCAAAAAATAGGAAAAAATAACAAAACTTAAAGAGGTTTTGGCTCTTCTGACATCCAAAAATTCTAAACTTAACTTAAAAATAAATCTCTTGACCTTTTATCGAAACAAGAAACAAGGAAGTTAAGACAAATACACAAGAGGAAATCCAAGGGATGAATCATATCAAGACACATGGAATATGACAATAAGAAAGAGAATTGCAAATGAGGTCAACAAATGTCAACCCTCATTCACACACTGATATCTTTCAGGTATTTCATCTGGGTATGTGCAAGATCATCATGGGAAAAATAGGCCCTTAAGTGGCAATAAAATTTAGAGAATCAGAGTTACGCAATTTGACGTAAAAATTTGAATAAATTATCTATATTATTTCAAAAATATGTAAGAATAGAATCTATAGAAAATTAAATGTAGTTTCTAAACTACTAGGTTTATTTTTAAAAAAAAAAATCTATTTGGTGAAAATTTGAAATTTCAATGCAGTAATACTTAAATTTCAAGGAAAAAATAAGAAGTAAGTGTCTGTCTGACCACCCTAACCACAATAAAATGATTATATTTTTTTATAATATTTTATATATAAGTAGGGAATCATGTCCCGATGTGATGCATATTTTTTTGTGATTTTTTTCAAAGTAAATAATTAATTATGAATTTTTTATTACAAATTTAAAAAAATATAATAACTCGTATGTCTGACCACCTTAACTTGGTCAAAACTTCGTGATTTTTTATTTTTATTTTTATTTTTATGTGAAGAATAGAATGTGACACATATTTTGGATTCAAAAACTGTGATACTATTTGAAATCTATAGATTTTTTTCAATCAACCTATCAATCAGGACTTTAGTTGTAATTCAAATAGAAAATGAATAATATTTTTTTTATTAAATTCAAATTAAAGCATAATTTATATTGGTGGAAAGCTGAGAATCTCGTTTAAAAACCTTTTTCGTTTCATTAATTTTGGGTAAAAAAAAGTCATCAGCCACATGGGCCATCATATCACTTAGATATCACCACTTTTTGGCCCATCATGATCCTGCACATACCCATCTTCTTATTATCGCTAGGATAATAACTTGAATCTAGATAATATGTAGGAACTTTCCTATATATTCAAAACGATTGCTTTATCATTTTTTTCCTACATTCTAGTTATGCCACAAATTTTCTACTCTCGAGAATGGGTTACATCGAAGTTTGGCACTCTCTTTCACCACATGTGTAATACCAGGATCCTTGGTATTCAAAAAACTCAAGCTCCTCCTTTGCATAAATTCTCGGGATGCATAACCTGAATTGGAAATGATTAAATCTATGATGCAAGTTTTCTTGACCATCCATACCCAATCTTTGCATTACAATCTACTTCTCCTACAATCACCAATTCCAACTATTAAATCCCTTTAAAATCATTCATAAAAAAATCTCATGTAAATAGAACCATCAATAATTAATCATCACTTTAAATCCATCATAAGTAACACGCTTTGAAAAAATCATATATTCTGGTGCAATTATTCTTTTAATCGGGTTACTAGACCATCAAAATTTTTGGATAACATTAAACTTTTAAAATTTACTTTTCTTCATTACCTAGTACCTAGTACCCGATACTTCAAATTTTACCCATAATTTTCTCGAACCTCAAATTTTACCGAAACCTCTATATCTACAAGACCTCTAATCCTGGACCAGGTTGTTTTACTCAAGACCTTGTGTTACCTCTTTTATACTTCTAGATTTCCTAGTTCCTGATATTTGATACTTGAAACACTTGAATTACGAAGTACTCTTTTTATAAAAATAAAAAATAAAAAATTTATTTCCACTTATGGTGATCTTTCCAACTATCCAACACCTGCCATAAGTGTTAGTTTTCACTTGGGTTCCACAATACAATCTTGGAGTATGTTGTGACACCATGAAAAAACTTGCAACCAATAAAACCAAATTTAAACTTAAATTCGAGATTAAATCACCAATCATAAATTATAATTTATGCATATTTTCAAACAATAAATCTTTACCTTTACCTAGATTCTAAAATAAAAACAGTAAAATTTCATTGGAAAATATAACTGTGTTCTTTAATTAATTCTAGTTTTTGAAACTTAATGAAAAAAATTAGTTCATTGACATTGAGCTACATAATTGGGTAATCCTCCAAAGCCAACTATGGATAGAGCCTTGTTGCTAGTCAAGCATCCATAGCCTCAACAAATTTCTCTTTGTAATTCCCCCAAACATAGCTCTACTTCCAATTAGGTGTCCATAGCCCTGGTAGAGATATTTGGATAGCCTAAAGAGTTGATATTTTTTTTAGAATATCTCTTTTGATATTTCATTGATAGCTCATTTTTGTTTCTTTTTATATTTCATTGATAGCTCATTTCAACTTTCAGGTAATGATGTCCGCTATTAGGTTTGGAATTACAGTGGTAGAAAAATTTACCTTTCGATTTTTCATTCAATGAAAATCCCTTCATCATTTCACTACTTCTCAAAAACTCATTTAAGTATTCCATGTTGGTGTGTATTCCCAACTAAATTTTACCACTCTTATGCCAAATCCTAGCTAACTACAACTCGCTATGTGTTAGTGAACCATAGAAATATGAGGCAGGGGAATGCCCACTTATTTCTCTAGGTAATTCAATAATGTCCTAAGAACCCTAATTGCTTTGACTATCAACCTCACAAGGTGAGTCCATTCTCAATTAGGAGGACCTAGGAAGGGGGTTCTCTCAGCTTTTAGGAGTTCACCATGAAGAAAATGCTTGGAAAAGATAAATAAGCATTGAACCTAAAAAACCTAGCTATGAAAGCTAAATGAGGGATGCAAATGATGAAATTATGCAGTAGCAAGATAGGATGTGTGTACAAGGGAATCTGGAGATGTGATGAGGATTTTGGAAATGAAAAGAGGTTATCCAAATATGCTAGGGAGGAAAAAGATGCCCTTACTATTTTCTTAGTCTTACTGCTATTTTTCAAGACATATAAAAAATATTTGGATCTCAAAATAGAATATCAAATAATCTCTAAAAATACCCTTGGGAGGACTAAGACGCCCTAGGTGGTGTGTTAGTCCCAATCTAGATTTCTGAAAAATTTGAATGTGATCCTAAGCTCCAAGGTCTGCACTTGCTCCCTCTTAAATCTAAGGTTTTGAAACTTCTAGATTTGACCTGTAGGTGAGTTTTCATGAATATGACAACTTCTTAATGCAACTTTGCAACTTTACAATCTTGCACTTGAAATGATCTTCAAGTCTTCAACCTAAATCTGCAATCACAAGCATACAAGAGAGGAAATACTTGTTGATTGTTAGTAAATGGGGGTTTGCCTTGGTCAAACCCCTTGTTGGTAATCAAACCTGGAAATAAAATGGAATAATGGAGGGAAATGATGAATGAACAACATGCAATGTTACAACTCACCAAAACCTTGTTGTAAATTCTACAAACTTTTGTGGAGTGGCTAGTTTGAATATAGATCTTGAATCAATGGAATTATTTGATAGATCTTTCTTGAATTTCTTGCTTGAATCAAATACCTACATCACAAATGTTAGCACAATAATACACATGATGCAAAAATATCCTTTGATATGATGCTTGAATATTGAAAATGGCTACAAATGCTTGCTATAATTCTCTTGATCTCATAAAATTTCCTTAGGAATGAATACTTGAATGGTTAAGATTGCTTCTGATATGAAAATGAATAAATGAACCTTGTATTTATACTTATCTATGCTTAATATCCCAAAATTACATCACACAAATCCAACCTATGAATTAATTAAATAAAGGGGGCTAAATCCCACCAAGATATGAAATTAAATCCTTAAAATACCTTAAAGGGGAATAAGATGCCCTAGGTGGCGTCTTAGTATCGAGCCATGAAACTCGGGGAATAAACACCAAAAAGGGGCCCAATTAAGATGCCTCAAAATCAGGGTCCCAAGGATTTTGGGGGACAAAAATGCCCTAGGTGGCATTCTAGTCCCAATCTAAAAATTAGGGACACACAGACAAAATCATTAAATGATCATTTTCCCTTTGATGATTGTCGAGATTAGCTCAAAAACGATGTTTATTAGGTTTGTGGATGCCAAATAGGACCAATTAAGACATAAAGGATAAATAAAGCAAGGTGGGCCCAAACAAGTGTGAAAATGAAAGGGTGTGCATTTTCCTACACTATAGTTAGAAAATATGCATAAATTAAAATTTAGCAGCAAACAATTCAATCACCAAATTTAAATCTAGATTTAGAACCATTAGTTACCACCCTTCCATTTTGATTTTATGGCAACTACTGAATACTTAGCTAGCACTTCTGATTTGATGGCGTTGCACCACATTAATGCATTGAAAATTTCATGATGACACTTAAAATCTAATCACAATATTTTTCATTAAATTCACATGCCTCAATGTGCATGCATCGTTTCCTTCAATTTTTTTTATTTTTTAGGTGTTGATGTGTGCTACACTATCGACTTCATTTTCCTTCCTGCACTGCACATGGGCACCTTCATGATTAATACAACTTGATAAAATATAATGAAATGACCACCATTAATTTTAAAATCTTCAATTTTCTTGATTCACAATCTTCATACTAGAAAACTTGAAGAAAATTGCCACTAATTCTGTGAGAATTAATTTGACTTAACATTCTACTCTGGATAAATTCATCTGGTTACCACCTCAACTTACCCTTTTCAAGACTTCGATCTAGGAAACTATGTACCACAACTTCTTCACGGCCTTCTATAAATTTTGAACTTCTCTCCAATTCTTCACATCTTAGCTTTTCTTTTTCAATTATCATTTTGTATTTCTTCTCTGCTAGTGTTTGCTTCTAGGTCATGGATACTAAAATTTTCTTGACCTGTGCTCACTGCCAAAATGGTTTCATGGGTCATATCATGTCTCAAAATATTGAAAAGGTTTTCTTCATTTAGACTCTCAATTTCACTGTGCCAAACTTGTGTTTAGTCCTTGGAGAAAAAAATTTAGAATCTAGAGCATACTACTGGCTGAATTCGAACTTAGCTTCATGATTTGTAGCATCGCTCTTGGACCTTGGGCTTTTTTTTGAAGATGTTCCTTGGGTTACGAGTATGATAGTGTGACCTAAATATTTGGGGAATTTGGATATTGTTATGTCTGTTGCACACCTGACCATTGGAATCCCCTCTAAGGATGATATTCCTCGATTCCTAGAACATGGAGAAGTAGTTCCACTTCGATCATTCCTTACTGACCTACATACCCCAGAATTTGAAGTTCACTAAGAAAACACCTACTTAGGATTTTTTGTCTTGGTAGATGATGCATCCCAGACTGACTAAAAGGCCACACTTTTGTATCTCAGCTCCCCTCCTTTTGCACTTTTTCAAATTTTTTCACTTTTTTGCAATGAGAATTTTGGTAGTTCCGTGTATATATGCATTACACACACACACACACACACATATATATAGCTTTACCATACCTTTTTAAAACATGTATTTAATGTGTATGGTTTATTTTTCTTACATTTGAGAGCATGATGTTACAAAATATTTCAATTTACTCTAATGTGTATGATAAGTTAAGTAGAATTTGCAAATGCAGAGGGAAAAACTAAGAAAGAAAGAAAAGAAAAAACAACAAAACAAACCCTACGAAAGAGAACTATTCCTAACTAACCCAAACATACCCTAACAAACTACTAACCCTAACCAAGAAATTTATTTTAAGCTCAATAACTATCTTACTTGTTATTTTTGTGTGAATTACAATAGATTTATCTTTAAATTCACTAGAATAAATTTCAAACCTCCTACTGCAACAATGAATTATCTCAAATTTTCTGCATTTAACAAACATAAATTCAAAGGCATACATATTAATAAATTGGCTCACATGTATGAAAATGACCTCATTAAAGGTCGATTGCACATAATTTTGTTGATTCTTCAATAATCTACCTTCTTCCAGTTCTATTTCATGGTTTCCTTCTCTATTCTATTCGGCTCCATGAATGACTATGTTCATTTCTTGATTTTTCCTCTTCTCTAAAACTTTTTGACTATTCGGTCATGTATTTTATTTTAAATTTGTTAGACCAAGTAGTATAACAATTTATATTATTATCAAAGAAAGAGAAAGTAAAAACTTGATACTTTGCATTTTGCATGAAATCAAGAAAATTTCCCTTTTTAGTTCATGAATTTTCAATTTGGAATAGAAAACACGTGTCCCCCACTCAAATTTCTTGCTCTTTCCCTTCACCAAAAATTTTCATTTGTGAAAAGAACATGATAACTCAACATTTTTGTTTCCTCATTTTCGGTGCAATATTTTTGAGTCTCGACATTACCGCCTACCCTTCTGCAAAACCATAGGATTTTCTTCATAATAATTACAATTAACAAACTTCTTTGATGTATCAATTAATTTTTTTATATTTTCAGTTCTACTAGGATTATATTCCTTTTCAAAATTCAAAATATTTCCCATTAACAGTTCCTTTCTTTTAGCAATCAAAACCTCTTTTGTTAATGGAATCACTTTGTGTGTGGCCAAACTCACCCTAGTTAGAAAAAAATCACAATCAAGTTCATCGTGGTCATTTGTATCATGAATTTTATACTCGGGTTCTCTACCAAAAGTGATAAAACTCAAAATATGTAATCTCCGATTAAGGATTCCCAAGATTTTCTCAACTTCCATTTTCAAACTATCAGCTTGCATAGACTTTTGTCTTACAAGATACTTTCAAACTTGGAATCGATATCGATTCCTAAAAAAAACCCAGATGGAAAGATATGCGAGGCCCATATTCTAGTGCCAACTCCTATTGATCATGACGTTAGTCACAACAATAGTGTAGATGAAATCCTCACAAAAAAACTATGAAGAACCTATCTTTACTTGAAAGACTGAACCAGGGCAACCTAAAAAGTCTAAGGAAAGAGGAAAAGGTTGACTTAGCTTAATCCCAAGGCTCCAATAGTCAAGTCTTTACCATAATAGGTTCTCTTTAAGTTATGATGTGACATTGTTGTTAATATCGATGAGTATATTATTATATATGGTTTTTATAAAGGATTCATAGGCATCAAATGGAAGATTTCCAATCCAATCATTAAACAATTTCATGAAATCAACATATTTGCAACAATAATTCATGAACATCAAAAAAAAATTCTCACTTAAGTAGATTTAGCTTTAAGAATTCATCAATTTCATGGAAATGAAACATTTACAATAACATTTCCATTCATTCATCTCTTTTTTGGAATATTTTCTGAATTTAACATCTAATCTAAAATAAAGCATGAAATACTTGAAATGTAAAATTTATCCTAAGTATTCTCCACACATGCCCCAAGAATTAACAAAATCAAATAAAACTACTCTATACCTCACAAGATTTCTTCACAACTAGGGATAGAATGGTGTGTGTTTTTAAAGAATGGGGGTTTAGTTTGGACACTGAGTAGGTTCTGTATGCACTCTTAAACGATGCAACATACAGTCTTATCTGGCTAAATTAAAAAACCAGCTACAAATGATTCATGAGATAGGTAGCTTTCAAATTGGATTCAATATTGATTAAGCTCTATGTGCATACAATTTTTTAATCCAAAATAATTCAAAAAATAGGAAAAAATAATAAAACTTAAAGAAGTTTTGGCTCTTCCAACATCCACAAATTTTGAACTTAACTTAACAAGAAATATCTCTTGGCCTTTTATAGAAAGAATACATAGGGAAGATAAGACAAATACATGAGATGAAATCTAAGGGATGAATCATATAAAGGCACATGGAATATGATAACTGGCAAGAGAATTGCAAATGTAGTCAACAAATGTCAACCCTCGTTCACACATTGATATCTTTTGGGTCTTTCATCTTCTTATTATCGACAAGATAATAACTTGAATCTGGATTGTATGTAGGAAATTTCCCATATATTTAGAATGATTATTTTATCATTTTGTTCCTACATTTCAGTTTTTCCTTAGGCTTTCTACTCTCAAGAATGGATTACACCAAAGGTTGGCACTCACTTTTACCACATGTCTAATACCAGGATCTCTGGTATTCTGATGACTCAAGCTCCTCCTTTGTATAACTTCCTGAGATGTGTAGCCCAATCTGGAATCCAAATTTTCCTAACCGTCCATACCCGAACTTTACATTACAATTTGCTTCTCTTGCAATCACAAATTCCAACTATTAAATCTCTTTTAAAACATTCATAAAAAAATGCATGTAAATAAAACAATCATTAATTAAATATCACTTTAAATCCATGATAAATAACATTCTTTTTAAAAATATATATATTCTCGTGCAATATTTTAATCGGGTTACCAAACCATCATAATTTTTGGATAACATTAAAATCTTAAACTTTACTTGTCATTTTTACCTAGTACCTAGCGCCTGATACTTCAATTTTTACCCATAATTTTCTCGAACCTCAAATTTTACCGGAACCTCCATATTTACCAGACCTCTACTCCTAGATTGAAACACTTTACTCAAAACCTTTTGTTACCTCTTTTATACATCTAGATTTTCGGTTCTTGGTATCTGATACACGAAATACTCAAATTATGAAGTACTCTTTTTTTAACAAGATTTATTTTTTTCTTTCCACTTTTGGTAATCTTTCCAACTAGCTAGCACCTACCATAAGAATTAGTTTTCAGTTGGGTTCCCTAAGCCTTATAGTCTTGGGGCATGTTGTGAGACCACATGACACTACATACTTACAAAAACTAAATTTTAAAAGAGTTCATTTGATCCCCCAAAAGGTAAATCAAAAGTTGTTTTTTATCAGCATTTTGATAGGTGTAAAGGAGACTCAATTATAGGTATGTTTTAAAACTAGTGGGTTTCTATCCAAGGGGGTTTGATTAGATGGTTTGATCAAAACCTCTTCAATTGGAATCCTTTAAATGGAACTTTTCAAGGCTTAAATCATTATATTTTCTAAATATATGTGATTTCAACAAAACTCAAGATGTCCCAAAAAGTATAAACCACTATTGTGTGATCACCCCTATGTTAAGATAAATATTAGTAGATATTGTTTTAAAATATGTATATCTGAAGTTTATTGTCATGAGATAGTAATGAATAATTATATTTTTTTTCATAACTTGATTATTGATCTAACTACCTTGTTGGTTTAATGAGAAGGATGGAAGAGATAGTATTTCCCCCTCCAAGATGAGGAGGGAGGGTATCATTAGAGAGAGGAAAGAAAACTTGGAAGAATATAATGACCACCATGAATCTGAGAACTCTTACACACACATACACACACTAAATAATTATTGGTT
Organism: Sequoiadendron giganteum; assembly: GCA_007115665.2. Lineage (NCBI taxonomy): Eukaryota > Viridiplantae > Streptophyta > Pinopsida > Cupressales > Cupressaceae > Sequoiadendron > Sequoiadendron giganteum. Next base: position 237,856,438 of record CM021103.1, on the reverse strand, counting down.
GTGAATTCATATAAACATTTCTCTTGATTTGATTGACCTTTACGGTTCTTCATGTTTTTGTTTCTTGGGTCATATTCTATGAACAATTATTTATAATTCTAGTTCTTCATAGTTTTGTTTGATTCATTATAATTTAATAGGATATTATCTCAATAAGTTGCATGATCTTTCATTTTTTTTAAATGTCTAATTTCTCATTCATTGATTACATGTGAGAAAATGTCTATTTTATTGTTGAAAAATATATTTGTATAAGAATATATAAATATGATATATATATATATATATATATAAATGTATGTATGTATTATATGTATATGTATATGTATGATTAAGTGCACAAATATGGGGGACCAAAAATGGGGTCTTAAGTGGCCACTTTTTTGAAATCATGAAATATTGACCTTGGATGAGAAATTGAAGATACAACAAAATAAGAGTCATAGTACTCTAAATATACTTTCTAAAATATATATTTTTTAATTACTAGAGAGTAAGTTGATCAAAAAGAGGGTCCACACAAAGTGGTACTACTCTTTTTTTTAAAACATAACATATCACGTCTGGTGCAACCCTATTGAACAAGACAACTAAGAGGGGGTTAAATTAGTTGTAATAAATTTTAACCTTTAAGAAATTCCACCAAAGATTAGATCAATTATCATTCAAAAATCCTTTACTCTACTAATATGATTAATCATTAAGTGTAAATGCAAAAACTGAAGGAGGAAAAAACCATACACACAATGACACCAAATTTACTTGGAAAACCCAATAAGGGAAAAACCACAATAAGGATTAGCTCACAATATAGAGAATATCAAAATCGAATACGAAGGCTCACTGCCAAAACAAGACTTACTATTTGAAATAGGACTCACTGTCCAATAAGGGTTAACCACCTAGAGGGCTCACTATCACACAGATACAATGAAGATAGAAGAGAGTTGTTACAAAGAGAAAAAAATATCAATGCAATGAAAATTTCCACCATAATTTTCTCACACTCTTGCAAACATGCTTGAATTATAGAGTACACCTTCAACTCACTGCTTTCATAAACTTAGCAATTAGATTTTGCACTGATCTTCTCAACCACACACTTTATTTCACATCTATCTCACATATATCTTGCTCTTGCACATGCACACTCTTTTCAAAAACAACTTAACTCTTATTTATACCAACTTCAACTTTGAAACTCATCCAAATTCGGTGATATACCATCCTCATTTACAAATTAAAATTAGGTTGGTGCCAAAATATTCTATGGTTGATTTATAATGATGGTGACCTAAACACAAATCTAATAAAAACCTAAATAAGTCCCAACACGCTTGAATACACTTCCATGAACTTCACAAGTATTGTTTAGCACAAGTTCAGTTAAAAACTGTGTAAAAAGCATAAATCAATTAAGCACATCCAACCTTAACCTGATCCAATATTTTTGGATAACAAAGTTAACTTGAATATTAGCTCATAAACTTATCTTGACAACTACAAGTCATAAGACTCGAACAAAAAGAAATCAGGAGCAACAAAATTTCTCACACTATACAACAATTCAAAAACCTAAAATATAGAAATAGAAACTTCCAATAGCCATGATCAATACCTCAGATCCTTACTAGCATAGAAGAAAATCCTAGAGAAAACACATAACACCTACAACCTTTTTCTATTAAAATTTTCTCAATATCTTCAACATATATAGCCAAAAACCATCATTCATGATATTAATGACAACAACAACTATTTAACCAGTTGACATCAATGAAAACACCTTCATACTTGCAACAATCTCCCCCTTTGTCATTGATGGAAACACATGATGTGAAAAACCATCAAAGAAAATACAACAGCTCTGAACACACTTTCTCATGATTTTTTTTATCTCCCTCAATAGATAACCTTTTTCACATGATACTTTCTCCCCGTTTTACATCAATGACAAAGGAAAAATATATTTGTATTGGTTTCCCCTTTTCCATTGAGAACCTTACAAGTATGGAATTCTCCTTCAATGACAACATAAGATACTACCTACTCCCCCTAAGAGGTAGCCACCACACATTAGTCCAGAAGAAAGATAGATCCATAGACCCATCGAATTGATGCATCTCCATGTGAATCTAGTTCAAAAAAGGAGGGGAAATGACCCCTAAATTCTCCCAGAGATACTCAAAAGTGACTTTAGGAAGAGCCTTCATAAATATGTCAACAACCTAATCCTTCATAGGTACACACTCAATCTTTACTTCAATCTCCACAACCTTTTCTCTCAAAAAATTATTGCTAGAAAATGTGCCTCAATTTAATGGCTTGGACCTCTATTAAAGGCTTGAAAAGTTTATGTCTCTATTGCTTTACCGTAGAGTTCTCATTTGCTCATTTTGATCATTGGTTGTAGAGACTTTGTCTAATTGGTGAAATTTTGAGGGTTGTCACAACGATGGGCTAATGAGCGTGGAGTTGGCAGAATGCTAGTTTGCATTGTCTTTATTGGTAGATCAATCTTTTATCAGTGGGAGGAAATGCGAAGTCTCATCGATGTGTTGATGTATTGCATCAATGGATGCACTTGGCTTCATCTAACGGTGTTGGATTCTTTCTGTAGCATTTAAAGGAAAGTATCGTTGTTAACTTTTTTGTTGAGTAGAATAGCCTATGCATGTGATGTGTGGAAGCTGGTTAAAGTGGTGGGCACAACGAAGAGAAGGTGGGCCCTGAGCTACTTTATGTGAAGGGTTTTCTAGTTGTGTACAGTTGTTTGTGCCTTGGGAGTTCCCTGGGGAATCTAGCGGATTTCACTAGAGATTCCTCGAAGGAGCTCCAGTGGCTTCCATGAAAGCCAAGAAGAGAGTGCAAGTGGTGGACATGTGGTAGCCTGGGAAGCTCGTTCTAGGTGGGCACATGGGAATTTAGGAGATTCCCTCTTGGATGCCTTAGAACCTCCTGAGTGATGGACACATGGCTTTTCAAACTTGATAGAGTTGGCGGTCAGTGTTTTGGTGATAGCAAATTATTGCTGGCTCGGAATGTGATGAAATGGTTTGCAATGGCAAAGGGATTTTGGACCCCGATGATAGTTGACCGATCACTGCTTGGTCAAGCGGAAAAATGAATAGCAGTGCGAAACATGGTGTTTTTTCATTTTATTTTTTTGCACTGTTGTTGCAAAACAAAATTTATTGTTGGAAGTTGGATTGGTGAAAATAAATATTTTATGCAACCATATGAGATCAGATTTTGGTGGTTGACAGAGCCCGAACTTAGTAATTTCTCTACAACGCATTTATTGTGGGAGTGGCTCAATACCAAATTGTAGGTGGATCTAATCCAAGATAGATTTGGCGTGTCGGTGAAGAAATGAAATTAATGCACCCTAATTAGTCGTTGGATGGAGACTTGCAATAGTCGGTCTAGACTAGAATTTGAACAATCTACGAAAATAAATGGAATACGGAGAAAGGGTTGATGAGTTTGTATTTACTGTATATTGAAATAGCATTGTAATAGTGAGTGCATGAAAACTCGACTGCTACTATGAGCTAACTATTAGAGAGTGAGGACTGAAACTTTGTATGTATTTTTTTCTTACTATATACAAAGTGTCTCTCTCTTGGTGTGGTGGGTTTTTTACCGAAAGTGTTATCTTTGTAATCGTTTATTTATGTTACTCTTGTTACCCAGTATATGTTCATCTTAAGTGTTTTAATGTTTTAAAACTAGTCCTTCCACATCTCCTCTATGGTTTTAGCATTAGGAAAGAGTTTTCACACTCTTGCTTTTCCTTTCAAGTGGTATTAGAGCGTGGCCATTTGTGTTATCCTTGTTAGTAGGGATAGTTTTTTGTGCTAATATTGTTCTAGTGGGAGTCTTGCAAAGTTAGAACCTAGTTCTATTTGAGATGGTGAGTACATTAGGTATAGTAGAAATTGAAAAATTAAATGGCAGCAACTTTGAGTTGTGGAAACTCAAAATGGAAGACTTTCTTGTGGATAGAGACCTTTGGGTTGTTGTGTTTGGAACTATGCCACAAATTATGAAATAAGAAGATTGGGATCTTGCAGATAGAAAAGAAAGAGGACTGATAAGACTTAGTCTGGCAGATTTTGTACTCCTAAATGTCCATGAGGAGAAGTCTGCAGCTTCATTATGCAAGAAGCTTGGCGATATTTATCAGAGAAATTCTCTGGTGAATAAGTTATTCCTGAGGAAGAAGTTGTACTCCTTAAATATGGAAGAAGGTGCATTTGTTGTAGACCATATGAACTTGTTTCACATGAGTGTTGCTCGGTTGGCATCTTTGGGTGTAAAGATTGAGGAGGAGGATCGTTGCATGCTCATGTTATGTTCGTTACCTGACACTTCGGATCACCTGGTGATGGCTATTAGAAGCATGACTGCTACTTTTAAGATGGAAGACGTATTTGCTTCACTGTTGTCTAAAGAGATGTGGAGGAAGTCTTCTGAGATGGCCAAAGAGGCCCTTTTTGTTTGAGGTAGATCGAAGGAGAAATACAAGAAGAAGGATAAGAAGTCCAGATTTAAATCTGTAGGGAGATCAGAGTCTCTCGGTAAAATTCCCAAAGTGAAATGTTGGAATTGTTGGCAGCTTGGTCATATCCAAAAGGATTGTAAGGAGAAGAAGAAGAAGAAGAGTAACTCTTCAAATAATGACTCTTATCAGAGTGATGTAGATGCCTTCATTGTATCTTTGGCATCTCAGGTATCAGATGATGTCTAGTTGGTTGACTTGGGTGCATTGTTTCACATGATGTCTCATAGAGAATGGTTCACTAAGTACAAGAAGTATGATGGTGGAAAGGTGTACCTAGTGAGTGATTCAATATTGGAGATTATTGGTCGTGGAAGAGTCAAGATAGAGTTCCCCGATGGTAGAATCAAAGGGATTGGTGGCATACTGCACATGCCCAGTCTGGCTCATAACTTAGTTTTTGTCAGTAAATTGAATGATGCTAGTGTGGAAGTTTCTTTCTCAAGTAAAGGATGTAAGATGGCTAGAGGTGCAATGGTGCTGGCTAAGGGGGTTTGTACTTGCACTCTATACAAGCTACATGCACATCATGTTCAATCCAATAGTTCCTCTATAAAGTCAAGAAAAGTTATTCTTCTAGAGGAAGATGAAGATCCTTCTCTAGCTGTAAATGTGATGGAAGTGAAACTCCTAGCAGATAAGACCATGTTGTGGCATCATAGAATCGGTCACATAGGTGAGAAAGGTTTTAAAAAATTGAAAAATAAAAATCTTGTTGAAGGGCTTGTTGACTGTAATCTTGAGTTTGATTTCTGCGAACATTGCATTTATGGAAAGCAACAACGTGTTTCTTTCTCCTTGAGTTCTCATAAATCTTCTAGTGTACTGGACTATGTTCATTCTAATCTATTTGGTCCAGTTAATGTTCCTTCATTATCAAAGTCTAGATATTATGTTTCTTTTATTGATGACTATTCGAGAAGGGCATCTATATACTTTCTTAAAAGTAAATCAGAAGTGTTGAGTTGTTTTAAAGAGTTCAAAAACTTGGTTGAGAATCAGACTGGAAGGAAAATCAAATGTTTGAGGATAGACAATGGTAGTGAGTTTTTTTTTACAGATTTTGATAGATACTTTAAATACCATGGGATTAAAAGGCATAAAACTACACCTTATACTCCACAAGAAAATGGAGTTGCTGAAAGGTTGAACATGACGCTAATGGAAAAGGCAGGGAGTATCTTGAGTAGTGTTGTTCTGGAGTAGAATTTTTATATGAGGCCATGGCTACAACATGTTACCTAGTAAATTGTTCTCCTTGCTCTTCTCTTGTTGATAAGACACCTTTGGAAGTGTGGTCTAGTAAGAAGCCCTCTCTGAGACATGTTCATTTCTTTGGCTATGAGGCATATGCATATGTGCCAAATGAGAAAAGATCTAAGTTGGAGAATAAAGTTTTTAAATGTATCTTCATCAGCTATGGTGTTGGTGTGAAGGGATACAAGCTTTGGAATTCTGATACTGAGAAAGTTTTTCATAGAAGAAGTGTAATATTACATGAGCTGAAACCTTCTATAGTTGACCCACAACTAGAGACGGATCAAAGAGAAAAGAGGAATGATGTAGTTGAGATTCCCCAAACTCCAAAAAAGAGAGAACTGCATGGTGTACCTGAAACAAAGGAGATCTCTAGCAGCTCTGAGAGTTCCAAAGATGAAGAACCACAACTCATCCAGTGAGCAGGTCTACACATCAAAAAAAACAACTTGATAGGTATGGTTTCTCCATTTTGGATTTGAACTATGCCTATGCTTTAATTACAAACATTGAGGAGCCTAGGAATGTTAAAGAGGTAATTAATATGGCTGATTCAAATTTCTGGTTGGGAGCCATGAATGAAGAAATGGAATCATTGGAAAATAATGAAACTTGGGATTTGGTACCTTTGCCTGAAGGAAAAATGTTTATTGGTTGTAAATAGGTATTTAAGAAGAAGACTTATCTTGAGGGCAGTGTTGATAAGTATCAAGCGAGGTTGGTTGCAAAGGGGTATTCCTAGGTAGAGAGAATTGATTATGGGGAATTATTTTCCCCTGTACCTAAGCTGGCATCTATCAATTTTTTTTGTCATTTGCAACCATGTATGACTTAGAGATCGAACAAATGGATGTGAAAACATTGTTTCTCCATGGAGAGCTAGAAGAAGAAATTTACATGTCCCAGCTTGAGCACTTCATTGAAAAAGGTAAAGAAATTTTGGTTTGCAAGTTAAAGAAATATTTGTATGGTTTGAAGTAGTCTCCTAGAATGTGGTACCAAAAGTTTGACACTTTTGTGTTGTCTATGGGATTTGTGAGATCAAAATATGATCATTGTGTATATCGTAAATCTAAAAATGATTGAGTGCTTATTATTACCCTATACGTGGATGATATGTTGTTCATAGGAAATAGTAAGTCTATGATTTTTGATCTTAAATCTCAATTGTCTATAATTTTTGAAATGAAAGATTTGGGTGCAGCAAGGTATATTCTAGGGATGGAGATAACCAGGGACTGAACAAGCAGAAAGATTTGGGTAAGTCAAAGTAAGTAAGTAAATACATTTTTAGAGATATTTGGTATGAATGATTGCAAACAACTAGTTGTTCTAGTTATGCGGGGAACGAAGCTATTTGTTGAAGACTATCCAAAATTTTCTACTTAGATGGAGAACATGACCAAGGTGCCTTATGCGAGTGTTTTTGGAAGATTAATGTATGTGATGGTCTATACAAGGCCAAACATTGCCCAAGCAGTGGGAGTACTCATCTAATTTATGCAAATCTAGGAAGGATGCAATGGGATGTTGTAAAGAGAGTGTTTAGATATCTAAGAGGTACCTCAAAATGTGCTCTGTATTACCATGGAGATTTGGTTGGATCAAAGAGAACTCTCAGAATTCATGGATATGTGGACTCTGATTAGGTAGGGGACATTGACAATAGAATATCCACCAATGGATATACTTTCATGTTAAATGGTGGTGCAATCAATTAGATGAGCAAGCGATAGGATGTAGTTTCTTTGTCCACTATAGAGGCATAATACATGGAAGCAACTCACGCCTGCAAAGTATTTGTTTGGCTAAGTCGTTTATGTTCTGATATTGGCTTTGATATAGGATAGATTACTATTTTCTATGATAGTTAGAGTGCCATTTTTTGGTGAAAAATCAAACATTCCATGCTAGGAAAAAACATATCAATGTGCAGTATCACTTAGTGAGAGATATGGTGGAGGATGGAAATGTTTCTTTAGAGAAAGTGGATACACTAAAGAATGTAGCTGATGCATTGACAAAGCTAGTGAGCACAGACAATTTCAGATGGTGTGCAAGTTCGATGGGCCCTCGGATCTATGATCATCAATAAATTTGAACTTTGGAGGGAGCCAGTAAGTCTTTGTCAAGTGAGCACCTTTTGGAAAATCTACCTCAATTTACTGGCTTGGACCTCTATTAAAGGCTTGAAAATTTTATGTATCTATCAGTTTACCATGGAGTTCTCATTTGCTCGTTCTGATCATTGGTCATAGAGACTTTTTCTAATCGATGAAACTCTGAGGGTTTTTATATCGATGGGCCCACAAGCATGGAGTTGGTGGAATGTTGGTTTGCATTATCTTTATCGGTGGAGCAATCGTTTATCATGGGAGGAAATGCTAAGTCTCGCTAATGTGCCAATGTATTGCATCAACGTTTGTGCTTGGCTTCATCCGACGGTGCTGGCTACTTTCCATGAAATCTAAAGGCAAGTACCACTATTAATGTTTTCATTAGTAGAATATCCTGTGCACGTGACACATGGTGGCTTGTCAAAGTGGTGGGTGCAAAAAAGAGAAGGTGGGCCTTGAGCTTCATTATGCAAAGGGTTGTCTACTCATGGACAATTATCTGTGCCTCAAGAGTTCCTTGGGGAATCTAGTGGATGCCACTAGAGATTCCTTGAAGGAGCTCTAGTGGCTTCCACAAAAGCCAGGAAAAGAGTGTGAGTGGTGGACATGTGGCAACCTCAGAAGCTCGTTCTGGGTGAGCTCATGGGAATTTAGGAGATTCCCTCCTGGATGCCATGGAACCTCCTAAGCGGTGGACACATGGCTTGTGGAACCTGATAAAGTTGGCGGTAGGTGTTTTGGCGATAGCAGATTATTGCCTACCCAGAATGTGATGAAATGGTTAGCGATGGAAAAGGGATTTCAGAGCCCGATAATAGGTGATGGATCATTGCTCGATCAAGTGGAAGAATGAATAGCAATGCGACATGTGGGATTTTTTCATTGGTTGTTTTTGCACTGTTGTTTTGAAACAACATTTATTGTTGGAAGCTGGATTAGTGAAAATAAATATTTTATGCAATCATATGAGATCAGATATTGCCGGTTGAAAAAGCCTGAATTTAGTAATTTCTCTGGAACAAATTTATTGCAAGAGTGGCTCAATGCAGGATTGCAAGTGGATCCGATCTGAGATCGATTTGGCGTGTCAGTGAAGAACTGAAATTAATGCACCCTAATTGGTCATTGGATGAAGACTTGTAATAGTCGGTCTAGACTAGAAGTTGAACAATCTAAGAAAAAAATAGAATACAGAGAAAGTGTTGATGAGTTTATATTCACTATATGTCGAAATAGCATTGTAACAGTGAGTGCATGAAAAATTGACTGCTACTCTGAGCTAACTAGTACAAAGTGTCTCTCTTGGTGTGGTGGGTTTTTTCCCGAAAGGGTTTTCCCACTTAGATATGGTGTTATCTCTGTAATCATTTATTTTTGTTACTCTTGTTACCTAGTAAGTGTTCATCTTAAGTGTTTTAATTTTTTAAAATTTTTCCTTGCACATATCCTCTGTGGTTTTAGTGTTAGGAAAGCATTTCCGCACTGTTGATTTTGTTTTCAGTTATACCTTATAGATATATGCATTTTCCTTGAGTGCATCACTTGATTCTTCGAAATGTTAATAGAACTTGTATTATCATAGAAGATAGAAATGGGATCATAATAAATTACTCTTATATATTTCAATGTTTAGTTTATCCATAAAACTTGTGTACAACAAGATGTTGCAACAATATACTTAACCTCTATAGTGGATAAGGAAACTGAATCTTTCTTTTTACTCAACCATGACACCAAGCTATAACCAAGAAATAATGCACCACCACTTACACTTTTTTTGTTATCTACACAACTTGCCCAATCTACATCTGTATAAGAACTTAGTATAAAATCAATATCCCTAGGATACCATAAGCCATAATTTGAAGTTCCCTTCAAATATCTAAATATCCTCTTAATAGCAGCAACATGTGTTTCTCTAGGATCTTCTTGAAATTTAGCCACAAGAAAAAGTGCATGCATGATATCCAGTCTACTTACAGTTAAATACAAAAGTCCTCCAATAATAGATCTATACTTTCTCTAATCAGCCTTAGGTGAATTATCATCTTTACTCAGTTTGTAGCCAGTCACCATAGGAGTTCATATAGTTTTGGAACCATCCATTCCAAACTTCTTCAATGTCTCTTTTACATACTTAGACTATGAAATAAAAATCCCTTTCTTTGTTTGATTTATTTGTAGCCCACAAATTTTTTTTATCTCAACAAACATAGACATCTCAAATTATTTTTGCATCTCTTCAACAAATTTTTTTCACATTGTTTCATTTCTTCCAAAGATAATATCATCAACATATACCACTACTATCAAGATCTTATAAATTTCAATTTTAAAGTACAAATTACTATCTATCATACCTTTATTGAAACCTGACTGAATGATGTATCTATCCAACATTGCATACCAAGATCTAGGATCTTGCTTCAATCCATATAAATATTTCTTTAACCTGTAGACCATATTTGGTTGATCTGACAACTGAAATCCTTCTAGTTTTTCCATGTAGACTTATTCTTCCAACTCACCATTCAAAAAAGAAGACTTTACATCCATCTAATAAACTTTGAAATATTTATGTGTAAATAATGCCAAAAATATTCTAATAGCTTCCATCTTAGCCACCGAAGAAAAAGTATCCTATAAATATATACCTTTTACTTGTGAGTAACCCTTACATATAAGCCTTTCTTTATTTCTAACCACTTCTCCATTCTCATTCAACTTGTTTCTCAATACCCATTTTGATCCAATTATGTTTTTATCTAATAGTCTAGGGACTGATTGCCATGTTTGATTCTTCTCAATATGCAAAATTTATTTACTCCTTTCTCTCATCCAATGGTTTTCTTCACATGTTTCACTCATTGTCTTATATTCAACTTCATAAAGTAGACACAGATTTACTTCAATAAAAAATATGTTTCTTGTCAATACTCATTTTCTCTTGTCTCCAATGATTTGATTTTTTGAATTATTCTTCTACACATATTTATGTGTCTTTGGGGACACCACCAAAGCTTATTATTCCTCATTCTTCTTCTCTTGTTCTTCAAAAAATTCTTCAACTTCTATGGAATCAGTTTCATCATATACATATCAATGAAATTTAATTGAATTCTTCAATGCTTCATTAACCTTGACATTTGTGCTCTCTACAATATTTCTGAATATTTTATTGAAAAAAATTAATCATTTCTTTTAGTAGAGTATCCAAGGAAGATACCATCATCACATCTAGCATCAAACTTCCCTAAATTTTCTTCATCCCTTCTAATATAATATTAACTTCCAAATACCGTGAAATACTTGATGGTAGGAATTCTTCCACACCATAGCTCATAGGGGTTCTTAGTACTATTAGCTTTTTATTGAATTCAATTGAACACATAAACAATAGTGTGAATAGATTCTCTCTAATAAAATTTCAGTAGACCTACCTCTGTAATCATTGATCTAACAACTTCTTGAATCGTCCTATTCTTTCTTTTAGCAACTCCATTTTGTTGAGGGTTCTAGAAGCAGATAATTTTATTTTTATTCCATGAACCTAACAAAAAAATTTAAACTCATAAGAGGTGAATTCACCACCTCTATTAGGCCTCAAACATTTTATTCTAAAATTTTCTTGATTCTCAACCATAACTTTAAATTTCTTGAATCTTTCTAATGCATCAAATTTATCTCTAAGAAAAGTAGCCCATGTATATCTAGAGTTTAATCATCAATCAAAAGCATAAAAAAAAATTCACCTTGTAGAATTCTCACCCTTGTAGGACCACAATGTTCTATGTGAATCAAATCTAGCAGTCTGGTAGTAGATTTTTTCTTTGATCTAAAGTTGTTTCTAGCTTTCTTTCCAAACTGAAAATTCTTGCAAATCACATTAATTTAGGATTTGTAATCCTCAGTAAATCTCTCATATCTTATACTACACTGATCCTCGTCATGTTGTAAGAACTCATATGACACATGCTCTAGTGCCATAACCAACAATCATTAATCTAAGTCATAAATAAATGCCCATCAACACCCTTAAGTTGATAAATATTCCTTTATACTTCTTTCCAGTAGTAATCACTATTACGGATCCTTTCCTGATTTCACATCTCTCATCTTCAAAAACAATATTATATCCTTTACTACATATCTACGCAATACTCAAGAGATTATGCCTTAAACCCTTAACATAGTAGACATCATCAATATTATGCTTTCCATCAAAACTTAATGAACCTATTGCACAAATCTTAGCACCAGTATCATCTTTGACTTTAACTAAGCCTCAGAATCATAATTTTCAAGCTTAAAAATATTTCTCTTATCACCAATCATGTGATGTGAACAACCACTATCAACAACCTAGTAGTTATTTTCCTATTTATCATTAAGGACAAAGATCACAGTATCTTCAACTTTCTTCGGAGCACTTTCCTTTACATGTCTCTTAGTATTAGCAGAACTAGATTCATTCTTTATAGCCAAGAACAAGCATTCATCCTCATCAAAAATCTCCATAATAAAACTCTTCATAAAAATACCCAATTTTATTCACATAATATTCTATTAATCGTCTTCTCTTTGTTTTCTTTGCTTAATCTATGTTTATTCTTCTTAGCTCTTTCCAGACATCTTGAAGCATAATGATCAATTCCTCCACAACTAAAGAATTTAAAAGGTAACTTACCTTCATAATTATCAGAGCCCTTTCTCATCATTCTTACAAAGTTAGCTTCCACTTCATCAAGGTTTTCTTCATCCAGATCTTCAACACTTCTAGCTTTAAAAGCAATTTTTGATTTGGATTTATTTCTCAAACTAGGCTTTCTCATGTCAAATGACATTAGAGTACCCAACAACTGATCTTTAGTATTCTTATAATCTACAAATTCTTAAATAGAAGATACCTTTTCACTATATGCATCAAGGAGAGTTTTGAGAATCTTCTTCACAATCCTAGATTCATCTATTGTAGTACCAAGTCCTCTCATTCCACCTACCATCTCATCCACTCTATGTACATAGGATTTAATGTTCTCATCTCCAGACATTTGCAAGATCTCGAATTGTGCTTCCATGTTTTGTAACTCTTCTTCTTTGACCTTTTCATCTCCTTCACAAATATTTTCTAAAGCATCCCAGACCTCTTTAGCAGTCTTCAGATTTGCAACTTTAATTAAGTTGGATTGTGATAGACAATTATTCATAATGAACTTTGCCTTATTGTTAACTTCATGCACCTTGATCTCATTAGTTGTACTTGGACCATTAGCCATAGAAGTATATGTAGTCTTTTAGGTTTTCTCAACATCATATCCATAGTCTTCTAGATATCCTTCCATCTTTACTTTCTATATAGCATAGTTTGTTCCATAAAACCTAAGACACTCAATAGTGATCTTTCTCACCATCCTAGACCTTCCTTAAGCCATTAAGCTCTTCTCCAAGGAACCAAGCTCTGATACCAATTATTAAACAAGACAATTGAGAGGGGGGTAAATCAATTGTAACAAACTTTAACCTTTAAGAACTTCCACCAAAGATTAGATCAATTATCATTTACAAATCCTTTACTCTACTAATATGATTAATCATTAAGTGTAAATTCATAAACTAAAGGAAGCAAAAACCATACACACAACAACACCATATTTACATGGAAAAACCAATAAGGGAAAAATCACGGTGAGGATTAGCTCACAATATAGAGAATATCAAAATTGAATACAAAGGCTCAGCATCAAAAAGAGGCTCACTACCAAAACATGACTTATTGTCTAAAATAGAGGTCATTTTCCAATAAGGTTTAACCAACCAGAGGGCTCACTACTACACACATACAAAGAAGATAGAAGAGAGTTGTTACAAAGAGAAAATAATCTCAATGCAATGAATATTTCCACCACAATTCACTCACAGTTGCAGACATGCTTGAATGATAGAGTACACCTTTAGCTCACTACTTTCAAAAAATCAATAATTAGATTTCACATTGATCTACTCAATCACACGCTTTATTTCACATCTATCTCACATCTATATTTATCTTACACATGTACACTCTTTTCACAAATAACTTGACTCTTATTTATACTAATTTTAACTTTTAAACTCATCCAAAGTCGTCCATACACCATTTTCATTTACAAATTTAAATTAGGTTTGTGCCAAAACATTCTATAGTGAAATTAGAATGAGGGAGACCCAAAAATATATATAATGAATACCTAAATAAGTCCCAACATGCCTCAACATTCTTCCATGAACTTTGTAAGTAGTTTTTAACACAAGGTCAGCCAATACCTGTGTAAAACACATAAATCAATTAATAAAATTCAAACTTAACACGATCCAATCTTTTTGGATAAAAAAATTAACTTGAACATGACCTCATAAATTTATCCTAAGAACTAAAAGTCATAAGACTAACTAAAATAAATACAGTGCAGAAACATTTTTCCCAGACCTCAGCCAAATACACAAAAAATCTTAGTTCACAACTGGTGAAAAAATATCACACTGTATAGTGATCCAAAAGCCCAAAATCTAGACATAGAAACTTCCAATAGACATGATCAATATCTCATATCCTTACTATCATAGCAGAAAATATCGTAGCAAAACTCAAAGAAAACACATGACACCTACAACCTTTCTCTATTACAATTTTCTCAATATCTTCAACATATACAACCAGAAACCATCATTCATGATATTAATGACAACAAAAAATAGTTAACCAATTGACATCAATGACAACACCTTCATACTTGCAACAAACCCCCCTAAAATATTAAATTTTTTTAGTATTTCAAAAATTACTTCAATGAGAAATTTGGGTATAACATATAGGGTTAAAGGTAAAGGGTTTAGGGTTTAGGGTTGAGGGTATGGATTTTATGGCTAATGGTTTAGTGTATAGGGTATATGGTTTAAGGTTGAGGGTTTAGTGTATAGGCTTTAGGGCATAGGGTTGAGATTACAGGGTTGTGTGTATGGGGTATAAAGTTTAGGGTTTAGGGTTGAGGTTATTGGGTATAGGGTCAAGGCTATAGGGTTTGAGGTGGATGGTATAAGGTTGAGGCTATATATAGGAACACATATGTGAATTATGTCATGGAGGATTCTATCTTACATAAAATAATAAATGGATTATCTATCATTTGATTCTTTGGTGGATAGATATAAAAAATAGGATTAATGTTGAGTATAATTGAGGCTAATATTTTGTGTAGTGTTCATAAGAGTCCAACATAGTTATCAAGGTTATTTATTTAAAGCCAAACCAATTAGTTTTTAACTTTATTTTTTCTTCCTTATTATGATGAATGTTGAGATGAAAATACTTGAGGTAACTAGACCACCTTTGATGATGATCATTCTACAACATCTCTTATATTTATATAAATTTAAGAGGATTATGATCTATGTGAATAACAATGTCTTTCCCTAAGATATAGTAATTACATTTTATTTGCATACTTTAATAATGCATATAAATCTATGTAATACATGAGGTGTCTATATATAGAATTAAATAAAATATCACTATATATTAGTAGGGTGTTACCACAATACTGGTTTACAATTTTTGGGAGATCTTGATTTTTACTTAAATAACATATTTTTGGAAAATATAACGATTTAACCCTTGAAAAGTTTCATTTAAATGATTCCAATTGAAGAAGGTTTGATCAAACCCCCTTTGATATAACCTCACTAGTTTTAAACCATACCTATAATAGAGTCTCCTTTACACCTATCAAAATGCTGATAAAAAACCACTTTTGATTTATCTTTTGGGGGATCAAATGAATTCATTTAAAAATTATTTTTCATATGTAGTCCTTATTATAAGCTTCCCAAAAATTATAATTTTAAATAAATTTAAATTGATTATTATATTTATTTTTTAATTCTTGTGAATGTAGGTTTTTAATTGAAAATCAAGCTCAATATTCTACACATCTGGAAAAATAACAGATTATAAAAACAAAATTAAAAAATATTAGTGCATTAGATATTGAATTTTGATATGTACAAAAAAAAGTTATGTTGTATATAGTCCGCCTATGTCTGAATTGTAATTAGTTTGACTTCAAAACTTGATTAAGGAAAAAATATTCAATAAAAAAATATGAAACCAAAAGAAAGCGCTAGCTATCGTAGTTACAAATGTAAATTCGAAAAAATTAAAATTTTATCCTTTATGGAAAAAACTTATGTTGTATACAGTGAGCATCACTCCTTAAAAAATGTGTTTATTGGAAAAAAAATCTAGTTTTCGAAGGAGATGGAAAAACAAGTGCAATCTGATTCCAAAAAAATTGAAAAAAAATATATTTAGAATGTGCAAACAAAATTTCACAGATCAGTAGTTTGCATCATCTTCAAATTCCTCACGGTTTAGCCACTATAGATGCCCGAAAGTGAAGATTTAGTTAGAAAAAATCAGTTTAGTGTCTAGTTTGGCCAAAAATTGTAAACCAGTATCGTGGGATCACCCGTTAAGCAATTAGATAACCGCATTGATTCAAAATTACTCCAAGTGCATATTTGGAGGCATCAACCTTAATTTTAAAGGACTATTTCAAATCAATAAGAACTAGTGTAGGTATTAAATAAAGTCTCTACTTCAATTGTGATAATGGTTGTTATAGTCTCTCTATCTAAAGGAATTTTTATTTCACTCTCACTTGAATGCTCAATGCATAGGTCATGCCAAGTGTGAGAATATCAGTTACATAAAATTGTAATTAAATTTGGGTGATCCTAAAATTCTATAATGTTCCATGCACTAGTACAAAAACAACAATATATGATTGAAAAAACTACTAAAAACTACTTATAAATGACTAAACTTGGTCACATGACCATTAGTAGTTTATTGCTAGTCATTTATAATACAGCCAAATTTATGACTAAACCAATTTTATTCATTTATTTGGTAGTATATTTAGTCTTTAATCTAGTCATTGATTTAGTCATATATTTAGTCATATTATTCACTGAGCTTGGTCACATGACCATTAGTAGTTTATTGATAGTCATTTATTTAGTCATTTGATCAATTTTGTCATATATTTATTTAGATTTATTCACTATTTTCTATCAACTAGTAGTATATTTAGTCATACATTTTTAGTCATATTTATTCACTGATTTTTGTCAATTGGTAGTATATTTAGTCATATCTATTCAATTATTTATGTCAGTTAGTAGTATATTTAGTCAATTGGCACTTTATTTAATTGTTTTTGTTCACTAATTTCTGCCTAAAAGTGTTGGAAATGAGACAATGCTTTTGAGGTTTAAACACATAATACATAAAAACATAATCAATCATTCATTTGTACATAATGAAACAACTATTAAGAAGGGAAAAAATTTGAAATTTTATTGAGAAAAGGCATGTTATTACAGCAGATACAAGACAAAAATATGTGTCTTTGCTTTAAAAAATGTGTTACAAAGTGTATTTCTTAGTGTTGTGACTAAGAAAGTTGAGTTACAATGCTCTATTTTTTGCTTATACAACTCCAAAAAAAAAAAGAACTACTTGAAAAATGAAGCCTAATTAAGGGTCCTATGAAAAAATCCTCTACAAACTTCACACCATGAATACTCAATATGGATTGAGAACTATGTTCTGCATATACCTTGACTGATAAGCTTTACTGAACATGATAGTGGAAAAATCCAAACTGATCACAAACATTTATTAGTGGATGAGAATCTAGAATTCTTCCTTCCATAATAAATTTATTTTTCTTTTTAGCATCATAGAAGTTTGACTCTCTAGTTACACATTCCACCTCCTTGATTTGTACATTTTTGGTTGTTGCTTCAATGTATTTGATTTGTCCAATTTTTGGTTGATGTTACAACCAATCACTTGATCTACTTCTAGCTCCTTCAAAAAATTGTTTAAAGAGTAGCGTTGTCATAGGATCCTCAATATATTCTTTAAATGCCCCAAGCCATCAAGCACCAATTGCACTTGATAAATGCAATAATTATCAAAATGAATAGGAAAATGAAAAAATGTGCAACATATTAATATAAAGAGAAATTGCACTACTCACAAGCAAAGTGGAAGATGCAAAATAATCGAAAGAATTTTACATAGACACTTGAAGATGCAAGGGTACACATGCTAGTACAAGAATGGGACAACATTCAAATTCTAAGGCTACTGAAGTAAACAATGTTATATACAAATACAATCACCAGAAGTGGGTATGAGAACAAAGAAATGTTCATATTTTTACTGGAGTTTCGTAGTGGTTATTCATTTACATATTTGTGTCAGCCCATTGATATTTCTATAATAACTCTAATATTTTTCTTAAAAAATGACAATCTATTGGTTTCCTTATTTAATAACCTTTTATGTAAACTAAACTGGAAGAAGTAAAGCAAAGACTAGGGTCAGATATACTTATCATCAATGACTTGATGATCACAGTTAAGTCTTACTAACATGAATGAACCAAAAGTAAATTTTTTATCAGTTGATCCTAGGATAAGTCATTTTTTAGTTGTTCAAACATATAAGGGTTCAATCAGCAGTCAATTTACCTCAGCTAATAGTCAAAATTTTAAATTTGAAAATTTAACTAATCTTCATAGCAACCAATGATTTTAATTTTTTTCATAATCATCAATTTTTCTTATCTTCAATTGTCCCATCTGACTTACAAAAACATAGAAAATGATAAAAAAAAACCTAAACCCATAGATAGAATTCCTTCCTATGGAGGACTAATGATAGCACAAAATTTTTTTATTCCAAAAGGGCCTCCCAAATTTGATATTGTGAACGTGTAAAAACTACTAAAAACTATAAAATCTCATATGCTAATATTTAAATTCTGAAATATACTTAGATATTTGATTTCTTGTTTCATGTGCCTCCAAATAGGTGCACTAGATCCTTGAAAGGGATTAACACAAATTTATTGAATAGGAAGAAGAGACTAATTCTATATAATTTTTCTTTATAATTCATCCTAATGTTGATAACGATCAATCTTAGCTTTGCAAAAAACAAAGAATCATTAAATAATAAGCTCTTAAAACAATGTTATGGTGCACCCTTCCAAGGGACAAACCTCTCCAAATTTTCAAAATAATTGCAACTAGACTATCCATAAAATCTTAAGATGCATAGTGTCAAGGGACTACCTTTAAACTATATTTGACTAATCAGTACTTTCTACCAACAACTTATGTCTATTTGACCAAAGATGTGCATTTCATGACATTCTCTTTGATTCCTCCTTATATTCACAAATATGTATGAATTTGCACCATGGACTTAACTGTGTTGTCTTTTATAGGACATAACTTCCTTAAGTAATAACCATAATCAATTTTATCTTGACTTCAAATGTATCAAGAAAGAAATTGCTATTTGAGAGGATTAACAAAGATGCATAGTGTTGAGGGACTACCTTAAATTATATATGACTAATCAGTACTTTCTTCCAACAACTTATGCCTATTTGACCGAATATGTGCATTTCATGACATTCTCTTTGATGCCTCCTTCTATTCAAAATTATGTACCAATTCCTCAAGCTGCACACCAAGGTATCAGAGAGTGAAGTTTTCAATTGAGAATGAAGGAATTATGTCAATGTCATGTCATAAAAGCTATACCAAGAAAACTCCTTTATAGGATAGAAAACCCTTAAGTAATAACCATAATAAATTTTATCTTGACTTCAAACATCAAGAAAGGAATTTCTCTTTGGAAGGATTAAGGGTATGTACAATATCATGATGGGCCAAAAAGTGGTGATATGTAAGTGATATGATGGCCCATGTGGCTGACGACTTTTTTTTTACCCAAAATTGATGAAACAAAAAGGGGTTTTAAAGCATATTCTTAGCTTTCCACCAATATAAATTATTCTTTACTTTGAATTTAATAAATACTTATTATTCATTTTCTATTTGAATTACGACTAAAGTCTTGATTATTGAAAAATATCTATAGCTTTCAAAGGGTATCACATATTTTGAATCTAAAGCATGTGTCACATTCTATGCTTAACATACTATAGGATAAAAAGAAAAACGGATTTCAAGAAGTTTTGACCAAGTTAAGGTGGTCAGATGTATGAGTTTTTATATTTTTTAAAATTTGTAATAAAAAAAATCATAATTAATTATTTACTTGGAAAAAAATTACAAATAAATATGCATCACATCAGGACATGAGTCTTCTACTTATATCTAAAATATTATAAGAAAATATTATAATTTTATTGTGGTTAGGGTGGTCAGACAGACACCTACTTAATTTTTCCCTGAAATTTAAGTACTACTGCATTGAAATTTCAAATTTTCACCAAATAGATTTTTTTTAAATAAAAATAAACCTAGTAGTTTAGAAACTATATTCAATTTGAACCAGATTCTATTCTTACATATTTTTGAAATAATATAGGTAACTTATTCAAATTTTTACATCAAGTTGCCTAACCTTGATTTTTTTGAATTTTATTGCCACTTAAGGGCCTATTTTTTCCATGATGATCCTACACATGCCCTCAACATATATTCATAGTGTTGAGGGACTAATTTAAACTATATTTTACTAATCACTACTTTCTACCAAAAAATTATGTCTATCTGACCAAAGATGTGCATTTCATGACATTCTCTTTCATGCCTCCTTGTATTCAAAAATATGTACTAGTTCCTCAAGTTGCACACCAAGGTATCAGAGAGTGAAATTTGCAATTGAGAATGAAGGAATCATGTGGATGTCATTTCATAAAAAAATTATCAAAGCAAAATATTTTACATGACATAACTCCCTTAAGTAATAACGATAATCCATTTTATCTTGAATTCAAACTTCAAGAAAGAAATTTATATTTGGAAGGATTAACACAAATGCATAGTGTTGAGGGACTACCTTAAACTATATTTGACTAATCAGTACTTTCTACCAACAACTTATGTCTATTTGACCAAAGATGTGCATTTCATTACATTCTCTTTGATGCCTCCTTGTATTCACAAATATGCACCAATTCCTCAAGTATCACACCAAGTTATTAGAGAGAAGTTTTTAATTTAGAATGAAGGAATCATGTCAATGTCATAAAAGATATATCAATACAAATATTCTACAAGAAATAACTCCCTTAAGTAATAACCATAATCAATTTTATCTTGACTTCAAACATCAAGAAATTGCTTGACATAGCTTTCAATGTACATACATTGTACCAACAACTTAATATTTTTTATTCTTTAATGTTTGTCACTTTGATATGCTCTTTTTCTTCTTGAGCTTTGTAAATTACTATATTGGACATGCAGTAGGCACTCTCAATGTGTAATTTTTCAACATTGTACTAGTTTTTAGTGTCATTTCCTATTCTTTATATACCTTAATATTGCTTATCATATCACAACTAGGTGAGTACTTACTATAACCTTATGTTAGAGACAATCCTCTCACATTTTGGTTTCCTACACCCCTCTACCTTGCGGTAAAGGCCAACAAAGAAATTCTTATGATGAATCTACAAATTTGAACACCCTTCTATTTATTATGACAATGCAAAAAAAACCATACTCTTGTTGAATTGTTCTTATTGAATAACATTTAAGCGGCCAAAACTAGTTCAAACACCATAACTAACCAATTGAATCTACAAAAAGAAAAATGTAATATTTATGTATGTTTTATTTAGATGACTCAAAGTTCCTATAAAACTTTCTACAAATTATAAATTATAAATATAAAGTTCATGAAAATCGTTTGTCTATTTTGTTATCAGGTTGATCTAATAATTTTAATGAAAAGTAATCTTGAATAATATTCTTAAAGAAATTCATGTCTTTATAACTATGTAACTTAATATTTTACAAGAACCAAAACTAAATAGTTCTCCTAAAATAAATTCATGTCTCTATAATTGTGTGATATATCCTATTATGACAGTTGAACTTAAACAATCCTCTCAAGAGGGATTTTATAATTTTGGAACTCAAATTCCCTACAATGATGTGTTCTAAACCATACAACAAGAAAACTAAAACCTATGGTCAAGGGAGGGCTATAATAAAGTAAGTATCTCAATAAAGACGGTGGTTTGATATTTTGGCAAGACCTTATTTAGGGAAAAAATTATCTCACAATGATATATTCTAGGCTAGGCAAGCTTAAATAGGGGGATGTGAAAACCATCAATTATAATGTAATAGCATTTATGACAACTTAGTCATTTAATTTTTCAAGAAGTCCTAACAAGAAGGAATTATCTTTACTACTATATAGTTTTTTATACAAAATACAAATTCAAAAGCATTTGTTCATACTATAAATCTACAAATTTAAGATGTAGAAAACAAAACTAAATTAATTCTACAAACCCATGTAGATTTATTTTTGCTAGGTGCACCTACATTATAGGTTGAAGAAGAAGAAAAAGTTCATTATAAGCAACAAGAAACTTTCAATCTATAAAAAAATTCAATAAAAAATTTAACTAGAGAGAGAGAGTTACCAAATTAGAAGCTCCTCTGAAGACAACCATGAGGTTGAAGAGCCACCTATGTTGGGTAAGGAAGAGTTATCACCTTTATTGCAAAACACAAGCAATGATTTATAGAGGGGAAATATTGCAAGGTTCGCAAAGCCTCAATTTATACAAATAACCAGATTGAAAACAAGAGCTTAAGAAATATTTCAAAAGCATAAAGATAAAGGTTCACCTCATTTTTCCAAAAATTTTTGGAGTACATTGTATTCTAATGCAAAATATATTATGTTGTCTTGGTAAATAATTAAATTTTCTTACATTAGATATCATGTGAATTTTCCTTTGATTATGCACTATCCTTTCGTGGACTGCCATCAAACTCTCTATTAAACTAACTCTCTACTATCCCTTCCAACATTTTTTGTGGTAGTCTTCTTAATCATCCCCCACTTGAGTGCCTTATCTGAATTATTTAAGACTTCCACAAGTCTTTGTATTCTTTAAATTTTCCAAGGCTTCTTCTTATGACCATCACTATTCTCAAGCACATGCCTCTTCCTCCTTTTTTAAGTGACACTCATGTGGTATTTGATACACAATATTTTACTGATAAAATTCAATATAAATTGTTCCTTGATCATAAAACCTTCATCTTAGCCTTTGATATTCTACAAACATCTTTTTCTTGAAATTTTTTGATATTATCATCTACAAGTCTACAATATTCTCCTTTACATTTGGCATATAATCTTTCTATTTTATACCATTAATACATAGAGCTTGATTTTATTTCATAGGATTGTCCCTTTTTGATTGTGAATACTATCATATATATAAGGTGTAAAAATAACATAAATGTTAGTTGTGATTTGGTCATTGTAGTTTCACTTGTTTTTTGACTATCACCCTCTATGACTATCCTCATACTTATTCACTACCCACAAAGAGTTTCCATAAGGTAGTCATCATTCTTAGTAGGTTATATTTGACTTGTCCCTATAATATCCATCATCTCTTATGACCACATATCTCATGACCTTCTCTATAATCTACCTTTCCTTTATTTTCCTTATCATAGCTTTGTAGACCCCCCTGTATGTTCATAAATTTCTCCAAACCTATGGGTTGTGCACTATCCTTTGGGACATGACTTCCCTTTTAATTTTAATATATTCATAAGACTGACATCTTCATCAAGGACTATCCTTAACACACTTTATATTTCCTAACAAACATAAAAATGTCCTCTCTACTATCATGGTTCATGATTTCTCCATATTTTCCTTCCAACCTTTCCCATATTAAACCTACCATACTAGCTTGTATACTATCCAATGTTGTTTGAAATTCATTCATTGTGTTGTCTATCTATGGCCTATAAATTAGAGTCTCAAGACTCACTCTTATCTATGCATACTCTAGTCTCTAAGATTCTATATGATTTCACTTTATACAGTATCATAACACCTTGTTATATTCATTAGAGTTTTTAAGGTGACCTTTCTGCTATTCATGACTACCCTTGATCCCATTTCACACTACTTGGATAGGCTTTTAGAATTATAAAGTTGCCTCCAATCATAAACACTTAGACTTTAGGGTTTATGAAGGATGGAACTCTTGTCTCTATGCTTCCAAAACGATAGTAATAAGGATTTGATATGGGTTTTCACAAGATTCTATATCATCCAACAAAGTGAGCAAAGAGAATCATCTAATGCATTCTTCTTATATTATGATAGTCCTAAGTCTCGTTCTCAACTATCAATCAACTATGTAAGTTCAACATTGAAAAATAAAAATATTTTTAGCACAAGAAACAATCCTCACCCATCTAAACAATTACCCATAAGAAATACCCAAAAATTTGAGTTTTTCACAATCAATTTATTTCATTCTACCTCAAACCCCAAATAGAGAATTCAAAACTCAAAGCACCATTTTACCTCTGTCATGGGACAAGCTGATCAATGAGCACCAAAAACTTACCATAGTCATTGGCCTCCTTAAGATTGATTTCCCCAGTGCAAATGATCAGATCAGTAACCAAACCAACCACCAGCACCACAAGCCCTAAATTTGTAGCCTCTGCTAGCTCACCATGCCCCAACATCCTTTTTGTCCACCTTGGAGCCTTCCACTTTGGAAATAATGGCATCTGCTTCCATTGAAACTTTTGGTGATGTGCGAATGACTTCCAAGATATAGTTTCAGGTTCCCTTGAGTGTTTAGATCTAGTTTTTTGTGGTGTTGGTGTCTACTCCTTGGAGTGGCAAGAAGAAACCCTTCCCTGTGAAGGATAAAGGTAGGAATTTATGTGCTTTAATTGTAATGAAATTTTTAATTGGTGGGGAAGAGGGAAATTACCAATTCATGTGACTAATTATTTACTTGTGTTTTTTACCCAACGATCAACTTAGTCATTTATTTAGTCATTTATAGTTGTGTTGCAAAAAATTAGTAGAATTTATTCAATTTTAGTTGTGACTAAACATTTTCGTCACCTAGTCATTTATTTTCCAAATTCTACTACTGATGATATTTTTATGAGGTGGACAATCTCTAATTACCTCTATATTTTTAGGGTTCTCGTAAACAAAATCCTTGTTCATAATGTTTCTAAGGTACTAAATCCTTTCCATAGTAAATAATTTTTTTTCTAAATTTTTATCCTAGAGCCCATGCTTTTGTAGAGTTGAAAGTATCTATTGAACATGATGTAGATATTCCTCCTATGTATTACTTAATAGGAGTATGTTATCTAAATAAAATATCAACAAAGAAAATAGTGAGAGGCCTAAGTACATAATTCATCACTCACATGAAGGTGGTAATTGTTTTGGTTAGGCCAAAGAGAGTCTAACCATTTGAAAAATCTATTTGTATTTGAAGTCATTAGTTCAAACATCTAATGAATCAATGGTAACTTGGTGGTACCCAATTTTTAGTTAAAATATAGCCCCATTAAGTTAATTGAAGAGGCCATCAATGCAAGGATTTGGATACATATTTATTATAGTTATATTTTTTAAGTATCATATGCCAATTTAGATAAATTAAATTCTATACTTCTTCTTAGAAAGAGAAAATATGTTTTCATATTGTGAAGCACTTGGTCAAATGCAACCCTTTTGAATCAATTCCTAAATCTATTATTTGATTTCCTCATTCTCTAAGATTTATCTTTTGTATCTAGTAGCCAATTTGGTAATGGTGTAACTAGAATGATATCAATCAACTTTTTTATGTGATAATTTAGGGTTTCCCTCATTAGTAAGGTTAATACATCTTGATTCCATTCAATAATATATATTCCATCTACTTTTTTATATATTCATAATGTTTTTTTTAGCATGAGTGGTTACCATAACCGATCTTACCCCCTTAGGTCAGAAAAACAACAATATGAATGCTCTAATTTTAGAAATAACATGTTGATAAGTTATTTTAAAACTATCACAGATGGGTATGTGCAGGATCATCATGGAAAAAATAGGCCCTTAAGTGGCAATGAAAATTCAGAAAATCAGAGTTGGGCAACTTGACATAAAAATTTGAATAAGTTATCTATATTATTTAAAAAATATGTAAGAATAGAATCTATGGAAAATTGAATGTAGTTTCTAATCTACTAGGTTAATTTTTGTTAAAAAAAAATCTATTTGGTGAAAATTTGAAATTTCAATGCAGTAGTACTAAAATTTCAGGGAAAAAAAAAGTAGGTGTTTCTCTGACCACCCTAACCATAATAAAATGATAATATTTTTTTATAATATTTTAGATATAAATAGAGGACTCATGTTCAGATGTGATGCATATTTTTTTGTAATTTTTTTTCAAATAAATAATTAATTATGAATTATTTTTTACAACTTTTAAAAAATATAAAAACTCGTATGTTTGACCACCTTAACTTGGTCAAAAATTCATGAAATTCATTTTTTTTTTTAATCCTATAGTATACCAGGCATAGAATTTGACGCATGTTTTGGATTAAAAAAATGTGATACCATTTGAAAGCTAGATATGTTTTTCTATCAGACTATCAATCAGGACATTATTCGTAATTCTAATAAAAAATAAATAAATATTATTTATTAGATTCCAAGTAAAATATAATTTATATTGGTAGAAAGTTGAGAAGGTCCGTTACAAACCCTTTTTGTTTCATCAATTTTGGGTAAAATAAAAGTCGTCAGCCACATGGGCAAAGTTTGGAAAAGCAAGGTAAGTTGTTAAACACATTTTACGTGTTGACTTTTTAGGATTGGTAGGTCCGAAAAAAATCTCAAGCCTAATCCCTAGGCATTAAATTTTGTGTCAACATATCAGATATCCGATTCAAATCGGATATCCATTTTGAATTCGATATATGATATGTTTTAGATATGAGTTTTAAAAAAATTATACAATATTTAATATATGATTTTAAAATGCAATAAATTTTATAATTTAATATATATAATATACAATAAAGTTTATAATTTAATATATAATATCCAATAAAGTTTATAATGTAATATATTTAATATACAATTTATGATAATCTCTTACCGAATTATGTATTTAATATATAATATCATATTGAATGTATAATATTTAAATATTATTTCAATATTTTAGTTAATCTATAAATATTTAAATATATATATATTACAAATATATAGAATATTCAAATATTATCTCTTTCCCTCTCTCTCTCCACCTCTATCTCTCTCAAGTCTCTTTCTCTATCTCTCTCTCTCTCCCCCTTTCTCCCTCTCTATCTCACTTTCCCACTCTCCCTCTTACACTCTTACTCTCCCCTCTCCCTCTCCCTCTCCCTCTCCCTCTCACTCCCTCTCCCTCCCCCTCTCTCTCCCTATCCCTCCCTCTCTCCCTCCCACTCACCCTCCTTCTATTTATCCCTCTCTCCCTCTCCCTCTCCCTCTCCCTCTCTCCCTCAAATCTAAACCCTCTATCCCTCTCCCACTCTCCCTCTCACTCTCTCACTCTCCCACTCTCCCTCTTAATCTCCCTCTCTCCCTCTCCCTCTTCCCTGCTCTCCTATCCCTCCCTCTCTCCCTCCCACCCTCCCTCCCAGCACTATCTCTCCCTTCCACTCTCCCTCTCCCTCTCTCAATATATCACCTCCCACCCCCTCTCCCCTCTCCCTCACCTTTCTCATCACCTCCCACTCTCCCTTTCTCCCTCTCAATCTCACTCTCCCACTCTCCCTCTCACTCTCTCCCTCTCTGAGCTCTCGCTGTCACTCTCTCTCCTTATATCTCTCACTCTCTCCCTCTACCTATCCCTCTCTCCCTCTCCTATCTCCCTCTCAC
>CM021103.1:237802317-237828569 GCA_007115665.2 Sequoiadendron giganteum | reverse complement strand
CCTCTCCCTATCCCTCCCTCTCTCCCTCCGACTCTCCCCCCCTCCTCTCACTCACCTCCCTCTCTCCCACTCTCTACCATTAACCCTTTGGTCTATGTGTGTAAAAATTGGATAACCAATTTGTGAAACTTCAATGTGTAGAGCCAAAATATTACCATTGTAGAACATGTTTTACAAATCAGATATTTGATTATACTGGATTTGTGGATCATAGAAAAACACCATGTGGGTCATTTTTGTGCATTCCAACAGACCCTACATTCTGTTTGCAACACTTTGTAGGCAACAAATGTGTGGTTTTAGACAGGAAGAGCACAAATCATCTTTTTGGAGCATCTTGTACTCAAATTTGTCATAAAGAATTATTTTTTAGCATCTTTTATGAGGTATAATGGGGAGCAACAGTCATTGGAAGCAACAGCATAAGAGAAAGCTTACAAAAGAACAAATATTAGAATATAGAAAAAGAGATAGAGAAGGTCATAGGAAGAAAAGACAAGGTATGTTAAATATTGGTGAGCCTGAGCCCTATGGTCTTTCAAGTGAAGAGGAAATTGAATATGTTCAAGGTGAAAATGTAGAACATGAGATTGAAATTGGAAATGAAAATGTTCAAATTGGTATTGAAAATTTTCAAGGTGAAAATGTTGGAATTGAAGATGTTGAAGATGTTGAACATGATAATGAAATAGGGAATGAAAATATTGAAATTGGTAATGAAAATATTGGAATTGAAGATGTTGAACATGATATTGAAATGGAATTATTCAAATTGATATTGAAAATGTTCAAGCTGAAAATGTTTGAAATGAAGATGTTGAACATAATATTGAAGCAAGTGTAAATTATGTTTCACCAGATTACACGAGAAATGAAGAACATTGTGTGGAAGAAAGACATATTCCAAATTCAAGACCTTCAAGGACCCCTAAATGGTTAGTTGAAATTGATGATAACATTATAAAAAAATTTGAAGGCAAGAGGTCAATTCAAGAATGCTCATATGTTTTATTGGTTGAGTAGAATGCCTGTAGAAAAGGGTGTACCTAATATTTGGAGTTTTTTTGAAGCTGGACATGGGAAAGGGGAGCATGATGGAGTAGGTGCATGTGTAAAGAGAGCTCTAATTAAGGAGCAATTGAGTATTTCAGGAGAAAAATTTAGTGATGCATGTTCTATTGTTGATTGGTGTAGTTCAACATTGTCACAAGCATGCACACTTAATTCAATAGTGCACAAATTTTTTTGGTTGGTTGAGGAGGGTACAATGGCACGAAGATTGGATTGACATACAGTAAAATATTCTTCAAAGATGCATTCATTTCAAAGCTTAGATGCAAACATATGGACAATTTGGACATGACAGTTGGCTTGTTTTTGTCAAAGTTGTATTCAGTGCGAGTGGGATCAATGTGAGTCAAGTGAGTGGGTGGTGTTATGCCCTGCATAACCACCCCATCTTTTTCCTTGGTCAAAATGGGTCCCCCTTTTTGTGTTCTTTATCTTTTATTTTGTTTTTTGAGTCTGTCGGAATCAGAACCGAAATTGAATCGGGCTCTGAAAGTTCTTTTGAGGCTTGTTTTTGGTTCTATCCCGATAGTCTTTTCTTTGCCTTCATTTTTGGTCTTTAGCAGAAGCGGAGCTGGAGTGGGTATTAGGATGGTTGTTATCAAAATTTGCAAAATCACAATTTATTCCGATCCCACCTCCGCTATTTTTATTTTTACTTAGTCTCGGTCTTTGTGTTTTGTTTTATTAGGTCGGTCTTTTACTTTACTCTTTGTATTTACTTTTGTTTTGTTTTTAGTTGGCAGACTCGGAACCAGAATGGGAATGGGGTTTGGAAATTTTATAAATTTAAGATTCCATTTCCATTTTAGTTCCGCCCTCACCAATTTTTGCTGTTGACTTTTTGACTAAAGTTGCACTGCAGATGAGTGTTCGTTCTCTTGCAGTTCTGACTCCGCTTTTACTTTGCTTTAATGCATTAATGGTGGTTGTCGGTGTAGGTAGAAATTCACATATTTACCTTTATTAAGGGTTAAACCAATCATCATTGTTATTGTTAAAGATCTAAGAGCACGAAAGAGCAGTAGCAGAGTTTGTTTGAGAAAATTGATCGAGATAGAGAAGGGATATTATGTGTGAATCAATTCAGAAGGTTAGCTCGGGTTTGTTTGCGTTCAAGGTAGGTTTCTTATCTTTGTTGTTCTTTGTTGATTTACAGTTGTGATTGTTGTGTTTTTCTTTATATTTGCTCGTGTGTTCAATCATTTTGTTTTAAGGCAAATTTATGATTATTGATATGATTGAATGAGCAAGTTATTGTTTTGTCTTGTTTCTCTTTCTTTAAATCTTTGTTTTCTTGTACGTTCGTGTCGTTTCTTTCTATTTTTAGGCATAGTTGCTTTCATGTCTTAATCATGATTGCGTCGTGTTTTTTTTTGGTTTGCAGTAGATTAGATTAGATTAAGGGTTTTTAATGACGTTTGTTAAAAGTTAGAGATTTACAGTGTGATGGATTAATGATTTACAGTGAGTTAGGGTAGATAAGATTTATTGTTTAATTAGGGTTTCGTCGTATGTTTTGGGTCTAGTAGAATGGCAGGGTTTAAACCCGTGCCCTAGTTTTTTTATCGAGTTTGTTAGATTAGGGTTTCGTATCGCTTGATGATCACAGTTAAATAAGATTTAAATAATGGCCCTAAAATTCAATTGTTCCCCATGGTCATATGAGTGTAGAGTTTTAAATCACCTTTTTCATTTTATAGCAACCTAGGTTTTAATCATGAAGTTGTGTTGAAAATGAATAAAGTATTTGATGATGTCATGATTAACATAACCGGAGGCGGGATTGGAATCAATTATGGACCTAAGAGTTTTAGTTTTTACAAAAGTCATCAATTCCATTTCTATCCTGTTTCCGATTCCAAGTTCTAAAAGTTTTCCTTAAAAGTAATGATAACCTAGACAGAGGCAGAGGCGGAGTTGAAACCAGATATGAAAATTGGAAAATCGGAAGAAAATCAAATCTTTTTTATTCCAATCCCGATTCTGACCACTATCCCAGTTCCGATCCCAAGCCCATTTGTTATTAGGTGAAGTATTTTTATTAGTTTTTGCTCTGAGTCTGGCAGTGTTGTAAAAGATTGTTTTGAGCTTCTGTCTGGTTCCGACTCCGATGTATGTGTAACATGTATGTTTTAAAAGCATGTTTTATGATGATATCTAAAGATCTAATTAGAGGTTTGCTTGCAGGAAAATTGAAATATGTCAGGAACGTCAGGAGAGATTGCTCGACGGAATCAACTAGCTGGAACATCAAACACAACACCAAAAATAAAGAAGGTGAAACTAGAACAGCTACCTTATACATTGAGGTATGATCATAGGAATCCGGTGGCGAAAGTGAGCAAGATGGAATCAGACTGGTCAGATATCATGAATACCAATCTGGGCTAGTAAAACTTTGAAGAATTACATGAAGAGACCATTGCAGAATGAGAAAACTTGACAGGGAGAACACAAAGGATTGTTGACTCTGGTCTTGCACATATCACTGTGTTTCCTTTATCAGTTCAGTGTTCGGAGTTGATATTGACAGTAGCCAGTACTTACAATCCTGCTACAAGACTATGCATGGATTCACAAAATAATGTGATTATATATCTTACTCCACAAATGTTCCAAAGTATATTTAATGTTCCTAATCCCAAGAACTTGGTGTAGCTATCTGAAGCAGAGGCATTGGAGAAATATAGCAAGCATAAAGACTCCAATAAGTCTCACTTAAACAAAAAATGGTTCAACACAGAGAAGAAATCTTTAAGCAAGCTTGCAAATCAACCAAAGAGGGCAGATTTCAAGAAGGAGGTATCTGACTTAATATTAATGCTGTCCAGAGTGTTTGGGAAGAGGGATACCTTCCACTTCAAGGAATGGATGTTTCATTTCATTCAACTAATATTTCAGGGTGATTACCAGTTTGATTGGTCAATGATTGTTTCTGATGCCATACATGATCAGCTCACAAGGGTCAGACAGACTAAATCTTTCTTCATGACTTCTTATGCAGTTTATGTTGCAGCAAGATTGGGGATTTTCCCAAGATTAAACAGAGTAGGTATAATAGGAGCCTTGGATGGGCAGAAGAAGGTACAGGAACATTATGATTCGTTATCTCTTCAAGTTGTTGAAACTCATTTTAGAAGATTCAATGATACATTTTTATATATGGTCATCAATTGGTTGAGTAGAGATGCAGGATACAGGTTGAGTCCAGAAGCTATGGCTTTTATTGCTGAATGGGGAAGTTGGTACCTCAAATACCCCAAATTTACATACTTCAGGTTATTTGGTTTTGAGGGCCACCCACACTTGCTTCCAAGGAGCTATAGTAACAGAATAGTCCTTATGGAGTTTGTGTATCAAGCCATTGGAGTTAATGCTACGTTTGGGATCAAGCATAAAACTGGATGTCATAAATTTCCCATGCAATTGGGTGAATATAGCCGTCAACACTTGAAGGGAGCAAAGGTGGTTTGTAATGAGTTGATACAATTGAAATTGGGATTGTATACAACTCGTAAGTATTTTGATCCAAGGAATAAAATGTATGCCTTATTACCTTCAGTGTTCACTAGGCACTTTAATTTGTTAGAGTACTTTTGGTGCGATTGGCAAGATGAGTATGACTTAAGGAAGAAGAACTATGAAATATTATCGGTTGCACTTATGGTAGAGTTGGGTGTTAAAGAAAATATTCCTAACATGTTGGTGGATGATGTAATTGTATTGGATCCCTCATATGAAGCCTTGAACATTGGCACCAAAAGCTTAGATCCAATAGACTGGAATGAGCAAAAAACAATTGATATTAAGAAAATTGGGAGAACAATTTTGGATAGAAGTGTGCAATGGTTGATGATGAAAACTCAAGCTCCTCAAGGAACAGTCCTTAAGAAGGGAAAAGGATACAAGAGGATTAAAAGGAAGACACCTCCCAAAGAGCCATTAGAATTCCTTCCTCCGGATGTTGAAGAAATAGAACTTGAGGTGGTTGATGAAGAAGAAGAGGCACCAGAGTGAGATGTTCCAATAGGATCTACTATTTCTATACCCACATTGGGTGAGTCATCCACACAAGTCCCACTTACAAGGAAAAGGAGTAAAGAAGTTCAGGAGGGAGCACTTTATGGCATGGCTGAAACTGCTAAGGGAAAAGAAGTAGACGAAGAAATTCAGGAAGTTCAGACAGACTCAAATGAAACTCTGTCAGAGAAGGATTTGCAAGAAAACATGCCTCTAGAGCATACTATTGAGTAGATTCTGACACAAGAAGAGCAATGGAGACTATTTGAAGATGCTACAAGAGATTTTGATGCAAGGGCTGTAGCGGGGAAGCAAAAGGAAATGGATGCTAAGGTGCAAGTTGATGCTCTATTTCACCAGCAGCAATTAAAGGCAAAACAAATTGAAACAAGGGCAACAACTAATGAAGTAGAGAAGCAAATGAGGCAATGAGAGCATGAGATCAAGGTCAAAGCAGAAAATGACAAGTTAGAATTGATACAAAAAATCCATGATCTTGAGGAGGAGAAAGCAAGAACCCGGAGGGAAAAGGAAATCCTGGTTGCTAAACTAAAACTTGCAGAGGAAGCTCGATAGAAAGAAGAAGAAGCTGAAGCTCTGAGAAAGAAAAGAGATACTGAAGAGCTAATAAAGAAACAACAAGCTGAAGAAGAAAGCGAAAAGGCAGAGAAGCTCAAGGCCTTAGAAATAGAGGGGATAGAAAAAGAGAAACAAAAGGTTTTGTAAAAAGAAAGATTAGAAAAGGAAGTTCAAGAAAGAGAAGAAGAGGAAGGAAGGAAGAGAAAAGAACAAAAGGATAGAGAAGAGGCTGAGAAGTTGGTGTAGATGCATGTGCTGTAGGAGCAACAAGAGAAAGCAAAGTTTGACTCTCAACCTGAGGTAAATAATCAACCACCCTCTACAATTGATGCTTCCTCTTCCATGATGATGGCTGCTCCCAGTGCTCCTATATAGTTGAAGTTAGACCTGCAGAAGAGAGCCAAAACACCTCCTCAACCTCTTAATTTGGAGGACATGATGAAGGGGATAGAGCAAGAAAAGCCCAAAAATAAGGCTAAAATCTTACATTCTACTAGACTCATGGATAAAGGGGAGATATTTGCTGAATGTGCCATGCCTATGACAGAAAAGGAGGTAGGGGATATGCAGCTAACAGACTCTCAGCTGAGTACGGTCAATTTGGGAAGATCCACTAGAGATCAACAAATGAGTTTGATTGATGTAGTGGCTTCAACAAGTAAATCAAGAATGATGAAGGACAAACAAAAGAAAGATGAGCTTAAAGTTCAATTGGATCAGTTACATTCATTCTTGAAGAGTGTCTCCTCTCCAAGGTCACAACAAGTTGCAGCCATTGAGACTCCTATTTTGTTAAGCAAAAAGGAGGTAGATGATTTGGTGCAAGTTAGAGGTAAGGCGGAGATGGTAGACAAATGGATAGACAAATTGAACCGAGAGGTAGGTGAGGTTTTAACAAAAGGATTTGAAGCCTACAAAGAAGTAGAAGGAGTAATAAAAGAGATGCATCAATACATTGAGGCATCAGAAAAACAAGAAGAAGAGTATAAGGAGTATAGTGAAAAGTTAGAAAAGATAAATACATTGCCTCTAACTACTCTATTAGAACAATCTATACTTGAGGATGATAACAAAGACTTTGTGGAGAAGACCTTTTGCATACTCAAGTTTAGGATTGACTTTTTGAGCAAACACAAGGATGAGATTCAGGAAGCAGTTAATAATTTGACTGAGCAGTTGGAAGAGTTGGAAGCAGTCATGGCCATAATTGTAGATGTGAATGTAATGACAAAAGATGGCATTCCTTTGAGTTAGATTAAAGAGAAATGGAATGAAATATTTCAAGGACTCATGAAGGAGAAGGATGATGGAGGATACTTGGTGATAAATCAGCTTGTAGAAGTCAAAGAAGAGATAAAAGCTGCAGGGAGAGAAATGATAAAGGCAAAAAGTATGAAGGAGTTTGCTGAAGTTGAGTTGGATTGGATCAAATTTGAAGACAACTGGATTTATGGGCCATATATGGATACTTTACAACAAGTCTTCACCACTTATGATGAGTTCATTGTGGATCCAGCTTCACATGCATAAAAATATTGCATGCATAACGTTCTCCTTCCTTGCATCTTGCATGCATACAACACTGATAGCTTTTTGAGCGCATGACTTCCTCTTCTATTCTATCTTCTATTTTTAGATCAAACTGAAAGTTTTAATGTAAAGACTCAAGATCAAATTGATCTAAGTTTCCAAGAAAGTTTAGTTCCTACAAAGGTGGAATGCCTAAAATAGAAGTAGGGTTCGAACTTTTGTATGTCTATAAATACCTGATGGGTATCATATTGTAAAGGTCAGCTAATTGAGAACTAGATTGGCTTACCTAACTAGGAGATAGAATTTTGTAGAGTTTTTGCAGAGATACATTGTACTTGATCTTTTATAGTTAATAGAATTTACAAGTTTACGCAATATGGAGTTGGAATTGAGTTATTTTATTTGATAAGGCTGATAAGTTATAATCCATCTAAATGCCAGTGATTGTGTTGAAGCATGATAGTTTCTTATGTGATGAAAGTCATTAGAAGAAACCAGATTTAAAGATTATCTTTTTAGATTGTCATTGAATTAAAGTTATTAAAGTCTGTTGATCTATAATATTGATGATGAATGAATGTGTGTTATGTTGAAAGTCCTTGAAATTTTTGTGATGTGTGATTGTGAAGTTAATTAAGCACCTAAAATGTATGCAGTGGTATAGATTCTGCTATAGATTGTGTCATCTTGTGGTTTTTTGATCTGATTGGAAGAACATTCATTGTTGGAAGATATATGTCTAGATGATAGATAAATTTGATTCATACTTACTGGTTTACCCCTTTGTCCTATCTTTTTTTCTTTTATTTGAAAACCCCATTGATCTACTGAAACAATCGGTAAAAAAATGAGCCATAGCTTGAATCTTTTGTTACCAACATAGGCCCCTTGAATATTACAGTTGCATGAACCAACTGAGTGACACTAGATAGTTGAGAACCAACTATCAGGACCTTGGGAGCTAGGCTGCTACATGTTGTCTTTCTTTTTTAGGAGAAATAGAGTAGAAGTATTCTCTTTTAATTTTGTTTATGTCATTTTAACCATCAACAGAAGTTGGCGCTAGAAGGAGGGCCTGAAAGGACAAGCTGGCTCGTGGAAGATCTTTTTCACCAGAGGGATATGAGAGGGTTCTCAGATCCTCTTCTAATCGTGAACTATTCGAAGAACTTCAAATCCTGGTTAGACCAAGACCTCATGCTCGTAGGGTAGAGATATCTACGTTACCACCACCACTTACTCCACCGAGATTTCCTCCAAATGCACCCACACCACCACCAAATAGGCCTCTGTCACTGCCAGTTCGGCCTGCATCACCACCACCTATTCAACCAATCCCACCAATGGCTTACTTTGTGAATAATCCATCCCCATTAGGGACTATTCCTGGAGGATTCCATGATTTACCAAAGAACCCAGAGAAGTTCTGCCTGAAATACATGCATGGAGAATCAAGAAGTGCAGAGGAACATATACAAGCATTCAAAGATGCCTGCACATGAGCTCAAGTTTCTCATCAAGATGTTGTATGTAGACTATTTCCCTACTGTTTAGGAGATATGGCATATAATTGGTATCTAAATCTGCCCCAAGGATCTATTCTGGGTTGGAAAAATTTAGAAAATGATTTTATTAATTAGTTTAGGGTTTATGTAGACCCTACCATATTATATCACCAATTTTCCACCATAAGGAAGCAACATCATGAACCCCTTCCCTTGTTCAACACTAGGTTCCAAAGGATGTATCATAGGCTACAAGAGCCTTATTTAGTGCTAGAGGGTGTGGCCATACAGGCGTATCTGAGAGTTGTTGATCATTTGATTGGCCTGTTCTTGCAAAGAACTTATCAACTTGATCAGATAGACTCTTTGTCTAAAATTTACCATTTGGCTATCAAATTGCAACAGCAGATAAGTCTACAACCACCAAGTTTAGGAGCAGCCCTTCCTCCTATGAATTATTAGATGCCTCATCCACCATTATATAACACTATTCCAGGGACGTCTTATTCCCATTATGGACCGGTATCTGAGTTGCAAACTCCACCAATAGTGCCCTTCTTTGGGAATAGCATGCATGATTCCTCACATCAACCACAACAGCAACCCCAAAGTCAATCACAACAAGGGGGAGGATCAACTCATGTCCATTCCCCTGCCATAGTTCAAAATGTGCAGAATGATCAAACTGTTCAACTTACAAGTGAAGTAGAGACTCTCAAAAAAACTCTCTCTCAGATGTCAAATGACATGGCACAACTCAGGAAAAACCCTCTCAATAATCAAAACCAGAATTACAACAATCAGGGAGGTTATAACTATCAGGGCAATTATTCTAATTAGAACCAAAATCAGAACACCAATAGGAATTTCCAAAGTCAGAACTCCTCAAACCAAAATTATCAAAATCAGAACAGAGGATATAATCAAAGATTCAACAACAACAACAATAATAGGCAGTGGAACACTGGACCTAACAATGGAGGAGTTCCCCATAATTATCAAGCAGTTGAAGAGAGATCAAATACTGCTAATGTTGCTGATTTGAATTTTATGACAAATTGGTGTAGGTTGCATGATACAGTAGCCCATTTTGAGGTCAATTGCCCAGAAATGGAGAAGATGGTGAAAATTGCACAGGCTGATGCCCATCCTCAAGCAGGAAATTCTAATCAAGGCAATGGGCCAGTCAGCACTGCCATGACTTATGAAACCATTGAAGAAAAGTATCAATTCCCTATGCAAGGGGATAATGAGCCAGAGGAAGATGTCTATGGTGCTCAAGCTTTCCAATCTAAGGGTGGTCACTTTCTGAGGAACCAAAATAAAGGGCCATTCACTACATCTACACCCCCTAAAAACATGGTTCCACCAAATTAGAATGCAGATAAAAATCCACCACCACCAAAGGGACCTTCTAATTCTCAAAATAGAGGTAATCAACCTTCTTTTCCTAAGTACCAATTTAGGAATGATTCAGAGTTTGATTTTGTTGCAGAATTGCAAATGAAAAAGACATCATTGTCTTTCTTTGATATCATGAAGTGGTGCCCAGCTCAATGAGAGGTGGTATTAAAGGCTTTGGAAGAAGCAGATCGCCTAAAAGGGAAAGGTAAAGTGACTCCCCCAAAGGAGACCAATGCATAAAGGTAAGACCAGTACCCCACCTTTCTTGTTAAGTTTGAGAATTTTTGGAAAGAACCTACACAATTGTTTATTAGATTTCGGGGCATCAGGAAATGTTATGCCTTTTTCAAGCTGTAAGAAGTTAGGATTGAGTCCTATTCCAACTAGAAAAAAAGGTGATTTAGTTGGATAAAACTAAAGTCAATGTTGTAGGTGAGTTGAAGAACATGCATGTCTAGGTTGGATCAGATCCAAGGATCCAGACTTATATAGATATTCAAATAGCTAATATCCCAAAAACATATGGTATGCTCTTAATTAGAGAGCTAATGAAAAGCATAGGAGGGTATCTATCTTTGGATTTATCGCACATGTGGTTACCATGGAAAGGAGTTTCCACTCAGATAAGAATTGAAAGTGAACCTAGGCTCAAACACATGATTACAGAGTATGATACTCCAAATGAAGGGGAATTCTTTGAGACTGAGATAGGTGTTTACAAGCAAGAGGAAGTCCTTACTTTCTCTATAGTTAGTCCTAAGGATACACTATCCTTAGACCACAGTGACTCGATGATTCACATCAACCAGCAAGTTCTAATAAGGAAATTGCAACAAGATAGGCTGGTTTTAGGAACATAAACTGATTTGAGTAATTTATTGCTCCCTAATTGGTGTATAATACACTATCATAACCATTCAGAGTTGACATGTCAGTCATGCATAGATATTCTAAGGCATGCAGATCTACCCAAGCAAGAATCTCAAGAGGTAATTGAGACTCCCATCAATGATTTCTCCTTCCAAGCTAAGGATGCAACTATTCTTACACAGGTCAGTCTTTCTCTAGAGGAAGTTTCTTTACTAGTAGAACAGACTCAGGTCTTAGGGTTTTCAAATCAAAAAGAAGAAGTGGAAGTATCTCAGTTTCATTTCAGTACCCCTACTCCAGATGCTTTACCAATGCCCAAGATGTTAATCAAAGATGAATTAGATGATAAATTAACTCAAGAGATTACTCAGGAGATAATTGTTGAACAAATTGGAAACATAGGAGAACCTTCAACTGAGCCTAGCCTCAAGATTATTGTTGATGATCAGCAAAAGTCCAAGCCACCACATGTCACAAATGATAAAATCCCTGTAGTTTCTAAAAAGAAAGAAATCCCAGTTAAAGACCAGTTATGGACTCTTAAATTTGATGGTTCCAAGTCTAAAGTAGGAAGTGGAGCAGGAATTGAACTAACCAATCTGAAAGGAAAAAAATATTTTGCTTCTTATAGATTGCAATTTGGTTGCACTAACAATGTGGCTGAATATGAGGCACTGGCAAGAGGGCTGATGTTTGCTCATAAGGAGGTAACTGCTCTTACAGTGATGGGAGACTCTGAGGTAATTGTGAAATAGGTATGTAGCCAATACACTTTCCATAATAAAAGATTGGCTGCTTATAGGAATAGGTTCTGGAACTTAATAGAAGATTTTGATGCCTTTGGGATTACTCTTATTCCAAGGGAAGCAAATCAAATAGCAGATGCTCTTGCTATTGCAGCAAGTACATTAGAGCCTATGCAAGATTCAGATCTAAAGAGGTTTTCTGTGGAGTTGATTTCAGTCCCTGCAATTCCTGACAATGTTAGACACTTCCAGGTGTTTAATGATGATCAACATATTTTGGCCTTTTTGGAGAGTTCTGATGTATTTCAAGGACAGATAATTGATGACTCTGACAGGGATCAAGGAGACTGGAATCTAGAAAGTGACAATCCAGAAGGGATAATAGATTTAAAGAGAAATAACATCCCAAAAGGGATGATAGCATTGGAAAGGATATTTGATTTAGATCCACGAGCTTATCAGAGAATGCTTACAAAGAGTGAGGGAGGCAAGTATGAATCCATTAATTTGGCTCACTTAGGGGTAGACAGGAATGTTCTTATAGGGAAAACTTGTCCTCGGGAGATTAAGGATGAGATAATCAAAGTCTTGAAATAAAATATTAAAGCAATAGCCTGGAGCTATGATGACTTGAAAACTTTTGATACATCTGTGATCACACATACAATTCCTCTCAAGCCAGAAGCCAAGCCGTTTCACCAAAAGCAACACCCAGTCAATGCATTAATTGAGCCTCTAATTCAGAAAGAAGTGCAGAAACTTTTGGCTGCAAGAATAATTGTTCTAGTTAGACACTCTACTTGGGTGGCTAATCTGGTTCCTATAAGGAAAAAGAATGGTGAGATTAGATTGTGTGTGGATTTCAGAAATTTAAACAAGGCCTCTGAGAAGGACAACTATCCATTACCTTTGCTTGATGAAGTATTGCAAAAATTTAATGGATCTCAGATGATGTCCTTCTTGGATGGGTATTCAAGATACAATTAGGTCCTTGTTAGTCATGAAGATAGGATGAAGACGGCTTTCACTACAAAGTGGGGCACATTTTCCTACAGGAGGATGCCATTTGGTCTAATCAATGCTGGTGCTACTTTTCAAAGGGCGATGGATGTAGCATTTAAAGACCTGATAGAAAAGTGTATAATCATCTATGTTGATGATCTAACCATCTTCTCTAAGAGTAGAGAAGATCATGCTGCTGATTTAGAGAAAGTACTAAAGAAATGTATCAGTTATGGTGTCTCTCTTAACCCAAAGAAATGTGTATTTGGAGTTTCTAAGGGGAAGCTTTTAGGACACATCATATCAGAGGAGGGACTTTTCATAGATCTTGATCGAGTGGAGGCCATTTTGAAGTTGACAAAACCAGGAAGTAAGAAGGAGATGAGGTCTTTCTTTGGAAGGATCAATTTTGTCAGGAAATTTATAATAGGGTTTGCTGAGATTGTCAAACCACTTAATGAAATGATGAAAAATGATGCAAAGATTGAATGGAGTGAAGAGGCCAAGTCTGCTTTCATGCAGATTAAACAAGCTATATCTGAGGCACCTGTTTTAACAAGTCTAGATTATTTAAAGCCCTTCTACATTTATTTTTTTGCTTTTGAACATTCATGTGCAGTAGTTTTAACACAAAAAAGAGAAGAAAACGAGGAGAGATCTATTGATTTTATGAGCTCTCCATTTAAGAATGCAGAAGTAAGATATTCATCAATAGAAAAGCAAGCCTTTGCATTGGTTAGAGTAGTGAAGAATTTTAGGCATTACATAATCAGAAGTCAAGTTATGGCTATAGTCCCAAATCCAGCTGTAAAGTCCCTCTTAATGCAAAGTGAATTAGGGGAAAGAAGAGGGAAATGGATGGCCATATTACAAGAATTTGATTTGGAGATTCATCCAATGAAGCTTGTAAGAGGTCAAGGTTTTTCAAAGGCAATGGCAGAAGTAGACAAAAATATTACTTGTCAGCAATACATGGTTCAATCATTTATGAAAGATCCCTGGTATACGGATTTAGTTTTCTTCCTCCTCAATTACAAGTGTCCAGAAGGAATGAATGCTACTCAAAGGAGAGCATTGAGGATGAAGAGCTCTCATTATATGCTCAAAGGGGGATCAATCTACAGGAAGAATTTTCATGGAATATATCTACGTTGCTTGGATTAGCAAGAAGCTAAGCATGCCATAAGTGAATTTCATGGAAGAAATGGGACATGACATGGATCTGCTGATGCTTTGGCTCATCAAATTTTAAGATCAGGCTATTATTGGTCCTATGTGTTTAGAGATGCTCATCAACATTGCAGGACTTGTCATGTATGCCAAATTTCTGCATCTAGAGAAAGGAATCCTGCAATGCCCCTACAACTGGTATATGAGGTAAGGCCATTTGCCCAATGGGCACTTGATTTTGTAGGTGTGATTAATCCAAATTCTTCTGCAGGGCATAAATTCATCTTGACTGCAATGGATTATTGCACACATTGGATAGAGGCCCTACCTTGCAAGAATATTACCATAGAGGTGGTCATCAAGTTTCTGACAGAAAACATCACAACCAGGTTTGGAGTTCCATTTGCTCTAGTATGTGATAATGGCCCTGCTTTTTCTTTTGCTGAGTTTATTTCATGGGCCTATGAGCATAAGATTGTGTTAAAATATTCTTCCAATTATTACCCTCAGGGGAATGGAGTGGCTGAGTCCACAAATAAGAATTTATTGGAAGTAATGAAAAAGTTGTTAGAAAGTAACCCTAGGGACTGACATACCCAGCTGAGATTTTCCTTATGGGTAGATCGAACCAGAATCAAAGTAGCCCTAGGGAATTCACCTTTTAAGTTAGTTTATGGCCAAGATCCAGTCTTTCCCATTCATTTGCAAATACCTGTTCTGAAGTTCATGCAGGAGTTTTACAATAAGGATGATAGGATTGAGGTTAGACTGCTTAACTTATTAAATATGGAAGAACAAAGGGATGTTGCTTTGCAGCAATTCTCTAAACATTAGGCTATTGTCAAGCGCTGGTTTGATAAGAGAGCCAAAGTAAAAGCTTTTAGAATATCAAATCTGGTGTTATTATGGGATAAGGCTAAAGAAAAGAAGGGAGATCACCAAAATTTTGATAGAATTTGGTTAGGTCCCTAACAAATAGCTGAAATCTTAGGTGAGAATGCCTTTCATTTGAGTACCTTAATAGGAGAGTTTGTTCCATTACCTATTAATGGTCAATTTCTCAAGCACTATTTTGGTGCATAGAAAGGTTTGATATTTTGAGAGGAAAATGTATTCTACTGTATCATATGTAATTATTTTTTTGGTTTTGGGTTTTATTTTTGTTTTTGACTTTTAGTTAATTTAGGTTTATGATTTGTTTTATTAGGTAGGTTTTTATTTTTATTTTTTGTTTTGTTTTTCTTTGTTTTCTTTGCTGTGTTTTGGTTGTTTAGTTTTTGTTTCATTGGGGATCTTTATTTTGTTCATCTTAGGACTTGGGGTTGTTAATCAAAGTATGCTCTTGTTACTAGGAGGGAAATTGGTTTAGGTATTTTCATTATCATCATTGGAAACAAGGTTGTTCTGAAACTTATGTCTTATGATCATTCTAGTTTGGGTTTGAGAAGTTATTTAAAGGTAAGAAGATATATTGTGGATATCCTATGCATTGTTATCAAAAGAACTTTGTCACCAAATTAGATAAAACATCTGCATGAGTAAATGCCTATTTATTTTAGAATGACTCTATCTTTGATTCAAGTGAAAAATCCGTTTCCAAGACTATCATGAAATCCATTGTAGTACTCAACCCACATTTTAGATTCATTAAATATGAGTATTGAGAGATGCATAAAAGAGTTTCCATACATATATTAAAAAAAAGAAAAAGAAAGAAAGAAAAAGCAAGCTCAATATCAAGTGGGTAATCAAGTATCTCTATCAGGGCTATGGATGCCTGACTGGCAGTAGAGGAATGCTTTGTGAGAACTAGAGGCATCTCCATCAGGGCTATGGACGCCTGCCTAGTAGTGGAGCAATACCCAGGATTTTACTACACGATAGATAAAGGATTCAATTCAAGTAGCTTGAATTTTAGGTAGAGTGGTTCAAAGAATAGAGAAAGTATCTATGAAGAATGATGCACAATATAAGAACACACTCAGATTCAAAGATAACTCATGGGCACATACATCTGAGATTCTAGCTCAAACTTATCCTACAAATATCTAATTTTATTCAAGTTAAAGTGTTTATAAGTCAATTGTTTTTGGGTAGCTGAAATTTTCTTTGGGTATCTTGAAAATGGGTAAACCATTTTCCTAGTTGAGTCACCATTTGTTATGCCCTTCATAACCACCCCATATTTTGCCTTGGTCAAAATCGGTCCCCCTTTTTGTGTTCTTTATCTTTTATTTTGTTTTTTGAGTCTGCCGGAATCGGAACTGAAATTGAATCGGGTTCTGAAAATTTTTTTGAGGCTTGTTTTTGGTTCTATCCTGACAGTCTTTTCTTTGCCTTCATTTTTGGTCTTTAGCGGAAGCGGAGCCGGAGTGGGTATTAGGATGGTTGTTATCAAAATTTGCAAAATCACAATTTATTCTGATCCCGCCTCCGCTATTTTTATTTTTGCTTAGTCTCAGTCTTTGTGTTTTGTTTTATTAGGTCAGTCTTTTACTTTACTTTTTGTATTTACTTTTGTTTTGTTTTTAGTTGGTGGTCCCGGAACCGGAATGGGAATGGTGTTTGGAAATTTTATAAATTTAAGATTTCGTTTCCATTTTAGTTCCGCCCCTCCCACTTTTTGTCGTTGACTTTTTGATTGAAGTTGCACTGCAGACGAGTGTTCATTCTCTTGCAGTTCTGACTCCGCCTTTACTTCGCTTTAATGCATTAATGGTGGTT
The DNA here is from genome assembly GCA_007115665.2 of Sequoiadendron giganteum. Taxonomy (NCBI): domain Eukaryota; kingdom Viridiplantae; phylum Streptophyta; class Pinopsida; order Cupressales; family Cupressaceae; genus Sequoiadendron; species Sequoiadendron giganteum. Next base: position 237,811,945 of record CM021103.1, on the reverse strand, counting down.
GCCGGTGTAGGTAGAAATTCACATATTTACCTTTATTAAGGGTTAAACTGATCATTATTGTTATTGTTAAAGATCTAAGAGCACGAAAGAGTAGTAGCAGAGTTTGTTTGAGCAAATTGATCGAGATAGAGAAGGAATATTGTGTGTGAATCAATTCAGAAAGTTAGCTTGGGTTTGTTTGCGTTTGAGGTAGGTTTCTTATCTTTGTTGTTCTTTGTTGATTTACAGTTTTGATTTTTCTATTTTGCTTTATATTTGCTCGTGTGTTCAATCATTTTGTTTTAAGGAAAATTTATGATTATTGATATGATTGAATGAGCAAGTTCTTGTTTGGTCTTGTTTCTCTTGCTTTAAATCTTTCTTTTCTTGTACGTTCATGTCGTTTCTTTCTATTTTTAGGCATCGTTGCTTTCACATCTTAATCATGATTGCGTCGTGTTTGTTTTTGGTTTGCAGTAGATTAGATTAGATTAAGGGTTTTTAATGGCATTTGTTAAAAGTTAGAGATTTACAGTGTGATGGATTAATGATTTACAGTGAGTTAGGGTAGATTAGATTTATTGTTTAATTAGGGTTTCGTCGTATGATTTGGGTCTGGTAGAATGGCAGGGTTTAAACCTGTGCCATACTTTTTTTATCGAGTTTGTTAGATTAGGGTTTTGTATCGCTTCATGATCACAGTTAAATAAGATTTAAATAATGGCCCTAAAATGCAATTGTTCCCCACAGTCATATGAGTGTAGAGTTTTAAAGCTCCTTTTCCATTTTATAGTGACCTAGGTTTTAATCATGAAGTTGTGTTCAAAATGAATAAAATATTTGATGACATCATGATTAACATAGCCGGAGGCAGGATTGGAATCGATTATGGACCTAAGAGTTTTGGTTTTTAAAAAATTCATCGATTCCATTTCTATCCCGTTTCTGACTCTGAGTTCTAAAAGGTTTCCTTAAAAGTAATGATAACCTAGACAGAGGCAGAGGCGGAGTTGAAACCGGATATGAAAATTGGAAAATTGAAATAAAATCAAATCTTTTTTATTCCGATCCCGGTTCTAGCCACTATCTCGGTTCCGATCCCAAGACCGTTTGTTATTAGGTGAAGTATTTTTATTAGTTTTTGCTCCAAGTCTAGTAGTGTTGTAAAAGAGATTGTTTTGAGCTTCTGTCTGGTTCCGACTTTGATGTATGTGTAACAAGTATGTTTTAAAAGCATGTTTTATGATGATATCTAAAGATCTAATTAGAGGTTTGCTTGCAGGAAAATTGAAAGATGTCAGGAATGTCAGGAGAGGCTGCTCGAAGGAATCAACCGACTGGAACATCAAACACAACACCAAAAATAAAGAAGGTGAAACCAGAACAGCTGCCTTATACATTTAGGTATGATCATAGGAATCCGGTGGTGAAAGTGAGCAAGGTGGAATTAGACTGGTTAGATATTAGGGATACCAATCTGGGCTAGTACAGCTTTGAAGAATTACATGAAGAGACATTTGCAGAATGAGAAAACTTGACAGGGAGAACACAAAGGATTGTTGACTCTGGTCTTGCACATAACACTGTGTTTCCGTTATCAGTTTAGTGTCCGAAGTTGATATTGATAGTAGCCAGTACTTACAATCCTGCTACAAGACTATGCATGGATTCACAAAATAATGTGATTATAGATCTTACTCCGTAAATGTTCCAAAGTATATTTAATGTTCCTGATCCCATGAACTTGGTGTAGGTAACTGAAGCAGAGGCATTGGAGAAATATAGCAAGCATAAAGACTCCAATAAGTCTCACTTAAACAAAAAATGGTTAAACACAAAGAAGAAATCTGTAAGCAAGCTTGCAAATCAACCAAAGAGGGCAGATTTCAAGAAGGAGGTATTTGACTTAATATTAATGTTGTCCAGAGTGTTTGGGAAGAGGGATACCTTCCACTTCAAGGAATGGATGTTTCATTTCATTCAAGTACTCTTTCAGGGTGATTACCAGTTTGATTGGTCAATGATTGTTTTTGATGCCATGCATGATCAGCTCACAAGGGTCAGACAGACTAAATCTTTCTTCATGACTTCTTATGTGGTTTATGTTGAAGCAAGATTGGGGATTTTCCCAAGATTAAACAAAGTAGGTATAATAGGATCCTTGGATGGGCAGAAGAAGGTATAGGAACATTATGATCAGTTATCTCTTCAAGTTGTTGAAACTCATTTCAGAAGAGTCAATGATGCATTTTTATATGTGGTCATCAATCGGTTGAGTGGAGATGCAAGATATAGGTTGAGTTTGGAAGCTATGGCTTTTATTGTTGAATGGGGAAGTTGGTAAATCGAATACCCCAAATTTACATACTTCAGGGTATTTGGTTTTGAAGGCCACCCACACTTGCTTCCAAGGTGTTGCAGTAACAAAATAGTGCTTATGAAGTTTGTGTATCAAGCCATTGGAGTTAATGCTAGGTTTGGGATCAAGCATAAAACTGCATGTCATAAATTTCCCATGAAATTGGGTGAATATAGTTGTCAACACTTGAAGGGAGCAAAGGTGGTTTCTAATGAGTTGATACAATTGAAATTGGGATTGTATACAGCTCATAAGTATTTTGATCCAAGGAATAAAATGTATGCCTTATTACCTTCAGTGTTCACTAGACACTTTAATTTGTTAGAGGACTTTTGGTGCGATCGGCAAGATGAGTATGACTTAAGGAAGAAGAACTATGAAAGATTGTCGGTTGCACTTATGGTAGAGTTGGGTGTTAAAGAAAATATTCCTGACACGTTGGTGGATGATGGAATTGTATTGGATCCCTCATATGAAGCCTTGAACATTGGCACCAAAAGCTTAGATCCAATAGACTGGAATGAGGAAGAAACAATTAATATTAAGAAAATTGGGAGAACAATTTTGGATAGAAGTGTGCAATGGTTGATGATGAAAACTCAAGCTCCTCAAGGACCAGTCCTTAGGAAGGGAAAAGGATACAAGAGGATTAAAAGGAAGACACCTCCCAAAAAGCCATTAGAATTCCTTCCTCCAGATGTTGAAGAAAGAGAACTTGAGGTGGTCGATGAAGAAGAAGAGGCACTAGAGGGAGATGTTCCAATAGGATCTATTGTTTCTACGCCCACATTGGGTGAGTCATCCACACAAGTCCCACTTACAAGGAAAAGGAGTAAAGAAGTTCATGAGGGAGCACTTTATGGCATGGCTGAAACTGCTAAGGGAAAAGAAGTAGACAAAGAAATTCTGGAAGTTGAGATAGACTCAGATGAAACTCTGTCAGAGAAGGATTTGCAAGAAAACATGCCTCTAGAGCATACTATTGAGCAGATTCTGACTCAAGAAGAGCAATGGAAACTATTTGAAGATGCTACAAGATAGTCTGATGCAAGGGCTGTAATGGAGAAGCAAAAGGAAATCGATGCTTAGGTCCAAGCTGATGCTCTACTTCACCAGCAACAATTAAAGGCAGAACAAATTGAAACAACGGCAACAACTGATGAATTAGAGAAGCAAATGAGGCAACGAGAGCATGAGCTCAAGGTCAAAGTAGAAAATGACAAGTTAGAATTGATACAAAAGATCCATGATCTTGAGGAGGAGAAAGCAAGAAATCGGAGGGAAAAGGAAATCCTGGTTGCTAAACTGAAGCTTGCAAAGGAAGCTCGACAGAAAGAAGAAGAAGTTGAATCTCTGAGAAAGAAAAGAGATGCTGAAGAGCTAATAAAGAAACAACAAGCTGAAGAAGAAAGGGAAAATGCAGAGAAGCTCAAGGCCTTAGAAATAGAGGGGATAGAAAAAGAGAAGCAAAAGGTTTTGGAAAAAGAAAGATTAGAAAAGGAAGTTCAAGAAAGAGAAGAAGAGGAAGGAAGGAAGAGAAAAGAACAAAAGGATAGAGAAGAGGCTGAGAAGTTGGTGCAGATGCATGTGCTGGAGGAGCAACAAGAGAAAGCAAAGGTTGACTCTCAACCTAAGGTAAATATTCGGCCACCCTCTACAATTGTTGCTTCCTCTTCCATGATGATGACTGCTCCCAGTGCTCCTATATGGTTGAAGCTAGACCTACAAAAGAGAGCCAGAACACCTCCTCAACCTCTTAATTGGGAGGACATGATGAAGGGGATAGAGCAAGAAAAGCCTAAAAAGAAGGTTAAAATCTTACATTCTACCAAACTCACGAATAAAGTGGAGATAGTTGTTGAATGTGCCATGCCTATGGCAGAAAAGGAGGTAGGGGATATGCAGCTAACAGACTGTCAGTTGAGTACGTTCAATTTGGGAAGACCCACTAGAGATCAGAAAATGAGTTTGATTAATGTAGTGGCTTCAAAAAGTAAATCAAGAATGATGAAGGACAAACAAATGAAAGATGAGCTTAAAGCTCAATTGGATTAGTTACATTTATTCTTCAAGAGTGTCTCCTCTCCAAGGTCACAACAAGTTGCAGCCATTGAGACTCCTGTTTTGTTAAGCAAAAAGGAGGTAGATGATTTGGTGCAAGTTAGAGGTAAGGCAGAGATGGTAGACAAATGGATAGACAAATTGAACTGAGAGATAGGTGAGGTTTTAACAAAAGGATTTGAAGCCTACAAAGAAGTAGAAGGAGTAATAAAAGAGATGCATCAATACATTGAGGCATCAGAAAAACAAGAAGAAGAGTATAAGGAGTATAGTGAAAAGTTGGAAAAGATAAATACATTGCCTCTAACTACTCTGTTAGAACAATCTATACTTGAGGATGATAACAAAGACTTTGTGGAGAAGACCTTTCGCATACTCAAGTTTAGGATTGACTTTTTGAGCAAACACAAGGATGAGATTCAGGAAGCAATTAATAATTTGACTGAGTAGTTGGAAGAGTTGGAAGCAGTCATGGCCATAATTGTAGATGTGAATGTAATGACAAAAGATGGCATGCCTTTGAGTCGGGTTAAAGAGAAATGGAATGAAAGATTTCAAGCACTCATGCAGGAGAAGGATGATGGAGGAGACTTGGTGATAGATCAGCTTGTAGAAGTCAAAGAAGAGATAAAAGTTGTAGGGAGAGAATTGATAAAGGTGAAAAGTATGAAGGAGTTTGCTGCAGTTGAGTTGGATCGGATGAAATTTGAAGATGACTGGATTGATGGGCCAGATATGGATACTTTACAACAAGTCTTCACCAGTTATGATGAGTTCATTGCAGATCTAGCTCCACATCCATAAAAATCTCACATGCATAATGTTCTCCTTCTTTGCATGTTGCATGCATACAACACTGATAGCGTTTTGAGCGCATTACTTCCTCTTCTATTCTATCTTGTATTTTTAGATCAAACTGAAAGTTTTAATGTAAAGACTCAAGATCAAATTGATCTAAGTTTCCAAGAAAGTTTAGTTCCTAAAAAGGTGGAATGCCTGAAATAGAAGTATGGTTCGAACTTTTGTATATCTATAAATACCTGATGGGTATCATATTGTAAAGGTTAGCTAATTGAGAACTAGATTGGCTTACCTAATGCTAGGAGATAGAATTTTGTAGAGTTTTTATAGAGATACATTGTACTTGATCTTTTATAGTTAATAGAATTTATAGGTTTATGCAATATGGAGTTGGAATTGAGTTATTTTATTTGATAAGACTGATAAGTTATAATCCATCTGAATGCCAGTGATTGTGCTGAAGCATGATAGTTTCTTATGTGATGAAAGTCATTAGAAGAGACCAGATTTAAAGATTATCTTTTTAGATTGTCATTGAATTAAAGTTATTAAAGTCTGTTGATCTATAATCTTGATGATGAATGAATGTGTGTTGTGTTGAAAGTTCTTGAACTATTTGTGATGTGTGATTGTGAAGTTAATTAAGCACCTAAAATGTATGCAGTGGTATAGATCCCGGTATAGATTGTGAAATCTTATGGTTTTTTGATATGATTGGAAGAACATTCATTGTTGGAAGATATATGTCAGGATGATAGATAAATTTGATTCATACTTACTGGTTTACCCCTTTGTCCTATCTTTTTTCTTTTATTTGAAAACCCCATTGATCTACTGAAACATTCGGTAAAAAAATGAACCATAGCTTGAATCTTTTGTTACCAACACAGGCCCCTTGAATATTACAGTTGCATGAACCAATTGAGTGACACCAGATAGTTGAGAACCAACTACCAGGACCTTGGGAGTTAGGCCACTACATGTTTTCTTTCTTTTTCAAGAGAAATAGAATAGAAATATTTTGTTTTAATGTTGTTTGTGTCATTTTAACCATCAACGGGTGGATACATGTGTTCCACAATATCTAACTCCTTTATCTCAAACTATATCCATGAAAATTTACACAATGGAAATTTCACTTTATTATGTCTGGGTTTTAGATCTACTACATCGAGGACATGTTTTTGCAGTTGTTGCATCGCAAGGGAATGAAGAGAGATCAGAATATTGGTTGGCTCGATGTGTGCGAGTAAAGCACAATCTAACACAATCAATGGAAGATGATGATGGGTTAGTGTATCCTATAGTTCTAGTTGGACCAATCCATTTGGTCGTACGAGTTCAACTATGAAAGTTGCACAACTTTGCAAGTTTACACTGCTTGCATCTGGCAACTTTTCCCTCAACTGAAAAACTCATCACCACGGGAAAACGCCTTCGAGATAGAAAAAATTGAGAGAGTTTATTGTAGATGGTCCCAACACAATACCATATCATCAAATGCAGAGTCTGTAAGCATCACATTTTTCAAGGAATAATCCGTCAAAGATTGCTTCCTTTTAGGACTTTGGACTCTTAAGGGAAATCGTCGGTCCAATGCAGCTCAGAGTGATTCAGCGTATTTGGGTGCAAAAGAAGACCATAAATAGTTTAAACGTACCCATCCGAATGTGTTGGAACAATCCATTTGGTCATACGAGTTCGAATATAAAAGTTGCACCACTTTGCAACTTTACACTGCTTGCTTCTGGCAACTTTTCCTTCAATTGAAAACTCATCACCATGGGAAAATGCCTATGAGATAGCCAAAACCGAGAGAGGTTATTGTAGATGGTCCCAATACAATCCCATATCATCAGACGAAGAGTCTATAAGCATCATGGTTTCTGAGGAATAGTCCATCAGATATTTTTTCCTTTTAGCACTTTGGACTCTTAAGGGAAATTGCCGATCCAATGCAACTCAGAGTGATTCGGTGTATTTGGGTGCAAAAGAGGACCATACCTAGCCTAAAATTACCCATCCAGATGTGTTGGAATAGTATATTTGGTCGTATGATTTTGAGAATGAAATTTGCACCACTTTGCAACTTTACACATATGTAGAGATTTAGGGATGTCCTCTTTAGATCACTCTATTCTGAATAGGTTTGTGGAGCTACCAATGTTAAATCCAAGTTGACTGACTTCAAGAAAATCCAAGTTGGCTGACTTCAAGAAAAGCTGATTCCTTGAATGTAAGACTCCCAAGATGAAGGAAGACCATTAAGAGCCAACATGGTCAAATCTTTGTCATCAACAATATGACCAATGGTAGAGAGTTGATCTCTCAATTCAGAAATATTCATGAAGTAGGTGATGATAAATTCTCCTTCCACCATCTTAACATGATGAAGTTGTTGCTTCAAGGCTAGAGCACGACTTGTGTTGTTGATCTCATACATCTCTTCCAAAGTCTTACGAATTTCTCTCGCTGTCTTCAACTTAGAGATGATAGGAACAATATGGTCCTTCACGGAATCAACTAACATCTTCTTCGCCTTGATATATTTCTTCCTCCATTGAAATTTCTCTTCCTCATCAGTAGGTTCAGAAAATTTTCTCTCCAAACTCAACCAATTCATTTTCCTCCAAAGTGAGCATAATTTTGAATCTCGATGAAGTGAATTTTGATGCTCCTTCGAGTCTATCCTCAATTTTAAGACCATTCACCATCTTGACTAAGATAGAGATAGACAAAAAAAAAAGGGAATAGAAGTATCGCTCTAATAACTGGTCCCAATACAATCTTTTTCAAACCCGCTCTGATACCATGTTAGTGTTTTAATGATCAGATAATACAATTGAAAGCACTCAAAAAATACAACACATAAGGCAATAAACACAGCAAGAAATATTCTTACAACTTAGGCCCAACTCATGGCTGAATTTGATACAATGAATAATAGCACCTATCTTAGATGCAAAGATACAATCGAATATGATTCTCCTTGAAATCAGCCTGCTGCTACAAGATGAAGCGATGCTGCTCAAGTGTGAACTTTTTCTTGGAATGTCAATTATGTTGGATGAACTTGATTGAGGAAATGAACAAACATCACCTTGTATTTATACAAAATAAGGTGACTCTTCAAGGAGGTCGGCCTCTCTTGAAAATAATAAATTACAAAATAATATCAAGGAAGGTCAACCTCATCCATTTAAATAAAATGAGTATAAATTAAATAGCCATAGGATATCATTTAATTTATTATAACTTAATGTGATCACTATTATGTATGAAAATGTGGTAGCATAGACAAGGCAGTGGACTATTTCAAAAAAAACTTCAAAGAAATGTGGTCTCATAGAATTCAATGACAAACAAATGCAATTGACAACTACTCACAGTTTTTAGCTATGCAATGTGAAGTAATGATTTGAGTTTGAAAGATGTGTAATGCAATGTAATCAGCGATATAAATATAAACTACATAATATAACCATTATTTTTTATGCTATTGTACATTGATATTTAACCATTGCTCAAAATAAAATTTTCAAAGAGTTTAATCATGCACATGAGGAACAAATTAAATTTTGATTTTCAACTTCTATATATCAAATTATCCAATAATCAAGTGTATGTCCATATAGAAAAATGGCATTAATGCCAACTCGAACAAATTTTTACAAAATGTGGCATATGCCATCTCAATATTTATTCAAAATTTACATGCCAAAATGTCTATCTCATCCTAAACTACTGGTGGATCATCAAAATGGAGCCTCTTTGAAGCACTCATTGGCTCGGAAGGTAGCTGCACAAGAAAAATTCAAACCATAATTGAGATTATTTATACTATATAATTTAAAATTGAATAATTAACATCAAAATCAATATACATTGAATTTTAATTGAACTCTAAAATTGAAATCTTGGTTACCTGAAATATATGTCTCTTTAAAGGGTCAGGAGTCCTAGAATATACCAAACCAACATTTGAAATGCCAATCTATATATGTGAACAAAAACATAAAATTGATCCATGTTAGCATACGATTATTGGTAATAGGAACATATTTACCAAACACATACCTCTTTAGGTTGATCTTTTTCTTTATCTCCTTCAGGTGTTTCAACACCTCCTCCTTGACATGTTTCAACACCTACTCCTTGAGGTGTTCCAATACCTACTCCTTTAAGCGGTGTGTCCTTTGTCAACAAATATGTATAGCTCATAATTTCCTATACATAAAATTGACAAGTACATATGAAACTACCAATCTATGTCCATGTATGTATAATCAATATATGATCTTAAAAATATTAATTCAATCCAGTTTGAGTTCAATTACCTTCCCCTTATCTAACTTTGTGCCTCCATAGTCTAGATGAGGCTGCACCTCACTCGTACTAGGTATTTCCTACAAGAGGAAAATAAGATAA
>CM021103.1:237645833-237802217 GCA_007115665.2 Sequoiadendron giganteum | reverse complement strand
GCTATTATATAATTTCATTAATGACAATTCAAATCACAAGAAAGTATATAATATAAAATGTAAACGAGTGAGTGCGAAAATATATACTGTGTGTGTGTCCAAGCCAAATGAAATGGTCCTAAGGGTGCTATCAGTCACCCGTGTGAGCTCATCTTCAGACATCAACTATTAAATAGACCATGTAAATATATATTAGTAGTCGATACTATCTCTTATTAATATTCATTTAAAAAAAAATTCAAGTTATGAAATTACAACTTAAATCTTACCTATGTCACTATTCTAGCATCCCCCTCTCTAGTAGGAGAGGACTCTATAGGGTGCACTCCACTCCCCTACGACTGATCTATAATGTCAAAATCATGGAGTTCATAATCAGAAGTGTCCAAGGGATGCTCAACGGGTTGTACAAGAGGACCCAAGCATATCTGGCAGCACATAGTGCAAGTATGTGGCACAAAAATATGTGGACCTAAGGAGGATGATGCACCAGCACTCGAGACTTCGCCAACATCACCAGAATGTGGGTGAAATACTGTAGAATTATGCAAAACCAAATGACCACTCAAACAGTGAATAGCCTGAATAGTCTGTGTGGCTACATCTTGGATAATCTCTGGATGATATATTGGAGGTGGCGAAGGAAGGGGAGGAAGGGGAACATTTGGTCGTGGCACTACCCTAACTGCCCTTGGTCTATCTTGGGGCATACCTCCACCGATGCTCTGGAAGGGTTTAATGTTAGAGTAATTGACATGATGCCCTAACACAAACTCAACATATAATTTTTTAATAAAGTAAAATGGTATATCGAAATTATTGTTCAGTGGTTTATCAAAAACCATACACCAATGATCTTAAAAGTTAGCTACAATGTCCCTATGAATGCACCATTTTATAAAAACTTTTTTTTTATTAACATTCACTAGCAAACCGGTGTGGGGGTCAATGAATAGAGAGGCTATTTGGGCTTTGGTAATTTGGAGATCTTTTGCATCATCATAAGACAATCCACATCCATAATATTCTCTCATGTCTTATCGCCTTGAATGAAATGAATTATGTTGGGTGGAGAGGGTTTCTATATTTTTTATTATTTCCTTCAATGTGTTTGTAATATCTCTTAATCGATGGATTGTCTTATAAAATTCACAAATTCCCCTCAATTGCCCCAATTTTTTACCAATTAAGTCTTCAATTGGTGGCTACGGAGGTGGTGGAGCTTTTGGCTGCAGAGGTGGTGGAGCGTTTGGCATTTTTGGATTTTCATTCTCAGCCATAATACTTGATTATAGTTAAAAACTAATTAATCTAATTGAAATTACACAATATAAATGAAATTATTGTAAAAAAACCCTAGTTTTTAATAAAAATCCCAAAAAAGCCCTACTTTGTCACATTAATCCATAACAAACTCTAATTTTTGATTAAAATAAATCAACAACACTAGTTTTTAATCAAAATCCATTTAGATACATTAATTTTTAATAAAAATTCAATGTAAACTCTAGTTTTTTATAAAAATTCAATGTAAACTCTAGTTTTTGATAAAAATCAATAGAAAACCTTATTTTTGATAAAAATTTCAAAAAAACTACTTCAAATTAAGAGAATCTACTTGAAAAATTGATTACAACATTTAAAAAACCAAATACTTACCTTTGAAATTGGATATCTGATAGAAGCGGATATCGGATTTTCACTTTTCCTTGTGCGCCCATGTGCAAACAGTGAGAAATGAAGTTATAAGAGTCAGTTGGCTTTTATATAATGTTTCCACAAATTGGATATCTGATTTGTAGAAACTAGGTTTAGGCTTTCATTTGGCTAAATGTACTGACACCCGAACCTAGAAAAGTCAACTTGATATTTCCGCATTTTTGAGTCGATTCAAAACGTGATTTTTTTATCATTGCCACTTTTTGGCCCATCATGATCCTGCGCATACCTAGATATAATATTTTCAAATTACCTCTATAATTTGATACTTATATTCACCCAACTTATCTACCTACCTAAATATTTTACCCTTAGCTCACTCATCTCATGGACTATCATTGTGGCTACAGTGTTGTCTATAGATTCAATCTCTTAAAAATATAGTAGATATAAAAAAAAGCCTTCCACTTTAACAATGAAGTGTATATCCTTCCCATTCACCCACATCTATGAATAGACTAGAAGTCCCTTGTCCTCTTTAATTAGCACTTCTAGGTTGAGCGTATAATGTATAGGGATCATAATGGTGTATGGTTTAGGGTTGAGGGTATTTTATTTATGATTGATGGTATAAATTATAGGGTTCAGGGTTGATGATATATATTTTATATTTTAGGGTATTTTGAGTGGGAAAAGTGATCCTCGGCCCAATTAGGTTAACCAAGATTATCTCATTTTCACTTGACTCAACATTCAAACATAAACCAACTAGGGTTTGGTGATTAGCTTGTTTCCACAAGGGAGATCCAACCTCCTAGGTTTTATCTTGTTTTTGAGTTGTGGGGGAGATAAATGTGGTGTGAGATTTAACAATCTTATTTGAAATAAGACCATAGATCTAAAAATACAATTTATTGCATAGATGAAAACATAAGTTACAAAACAACTTCAGATTTTAGACTAAGACATAGAGAGGAACCTTCACTATGAATTTGGGTTTTATTTACATGGACAAGGGCACATTGCACCATATAATGGATTTCTTCTTTTTTGAAATTATAAATTCTAGATTGTAGGTTGTAGTCTCTATTGTGTTTTTCAAGACTATCACTGGCTAAAATCTCAAGATTTGACTTGCACACACAAAAATAGGGGAAAAGGTTGTGTTGTATAGGGGATATTCTAAGTCAAACCTCATTTTGGTATTTATAGCCCCACATACAATGATTGTCGATGATCAAGAGGGTATGCCCTAGAATAGGAAAATGCAAAAACAACAATAACTCACTAAAATGATAAATAATAATGTTACATTGATTTAAAACCCTTGATGAAGTGATGTCACACAAGTTTCCACAAAATTTGATATGTATATGCATTGAATTTTTGATAGACCTACAAAAGGTTAACTCACATAGACAATAGATTGTTGAAGCTAGCATGTAGAGGATAACTCAAGACATCTTAATGATTCAACATGATTGATCATAATGAGTTCTTGCACATAATTGATTACTTCATCTTGATGTATTGTAAGTGTGAACTTGATTAATGAAATTATTGTAATAAAGTTGCTAATGCTACCCTTGACTGATTTTAGGATCTTCAATTCTCTTAATAATTTTCTCTACTATTTAAAATGGTGAAAAAATTGCATATTTATTTGCAATTATTCTAATTTATTGAAAATCAAATATTGATGGCTAACAAATGAAACTATAAATTCAAATAATAAATTATCGACACCAACATATTAAAATTTTGAGCCAAAATTCATGGTCTAGGATGTGGTACACCCTAGGATAGATTCTTTCTTTTTTGGGGGAAAAATGTGTCAAGGGAAAATATTAAATGCATAATTTTATTTTTCATGTTTTATTTTCCAAATATGTTTATAAAGTGGGTAATTAATACACAATTAGGTCCAAGTACATAAGGGGAAGCTAAACCTAGTGTGAAATTGTCAAGGGTGACAATTTCTTATGCTACATTTAGCCCCCACCTTAGTGAGAGTATGAACTTACACTTAGACTCACACTAAATTATATATAGTTCAAGACGAGTTCAATTATCCAAATATTGAAGAGATAGGATGAAAATGAATCTAGGGGATGTGCTATCCCTTAGGATTCAAGATTCTATGGAAAGACAACATAAGGACAAAGGAACACACATGTATGAGATGCATGTAGCATGAAAAATGCAAATCATACATGATTCAAAGACACACAACATAAATATAATGCAAATTGATACATAAACATAATGTAAATAATAAGACAATCAAAACACAAACACAAGTTTTAGTACTAAAATTTATTCAAGTTGGTGAGGCAAAGAGACCTCGGTCTTAAATTTTTCTCAATTACCAAACGTCATACATAGAATGTGTTGCTTAAACAAAATGGTGCTCTCATAAGCATATTAAATCACTCATTAAATATATGGCTCCACTAGCAAGAAAGGTGTGTTATGCTAGGTGGCCATGTAAAAATACTCAAGTTGATGAAATATAAATCTCCATTATGCTAAATCCATAGAATATATATTTCCAATCATGCCTCAAGGAGTGCACAAAGGTTTAACATTATAGGGGATGAATCAATTCTCAACTTCATGGGGGATGAATTGATAACCACACCTTAGGTAGCATGAGAAATAAAACTACCGCTAAAAGGGTATGTCAATAATTCAAATCTCACTAGATTTCTATGAAATGGCTAAGGGTAATATACCTCCTTAAAATTTTAACATACTTGTTATGTTGGCATGTTAAGGAAACAAGAGATTAAGAGGGGATCCTTGAAAAGAATACACACACCTCAAAACTAGTTATCCTCAAGCCCCAAAGTGTAAAGGTAAGAATAACTATGCAAGAGACTATTGTGTTGTTACCATGAAAAACATATGGTTGCACTTAATATTGTACCACCATGAATGGGAAGGAGAAAACATATGAAGTTACAAATGCCACATAGTGAGGAGAAAATCTATATGATAAGACCATTATCATTTACAGTTATTAGGTGCATCAACACATGGAAGAGTACCATAATCACTAAGCTATATTTTATTACTCAAGGTCTAGCATTCATTTGTGGAATGACCATGCACTCGATGATATGTACAAAAGGAGTTATTTCTATAAAATCTTTCATATTGGAGGAGGAAGATTAATATAGTGGTCTTTGAGAAGCCTCAACTAAATATGATCTTTCTCTAATATAAGATAATTAGTAGGAGAGATTCCTTTCTCTTGTGAAAAAATATTTCTCGCTTACCACAAGAAGTCATAAATACAATAGATGATGGAGCATGAGATGAAGATGGCAATGAAGGTTGGAAACCTAAACCCTTTTTAGAAAGGTATGGGATACAGTTCACATGATCCTTAACTCATTGTTCTATGTTTTCATTATATCCAAGCCCATAACACTTTTCCAACTCACATGAAGAAGCCTTATCTAAATGCTCATGAGAAGAATTGATTCTTTTGCAAGAATACAAATATCTTTTAAGATTTTTAATGTTAGACATCACCAACACTAGCAAGACAAAAGAAAAAGAGCCACCGTCATCATCGAGGTGTGATGTTATTAGATTTTTTGGCGTAGAAGAAGATTGAGCGAATGAAACACAAAGAATCTTTAGGTTTTGATTGTGACATTTTGTATTCTCTAATAAAAGAGTGTAAAAATCAAAAAAACTTTGTGTGGCCCCCTTATTTTAACCTCTTCATCTCCACCATTTAAAGAAAAAAGTAGTTTAAAAATAAGATGCATAGAACTTACTCTTATTCTTGTTGCATCTTCAAATTTGGAGTGTAACTATCTTCACTTTCTTATTCAAGATCATTTTTTTCTTATTTCAAAAGAAAAAATATGGCCACTTAACACCCCCTTCTATTCCCCTATTTCCTTCCACCTACTCTATTTTACATTTATTTTCTATCTCACACATGTATGGCTAATATAATTAAATAATATTCTCTCCACCAATTTCAAGAATAGAAGACACCCAAGAATACTTATTCTCATGGTTCCAATATTCTTTTTCACTTATTCCAAGAATAAAGGAATCTTAGGTACACTTGTTGTTTAGGTTTCTCATGGTTACAACAATTTGCTAAATTTAGTAAATGCATTTCAACCCTTCACATTCCAACAACTTCCATCTCAACCCTTCATTATCTTCTCAATTCTAGAGAAATATTCTCATTCAATTGAATACATGCTATCAAAATAGTATCATTTCAGCAAAGAGTACCCATACTCTAACTATCATAGAAGAAAATCAAATCACATTGAAGTTTTCATAATAACATTCTTTTGAATACTTATTTTGTTGCATTCTTTTGGACTTCATTATAAGTTTTATCTAACATTTTGCTTTCTTTGAATAGAAACTTTCATTCTTGTTTACTTTCATTATACATTTCAAATTAGAATATTATACAATTAATTAATAATTAATTTTGAAAAACAAAAGCAAAAACAGTTTTAGGAAAATTCACCGTGAGCAATTCATCTATGAAAAATTCACCGCCAGCAATTCACCCCATGGAAAATTCACCGATGAGAAATTCACGGTCAAATAAAATTCATCAATTCACCACCAGCAATTCACCCCATGAAAAATTCACCGCCAAATAAAATTCATCACCATCAATTTACCACATTAATATTTTCTGTGGCCGTAGATACTGACAATGAATTTAAAGTATCCCAGCAAAAACATGTAGAAATCCAAAAGTCCATATTCTTACGACAAAGGCAGTTCTATATTTTCAATACTTACATTCCCTTTGTTCTCACTTATTGAAAGGTGCTCGTCTTCTAACTATAATATATTCATGGAGTTAGGGTAAAACAATAGGATTCTTTCTCATTGGCGAAGGGAAGAAAATGATTGATTAATAGAGATAAATACCAGGTGAAATAAAGCTGCATTGACTAAGGCAAAAGCTGTAATCTATCAACGATCGATGATCATCACTCTAACTCACCTTCAATGGAATGTGCTTTCGTCCAAACCACGGCACGTCTATTCTATCATATTTCGCTCAAAACAAACTAAAGCCAAAATTCAGACTTGGTTCATTCAATGCTTCTCTCCAACTATAGTTCGATCTAATCTGACTTTGTGCATTAAATTACGTTTCACTTAAGATTCATCATAGTGAGTAGTTGGCAGCTACCATTCTTCCATAATGGGGGAACAAGATCATTCAAGTTCTGATTGCCATTCTTTTTCTCTTTGAATAGAAGTTAATTTTGACTGAAGGTTGGTTACATTAATCGTCAACAGATCCACATAACTTGTAAGTTCAGTAAGCTGCATGTGACGATGTACAACTGGACAATGAAGAATGTTGCTTTTTAAGCTTTTGAAGAATAAGATTCATGCAACAGCATTTGAAGAGGATGTGAAAGTGCCAACCAGTTATATGTCTGTGGGGACTTCTTTTCAATTGACAACTGGATGATAAAAGCTGGAAACAACTTAATTTAAGGAAGTGGATTACTGTTTGATTGCATTGTTGTCAACGGGTTTTATCTATATCATACAAAAAGATCAGGAAATATTTGTGGCATCACAGAAAAACTGCAGAATGGTGAAAGCGATTTCGATATATATGTCGACTGACATGACAAATGAGGCTAAACTCGCAAAATGTTTTTAATGGTTTACGTACAAGAAATGAAGTAACTGTCTTGAAAAACAAATATATCACAGAGAGAATTAAAATATACTATTTTTAAATGTCAACTTTGAAAGTTCAGGCTATGCTCACGGGCTCAAAAGTGGAGAAATAATGTCTATACCTAAGATTTCTATGAAGGTAAAATTTGTTGGAAAACAAGAGGCATAGAATAAAACAAAGACAGCTTAAATCTATTTTAAACACTGAAAATAAGAAATTGAGACATATGTTCCAAACCCAGAAAATTTATATTATATTGATTTTTCAAAAATTATTTTTCATCACACAGAGCTTTGGCTCTAAACTTCTTCTATTTTGCTATTTCTGAGCAAATTTAATTCATCAACTTCTGAACACACAAATTCTGCTCTTGAGAGCCATATTACTCTTTTTCTATCTTCTTACATTAGCTACTACTTAGCGAAAATTCATCCTCATCACCTTATATGAAAATCATGAAAAGAACCAAAAAAATTACAATATTAAAGGCTAATGAATAAGCCATCAAAATCACATCCATTCGAAATAACTACATAGTCCAGATATTAAAAACATGTTCAAGACCATATTTAAAACTGTCCTTTGATTTAAATATCCGCCAGCGTGCATGACACATCGACCGCCACCAATAAACACGAAACACCGCTATACCGCAGTGATGGCATGACCGGCTAGCGGTACCGCAGGGTTGTCGCCCAAACCGCGGATGGCCCGGGAGAGAACGCGGTGGCCGCGGTAACCGCACTACCACAAGCTTCGAAGACATAGGTCGCAGTGAAGAGGCGAGCACCCCGCCACCACCGAGCAGTTAGAGAGGAAGCCACAGGACAGCGGTATCACCGTCCAACAGTTAAACTACTCAACCGTGCTTAATGAAACGTGAGGCTGCGGTATTGTGGTCAACACTGCGATACCGCGAGATGCAAAATTTGATTGAGCGGTTGCGGGGTAGGAGATAGAGAGAGGCACGAGACATGAAGGAAATGACGACACAGTTGGGAGGTAAGCACCGCACCATTGCGGGAGACCAAACTGCATGATGAGGTAATGAGGTAAGGTGGTAGTTGGAATTATTTCCAAAACTCCCCCTTAATTTCAACTTTAGCCTGATCCAAGCCGAGACGATTTCTTTCAATGGTCTCTAGAAAAAATTCTCCAATTTTATTTCGAATGCTACGACATTCTTCAACTACTCCAATTCTCCTCTTTATGTTTCAAACTGCTCTATGGCTTCGTCCTTATTCTACAACTTTAACTTATACAAACTCTACATTGAAATCTGAATTCTTCAACTTCAACAATCTCCAACCGTCTGACACTTTCTTATTGATCAGCTGCGACTTAATACAATTCATTTATTTTCTAGAAACTCTTTGGCCTTGCCCTTATCTTGACTTCATCTTCCAATTTTCCTCCAACAACTGTGATTGTGCTTCTACATTAATCACTAACTTCAATTCTTCTAATAGTTATACTTTGTCTTTAACTGTTGCGGCAGTTCTTCTCCTTCAATGACTAGATCCTTTCTCTAATTGCGCCCAACACCTCTTTTTTTAATTTATTTTCAAAAATTATCTCTTTTTCTATAAGCTCCAATCTCTGTTGTATTTCCTTTATTTTTAAATTTATCAACTACAGACTTGCGTTGTTATTTCATTCCTTTTGCAATTATATTCTCAGAAAGGGGTGGTTTCAAATTACCACAAACTCACAAGGATGATTTCAATCCTTTCAGTAGCTTTAATCTTGAATTTTTTTTAACTCTTCCCATAGTGGCACTTTGTTGGTGCTAGGGAGACTTGTCATTTGTTCCATCTGTTGTCTTCATTCTTCTTGTTGAATTTTGTTGCATTTAACTGTGTGATATCTTTCTCCAATAGTTGTTCCACTTCTTCCATTTGTTGTAGTTGATTTTGGCATTCTCTTTCTCCTTGTTCCATCAAATCAACATTTTTAAAACTTCAACCACCTCTTCCAAATGAAATTCTTTCCATTGTAGTTTCTACCATACAGATCGTGACTCCCTTTTATCAGCTGTAATCTTTCAAACTTTTCTTCAATCAAGACAATTTTAGATTTCTGAGATTTGCAATCCTTCAATGACATCTTACTTTCTTCATACAAAAAAAAACTTTTGTTGTATGACTTCGAGAGCTGCGGCTCTGACTCTTTCCTAGTACTATTGACTGTGACTTTCAAAATTTACCCAAGATAGTGATCTTTAACAGTTATGGCTGTGACCTTTGTTTTATCCATTCATATGATGACTTCTCTCCAATGCACAAATAAATTTTATTACAATCTTCCTTGACAACTCCATATGCCTTTATTTTAAAACTTCATTAAACATTTATTTGACTGGTTCTTCAACAACTGTTGTTGTATAAAACTTGTATTTTGTTGCAGTAGTCTTCAGCTACTTCTTTAAGTCTTTATATCTCTTTCCACATAACCCCTTGCATACAGGTCATCTATCACTCAAAGTTGGAAGCTCTTGAGACTTCATCTTTCACTTCTTTGTATTGTGATTGCATAAATTTTTTCTAACTCTTGAAAACTTCCAAACCCTTTTTCAACAGACAAAAATGATACCTTTCATTTTCCCCTTTCAACTGTAACAACAGTTTCAACATCTTTTGTATCAATTCTTCAAAATATTAGCATAGTACTTTCTATATCTTCACTATCTAAAAGTGTCTCATTAGACAATAATTTATTTTCATTCAAATCATTTTTCATTTCTTATGAACTTTCATTCCTCTCAGAATTTTTATTGATCTTCACATACGAACATTTGTACAATCTTTTGAGCATACCTGTTAGCTTGTGCCAACTTGAATCACTAATCCATCCACAGTCCATCTTTATGCATTCTAAAATAGATTCATTCTTTGACACCTTATTCCAACCCATTTCCTCACAATGATTCTTCGAACCACAAAGACTGCAAGGGTGTAAATCCCAACAGTTCTCCTTGTTATGACCTTTTTTATGGTAGTGAGAACACTCAACATTCTTTATTTCTCTAAAAAAATTACCTGCACTTGTAGCAGCATTGCCCTTTCCTGGGACGTAACTGAGACCTACAAACTTCGGCCTCATTGTAGCCTCAATTGGTTCTCATTCCTTGTTCTTGTTTGCCTAGACCTTTTCCTGTATAACCCATTCAATTCATGATTTTCAAACTTGCATTCTCTTCACAACAATTAGCATCTTTTATAGATTCTGACACATTATCACAGCTAGCCATATTTACAAATTCTTCAACATGTTCATCTTGACACTTTTTATCACCAACATTTTCAACAGAAACATATTTTTCAAATGAAATACTCAAATCTATTGTGTCAAAAGAAACATCACAAACTGAAGATTTTTTTTTCACACAATCATTACATGCACCTAATTTATCATTTTCTTCCTTTAGTTTTGTGATTTCTTTCAGCTGTAAACAGTTTTTCAGTTCTACCCTTTTCAAAATTTCTTCCAAATCTTCATTCTTTTTCTTTATTTCATCAAACACCTTTACTCTCTATTCAAATTCCTCATTTTTTTTCTTAATTTCTTCAAAGGATTTCAACCTTTCTTCTAATTCTCCATTTCTAGCTGTAAATTTTGTCACTTCTTTCTCAAGATCATCACTTTCATCTAATAGTATACACATCTCTTTCAACAACTCTTTTATTCTTTCAAAAACAAACCCATTGTCCTTTTTAACAATACCCAGTTCATCTTTAAGCAAAATTAATTCTTCCTTTAAAACATCTTTTATAGATGACAAATTTTCATTTTCTTTCTTAACCCTTTTTCCTATTTTCCCCATTTGTAAAGGAAATTTTCAGCTTACCTCTTTTAATCTCGTGACTAGAATTCAGTAGCTAGGTTTGCAACTCTTCATTTGATCTAGAAATTGATGTTATGCTCAATCTTGCTCAACTACTTATTCTATGAACAATTTATTTTGTATTAACCAAGCACTTGTGGCTTCCTAATGCAGTGACTCCCTTTTTTTTTTTAAAAACTTCTTTTCTTTGTAACTCTCTTCACAAATTTCTAAATCTAGACAAGCTTCTCAGATTTTGCAGACATAAAAATTCTTAGACACCTTATGGCTTTTCTCATACTAGACAGTGACTACTCCACACAGATTCACCAAAAATCTCTACTCCTAGTGAGCCTTACCAACACTACTCTGATACCACTTTGTTGGAAAACAAGAGGCATAGAATAAAACAAGGACAACTTAAATCTATTTTAAACACTGAAAATAAGAAATTGAGACATATGCTCCAAACCCAAAAAATTTATATTATACTGATTTTTCAAGAATTATTTTTCATCACAGAGAGCTTTGGCTCTAAACTTTTTCTATTTTTCTATTTCTGAGCAAATTTAATTCATCAACTTTTGAACACACAAATTCTTCTCTTGAGAGCTATATTATTCTTTTTCTATCTTTTTACATTACTACTACTTAGCAAAAATTCATCCTCGTTGCCTTATATGAAAATTATGGAAAGAACAAAAAAAATTAGAATATTAAAGGCTAATGAATAAGCCATCAAAATCACATCCATTCAAAATAACTACATAGTAAAAACATGTCCAAGACCATATTTAAATCTCTCATTTGATTTAAATATCTACAAACTTGCATGACACATCGACCGTCGCCAATAAACACGATATATCGCTATACCGCAGTGATGGCACAACTAGCTAGCGGTACTGCAGGGGTTACCACCCAACTATGGATGGCCCAGGAGACATCGCGGTGGCCGTGGTAACCGCACTAACGTGGGCTTTGAAGATAGGTCGTGGTGAACAGGTGAGCACCATGCCACTACGGGTAGTTAGTGAGGAAATCATGGGATAACGATATCAATGCCCAACAGTTAACCAAATCAACCATGATTAACGAAAGGTGAGGCCATGGTATTGCAGTCAACACCGTGATACCGTGAGATGCAAAGGTTGACTGAGCAGTTGTGCGGTAAGAGATAGAGAGAGGTGTGGGAGATGAAGGAAATGATGGCATGGTTGGGAGGTAAGCACCACGCCACCGCGGGAGACCAAACTGCATGCCGAGGTAACATGGTAAGGCAGGAGTTGGAATTATTTCCACCACTTCCCCTTAATTTTAACTTCAGCCTGATCCAAGCCTAGACGATTTCTTTCAATGGTCTCTAGAAAAAATTCTCCAATTTTATTGCGAAAGCTATGACATTCTTCAACTACTCCAATTCTCCTCTTTATGTTTCAAACTACTTTATGGCTTCATCCTTCTTCTACAACTTTAACTTCAACAAACTCTTCTTTGAAATCTAAATTCTTGAACTTCAACAATATCGAACCATCTGACACTTTCTTATTGATCAGTTGTGGCTAACTACAATTCATTTCTTTTCTAGAAACTCTTTGACCTTGCCCTTATCTTGACTTCATCTTCCAATTTTCCTGCAACAACTGCGGTTGTGCTTGTGCATTGATCAGTAACTTCAATTCTTTTGATAGTTATACTTTGTCTTCAACTCTTGTGGAAGTTCTTCTCCTTCAATGACTAGGTCCTTTCTCTAATTGCACCCAACACCTCTTTTTTTAATTTGTTTTCAAAAATTATCTCTCTTTTTCTATAAGCTCCAATCTCTGTTGTATTTCCTCTATTTTCAAATTTATCAACTACAAAATTGCGTTGTTATTTCATTCCTTCTGCCATTATATTCTCAGAAAGGGGTGGTTTCAGATTACCACAAACTCACAAGGATGATTTCAATCCTTTCAGTAACTTTAATCTTGATTTATTTTTTAACTCTTCCCATAGTGGCACTTTGCTAGTGCTAGGGAGACCTACCATTTGTTCCATTTGTTGTCTTTATTCTGCTTGTTGAATGCTACTTCATTTTACTATGTTATATCTTTCTCCAATAGTTGTTTCACTTCTTCCATTTTTTGTAGTTGAATTCTAGCATTCTCTTTCTCCTTGTTCCATCAAATTAACATTTTTAAAACTTCAACCACCTCTTCCAAATGAAATTCTTTCCATTGTGGTTGCTGCCACACAAATCATGAATCCATTTTATCAGTTGTAATCTTTCAAACTTTTCTTCAATCAAGACAATTTTAGATTTATGAGACTTACAATCCTTTAGTGACATCTTACTTTCTTCATACAAAAACAAACTTTTGTTGTATGACTTCGAGAGCTGCGGCTCTAACTCTTTCCCAATACTATTGACTGTGACTTTCAAAATTTACCCAAGATAGTGATCTTTAATAGTTACGGTTGTGACCTTTGTTTTATCCATTCATATGATGACTTCTCTCCAATGCACAAAAAAAAATTATTACAATCTTCCTTGACAACTCCATATGCCTTTATTTTAAAACTTCATTAAAAATTTCTTTGACTGGTTCTTCAATAGCTGCTATTGCATCAAACTTGTATTTTGTTGTGGTAGTCTTCAACTACTTCTTTAAGTCTTTATATCTATTTCCACATAACTCCTTGCGTACAGGTCATCTATCACTCATAGTTGGAAGCTTTTGAGACTTCATCTTTCACTTCTTTGTACTATTATAATTGCATCAATATTTTCCAACTCTTCAAAACTGTCAAACCCTTTTTCAATAAATAAAAATGATACCTTTCATTTTACCCTTTCAACTGTAACAACAGTTTCAACATCTTTTGTATCAATTCTTCAAAATATTAACATGGTACTTTCTATATCTTCACTATCTGAAAGTGTCTCATTAGACAACAATTTATTTTCATTCAAATCATTTTTCATTTCTTATGAACTTTCATTCCTCTCATAATTTTTATTGATCTTCAGATATGAACATTTGTACAATCTTTTGAACATACTTGTTAGCTTGTGCCAACCTGAATCACTAATCCAACCACTTTCCATCTTTATGCATTCTAAAACAGATTCATTCTTTGACACCTTATTCCAACATATTCCCTCACAATGATTCTTCGAACCACAAAGACTCTAAGGCTGTAAATCCCAACACTTCTCCTTGTGATGACCTTTTCTGTGGCAATGAGAACACTCAACATTCTTTATTTTGCTAACAAATTTACCTACACTTGTAGCATCATTTCCCTTTCCTAGGATGTAACCGAGACCTTCAAACTTAGGCCTCATTGTAGCCTCAATTGGCTCTCTCACTCCTTGTTCTTGTTTGCCTAGACCTTGTCCTATATAACCCATTCTTTTCATGATTTTCAACCCTGTATTCTCTTCACAACAATTAGCATCTTTTGTAGATTCTAACACATTATCACAGCTAGCCATATTTGCAAATTCTTCAACATGTTCATCTTGACACTTTTTATCACCAGCATTTTCAACAGAAACATATTTTTCAAATGAAATACTCAAATCTATTGTGTCAAAAGAAACATCACAAACTGAAGATTTTTTTTTCACACAATCATTACATGCACCTAATTTATCATTTTCTTCCTTTAGTTTTGTGATTTCTTTCAACTGTAAACAGTTTTTCAGTTCTACCCTTTTCAAAATTTCTTCCAAATCTTTATTCTTTTTCTTTATTTCATCAAACACCTTTACTCTCTGTTCAAATTCCTCATTTTTTTTCTTAATTTCTTCAAAGGATTTCAACCTTTCTTCTAACTCTCCATTTATTGCTTTAACTTTTCTCAATTCTTTCTCAAGATCATCACTTTCATCTAACAGTAAACACTTCTCTTTCAACAACTCTTTTATTCTTTCAATAAAACACCCATTGTCTTTTTTAACAATACCCAGTTCATCTTTAAGAAGAATTAATTCTTCCTCTAAAGCATCTTTTGCAAATGAATTTTTTTCATTTTCTTTCTTAACCCTTTTTCCTATTTTCCCCACTTGTAAAGGAAAGTTTCAGCTTACCTCTTTTGATCTCGTGACTGGAATTCAACAGCTGGGTCTGCAACTCTTCGTTTGTTCTAGAAATTGATGTTCTGCTCAATCTTCAGCATAACCTCTTCTTTATAACAATTCACAACAACTATCTTCACAAATCTGAAAGCCTCCTTGTAACAACTTCTCTTGTAGCAGTAATCTCTTCTATGTCTTCAAAACACAACACTTTTGGCTCTTCTCAATGATTCATCTTCAAGCATTCTCCTTTTTTCTTCTAATATAAACATCCTCATGTTTCCTTTTTACTAAGCTTCAAACACACCCTAAATCTCCCTGTTAGCTAAACTGACTTCAACTTTTATAAAATTTCAATAATTTTTGATATCTTCCTTTCAAGGAATGACTTCTTGCTCAACTACTTATGCTATGAACAATTTATTTTCTATTGACCAAGCACTTGTGGCTTCCTAATGCAATGACTCCCTTTCAAAAAAATTATATATATTTTCTTTGTAACTCTCTTCACAAATTTCTAAATCTAGACAAGCTTCTCAGATTTTGTAGACATAAAATTCCTGGACACCTTATGGCTTTTCTCAAACTAGATAGTGACTAGTCCACACAGATTCACCAAAATTATCTACTCCCAGTGAGCCTGACCAACAATGCTCTAATACCACTTTGTTGGAAAACAAGAGGCATAGAATAAAACAAAGACAACTTAAATCTATTTTAAACACTGAAAATAAGAAATTGAGACATATGCTCCAAACCCAAAAAAATTATATTATATTGATTTTTCAAAACTTAATTTTCATCACACAAAGCTTTGGCTCTAAACTTCTTCTATTTTGCTATTTCTGAGCAAATTTAATTCATCAACTTCTGAACACACAAATTCTACTCTTGAGAGCTATATTACTCTTTTTCTATCTTTTTACATTAGCTACTACTTAGCGAAAATTCATCCTCATCACCTTATATGAAAATGACGAAAAGAACAAAAAAAATTACAATATTAAAGGCTAATGAATAAGCCATCAAAATCATATCCATTCGAAATAACTACATATTCCATATATTAAAAACATGTCCAAGACCATATTTAAAACTATCCTTTGATTTAAATATCTGCCAGCTTGCGTGACACATCGACCGCTGCCAATAAACACGAAATGTCGCTATACCGTGGTGATGGCATGACCAGCTAGTGGTACCGTGGGGGTTACCGCCCAACTGCAAATGGCCCAGGAGAGACCGTGATGGTCATGGTAACCGCACTACCGCGGGCTTCGAAGACATGGGTCACGGTGAAGAGGTGAGCACTACGTCATCACAGGTGGCTAGAGAGGAAGTCGCAGGACAGTGGTATCATTGCCCAACAGTTAACCTGCTCAACCGTGATTAACGAAAGGTGAGGCTGTGGTATTGCGGTTAACACCACGATATCGTGAGATGCAAAGGTTGACTGAGCGCTTGTGCAGTAAGAGATAGAGAGATGCATGGGAGATGAAGGAAATGATGATGCGGTTGGGAGATAAGCACCGCGCCCCCGTGGGAGGCCAAACTACATACCAAGGTAACATGGTAAGGCAGGAGTTGGAGTTATTTCCAACAAAATTCTCAAAACTAAAACTAGTCCAAGGGTATGAAGTACTCGAAGCTTCACACCTAATAAGAAAAAACAATTATTTGTCTGGTATTTTATAATTCACAGTATTATTATGCAATAGTTTATAGCTTCTCAATAACATAGAAGAGGCAGTATCAAAGCACTTCAATTAGGGTAGTTTCCTATAGGGTAATGATTTTTTTTTTTAATATTAAATGGTTTAATCATTAAATAGTTAGTGGTAACTTTGCAATTCATTCTTAATTAAAAGTAATAAATAGTTATTATAATTTTTATAGGTAAAAATGTTTTTTATTATTGAATTATTTAATATTTAAGAATAGTAAAAAAAATGGCAAAAAGATAAATATATTATTGGAACATAACAATCTATGGGGAGGGTGGGGGAGTGGTGGGAAGAACCAGTAGATCAACTAAAACTAATTCCTTTTAGCCCTAATTTGCATTTTTACTAAACAATTAGAGAGATAAACATACATATACACATAACAACACATAACACATGATATACGGAAAACCCAAGATGGGGGAAACGACAGTGAGAAATGTTGCTAGGATCTACTATTCTAATCCAACCTCACAATGCAAATGTTATGTTACAATGTTTAATGGAACCAACCCTAAGGAGACACCAATCCCCTAGTTTTAGGAGCACCAACTCCCTACACTGAGCACCAACTTCATTATCTGAGGGCACAAACCAACCAGATTTACACTGCAAGATATTATATTTGTTTACAATTCAATGTTGCAACTTATTTGCAATTTCACAATACTTTGTTACACTCTTTGCAACTTACTCTCTGCTACTGATGTTGCAATCTCAGCAACACATACTTTTTTCTTCTCTTCCTTTCTTTCTTTGCTTTGCATCTTTCCATTTTTCTCCTTTGCACTTAGAACATTCTTTGTTCTATATTATTGCATTAAACCTCTACACCTTGAATGTTAACCATGCTAAATATCTCCAATTTTGTTTGCGTTCTACTCATTCAAATTAGTGCATTCTTTGTCTGTTGCATTTATCTCTCTTCACACTCTACTCCTACAAAATAAACACTTATACAATTACCTGATTGTCTCTTCTTTTTATTTTCTTCATCGAATTGCAATTACTGCCTTGAGATTCTCACACATGTTTAGATCATCTAGAACCCTCTGATAGGGTTTACCAGAATCTTGTTCAATGTCATACCTCTGCATCGAGCCTCACAACATTCAATTTATTTACAAATAATTTTCCTAAATTGGCTCTTCATCAAACCCTAGAATCAGATATGTAATTAATATATTATTTGTTTGCTCAATCAAATGTTGATCTCTTTCGACATGGTGATCTATTTTGTTGACCTGTAAATCAAATCTTCATCCATATTGGTTTCTAGTGTAGTTGGACCATTTAAATTCATCCTTTTTGTTAGTTACTAGTCGAAACCCCTATTTATACAAACTTAAGCATTGAGTATCTTCATCTTTGAATTTGGGTCAGCGATCTCTTATCTTCACGCCATGATTTTTCATTTCTCATTCAACATCATCATTTAAAAATATTGCCATTAGATTTTATTTTAACTAACATCATAGGTCTTATCTACATTATAGTCATCACATATTGTAGCTTTGATTTAGACTTCACCTTTCATTTGAGCGATGTGAGTCGATGTAGTGATCATTGTCGAATCACTCACCTCCAAATATGCACTATATTTAAACCCATCTCATATCATTGTTGACATAATCCATCATCATCCATTATCACAATGCATAAAACCCTCACGATGCAATCAAATATTGCCACAGGTGTCTTCCAATCTATGTACATCACTCATCATTGGATGAGTCTCATCACTTCGCTTCACAACAACGATGTAAAGCAACTAAGTGATCTTTCACCAGGTGTCTGCTTCATCACTAATAGCCCTGGTCAATGCAATAATTTGTTGCCACCTATCAATGTGACATCACCTTCCACTAACTTTGTATGCTTCCTTAATTATGTCGAAGGGACCTGCATTTTGTTCTATTGATATACATCTTTCTCCTCGATGAGGTGCCTTCGTTGTGTCTAAGGGACCAACATTTTGGTCCACCAATACTCATATTTATCTCTGATGAATTCCTTCATACACTACTCAAGTGCCATACATGGGTTCCACCAAGACACGTGTCCTAGGCCCACTCCCCTGTGGACTCTAAACATAGGCCCAATGAACCTCAGCGGGCTAGCTAGAAAATGTCACTTGTCACCTGTCAACAAATTGCAACTCACAACACTGATGTGAGTTGGGTTATTGTCTAGCCATTTGTCGCCACCTCTCTTCTATGTCACACCTTCTTTTGTAGCATCATCCTTTATTTGGTCCCAACAAACACATCCATAGTCAGCATCCTACCTTCATGGATCAATCTCCATCATCGATCATATAAGCATCACATTCACATAGTGCATCGCTACATTGAAGGGACTCAAAACCTACTAAATTCGATAACTAGAAGTCTCTTTGATCTTTCCATTGGAGAAGCCTTGAAATTGTCTCTTCGAATTTCCATTTTCACTTCGATGTATCTATGGGTCATTTCATCAAAGGGACTCTAAATAATATCCTCTTGATATTTGAAGTTTATTCGATGAGTTTTATTGGAGGGACTTTAAAGTGACTCCGGCTGATATGGTGTAGTCTCCTTGACATCACAATCCACTATCTTAATCTACCTTCCTATCAGGTCCCAAAAAAATACACCATGCACCATCTGATCTTTATCACGGGCATGCAAACACCAACAACCAAGAAATAGGGTAAGGGGGCCGATTACCAAATGTGTTCGAAGGCATAAGTTATAACTTATGTGACCTACTACCATCGATATACAGTCAACACAAAAATATAAGCTTGGTTAAATATCATGATTGAAAAC
Organism: Sequoiadendron giganteum; assembly: GCA_007115665.2. Lineage (NCBI taxonomy): Eukaryota > Viridiplantae > Streptophyta > Pinopsida > Cupressales > Cupressaceae > Sequoiadendron > Sequoiadendron giganteum. The sequence goes on along the minus strand of CM021103.1, from coordinate 237,782,431 downwards.
CTATGGTTTAACTAGTAAACCGTAAAGCTTGTCTTAGAGTACAAATAAATTTATTCTGAACACATCCTTCATTCTCTAGACCTAAAACTCACATTTCTGAGAATCTCTTAGGAAACCCATATTGAATTTGGCCATATATTTTCTTTAGGGACCCAGAAGATCCTTCTACAACATCATATCCATGTTGCATGACAATATTGCAGCATTTTGAACAACTTTTGCAACTTGCACTGCATCTTCCTGAACCAAATCCACATCATACCTTATCTCTCCTTAGACATCAATCACATATTTTGACATCAATGCCAACGACCTCCTGTATAGGATCAGTTCCATTTCACCTCTAATCCTCTTTTGACATCAATGATAATAATATGCCAACATATATTAATTATGTAATCAAAGAAAATGATACAAATATTTTCAAATAGCAATAAATGTCACTAAAGTTCAAAGGATAAAAATTCAAGGAGATTTTCTACACACCCACCACCTCCAAAAATTAAAATAAATAATGAAATAAAGAAATAACATACCAAAAAAATAAAACAAACAAGAAAACCTAAATTGGTATGAAGGAGATGAAGAAACTGTGTTGATTGAATATAAAAAAAGGATGCCCAATTAGTGACCTTCCAAGTTTGATTGTCAACAAAGATGACTTATGTAGCTTAACAATCCATTAAAGCATTTAATTCTCTAAGGATATGAGCAAAGGAGATATACTAAAAATTTTGTGAAAGGGGAAGAAGTTTTTCAACATAAGAAACCAACCTCCAAAAAGACTCTTGAAACCTTCCATTATTTAGAAGACAAAATTCATAGGTTTCATCACATAAATTATCTTTTTACAACCCAATTCACAAGATTTCTTAAGAGCCATAAGTAGTGTTCAAACCTCCATCTAATTATTAATTTTGATCCTCATAATAGTAGAAAAAATAAGTGAATTAAACCAACAAGATTCGATTTATCTCTACCTATTCCCATAGCACTTGGGTTGCCATAAAAGAACCATTATTAATTTTAAAAAAATGAAAGGATGAGGAGACCATTTACTAGCTCTAATCACTTTATTAAACTATTTGAGCCTAGATCTAAAGGAATAGATCAGAATCAAATGATGAAAATCAAGTTACCTCAAAATATTATTATCATAGGGTGCTAAGGCTTCATCCGTATACACAAAACCACTAAAATTACTCGTATAGAATAAATATTCAACCAAATATATCTAATAAGACTTGATGACTTTGAAATATTTGGCAATTTATTTTCAACCAAATTTTTCAAAGAATAAAGATATGAAAAATATCCTAGACCACCAAAATAGTAGAAGAAAAATTTGTTGAATGCACCAAACAACTGAGTGGAGGGGGGTGAACTAGTTGTTCATTAAAACATAAAAACCTTCATTAATATTCAGATCCACATAACCTTTAATCTATTAGAATGATTTAACATGAAATAAAATAACTGAAACTGAAACACATCAACATCATGCACAATAGAACACCAAATTTATGTGAAAACCCAAGGGAAAAACCACAGTAAGGATTAGCTCACAATATAAAGTAATTGTAACACTGAATACAATAGGCTCACTACCCAAAAGAAAGAAGAGCTCACTATCAATGGCTCACTATTAGATTATAGAATAAGAAGAAAAGAAGAATGTTACAATGAGAAATCTATCTCAATGTAATATAAAATTTTACGAAAACATTACCAACACATCTGCAACCTTTCTAAAGATTGTAGACACCTTCTACTCACTGTTTCCAGTAGTCTAACTCATTGAAGCTTGCACTGCACTTCAAAAAAATTCACTTCACACCTCTATAATTTGCATCACACTCCACACATATCCTCCATGAACATGACACTTATTTATACCTTCTTCAACCTTGAAAACATTCTACAATATCGACTATGCACCTCAACCATGCAAATTGTAATTAGTTCAACACCAAAATATTCTTGCGGAGGAAAGGAATGAAGGTAAACCGCATGACTCCTTAACTCAATCCTAAAAACATGCATACATGCCATGCCACTCTTCCATAATCACCAAAGCAAATCCACAATTAGTGTAAACACAAAAGGTCGGTCAAGCCTATGTAAACACCATCAAACATATAAAATTACACATTTACTTTGATCCAAAGATGACTCATAAAAAACAAATAACACTTGAACACAATCTAGAATATTCCACAAACACCCTAAAATCCAACAAATTCCTCTCCAACAACTTTCACCTAAGGAATGAACACACCTAGTACACTCAGATAATCTTCCACACATTGTAATTCAAGAAATAAACTTGTGGAGCACCAAACCATGAACTAATTTGACTAAAGGTATATATAAACCTTATCAATACACTTCTAGGACCATAAGACCAAAAACCAAACTACGGAGAAATGCGAAGCAAAACCATTTCTCCTAGACAACACTACAACATAGTTCACATACTAGTGAACACATCTTTTTCACATAACTTTCTCTTTCCCCCTTTGACATAAATGGAAAAGAGAAACACATTTGAATCACTTTCCCCCTTTGACATCAATCATATTTGTACTTGCTCACTATTGTTTTGTAACATATTTATCCTTTTTACTTCTTTCCATACTCCCCCTTAAGAGTACACAACAAACTGTATCAAACAACAACCATTGCACACATCCTTTGACACAACTAACAAAGGACAACACCAACCTACACATTGACACCTACTCCCCCTGACTGCAACAACCAACAATGCCACAACCTAATCCCCTTGATAAGTAGCCTCCAACATCAATGAAAAAAAAGGAATGAATCTTGAGATCCACTAGACTGATGAATATCCTTATGAATATAGTTCAAAGAAGGGGTAATAACCCCTAAATTCTTACGAAGATACTCAAAATTATCCTTAGGAAGAGCCTTAGTGAATATATCAACAACCCAATCCTTTGTAGGCACATACTCAAGCTTCACCTCATTCTCTACAACCTTCTCTCTTAAAAAGATAGTGAATTGAGATATTTTAAGTCCTTAAGTGCATCACCAAATTCTTCCAAATGTTAATAGCACTTGTACTTGTAACAATGGGTATTTTCCTAGGGATAGCAATATCACATGCAAAAACATGAAAACCCAAAGCAATAATGAAGTGCAAAGGAATAAATGAAACAATATCACTAGAATGTCTTCATCCTCCATGATTGACCTCCATTATACCTTCTCAACTTGCTAAAATATGGTGTTGCCCTCAGATTTATGATGAGAAAACTAATGAAAATGAAAAGCCCTAAGCAAATGTTGAAGGATTTTGAATTAATGTATGCAATACTATGCCCTAATGCAATTAGTAAGCATCTAAAAATGTCTAAAATATGCCAAATGAAATCTAAATATTCCTATGACAAATGAAGAAACATGCAAGAGTATGAAATTGCAAGAACTTGATGCTGCAAGATATGAGGTTGCAAGATATGCCAAAATGAGACCAAAATTGCTATTTTATAAAAATGCTATTTTGTGTGAATGGCCAAGATTAAAAGTTAGCAAGTGCCCTAGAATCAATGAAAAAGATTCAATATGACAACCCACACTTAGGGTTAGGGCAACATTAGGTAAAATTTGAAATGAATGGCCAGGATTGATTTTTAGAAAATCAAATCAAGGGCTGACAATGCATGTGATAAGAGATTTTGGGCACACAAAACGAAGTTTTGGAGAATCAAATAACAATTTAAAATTATTTGATTCAAGAAGTGATGTTGACTTTTTGAATTAAAAATTAATTTAATTCAAAAAGTGATGGGGTCATGTGACCATAAATAATTTAATTTAAATTATTTACTAAAAGAGGGAAATTAGAAAGTGGGACTTATTTTAAATAAATAAATTTTATTTCAAATGAGCACAACAAAAGAGGTGATAGAAGAAATTAAATAATAAAAGTTATTTAATTTAGGTGAAAATTAAATAACAAAGATATTATTTAATTATAGAAGAATGTGATAAAGGGAGCCTTTTAAATTAATATAATGATTTAATTCAAAATTCAGGAGAGGACAAAATTAAATAAATCAAATCTATTTAATTTAGGAAAGGCTAATGAATAATTAAATAATAATTAAAAATCATTATTTAATTATAGTGGAAAGTGGACAAAAATTAAATAAATAAGAATTTATTTAATTTTAGAAAGAAGAGGACTTAATTAGTGACATAATTAAATAAATAAATACAATTATTTATTTATTTAATTATGTGGAAGACATAATGGACAAAAATAATTAAATAAATTATATTTATTAATTTTAATCATCATGGAGAATAAAAAGATATTAATTAATTAAATAATTATGAATTATTTAATTAATAGTCGAAAGTGAGTTAGAAACATAATTAAAATGTTATAATTATGCTAGGATGAAAAGATTAAAAATAGGGCTTGTAGGTCTAGGTCATTTTTATATGTCTACATTTGCCCCTCTTTGTCATAATGCATATTGTCGCATTGTGGCAAAGAAAATAAGTCAAAAATATGCCTCAGTGCAAAATAGGATGAGGAAGAACAACGAGGAGGGTTGCGGTATGCCCCCTCAAGAGGATAGTTGGGTTCCGAGGATATGAGTGTGCTCTCGAAAATGGACGAGAAGACTAGAAGATGACAGCACAAGAAAGTGTTAGTGCAAAAGATATGGATGATGATATGGATGCAATGCCTATATGAGATGCATGTTAGTTCCTAGACCAAATCCTTCAACATATTACCATAGGACTTTAATATTTATTGCTCTTAATCATCATTGGGCAGATTATTATAATAGCCAACAAACACCATGATATGACATAGATCAAGGTGTGCAAGGTCGTACCATCACATAAGACAAGCAGTCACAAACAAGGATGATCATGACTCATACTAAGAGCACAATTGCCCCAATATTTTTTTCATAACCAACCGCAAGTAGAAAAAGACAAGGACAAACCATGAAACGACATTGCTTCTCTAAACCCTATTTCCAAGACATCCTCGAGAAACTAGTAACATGATTGCCAAAAGAACAAAATAAAGCCATCACCATGATATGTCACTGTTTTTCTAAATCCCGTAGTAAGGACATCACTGAGAAACTAGTAAAATGAGTGTCAAAATACAAGACAAACATCATGAGATGTCTTTGTTTCTCTAAATCATGTTGTCGGGATCTCGCTGAAAAACTAGTAACATGATCAAAACCCAAAAGACAAGTGCCAAGTGTTTTAATATCAAGGTTTCCAAATGTCGAGGAATATCAAATTCAGGAAGGACACATCCTGAATGATGTTGATATCTAGGAGATGAATTCTTAGAGTTAGGAGAATCCATCAAAATGCCAAATGATGAGAACAATGCTTAGGAAGGACACATCTTGAAGAAGAACCCAAAATTTTGCTAGGTTAAATTGTCTTGATATAATTTTATTACATGTCATTGTTGATATGCTGGATTGATCGAGATTGGTGATGAAACAAACTATTGATAGATTTTTTGCTCGGGATTGATGGAGGATTTGCTGGATTTGAAGAAATTTTGATGTGTGTGAAAATGTTGTGCCTGTTGGAGTGAACAAACACTGAGAGGGGGGATGAATTAGTGTTATTAACTTCTTTACCAAATTTAATTGAAACTAAAATAAACCAAATATATGCTCTCATTTATCAATGATAGAATCATTCATGTTTTGAATGTAATCACATAAACTGAAATGAAAATAGTGAAACATATCATTTTAAAGAAATAAAGCACTGAACCAAATGAATCACATAAACTCAAATAGACACAATATATGCCGAGTGGAAAACCCTCCTGGGGTAGAAAAAACACTCCTGAACCTACTACCATTTTCAGGCTTTCATTTCAATAATTATTTTGATAATGCCTCATTGGCTGATTTCTGAGCACCAACTCAAGGAGCACCAACCCCTCTGTTTAGAGACACCAATATCAAGGAGCACCAACCCCTTTTATGTTTTTCAATAGGACATACAATGATAAAAAGGATCTCTTTGTTTCTCTTATTTATGCCAAGTGCCTCTTGATAGACAATGCATAGAGTTCTCAAGAGTCAAGAATGAATCTTCAGAATTCCATTCATTATCAAGCCTTGATACAGTTTGAATAAAAATATAGTTACAGTGTCAATACAAATTCTCATCAAACTACATTACAGTGATATGGTCTTTCTTTCTTTTTCTCACTCTAAAATTTTCAATCTTTCATGATACAAAATACAAAACCGACAACACACTATGTTTTCCTATTTTTCAGCATCAAATAATGAATACCCTATCTCCTCTCTTAATAGAACTGCCCTTTTTACTTTCTAGGTTTTTCAGAGATGATTAAGCCCTAATCTCTTTGTTTTCAATAATTTACAAATTACATCATAATTTAAAAATTTCGGTTACAGCTAAAACTGTTTGTTTTCTGACAAAAGAAGAGGTGACCTTTTTCACTATTTTTACATCTTTGACAAGTTATTGTTCAGGTAATACAAAGGTCGTTTTTGCAAAATATTTCTCCAGGCATGACAAGAGAGAATAGGATGTAAGACTAGAAGTGACAGAACCCTATCCAGGCGAGCAACCTGCAAGGGTAGAGCTTAACCAAATAGTATCAAGACATCCATGAGTGCATGTATAACAACCACTGAAAAAGTAACAACAATAAGTAACTGTAAGTTTATTTTTAGCAATTGAAACCTCAAAAATGAATGTTCCCAAAGAGAATTTACCCACAAACTAGGTGAAGCTGAGAAGATATTCAAAGAAAAATACCCATTATAATAGTTGCAAATCTTAAGTAACTGAACCAATAATGCTCAACAAACCGAGATCATTATGATGTGAAACTGAAACAATAAACTGAAGCATTTAAGAATGGTTAACAACAATTTTATGATTACCCACAAACTAAAATCACTATCCCTTAAGTGCAGCAGAAAATTTAACATGATATATTAAATATATATGCATTTCTGAGAAGTAGAAACGACATGCACCAAATCTGCTCAGAAACCACTTGATTTTTCTATTTTTCACATAGAAGAAAAATGCTATATCACTAACAACCTTGCCAGTAGAGGTAATGCATATGCACTATAGTCAAAAGAAGGAGTACCTAAGAGTAATGATAAAGATGCTATCAAGAAAAAGATTACCAAATCTGCAGACAAATGAAATGGCCAAGACAACTTCCAAACTCAAGCCTTCACCTAGTGACAGGAAGAAGACACACAAAACAACCATTGTAATGGTCCTATCACCTCCCCCACACACTATCCAAGATCACAATGCCAAAGGGTGCAGAGAAATGACTGAGGACAAGATTCCATGGTGGCGGCTAGTGAAGGGTTCCAAAAATGTGAACAAAGAGAATGATAAATAGTTTGACCTAAACATCCAAGGCCATAAAAAAAATCCTTTACAAAATGTGATAGCATTTGGAGTCTGAAAGGATAGACATAGTAATCCAAAAGAAACTCATACTCTTTGAAATCCATAGGTAGTTCAAAGATAATCATGTCGATAGGCATGATAACATTTGTTTATTTTAGTCATTGTGAAATCATCGACCAAGATACCTTTGAAGAATTTTGATATGACTACATCACTCATCAAATTTCAATTTCCAAATGATCAAGGCTAGGTCACATCCAATGTGAATTTAAAATATTAACCAATGCATTTACCTGTTGTCGGCCTTTAGGCCCAAATAAATATCAAACAATAGACCCAATTCAAATGCTAATGAGAGATCAACCTGTATACCTTTAGCCAAAGCCAATTTTCCATCACATTGAAATCCAATAGCATATAGTGTGCTAAATATAATGGCCAATGCCAAGAGACATCAATTAAAAATAAAAATGATGGCCACCTCATTGTAACCAATGTTATATAATGTGTCAAAGAGTATCCAAAACCTTGTGAAGAGATAAATATTGAATTCATGCAGATTTCACAAAGCCATACTCCCATGCCAATTACCATGTACGAAAAGAGAAGGAATGATCAAAGTGTATCTCAAAACCATAAACACAATAATGATCAAACCCCTATAATATGCCAAAAGCTGAATACTGAGTGCTCAAAACATTAACAAGATTATTCCACATACCCATTCCATTGATGTAAAATAGAGAAATATAACTTTGACGAATATCAAGAACATATTTCAATTTCAAGATGCTTGTAATTGATCAAGCCATAATTAATCAACCTGTAGAAAAATTGAACATGCCAAACACGTGTAATCAAGTGAAACACTGAAGCACAAATTATCAAATTAGAAACATGTCACCTGAACAATGGAACATAGAACATGTAACCAAAATGCCTCAACTGTGACCTGCACATGGAGTTAAATTATTAGTACCACCATATATAGTAGCAACTGTGAAGTAAACATGCCAATTAGGAAAGCAAATAAACTAAGTGAGTAGCCACCAAAATTCTAGAGTAACATATATTGTCATCAAGGAAAAATTTGCACAAGAGAGATTCAACAGTGTCATGAACTCTAATGGAATGACCTAGTGCGGCCTTGGGGGCTCATCGATTTATGGCCTTGAATACATCATGCACTCAGAGACCTCGTAGTTCGACATGACCAATGACCTTGTCCAGAGGAAAAAAGTTTGAATAATGATTTTATTTTGACAACCTAGAAAGACTGACCTAATGTCTCAGGGATTCAAAGATAAATCTTGCCTACGTAGCAAATGTGCAAAGATAATATAGTTCGAACTTGGACAAAGATTGATTAGCGTGACTGACTTGACAAGATACAATTGACCTTAAATCTATTTTTGGTATTTTGACATTGATTTGGATGTTTTTGTATTTTCTCGGGATATTTTCAATTTTTAGGTCTTTTTTCAGGACTTTTTCATATTTTTATGACTTTTTACGAATTTTTAGGATTTTTTCAGGACTTTTTACAAATGTCAGATCATGTGCCACACCCACTGTAGTAACATGATGAGGATCTTGCCCCCAAATAGATTGGGGACTACCCAGATCTATTGATATGGAGATAGGAAAACATGAGGCAAAAGGCAAGGATATGCAAGGGATGATGTCAACCAAATGCTAACCATGGTCAGAATTGACAAGACTTATGATGAAAGTCATGAATGTTTCAAGTTGTTGTGATCATGGAAAGTAGATAAGGGTCAATTAGAGAAACAATAGATGGAAAAGCGATGATCGACTACGCATGGCACTTCTTTGCCAGGTTTTCACCATGGTACTAATCCAAAGCGCATGTTCGCCAGGTTTTCACTATTGGACGAATTCATTTCTTTTTACTATTTTTGCCATTTTTCTGATTTTTTGGGTGTCACCAAGATGCCTATTTGTCTTGTTTTCATCAAGGGATGATTTTCTTTATTTTTTCAAAAAAAAATTCTGTATTTTTAGGTTTTTAGCCAAGCCCTCTAATGCTATGTGTAAAACTTTCGCAGATGTAGGTTGTTGATGGGTTTTGTCAACTGTTCTCCATCAGGTGTAGCCAACTGATAAGCTCCAAAACCAAACGTTGCAGTAATAATATAAGGACCGAACCAATTAGCATCAAAATTTCTAGGTTTTTCACGGTTAGCCTGATTTCTTGGGTTTTGGATGAGGACCAAGTCACCGATTTCAAATTTTCTTACCATCACTCTTTTTTTATAGCTCTGACAAAGACGATTTTGATATTCCTACAAGTGATTCAAAGAATTTTGTTGTCTTTCTTGTAACATTTGTAGCTCATGTAGGTGAGACTATTTGTACTCTTCATCATCAATCATTCCTTTCAAGGAGACTCAGAGAGAAGGAATTTTGACCTTGATGGGCAATATAGACTCAGATCTGTAGACCAAGGAAAAATGGAGTGGCTCTAGTGGGTGTACGAATACTGGTACGGTAGGCCCAAAGGGCAGGATTTAGTTGTAGCTGCCAATCTCGGCCAACATCATTGATGGTCTTCTTAAGAATGCGAAGAATTGTTTTATTTGACACCTTAGCCTGGTCATTACCTTGTGGATAATATGGGGTGGAGAAATGGTGTTGGATGTGGAATCACTCATAGAGTTCACGAACATCCTGATTTTTGAATGGAATCCCCTTATCTGTGATGATGGACTGTGAAACACCATACTAGAAGATGATGTAATTATGCATAAAATTTGATATTTTTTTTCTGGTGATGTAAGTGAGGGGGATGACTTCAATCAACTTAGTAAAGTATTCATTGGCGGTGATTATGAATTTATGGCCATTAGAGGAGGATGGATGGATCTTGCCCACGCGTTTGAGTCCCCATTGTGCAAAGGGCCATGGAGAAGTGATTGGTCTCAACTCCTGTACAGGTGCATGGATTAGGTCACTGTGCACTTGGCATTTCTAACATGTTCTGACAAACTGAAGAGCATCTTTTTCTAGTGTTGGCCAATAGTATCCAAGTCTGGTGACTTTCCTAGCTAAAGTTGGACCTCTTGAATGAGATCCACATATACCCTCATGTACTTCTCATAAAGTTGTTTGGGCTTCATCAGTGTCGAGACAATGAATAAGGGTGTTATCAAAGCCACAATGGTATAGGGTGTTACTAGCGATGGTGTGTCAGGCAGTTTTTTGTATAAATGACTTTCTCTAGTTTTTGGGAAGGTTGGGTGGTAAACTTTGGGACTTTAGATAGTCATAAATGTCTTGGAACCAATGTGAACTAGGACAAACAATCTCGCAAACCATTTCTAAGTCTGGGATGTCATATTTTGGCATCAATATTTGTTCGACTAAGAACTCAAATAGTGACACATTTTTGGGGATGTCCAATAGAGACCCAATAGTGGCCACTGCATCCGCTGCCTTATTCTGTGTCCTTGGAAATTGTTCAAAGGAAATAAATTTGAAATATGTCAAGAATCTATCCACCATTCACTTGTAGGGAATCAAATTTTCATCCTTTCTTTCATAATCATCATTTACTTGGTTGATAACTAACTGCAAATCCCTGAATATGAGCAATGTCTAAATTTTCCATTTAATTGTGATCTTGAGTCCTATGACCAATGCTTCATATTCAGCAATGTTGTTAGTGCATGGGAAAGCGATCTGAAATTCTTTAGGAATGGAATCCGCTTGTGGTGTGATGAACAAAATGCCAACCCTTGAGCCATGATGAGTACGACACCTGTCAAAATACAGTTTCCATGGTCACTTAGGCTCTGCATGAAAGATAGACTCATCGGGAAAATAAATTACCAGTGGATGAGTGCCTTGAATGGGTGTAGCTGCAAGATGATCTGCTATCACCTTCCCTTTTATTGCCATGCGCTCAACATATTATATGTCGTATTCACTCAAAATCATGACCCATTTTCCTAATCGACCTATCAATGCTACCCGACTTAGAAGATACATTAATGGATCGATCTTAGCTACTAGGTGTGTTTGGTGATTCAACATGTAATGTCTAAGTTTTTGTGCTACAAAGACAACTGCTAGGCATGCATGTTCAATGGTTGTATAGTTCAATTCATATTCTATCAATGTGTGACTGATATAGTATATGGCTCTTTCCTTTTCCTCATGGTCATTTTATGCTAATAATGCCCCCAATGCATTTGTAGTTGCGGAGACATACATGATCAATGGTTTGCCTTCAATGGACGACATCAGGACTTATGGTGTCAATAGATATTCTTTAGCTTTTTTGAAAGTTGTGTGGCATTTGTCTATCCATACAAAGAGGATACTTTTGTGTAACAAATATTGAAATGGTTGACACTTGTCTATCAACTATGCGATGAAGCGTTAGATGGTCTGTAGTCTACCTTGAAGTATTCTTAACTCGTGGATTCCTTTTGGTGGTGGCATGTCTAGAATTGATTTCACTTTAGTGGGATCGAATTTTATGCCTCTTCATGAAACTATGTAGCCCAACAATTTTCCTGAAGTGACCACAAAGACACATTTTTTGGGTTCAAACGAACCTTGTAATCTTCTAGTCATCTAAAAATTTTGTCCAAGACCCTGATATGGTCTTTTCGTGTCAAATATTTGGACAAAAGGTCATCCACATAATCTTCCATTAGGATATGCATCATGTCATGAAATATTGTTGTCATAGCTCTCTAGTATGTGGTGCCTGCATTCTTTAAGCCAAAAGGAATGAAATTCCAATAGTATGTTCCCCATGGGCAGATGAATGCCATTTTGTGTTGATCTTCAGTAGTGATTCAGATTTTGTTATAGCCTAAGAAACCATCCATGAGAGATAGCATCTCATACCCTGCTATGACATCAACAATCATGTCTATGTTGGCAATGGGAAATCATCTTTTGGACAAGCCTTATTTAAATCTCTGAAATCCATATAGATACGAATTTGTTCATTTGGCTTTGTGATATGGACAATGTTGGATATCTAGCTAGCATAGTCTATTGATCTTATGAATCCAAAAGCTAGTAACTTCTTTAACTTAGTCTTGACAAGTAGTGCAATCTATGGATACATTTTCTATAATTTTTGTTTGACTGGTTTCATATTTGGGATTAATGGAAGATGATGTAATACCAGTTCTGGATCTAGGCCTGGCATGTTGGCAAATGACCATGTGAAGTTAGCCTTCCTTTCTGTGAAGAATTGTTGGAACTCGATTTTTTCTTCATCTGTTAATGATGCAACTAAGAGAACCATTTTGGGATTCGCTGGTGTGTTTATGTTAACTTCGATGGTGTCTTCAATTAGCATTGTCGATTTTTCCTATGTTATGGGGAGAAAGTCCAATCATCCATTCTTAGGCGCCTCAGAGAGGTTTTCACCTTTAGATACATCCTTTATTTTTACTATTTTACTATCAGAAGGTGCCTTGCATTTTTCACCTAAAGACATTTCCTTTTGTGTCTTATTCTTTTCATTCTTGTGACTCGAGGATTGTGCAATCTCCCCGAAGTAAGCTGCACAATCTAGGTCAATGGAAAATCCTCTTTTGTGATCACCCCATGGTATGCCTTCTCGGAGCCCCATGAATTTTTCTATTGCCTCATCATTCTGAAAGATGTCCAGCACTGGTGGTTCTTGTTGGTCCCAGTCAATTAGTTGTGGGTAAACAAGGGAAATCCCATCGTCGTTGTCGGTAAAATATGGGGAAGATGCGAAAAGTGTACAAATTGAAGCCTTGAGTGTGAAGGAAAAGTTTTCAATTTCAACTTCCGTTTCAGATGCAATGGATGGATCATATTCAGATTCAGATGAGTTAAATTTATAGTCATAATAGGGCACAAAAAGTATCAATACTATGACTACTGGATGGAATTTCAGAGGCATGGACAATAGGTTCAGATGTGTCAGGCTCATGGGTGGGTTTGGGAATGGGGTGGGAGATTTCAGGTGTTGTCGAGGACAACTTATGTTCTTCTAGATCCCAAGGAATGCTTACCCATTCCTTATTTTTGGAGTGTCAGTCAATAGGATCAATATTGTATTCTTGTCAAAATATTTCTTCCAAGGGGAGTTGGCCAGGGTCCAGAAATAGTTCATCAATATCATAGCTGCTCAGGGTTTCCTCGGATCCCCATTCCCATTCATTAGATTCAGTTTCGGTAAGGGATTCTTCACTTGTCTCGACACTTTCAAGAGTCATTACATCCTCACTTAATAGTTCATAGGTACATTTATCATCAGTTCCAAGTTGGTCAAACCCTATCCCTATGTGTCTTGGTCTTGCAAAAATGATAACAGGTTCCCTCCTTCCATTGTTGGCTTTTCCAAGGCCACTTGTGCCATCAAAAGCTAGTGCCTTGCATATATCATAGCCTTTTTCATAGAGATGCACTGGTAGTGGAGATAATTCTTCTGGGTCTTTGTAGATCCAGTTAGCTATGTCGATGATGACTTTGTTACTCATATCCCTCCATAGCGTGAAAATTTTTTTCGGTGGAACCTTAAAAAGTGTCTTGGGATCAACCACAAAGCATGGTATACCATAGAATTTAGGTAGCTTAGGCATTGTAGTGATATAGTAAGCCGTATTCAACTTGAACTCTCCACAACCAAGGTCTTGGATCTGGAAGCCTTTACTTGGTATGAAGGCTAAGGAATATGGTATGGTAGAAGTTGATGGAATGGATGATTTGGTGAGTGTCGATGGGTCAATATATTTGGAAGAGGTGGAAGTTGAGGCTTCCCGATTGATGGGTACGTAGTGCTCAACATTTTTTCATAGATTGGTGTAGTATTAGAATGGATTAGGATCTCCTGGGATGGTAATTTTAGTACCATCAAAAGGGAACTTCAAGCATTGGTGGTATGTGGAGGGAATGACCTTTAGGGCATGAATCCAGGGGCAACCAAGTAAAATATTATAATGTAGATCATGATGCATGAAAGTGACATGTTGTATCTATAATAAATGGTCCCACTTGGAGTGGAATTGTGATGACTCCTTTAGATGCATGCTCTTCATCATCATACGCCTTGATGACAATTCTCTTGGTAGAATCATGCATTAGAGAAGCCAAGATCTTTAACCAATTTTAGAGAATAGATGTTCAATCCTACTCCACCATCTACTAAGACTCATCTAATCTTATGTTTATGGATAAAAAATTTGATATGAAGGGCATCATTATGAAATGGTTTCGGCGAGGAATAGTCACTATCTGAAAATGTATTGTGATGAGGCAAATTTAGATATCTAACGATAGTTTCAAAGTGGTTGACATCCATGTCAGTTGGGATGAAAGACTCTTGCAGGACCTTATCCAAGATGGCCTTATGTGTGGGTGAGATGCAGAGTAATTCAAGAATGGATATATGAGTGAGTGTTTTATTCAATTTCTCAATAAGGTTGAACTCTGGTTTAGGGTTTGACTGTTTGGCAGATGGACCAGGTATGGTAATTTTAGGCCGACGTGTAGAGGGACCTGGGATGGTGACCTTGCCTTTACGTGTTGTAACATTGTAGTTTGAGGCCCTTTTAATGGTAATGGTATTGACATAACATTCTTCATTAGCAGCACGAAGATTGTTAATGATGGTGCTACCGAAATAATTGTAGGCAGGACGGACGTTATTATCTTGGTTATTGGTATTCTTTGTGCTAGATGTGGAGGATTTACTAGAACCATGATCCTACAATGGGTTCTTGTGGATTGTATGATCCACATTACACACAAATGGTTGACCTCCTAACTCAATGGTGTGGTTTTCAATAAGGTCTTATACCATATTTCACAACTGACGGCAAGAGGAAGTTTTGTGCCCTTTGACATGGTGGAAATCACAAAATGCACTATCATCCCACCATGATGGTTTGAATTGACCAGGGTCATATGGTTTAGGTTCTTCCAATGTTATGACTCTGTTTTGGAGAATTTTCTTCAAGACAACTTTGATAGGTTCACCCAAGGGGGTGTATGTGTACTTTTTAAATTATCACAGTTGACGCAACTGCCTTGGATTAGATTGAGTAGTATTATTTTGAACAGCATTGGTAGTTGGTGTCGGTGTAGTCATAGGTATATTTTGATTATAGACTCCTCTGATGGTGAGTACATGACCTATTGCATTAATGGTTTTTACATCGACCACACCATCATTTGTGATGTGTTTTTTTTAACCCGGTATTTGTGTTTGTCATTGGAGTTTCTTGGATTATTTTTTGTGTGGTGTCGATGGTTTTGCCACCATATTTTAATTTGCCTTTGGTGATCAAGGCCTTTTGAAGTTGAACACCTTTTTCAACAAGGTCAACAAAGGTGGTACAATAATGGACTTGTAAGCCATATCTGAGTGGTCCTAGGAGAGTTTGTACAGACATGGTGACTTTCTCCTTTTCTGGTATTTCTACCGAACATCTACTCAAAGGTTCTCCATCTTCGAAAGAATGGGATAAAAGTCTCTTCTACCTCCTCTTGGGTAAGTTGGCATAAGGAGGCAATGTCAATATCCATGTCAATGTTATAGGCATAGTTCTCAACAAACTTGTTTGCCAATTCATCCCATGTTTTGATTCCTTTAGGCAATAGTGAGAACCATTCTAGTGCATGACCTAAGAGGCTTCTAGAAAAAGTCTCATGGGATAGGTTTTCTCATATGCAATGTCCATGCAACTAGTGGTGAATTCTCTTATGTGTTCAATGGGGTTCATTTTTCCTTTGTATTTAAGAAAATTAGGTACCACATATCCATGAGGAAAGGGTTGCATATACAAGGTTGTGTTGAACGGATATGGACACAAGTCATATGACATGTAAGAATTTTTGTTGGATTGTTGCAAGGTCTCCACTTGTCTTTGAAGAGCAGCAAGTCGGAGTGTGAGTGCTTCCACAAAGGGGTTGTTGGTAGCATCACACATGTTGGTGAAATTTATGTATTGGTTGCCCACTTTTTGTGATGAGATGTGTTTGTTTTGGATGTGTTGTTGGTGAGCAAAGTGAGTGTTCTGATTTTGTGGTTGTTGGAAATGAGTGTGTTGATTGGGTGTACGCTGGTGTGTATGAACTTGAGAAGCATAAGTGGGGATGTGAGATCTTGCCATGTTGGATTGAATTTGGAGGCCTTGTTAATTTTGGTTATGTTGATGTCCAAATGGAGTAAAATATTTGGTGCCTTGATTTCCTTGCCCAAATAGAAAATTATAGCCATGGGGAATGTTGGTGTTTTTCCTCAAAGGAATGTTGGTATTAACCTGTGAGTAATTAGGTTGGGTGCCTTGAATGATAACTCTTAGTTTATTTCTCCTAAGAGGATTCAATGAGTTAGTTTCCATAGTATTTGAGGAACCTAATAATAGGTTTGTTGTTGTACCCATGGAACTAGATGAAGTTCCAAAGAGGTTTGAGGTGGTAGCACCCATTGTTGATCCAAATGTTTGTGAAGGGATAGTGGATGTTTGTTAGGGGATGGATTGTGATGTGGTGTTGGTTGTGGTGGGTGAATTAGTTGTGGTGGTTGCATTAGTTGTGGTGGCAACATGACCAAGGGAGGTAGAATTAATGGTGTTAATGATATTTTGTGAAGAGGCTCCCATGGATGGATTGTGTGATTGGTTATTAGGAGATGTTTCTCTAATAGTTTTGAGGTCAAATAATTTTCGTAACTTAGCCCCTTGGTCAAGGAGCATGGCTAAATATCTGGCTAAGTCATTTAAGACCAATTCTTCCACAAAAGAGGCTACTTATGGATTTTTGGCAGCATCTTGTATGTCTTCTTCATAGACTTCCCCATTTTGTTCTTTGTAGACAAATTTTTCAAAGGGATTGTGTGGAATGGACATCTCACTGCAAGGATTGATAATAGAATTTCCCATGTCATTCAAAAAATTGTTCATGTCACTAGGGAATGAATTCATGTCATTGGTGAAATTGAGAAAATTGGTATCTTGACCAAAATAATCCATGAGTCTTTTCTTTCTTTGTAACCTAGTTTCAACCATAAAAAATTTCTCTCAACCTTGGGATGATGAGGGAGAATTACCTAAATATGATACTACATTTTTGGGTGTTTTGGGAATAAGGAATGCTATGACATGCAAATGAGATTAAAAGGAGACTAAAGGTTTGTGGATGCAAAATGGTATCATAATAAAATGAGGAGACTAATGGTATGCAAACTAAAAATAAGCCTAAGATGCACTCACTATTGAGAAATATAAGGAGATGCCTACTTGACCAAACAAAGTGTTGACAATGCTTCAGGTTTGGAAAATCAATGGACCATAAAAGGAATAAAAGAGGACAAAGTGAAGTTTCCACACTAGACTATTGAGTGGGAAATAATTCACAATTTTTTTGACTAAATGACAAATGGTGATTAGGTCCAATGATAACCTACTTTTGAAGGAAAAGTTTGACAATAGATGGTAAGGAGTGTACTCCTAAAATCTGCAAAATGAGTGTCTAAGGAGATGGTAGAATTAAAAATGCAACTAGTCAAATGAAAATGTAGACCTATGGTGATCCTAAGAATTTCATCTATAATTTCATGATGAGGGAAGTTGAGAAAATCAATATTTGGTTTGATAGAAATAAAAAAGAAGGATTTGATGGAATCTAGAAAAATAGAGGTTTGGACTTTGATTTTGATAGTGGGCAGATGTTTATGAAATCTAGAAAATGCAGTAAGACATAGCACATGCGGCTCACAATTGTGAATGCGGTTTAGAAAAGCAAATGTGGCTCTAAAGTAATAAAATGTGGTTTTGACAAGGTGCTTGCATTGCAGGATTCAATTTTGGAAGTGCTTCAGCAGGAAAGAAAATGCGGCTCAACAAGAAATGTGGCTCGCATCCAAGAAAATGAAGCTTGACAAGGTGCTTGCATCGCAGTAAGCAATTTTGGAAAAAAAATATCACCAGGCAAGCAAATACGGCTCAACAACGAATGTGGATTATACTGGAAAATGCGGCTTAACAAGGGGATTGCGTCACAGGACGCATTTTTGGACCAGTGTCAAATTTAGTAGATGCATTGTAAAATAGCGGTCGTGCCTTAGGAAATTGCAAATGCAACTCATCGGAGTGGATGCAGCTCTATTTTGGTCAAATACAGCTTATCAGAGCGAATGCAGCTCACTAACAATCAGTTGTGGTTCAAATGGAAAAAGCATTGCAAAAAATGAGTTGAAATTTTTTTTAGGCCGATTTGTAAAAACTTGTTTTAGTTGGAAATGTTGTTTCAGATTTTAGCAAGTTTGATGTTTATTTGTCTGAAAACAGTTGGCAAAATACATGGTGTTGTAAAAAGATGAAAATCAACCACATAGAAGTCATTTTACAAAAAAATTATGGGTGCAAGGATAGTATTCTTTTGGATCCCACTAACCGCATATCCTTAGTGAATGAATTCAGAAGCTTGGCCCCACAGGCTCTCCCTTACAGTGCACTCACTTCTCAGGGCAACCAAGATTCCAACCTCCATGAAAATCCCATGGCAGATTGATAATTTCTAATAAGACCTACGTAGGTGTGGGTGCCTTAGCAACGACCGTTTTTGCACCAAATAATAGAAGCTTTTTGATTTTCTAAAACAAAGGATTTAATTAGGGCACCCATTCAGAAGGCCATGCGAGAGGCATTATCATCCCAGTCTGCAAAGGTTACACTCTACAATTTTTGACACACCATAAGGGTACTAGGGAGTCAATTGTTGGTCCGCGTGAAGTTTTGTAATGCTAAGCTTTCTTTAACATTAAAATTTATATACTAGTTGGGCATCACTTGGCTTTAGCGTGTTCCTGGTTTGAGTCACTTTGGGGTAAGTATTTTTTCCCACCAAAGCATGCCCAATTTCTAAGGCTAACAAAAGCAAGCCAAAATATTCATAATGGAATCAATCTTTGTTAAAAAACAAAGAGAGAGCACATGAATATCTTAACTCACACTCGCATGGTGTTCATTTTAACCCCAAATCAAAATGTGTTGACAAACACATGAAAGAAAAAAAGACATGGGGTTCATTTTAACCATTTGTAGTGTGAGCTAACTAAGAGTTCATTTTAACCCAATGCTATCAAAAGATGCAAATTCATTTTAATCCAATGAGTTATAATGCAATATTGTGTTCTTTTTAATCCAATGAGTATGCATGCATGTTCATTTTAACTCATGAATGTAAAATGCAAATTTGTAGATTTTTTGAAAAAAAAACAAGTAAATGAATGTTAGACTCCTTGCCACAAGCTGTAAATGAAAAAAAATTAGTAACCCAAAATCTCTAAACTACTCAACAGAAAAAAAAGAAAAATCTGAAAGAGAAAATAAATTCTACCCCACAAATGCATTGCACTAGAGTGAATGCGGCTCGGTAAGGTAGATGCGGCATTCGAAAAACCAAATGTGAATGATGAGATCAAATGCGGCTTTTTGGTTGTCAGATGCGGCTCGAAGATGCAGATGCATCATTTGGAGAAGCAAATGTGGTTTGATAGATCAGATGTATCACTTGTGAATGTAGATGCGGCTTGATAGAACACTTGCATCACACAAAATAGCATATGCGTCATTCCGTACACTTGCACCTGCACCTGCAAAAAAACAATGATGAAAAATCTATACCCTAACCTACAAAAAAATGACAAAAAATCCATACTATAACCTACAAAAATGTGTTAAAAGAGAATGTTGGGTTCACCAATGTAACAATGGGTATTTTCCTAGGGTTAGCAATATCACATACAAAAACATGAACCTAAAGAAATAATGAAGTGCAAAGGAATAAATGAACCAATCTCACCAGAATGTCTTCATCCTCCATGACTGGCCTCCATTATACCTTCTCAACTTGCTAAAATATGGCATTGCCCTTAGATTTATGATGAGCAAACTAATGAAAATGACAAGCCCTAAGCAAATGTTCAAGGATTTTGAATGTTTGTATGCAACACTATGCCCTAATGCAATTAGTAAGCATCTTAAAATATCTAAACTATGCCAAATGAATCTAAATATGCCTATGAAAAATGAAGAAACATGCAAGAGTATGAAATTGCAAGAACATGATGCTGCAAGATATGCCAAAATGAGACCAAAATTGTCATTTTATAGAAAATGCAATTTTGTGTGAATGGCCAAGATTAAAAGTTAGCAAGTGCCCTAGAATCAATGAACAAGATTCAATATGACAACCCACACTTAGGGTTAGGGCAACATTAGGTCAAATTTGAAAAGAATGGCCGGGATTGAGTCTTAGAAAATCAAATCAAGGGTTGACAATGCATGTGACAAGAGATTTTGGGCACACAAAACGAAGTTGTTGGAGAATCATATAACAATTTAAAATTATTTGATTCAAGAAGTGATGTTGACTTTTTGAATTAAAAATTAATTTAATTCAAAAAGTTGTGAGGTCATGTGATAGTAAATAATTTAATTTAAATTATTTACTAAAAGAGGGAAATTAGAAAGTGGGACTTATTTTAAATAAACAATTTTTATTTAAAATGAGCACAGTAAAAGAGGTGATAGGAGAGATTAAATAATAAAATTATTTAATTCAGGTGTTCAGACTTATTTTAAATAAATAAATTTTATTTAAAATGAGCACAACAAAAGAGGTGATAGAAGAAATTAAATAATAAAACTTATTTAATTTAGGTGGAAATTAAATAATAGAGATATTATTTAATTATAGAATAATGTGATAAAGGGAACCTTTTAAATTAAATATAATGATTTAATTCAAAATTTAGGAGAGTGAAACAAATTAAATAAATCAAATTTATTTAATTTAGGAGAGAAAAGGCTAATGAATAATTAAATAATAATTAAAAATAATTATTTAATTATAGTGGAAAGTGGACAAAAATTAAATAAATAAGAATTTATTTAATTTTAGAAAGAAGAGGACTTAATTAGTGACATAATTAAATAAATAAATAAAATTATTTATTTAATAATCAGGAAGACATAATGGACAAAAATAATTAAATAAATTAAGAAATTTATTAAATTATAGAAAGACATTAGACAATTAGTGACGCATTAAGTAAATAAATAAAATTTATTTAATTAACAATTGTAATGCCCCGCCATGTAACCCTAAAGGAAGTTGCAATTCACTATAAAAGTGAACAATTTTTTATTTATTAAAAGTGCAATTAACATACATGTTCACCAACAATTGACAACAACCTCTTAGTCTACGTAACCAAGAATACTTAAACCCACACACACAACAACATACATCCACAAGATTTAATGACAATAAGAAATGAGTATTTAAACAACATAAAGATACAAAATCACATATAGAGATATACAACCAAACTCCATATTCATTAACTTAATCAAAAGGTTACAACACTCATTCCCTGAATGAGGCAATATTACAAAAGTGTTACATTATACAAATATCCACCTTGAATACAAATGAGGGGTAAAATAACATGATACAAATTGAAATAAATACATTGCTTGAATTAAAACAGGAAGTGTGAGTTGTCTGATTGGATGTCTCGCCACCAAGTACTGAAGATAAAAGGGGGACCCAATGCTATATGGTGCATGTTCCACCCAACCAAGTGGTACTTGAAGGCCCACCCCCCATGCTAGGATATAGTAACAACATACATGGACAAACTCTACAACCACTAGTCACAGGTTGACACATACTGACACAACCAATCAAATTAACTATACAACCACAAGTACAACTCTAACATCACTGACATAGGTCACATTGCTTCCTGATATAAAAATAGAGTGAGTATGTTAAGAAAAACATACACATAAAATAAATAGCAACTGTTTTCCTAGATAGAGTAACCTCACATAACTCATAATGAGTTACCCTCAGCGGATCTTCATAGGTCGCGGTAATCCTAGAGACCTCAACCGACCCTCAAACCTCTTACTTACTAATGTGGAATCAAATACCTCTCGTATTGACAAGATAGATGACCTTGCCATTCCACACCTTCCCACTCACTCCAAGCCTAAACAAGCACTTGCGACTATGAGTGAGGCTAGAACTTATCTTTTTTAGTGTGAATTACTTCCTAAACTTCTAAGTACATTGTTCTAGTTATCACTTGCTTAACCTACCTCTGAAGGTTACCCAGTCTTACCTCTAAATGGCTCTGGCCCCTAACGGAAGCCACTCTTCTATTTGACAACACACATACAAATCAATCACCAAGGGAATCTCAAGTGCATACAAACTAGATAAGATAACCACTCCAACTCTAGGAGGAAACATATAATGAAACCCACTCCAAACACTGGAGGTAACAAGACACATAATCCACTCCTTCCAAAGGAGGCACAAATCATCCCTGTTCGTGGAAATCGGGTAAATCACTGACAAGGCACCATACACTACTCAAGGGAAATACAACTAGTTGGCATCACAAAAATGACAACCCCCATCCTCTAGGATCCTCCGAAAGACTTACGAATTAAAGACTCACTTAACCCATTTCCCAAACATGAACACAAAGGAAATCATTACAACAAGGTAATTTCATGGAAATTATTTACTTTTGGATATACTAAATCCATTTCCCTTTCCTATTCTATTCACAGTAAAAATAACAGTTGTCGTTAAAAATAGTTGAAATAACTAATTAATTTCCTTTTCTATTTATAGAGAAAGGAAATACTAGTTTAAAGAAATAAAACAAATTCATTGTTTAATTTTAAAAACAACATAAATCCTCTACAAATTAATTTCTTTCATTTTCCAACTAAATCATAAAATTTAATCAATTTATTTAAAATACCCATTTCCCTATCAATTTAAACCATGCATACAAAACATTTCCATCTTAAACCCCCAATAATACTAAATTGCATATAAGATAGAATATTAAATATATACTTAAATATATATGCTCATGCTATATATACATTAAATATATATTAATATATTTAACTATATATATATAAATATATATACATTAAATATATCTACTATCATTTTAAAAAAATATCCAAAAAACAACACAAAGCAAAACAAGAACACACTATCCAGTCCAGAAAGCAAAACGAAGGGGTATTACAATAATCATGAAGAATAAAAAGATATGAGTTAATTAAATAATTATGAATTATTTAATTAATAGTCGAAAGTGAGTTAGAAACATAATTAAAATGTCATAATTATGCTAGGATAAAAAGATTAAAAATAGGGCTTGTAGGTCTAGGTCATTTTTATGTGTCTACAGTAATATCAAAAAAGATTAAAAAAAATCATTATATACCACTCTAATATCCTTCAAGGTTTTCCTCATCCACAACACTTGTGTGTAGCAATATGTTGCTACAATATATTTTGCCTATGTAGTAGATAAAGACACTAAATCTTGCTTCTTACTTAGACAAGACACCAATCTACATCCAAGAATGAATGCACCACCACTTTTACTTCTCCTACCATCCATGTAACCTACCTAATCTACATTTATATAAGCACTCAAAGAATAATCAGTATCCTTTGGATACCATAAACTATGTTTTGGAGTGCCCTTCAACTATCTGAATATCCTCTTCACCACTACAACATGTGACCCTCTAGAACCTTTTTAAAATCTAGCCACAAGACAAACTACATGCATGATATCTGGTCTAGTAAAATTTAGGTATAACATTCCTCTAATCATTGATCTATACTTGCTTTGATCATACTTGGGAGATTCATCATTCTTACTCATTTTGCAACCAGTAACTATAGGTGTACATACCAGTTTAAAATCCTCCATTCCAAATTTCTTCAACATTTCCCTTGCATACTTTGATTGTGAAATGAATAACCCTTTTTTGTCTAATTGATTTCCAGTCCAAGAAATAAATTCATCTCCCCAAAAATAGACATCTCAAAATATTTTTTCATCTCTTCTACAAATTTCTTTAGCATAGCTTCATTTCCTACAAAAATTATATCATCAACATACACCAAACACAATCAGGATTTAATATTTTTCAAATTTGAAATAAATATTACTAGTTTTGATACCTTTATTGAATCCTTGTTGTATCAAGTACCTATCCAACCTTCCATACCAAGCTCTGGGAGCTTGCTTCAATCCATTTAATACTTTCTTCAATCTACAAACCATATCTACTTTGTCTGATAGCTAGACTCCTTCAGGTTGTTTAATATATACTTCTTCCAACTCACCATTCAATAAAGTGGACTTTACATCCATTTGATAGACCTTGAAATCCTTATGTGCTGAAAAATCCAAAAAAGTCTTGATAGCTTCCATTCTTTCCACCAAAAAAAATGTCTCCTCAAAATCTATTACTTTTACTTGTGAGTAGCCCTTACGCGTGCATGCCTTGCCTTGTTTCTTACCACTTCTCCATTCTCATTCATTTTGTTCTAGAATACCCACTTAGTTCCAATTACATTCTTATTTTCTAGTATTGGGACAAGTTCCTCAGTCTAATTCTTCTCAATCTACATTAGTTCCTATTCCATAGCCTTAATCCAATATTCATTTTTGTATGCTTCAATCATTGTTTTAGGTTCAACTTAAGAAAGTAAACATAGATTTACCTATTTTTTTGTCATTTCAAATTTTCTCGTTGTCAAAATACCTTTCTTTTGTCACCAATGATTTAATGTTCAGAATTATTCTTTTGCACATACTTAGGAGTCTTAGGAACCCTATCTGGATCTTCCTCTTCAATATGAACTTCTTTCTCCTTACCTTCATCTTTTTCATTTTCTCTACAAGAGGACTCATCTGATTCATATCCATCTACCACCATTGAGTTCTTCTATAATTCTTTATCTACTTTCACACTTGCACTCTCACAATATTCTTTAGCCTCTTGTTGTAGCATTGATAAGCTTTGTTTCTTGTAGAATATCCAAGGAAGATACCTTTCATCCAATCTTGTATCAAACTTTCCTAAGTTTTCTTCATCTTTTTTGAGATAGAACTTGCTTCCAAACACTCTAAAGTATTTGATAGTAGGAATCATTTTGTACCACAACTCATAAGGATTTTTTGCTCTATTTACTCTTGCTTAAACTCTATTAAGTATGTAGAAAATAGTATGAAATGCTTCTCTCAAGTATACTTCAGGTAGGTTTTCCTCTTTCATCATTATTCTTGCAGCTTCCTAAATAGTCCTATTCTTTCTTTCAACCACTCCGTTCTACTGAGGAGTCCTAGGGGCAGATAAATTCCTCTTTATTCCATGATTCTCACAAAAATTGTTTAACTCATTAGAGGTGAATTCTCCACCTCTTTCAAACCTCAGACACTTGATTTTCATGTTCATTTCATTCTCAAACATAACTTGGAACACTTTAAATTTATCTAGGTCTTTTGAATTTTCTTTGAGAAAAGTATCCCAAGTCATTCTACAATAATCATCAATCAATAACATGAAATAACTATCACCTTGAAGACTTCATACTCTAGTAGGACCACAAAGGTTTGTATTCACTAGCTCCAACAGTCTTCTAGTAGATTTTTCTTTGATTTTGAAACTTCTTCTTACTAGGTTCTCAATCTGACATTCTTTGCAAACAACATTAATAGTCTTTGTAATCTTTGGCAAATCTCTCACAGCTTGAACTAAACTAATTCTCACTAGGCTATCAAAATTGAGGTGACTCATCCTTCTATGTCATAGCCAACTTTCATTACTCTAGGTCATAAAAAAATGGAAATAAGAACCTTTAAGTTGATAAAAATTTCCATATATCCTTCTTCCACTATCAACCATAGTTTATGAGCTTTTTCTGATCTCACATCCATCATCCTGAAACATAAGATTATAGCCTTTTCTGCATATTTTTCCAACACTCAAGAGGTTATTCCTTAGACCCTTAACATAAAGAACATCATTTGTATTATGCTTACCATCAAAACTAATTGAACCTTTTCCACATATCTTAGCATATGTATCATCACCAAGCTTAACAGGACCTCCTTCATATTTCTCAAGTTTAACAAACTTTCTTTTGTCACTGGTCATATGATTTGAGCATCCACTATCAATGATCCAATAGTTCTCCTCTCTAGCATGAAAAGTAGTCACCATAGCATTATGACCTCCTTACAGAGCACTTTCCTTCACACATATCTCAAAGTTAGCAGAATTAGATTAAAATTTTATAGCCATGAACAAACATTCACTATCCTCATCATCCCCATAGTCAGATTCATCATCAAATATACTAGCATCTTCTCTAGCATAATAAATTTTCTTAATATTTTTACCTTTATTTTCTTTGTTCTTATCATTTAAAGCTTTCTTTAGAAATCTTGAAGCATAATGACCTATCTTTCCACAACTAAAACATTTGAAAGGTAACTTACCTATGTATTCCCTTTTTCTATTCTCCTCAAAGTTTTATTCTACATCATCAAGATCCTCCTGGTCTGATTCTTCAATATTTTCTTATTTTCCAACCTTAAAGACTGTCTCAAATTTTGCATTACTTGAACTAGAATCTCTTAATCCAAAAGTAGTTAAATTTCCAAGTAGCTAGTCTCTAGAATAATTATTCAAGTTTTTAAATACCTCAATAGCATAAACCTAATGACTATAGGATTTGGGTAGAGTTCTTAGTACCTTCTTTACGACCTCATCATCTTCAAGATTTCCACCAAGCCCTCTGTTGGAATTGAAAAATTCGTCCACTTTCTACATGTAGCTTGTAATGTTTTCATCCTCTAACATCTATATATTTTCAGACATGATATTTAGATTCTACATCTTAGCTTTCTTGACCTTATCATCTCCTTCATAAATGCTTTCCAACTTTTTCCATATTTCTTTAGCAATTTTTAGATTCACAATTTTCACAAGATCTATATTAGAAAGACCACTTAAAAGACCATACCTTGCTTTACCATTGTTTTCATAGGCCTTGATTTCATCATTAGTACTCAAATCATTTGTAGGCATAGTGTATCCATTCACAATAGACTTCCAAACTCCATATCCAAGGGATACCAGAAAACCTTCCATTCTTGTCTTCCAAAATGCATAGTCTAATCCATATAAAAATAGAGGAGCATCTCTCGTGTCTGCCATCCTAGATCTACTCAAGAAATTAAACTTTTTTTCTATGTCACAAAAAAATGTATCCTTGACATTTTTTGCTCATTTGGGCCTTTCTTGTGGATTTTGGCCTAGTTTTGCCTAAATTTAATGTTGTAATATGGCCAACATATTCACATTATGTCTTAGACCCCTGCAAATCAATAAGAATTCTATAGTGTCTTGTAAAGGAGTTGTGAAGTTTTGTAACCCAATTTCACACTTTTCTAAGACCTTTTCAACATATTTCACCTAAACAACCTCTTTTTATCTCTTCCAAAAATAGAAAACTTCTATAAATAATATGTTTGCAAAACTTCATCTAAACAACAACTAAGCAGTAAACAGGAGTTACTAAAAATAGTAAGTTTTTGGAAAGGTTGACTAATCCAGATGCATCTCATACCACCTTGGAGATCTTTGAAAACCTAGAAAAATTTCCTTCATGCAAGGTACTAGAGAGAAATGCATGTCATTTTTTCCACATGCATGTTACCTTACCCTAAAGCTCTCCAAAAACCCAGAAAGCTCCAAAGAACAGACTACCAAAAACCCTACATATGAACCTTCAAAATCCCAACAAAACCGTCCTATAAAAGTGGAAACCCTAATTTTCTCAGCTGATTGGCCTATAGGTTTTTAGAAATAGGCTAAATCCAACTGAAGGGTGTAAGGATAAATTGGGTACATTACAGTTCGCCCTTCCAAAAATTTCTTGTCCTCAAGAAATGCCTCCACACACCAAGGAAGCAATTTGATACATATTATGCCAAGTAGGATCCCAAGGTCCCAAGTCCATCTCTAGAAAGACCCACCATGCCGATGTTGCACCACTCTGATTACACAAACATAACCAATATTCCAAAACTACACTATCCTCTTTTGTAACCCCAAAAGGTTACCAAACATGTGACTTAAACTGCAAGACTAAGAGGAACTAAAATCAAAACATTGTAGCATCTCACACCCCAAATTTTCTAAGTTAATATCATAAATGACAATGATTATCATCATTCTAGGCACATAGAAGAATGATCTAAGTAACTGAAAAATATTCTCATCTACAAGACCCCTCAAAGCATCGAACAAAGTCACAACTGTAAAAGTGACTTCATCAAGGCTATTTGGATAGAAAGGAGCAACTCTTTACAGAAAGACAACAACCTCATCCTCAAAACTCTTCAAGGATGTATAATTCCTTCTCTCAAAGAAACAAACATATTCAAGAAGACACTTGAAATATTTCACAACTCTCTCTCAAAAATTCTTAGAATGATGAACCAAATTAGCCCAAGGTTCATTGCCCCGAACATAAGTACAAGAGAATGTGTGCAAATAACCACTAGAAAGAGCTCGAACTCTATCCAAAAACTGATTCTGATCAGTTTGAACCACCATTTTTCTCATTTTGAGACCAAAAATCATCTCTAGAAAGAGATTGTGAAGTGAAAATAGGAGTGTACTAGCTGCCCACCAAGTTTAAAATAAATGTCTCAACATCTTATTTAAGATAAATCAGCATGCTACAAAATGAATAGTTGTTGCAGTACTAAAAATCCTCATTCATTTTGACAAATTTTCTCATATTCAAAGCTAGAAACACCCACTCTAATAGTTCCATCACAGTAAAGAACCATTCTTTGCTCCAATTTCCTCTCCAAACCACCAATTGATGATTAGAAATAATCATCAAATGGTTGATAAAGAAGGTAGAAACACCCATAGAACATAAAGTTTGACGCTTATCACTCCAACATACCTTTTTCCCACATATAATAATCTTCATCACAACATGTTGAAAATCCCATACTCCTAGAAGTGTCAAATATTGATTGATGCTAGGATCCCAAATCATACATAAGGAGGATCCATTCTACAGACGAAGAACTAATCTGACCTAAACTCTTTGATCTTTATGTTCCATCTGAATCATTACTTCTTGGAACTCCAAGAAGTATTCAACAAATCTGAATTCATTGAAAATTTTGATTCCAAAATCATGAGACATGAATTGCAAAAAGGATTCATTAAATCCATCATCAAAATCAATTATGAAATTGGTTATTATTAAGGAAGATGGCGCAAGCATAAAATCTGATTGGAATCTAACAAGAATTAGCATCAGATAATGAATAAACTCTTCCTTGGAATCCCAATCAATTATTTGTTTCCAATCAAGAATAATGACTTTATTCCTCCTTGATTCTTGATTTTCCATATCCTAAAGAGTAGATGGACTAGGAACAAAAGTAATGACATCATTATGCAATTCTTGGAACAAAATTTTACTACTATAGGAAGTATCAAAACTTTCCTTCTTCTCACTAATAGTTGGAGGAATTTCCTCATTAACTCCAAAGAATAAGTTTTCAGGAAACTTATTAACACCAAACTTGAACATTAGATTATCATAAAATTGAAAGCCAATATATTGTGAACTTAAATTCTCCTTTCTTACTGAACATTGGTTCAAATCATAGGTCCTTTGTATAAGATGAAGATCATCAAGAACCCTCTGAATTTATTTAGCTCTTCCTTTATTTTCTTGCTTGCAGAAAAATTAAGCAACAAAGATTTGATTTTCAACTTATTTTAAAGCCTCATGAACTTCAAGAAATTTGGCTTTTGTTTTCTTGTTCCATTCCAATGCCTCATCAACAACTCAAGAAACTCTTTCTATATCATGAATGATGTGCAAAATACTTTTTGCGATTTCTTCCATACCATTCTTAATTATCTTCATATCAACAATAGGAATGTATCACACATGTCTTGATTCCTTGGCACATTATAAATTAGATTTTCCTCATGCTGATGAATAACATTAGGTTTAGATAAAGTTTGAATGTGTTTTTCTGTAGTTACTGAACTTTGATTGCTTTTTCCATGATCTGATTGAGCTGATGAAGTTTTTCTATGGCATATAAATATATCAAAAATATTTTTAGTTGTGCTCCTCAGGATGTCACGCATCTATTGCACACTTCTCATCATCTCTTCAATAATGCTCTATAGGTTACTATCTCTTTGCTTCAATTTGTCTTAAAGAAAAGATAAATCAAACTTGTGTCCACTTAAAATATCTCCCTCTATGTCTTCCTCAATACATGATTCAACATTAGTGTTAGAAGAATTTTCTAGTTCTACCTTTTCAACTTTTTCTTGTTGTTCTAACAAGAATCCTCCTAAATTGTGGAGATGTAGAAGTAATTCATTAGTTGATATAAATCATCAATGATTTCTATAGGTTCAGCTCTTAAAACTTTATAATGAGTCTCCTTAGCTAGTTTTGATGCACTACACTCTTTTGTAGGAAGTATGGATACCTCATGAGACTCCAAACTGATGTTTCCTCATTTCACTCTTCTATGGAGTGGATGGAAAATTGCATGTTTGAAGTTGTAATCTAAGATTCTGATATAGAGTCTTTGGAATTCAACATTTTATTTGTTTCTTCTTCATAATTCTCCTCTACCCACTCTATCTTATTCAAAAGTGGCTTCAATTTCCCCTCACATTGATTAAATAACTCATTGATCAACATATCAGTAATAGGAGAAATATTTTCTTCACGTTCATATGTGTTTGGACATTTGGTAGAATTTCATCAACCTCTTTAATAGTGAGAAAAATAATATTCTTTACAACTATAATAACATTCTCTTCTTTTTCACTCCAAGTGAATATGAAGAGGTAGTAGAATAGGTGATAAATCTCATTTTGTATTTTCCAAGTCTATTAGAAAAATACATGTCCTGAGATCAAAAATTTCTTTAAGATAGAAACTCTTCTGGGAAATTAAATTCTACCGGTTTCATCAAGATCTTGGAAACTTTCTACAATCATATGAAGAATCTTCTTCATAGTTTTATCATCATAAGGCATCAAAGGTGCCAAAATTCTCATAACTTCACTAAAGCATGAAGTAACCAACAAAATTATTTATTCATTTGGATACCTTATCCAGTAGGGATGAATCAAAGAGGCCACTACATGATATAATGCCTTCTTCATAATTTTATTAGGTGATTGTTGGACTTGGCTCAAACAATGTTCCAAATCAGACAATATACTCACTTCTTCACCTTTTATTTGACATTCTTCATTGATCCTTCTACCTACAAGGAAGAGTGGCCTAGCCAAAATCTTCTCTTCTTTTGAAGCCATATCCAATATGATAGCTCTCGGTTTTTACAAAACCTTGATAAAATATACTCAACTTCAAGAATTAACTGGAAGTCGAAACTAAACTTTATTCTATCTTCTGGTGTAGTATCTGAGATCTTTGTCTCTCATTTGTTAGTTGAAACTCTGAACTCATAGGATGGCAGTTAAATAGGCTTTGATACCTCTAAAATATCCCCTTAATTTTTTCTCTTAATTTTATCAACACAACACACCACTGATTAGTGTTATGAGCTCCAAATTATAACTAGCAAGAATAGTAACCCTTCACCTTTTGATCACCAAGATCCCGATGAGGGCGAGGTGAGAGAATATCATGTTGGGATCATTAGTAAATAGGAAATGAAATACAAGTTGTTAGGCAGCTAGCCAACCATAGATGAAAGTAAATTTTGGAAATACAAAGAGTAGGTGGATGACTAACCACAAGCTCTACCACCTATTCAACGAGAGAAAAGTTATCATAAATTATAAGGTGGCAAGACAGCCATGAATCTACTTAGCCACTTATTCAATGCTAGGGGGAATTTAAACAAAGTGTTGGAAGTAAAATATAAACTCAACCACTTCTTCAGTGGGAGTAATTAAAAAATATTTTAATGAAAATTTATAATATTAGTAGTTGTTAGTACTACTAATCAGCTTTGCAAATAGATAGATATCTACATATCTAGTCAGTGAATTGAACCCAAAATACATCATATTGTTACAGAAATTATCCCTAACTGAAATAACATAATAATAATTAGTTTTAAGCTTAATATCAATAGTATTCTAGATATGATAAGAAACATAAAGTACAGAAAATCAGACTAGCAAGTGAAAGATTCACCAAAATGGACACAACTTCTTCAATTCAGCTCTAAATGACTTCAAATAGCAAACAAATGAAGCCAATATCCTAGGTGTTCCTCTTCCAATAAGAAAACTATGCCAAAACAACTCCAGAAACTTGGAATGAATCTCAATGCAAGCATTAGTGATGTGGTACGATCTCCAAGAAGATCGACCTCTTCTAGAAACTCCAAAACTCATAATTAAATTCTAAAAATTTACAGATGTGGGTGCCCTACATAGGGAAATAGCATGGGCTGGTACCCAGAACTAGATAAAAATAATTTACGAAGCTATTAGTAGAAATACGCTTCAACCATGTAGATCATCAACAAATATAAACAAACTATGCAATAGCAATCTATTTATAAAATCATAATTCATCCTTATCTGCACTCCTGAGTGAAGTGTGGTCTTTAATAGCCATCTAGGAAGCTATCATTTCAAGCCTGAAGAATGGAAAAGTAAGGGTGTTAGGAGGGATCTCCTCAAAGCAACTTTGAATTCAATTAAGAAGCGTAATGTTATCATAATTTCTAAAAGATAAAATTGAAAGCACAAGGCATCAATAAATAAGCTTCAACGGGCAACTGAATCAACTTTGTAACCTCCAAAAATAAACTCTTTAATTTCCTCATGGGAAGCCCATCTCTAAAAATGCACTTTCTAAATATTAAAATACTTTAATATTACCTCCCTTGGTGTCCAACTTTAAGATAATTTTAAAACATTAATAAAGATCATATTAATTTCTCACTTGGTCATCCACTTAAAGACCCCACTTCAAAAATAACTTAAAGTCATCGACTAAGCATGGAGGTCCAAAAGCCACAACTAAAAATTGACTAAGTATTGAAACTTAGCTCCAAAATAGAGGAAGAAGCCAATGCCAAAACTAAATTACCTCACTACCAAAAATAGAAAGATGAACTGGAGATGACTAAGTTGTTGTTGGAAAGATACAACCATAAATAGACTTACCAAAAATAGCAAACTGCTAGAAAAAGTAAGTTTTCAAAACTTCATCTAAACACCAACTGAGCAGTAAACATGACTTACTAAAAATAGTAAGTGTTTTGAAAGGTTGACTGATCCAGATGCATGTCATACCACCCTAAAGATCTCTGAAACCCTAAAAACCTTTCCTGCATGCAAGGTACCAGAGAGAAATGCATGTAATTTTTTCAACATGCATTTTACCTTAACCTGATGCTCTCCAAAAACCTAGAAAACTCCAAAGAATAAAATGCCAAAAAACCTGCATGCGAGCCTTCAAAATCCCAGCAGAACCCTCCTATAAAAGTGGAAACCCTAATTTTCTCAACTCTTTAGCCTATAGGTTTTAGGAAATAGGCTAAATCCAACTAAAGAGTGTAAGGCTAAATTGGGGACATTACAAAGGGTCTAATGAAAAACCTACATTCTAAACTTGTTAAGAATTATTTTCCATTAAAGATGATTAGGAGTATGAAATGACAAAGGAATACCTACAAAATCCAAAATATCTTTTTTTTAACCAAATAATAATATTAATTCTCTATTAAATGGATAAAGGGGTATTCAAAAATAAATATTTGACTCATCCTCATTACTATGTTGAGAAAATCATATCTAAAGTAATTCTAGAATTGATTGTGTGCTTTTTAAAATTGTAGTGAAGTAATTAGTTAGTAAAACTAAACACACACATCCATGAAATGTATTACATAAAAGGAATTGAAATAACAAAACCAAATTGCTGTTGCTATCCTTTCAAATCATTCCACGGTTCTCTAGTCTTAAGGACCTTTGAATTCATGCTCTCAGATCTATTTAAGTGTTGCACATGAATTTGGAAAGATGACAACCTAAGAAATGAGAAGATAATATGTAATGCAAACTACATTCCTACATCACTATATCTTTGTATTTTTTATGCTTAAATGTTGAATGAAAAAGAAAAGTGTTGTTATATATAATGATGATAGGATTGATAATACAATTCTAATGTAATGTTGTGAAAAACAATGAAATCTAATGCAATTCTAATGTAATGTTGTGAAAAACAATGAAATCTAATGCAATACTAAAGTGATACAAAGTAAAAGCTCCATGATGAATATGCTATATGAAAATGAAAAATCTCAATTGCTCTCAATTTCTCTCCATTTCTCCAACATAAGTTTATGATCAAATTCCCTTTTACTGAAAAGTTGTAGAATTGCCTTCTATTTATAGATTTTTCCAAGCTTGGGATGAGGTGGCAGAGATGGACAGTCGAGATCGTGATCCTGTGATATCAATGGTTGAGCACAAAGAGGTTAGATAAATTCATGGAAGCTGCTCCATTTGGAAGAGAAAATCTTCCAAGTGACAAAGAGCATCAATTGAAAGAAGGAGCCATGTGTCTCCTAGAAAGTTCAAAGGTTGAGAGGTTAGAGTGAATATTCCAGGAAAAAATAGAAATAAATGAAATTGTGTGACATGTGATGGGGTGGAGGATGAGTTGGAAGTAGTTAGAAGATTATGGAGAAATGTGCTAAATTTGAATTAAAAATTCAAATTTAAATGAAGGAGGGAATTCAACTAAATGACAAATTATTTAAATTTGTGCATTTAATTAATTTGAGAGGAAAACAATTTTTGGATAGAAAAATTAAGGGATGAACCATATAAATAAATTTATCAATTTATTTGTATAAGTAGAAGAATTAGGATTTATTAATTAAATAACAAGTATTTAATTAATTTGTGCTCTAGACCATTTTTATGTGTATACATTTTTCCCCTCTTTGAAATGATGTGCGTAGATGCATTGCTTCAAAGAAAAAAATTCAGACCGTGATGATAAAAAAATTGACATGCCCTAGATGCTGATTTTTGAGTGATGATTGAATGGATGCCCCCTCAGGAGATAAATCAAGGAATTTTTGGATTTTTAATGATTTTCAATTTTTTTGGAAATTTTGATGATTAAATGATTTTTTTAGAAAATTTTGATGATTTTTAAAAAAACTGATGATTTTGAAATTTTTGATGATTTGATGATTTCAAAATTTTATGATGCGGAGATGATTTATATCTCAATAAAAAGGAGAGATCTTATCATAAGTACATTCTGCAAAAATATAGAGAGCTAAGCTGATGGAATGATAAGGATTTGATACAAATGCAAGATAAAATGATAACACATGCAAGAAAGCAAGCAAGCATGTACAAGTTATTCAACAACAAACAATGTATTGCCCCTGTCAAGCTGTAAACCGTTGATTGATTGACTGCTGATGATGATGATGATAGATTGATAATTGACCTCATGATACGTGAGGATCAATGATAGGATGATGATGATTGACCTCATGATAGGTGAAGATCAATGATAGGATGTTGATGTTTGATTGATAGATTGATTGATTGGGTTTACAACAAGATTAGAATTAATACCATTGATGTGATTAGATCATTTGACAAGATTGATTGATCAAATTGATATGGATTAAGGATTGACTTGCATTTTGATTATTGATTGGAATGATAGAAAAGAATTTAATGAATGAATTTGATGAAGGGGATGGATTTATTGAATGGTTGAATGATTGGATTGAGATGATGGATTGATGAGATGAAATTGGAAGATGGAGAAGATGATGCCAAATTATGGACATGAGAGGATGATAAGAGATAGGAGATTGGGAAGAAAATATTTGAAGAAAGAAAGAAAATACGGATTCAAAAGTAAGTATGTTGTTGCCCCAGTCAAACTACAAGTCAAGATGGATTGATGATGATGATGAGAGTGTTGTTGATAAGGGAAGGATACATCCTAATGATGATGATGATGATGAGAGTGTTGTTGATGAGGGAAGGATACCTCCTGAAAAAACACAAGGATAGGGAAGGATACATCCCGATGATGATGACGAGAGTGTTGTTGATGAGGGAAGGATACATCCCAAAACAACACAAGGATAAGGAAGGATATATCCCGATGATGATGATGAGAGTGCTGTTGATGAGGGAAGGATACATCCTAAAAAACCACAAGCATAGGGAAGGATACATCCCGATGATGATGATGATGATCAAGGCTTGTAGTAAGGCTAGGAACAAGACCAAAGGTATGATTAAGTGATTTGTGCTAGATTGAATGGATTGATTAGATGAGATTGGATGATATTTTATGATGATATGAGATAGATTTTATTATGTAGATGAGATGTGAAGGATATGATAATGCTCATGCAAAAAATAATATGATGCAATCTATCTTAACCATGCAAATCTAACTATGCAATTTTGTCATCTGATTTATTGTGCTTGGCATCATCATTGAGCATTTTATTATGTTGAAAGTTAGTACAAACACCGATGGTATAATTAGACCATGATGACCTGAGTAAAATTTTCATAAAACTTTCGTTGATTTTTTATAGTGTAAGATAACACAAGCATCTAGGCATAATTGGACCGAGATGACCTAAGCATCACTTGTGTAAATAAACGAGAGTTAATCATTTTCCCATACAAATTCGGAATGTCATCAATGATACTTTGTAGAGCATTCCTATGACAATTTGCATAGTAGTAATGATTGACTCACAGACAATAGACAAAGAAAATATCATTCTCGATCATAGCCCCTCTAGTTTGTGACATCATCAAGGTACTCCAGAGAATAGATAACAACAATCAAGATATGACAATTGAACATACATGCTAAAGTGATCCAACCATGATTTAGAAGATGATCCTCCAATGTGAATTGATTTTTTTTTTTTTTTATGTTGATTTAGATGGTTGATTGTTTGACTAATTGATGTTCAATGTTCAGTTTGATGTTTAGGGTGATTTGTCATTTTTTCTAGGTTGCCTTGTTGTTTGTTGTTTGTTGGTTTAAGATTGACATTTATTTTCCCATAGTGAGTTCAAGATTTTTCACCCAGTGAGTTCAAGATTTTTCCCCCAGTCTAGGGTGAGACACAACCAATTTATTGATGAAAGCATATGGTTTATTGATTAAGTTTTGGATTTTGGATATATTTTGATTTTTTTGGATTTTGATGTTTTCTAATTTTTTTTTGGATTTTTCAAGGACATTTAAGATGGAATGGGATGACCAATTGAAGAAACAAGATGCCCCGCAATATAAGATAAGATGCTCGGTGGAGGATATGGTATGGAAGATTTGGATGAAGTGAATAGGATAAGATGCATGATGTTCAAGAAAATCCTTAACCTTGTCAAGATAAAAGGTGAAAATGTAAGGAAAGAACATGGATAGGATAATGATTATGAATGATAAGAGGAAAATGGAAGATAGTTTATGGATACGGAGATGGATATGGAAGATAATATTTTCATGATAGGAGGATGGAGTAAGGGTTTAAGCATCAAGTTTCATGATTAATATCCATTGAATATGCACTCTAATAGACCATGGGAATGGGAATTAGACCTATAAATGTTGGCGTGATCATAGAAGAAGCTAAGGCCTTATGCAAAGCTTTGAACTAAAGGATGAGAATGGGGGATGGATGTTGGATAATGGATAGGAGGTTTCAAGGCTTGGTTATGGATAGATGGAAAGGATGGAAAGATTAACATTGGCACACACCTTAAATGGTGGTGGAGTGATGGAGGAAAAGTGGATTTTGAAGGTGATATGTCTTTAGATGGAAGATGGGGAGAAGATTTTGGATTAGAAAAATTGGATGCCAATTTTGATTTTATTGCTTCTATGAGACTTTTAGGAATCCACATGACTTTTGATTTGGATATTTTCTTTATGGGCCTTTGTGGCCTTTGAGATTTTTCTCTTTGATTTATGGACCTTTGTGGTCTTTGAAATTTTTCTTTTTGCTTTGTAGGCCTTTGTGGCCTTTGGATTTTATTTTGAATTGATGGGCCTTTGTGGCCTTTTGGATTTTTCTTTTGGTTTTGGATAAAATTTTGTTTTATTTTTGCATGACTCTTCAAGGAGACATGTTGATCCTTTGATACATGTGGATTTTGATATGGAAGCTTATGACATTTGGCACCCAAATTACCTCCAAGATAACTAGGAAGGGTGGATTGAGATGAATGATATGGAGGTATGATGGATGAGTTAATGTAGGTAGAATTTTGAAAGGGAATTAAGGATGTGTGCCTTTTTTTTTCTTGAGGAATAGGAGATGGAGAGATGTGGGACCCTAATATGGATGGAAGGGTTGATGAGCTAGGGTTGGGATGATAAGGACCAAGGATAGATGGAAGGTTTGATGGATTAGGATAAGGAACTAGGATAGATGGAGGATTGGATGGACTTGGATAAGGACCTGGGATAGAAGGAGGATTGGATGGACTAGGATAAGAACTTAGGATAGAGGGAGGGTTGGATGGAGGTATATAAGCAAGGCCATGAGAATATGTATTTTTTGGGGTAGAAAGAGGTTCTAGGATACCTTTCTCGTGAAGTCCTAATCATTTGTCTTTGTAATTCATATTTTGACACATTTTTTTAGCAATGGAATATGTATTTTTTGCAAAACAAGATGTGAGTCGATTTTGTGGAGGATATGATAAGGATGAAAGGATAGGTGATGGAAATAAACTAGAGTGGATAAAGGTGGAAGATCCAATTTATAGGTGTGTGGTTCATGGATAGCTTGAAGAGGTGTGATAGGATCTTGTGGAAGATTGTGATTATGAGAGGAATTAGGATGGGTGATAGGATCTTGGCATGAGGATGATAGGACTTTGATCTTGACTAGGAAAATAATTATTTGGTGGGATGAAAGAACTATCTTGTTCTTGGGATGTGATAGGATCATGAGAGGGTGTGGATTCATAAGATGAGGTGGAAGAAGGACTTGGAAGGATAATTTTTTCTTGAGATGGAAGAGGATCATCATGGGTAAATAATGAAAGGAGGGGATCATCATAAGGTTCTTGTGAGATGGGATCTTGATCAAATATTGGAAGGGTTTGTAGAATTTTGGTATTATGGGATGGAGTGGAAAGAACATTTTGATCGAGATGTGTAGATTTAAATGAATCATTGGATGTAGAGGATATGATAGAAGGTGGTTAGATGGAATTGTTATCTTGGGTGAAAGAATTGTGAGGTTCATTTTGAATTATGGAGGATGAAGATAAATGCATGACATGATAGGATTGTTCAATTTTATTCATGTTTGAGGGCTTTGATTTGGGATTCTCATTTAACCTTTACAAAAATTCAAAAACATTGAACTTGGTTGATGTAGTTTTTGGTGGAGAAGATTTCATGTTCATATTTCCATC
This sequence comes from Sequoiadendron giganteum, assembly GCA_007115665.2. Lineage (NCBI taxonomy): Eukaryota > Viridiplantae > Streptophyta > Pinopsida > Cupressales > Cupressaceae > Sequoiadendron > Sequoiadendron giganteum. The sequence goes on along the minus strand of CM021103.1, from coordinate 237,742,604 downwards.
AAAGGGGTAAGATTTATTGTTCCCCTTTGCATGTCTTGGATTTGTTGTTGGAGATTTTTCTTATGTTGGGTAAAAGCATCCATTGGATCTTTGTTTTGTGAGTTATCCTTTGTCCTCTTAGGAATTTATTTTAATTTTTTGATATTAAAATCCTCAAGTAATTTGACCCCTTTGTTTGCTAGCATCAAAAGGTATTTTTCTCCATCCTTATCTAAAATTTTCTCCACGAACTTGTGAAATTGAGGGTCTTTTTGAGCTTGTAATATGTCATCATCCATTATTTCATTAGTGTCAAATTGGTGAAATTTGTGGAAGGAATTTTCAACAGCCATGATGGTTTGGAATTTGATGATGCAAGTGATAAAGGTTTTCTAGACTTTGATCTTTGTTTAGGAGTGCCAAGGGACTAGCTTAAATATGATTATACAATGTTTATTTCGGGATGAAGGATGATAAATCCTAATAAAGGATGATGAATCTTGATGGTGAAACTCAACTACTAATCAGAGATAGGTGTGATGATGAGGCACTTTTAGATATTTGATCAAAGTTTAGATGAGGAATTTTCACTTGAAAAATGCTAGTTTCAACAAGTTTGAGACTTTGGTATGAATGAAGAAGGGTTATGGACTGAGATTGATCTTGAATTGAGAGGTTTAAATTCAGATGGATAGGGAATTTATTTCTCTAGTTTAAAATTTTTTGGATGCGCTAAAATAGTGCACAAATGTGCCAAAAGATAGATGCATCAAAAAAGCATATGTATGCACTCAAAGATTGTAGGTTTGTGCCAGAACAGGCAATGGATGTGCCAAAACAATACATGGATGCACTGAAGGAGTACATAGGTGCACTAAAACGGGGAATGAATGCACCAGAATAGTAAATGTATGTGCTAGAACATGACAGGCATGCGCCAGAACAACAGATGGATGCACTTGAATATGGCAAGGATGCGCTAGAATAGTAAATGTATGCACTAAAATATGGCAAGCATGCGTGAGGGCAGTCAATGGATGCACTGATCTAGAAAAACATTTCTTTTTTCTGATAGTTTGATTGTTTTTTCGGGTTTTTTGGCAGTGAATTGGGTTGTTTGGTCGGATTCTCTTTTGAATTAGTGGTTGTATATTTCAAAGTGTGATGTTTGTTTGAATGTTTTTTTAAAAACACATCAAACAAGTATAATCCTAGGCTATGTAAGACAATATTTACTAGATTCGCACTTGGATTGCTCCAGCTATGCTTACTTTTGGCGAATGATTAGAGGCTTGACCACACTAGCTCCCCCTTGCATTGCACTCACTTCTTGGTTCAGCCAAGCCTCATTCCTCATGAATCTCTCATGATAGAATTCTCATTTCTACCAAAATCCAATTAAGGGGAGATCATACACACCTACCACTCCACAAACACAACAAACATGTTTCTCAATTATCTTTCTAATTAAGCTATGTTCCTAACTTAATCAAAAGAAATCACAAGAAATTCAACCCTATAATCAATTGTTAGTAGTTTCAACTTTGAATTCTTTGAAAGCGTTCTTTATGGTTTCAGCAGAGTCTCTGACTGTGTGTAAGGTTCGTGCAAAATAGAGAAACACATATTAGTTTCTAGAATTTGGAAGATTTACAACAAAAACCATATGCGCCATTGTAGTAACTAAATGCACTTAAACTCAGACCGAATGCACTAAAATATTGAATTCGCTAAAAGAAAGACCGAATGCACTAAAGGAAAGATCAAATGCGCTAAACTAGAAAAGTATAGAATGAAAATTAAAACTCCCTGATGCGTTGAAAGAACAATCAAGTGCACTGAAATAGTAACCCGATGCACTGGAATAGTGACTCGTTGCACCGATAAATATGCTAGATGTGCTAGAGAAAAATTTGGATGCGTTATTTTGAAACTTTCGATGGAACCTGTGAAAAAGAACTCAACAAAAAAATAGATTAAAAATGGGAGCTAAGCCCCATGGTGGGTGCCAAATTTATGTGTGCTTTTTAAAAGTGTAGTGAAGTAATTAGTTAATAAAACTAAACACACACATCCATGAAATGTATTGCATAAAATGAATTGAAATAACAAAACCAAATTGCTACTGCTATCCTTTAAAATCATTCCATGGTTCTCTAGCCTTAAGGACCTTTGAATTCATGCTCTCAGATCTATTTAAGTGTTGCACATGAATCTGCAAAGATGATAACCTAAGAAATGAGAAGATAATATGTAATGAAAACTACATGCCTACATCACTATAATTTTGTATTTTTGATGCTTAAATGCTGAGCAAAAAAAACAAAAATGTTGTTATATATAATGATGCTAGGATTGATAATCCAACTCTAATGTAATGTTGTGAAAAACAATGAAATTTAATGCAATACTAAAGTGATCCAAAGTAAAATATTTGTGTTGAATATGCTATATGAAAGTGAAAACTCTCAATTGCTCTCAATTTCTCTCAATTTCTGTAGCATGAGTTTATGATCAAATTCTCTTTTTTCTAAAAAGTTGTAGAATTGCCTTCTATTTATAGATTTTTCCAAGCTTGGGATGAGGTGGTAGAGATGGACGCTCGAGATCATGATCCTACGATATTAGCGGTTGAGCACAAAGAGATTAGAGGAATTCATGGAGGTTGCTCCATTTGGAAGATAAAACCTTCCAAGTGTCAAAGAGAATCAATTGAAATAAAAATCCATGTGTCTTCCAGGAAGTTAGGAGGTTGAGAGGTTGGAGTGAATATTCCAAATTTAAAAATTAGGAATAAATGAAATTGTGTGATAGGTGATGAGGTGGAGGATGAGCTGGAAGTAGTTAGAAGATTATGGAGAAATGTGTTAAATTTGAATTAAAAATTAAAATTTAAATGGAGGGAATTCAACTAAATGACAAATTATTTAAATTTGTGCATTTAATTAATATAAGAGGAAAATAATTTTTGGATAGAAGAATTAAGGGATGAACCATATAAATAAATTTATCAATTTATTTGTATAAGTAGAAGAATTAGGATCTATTAATTAAATAACAAGTGTTTAATTAATTTATGCTCTAGACTATTTTTATGTGTATACACTAATAACCTCATGTATTTTATAAATCCCCATTAATATAATATCATCCACAAATTGAAGATGACAAAAAGAACCAAGATCCCTAATTATATTCCAACCCTAAATACTTCATTTAACTCTTTGGTGAATACTTCCATCACATTGTCACAATCCTCTAGTAGTTAAAGAAAGAGAAGTTAGTATTCTATTAATAATAATAAAGAAGGGGACACCACATAAGTCATGACCCACTAAATCCATTCTTAATAAAAACTAAAAGAAAATAAAAAAATTATGAGAAAGGACCATCTGGCCCTATGATAAACCTTAGACATGTCCAACTTAATAAGCATAGTTTTCTCTTTAGAGAAACTCAATATTTTAAAGCAATAACATTAATATCAAGAATCTAATACCCCTTTATAGATCCTTCTTATTGTTGAGTTGAGTTGTGAATGCCAAATCTCTAAGGTTTGATAATCTTTGAAATGTCATGGGTGTCAAATCTAAGAAAACTAATACAAACTTATATTGAGATTTTTCAACTAAGGACTAATTTTTGAGGTGGGTAAGATCTCCACATTTTTCTTTGCAATACCAACAAGGTTTTCCCTAAATTTTTGAATTGATGACTGATAGATTAATAAATTACCTTACAAAAACTATACCTGACACAAAGTGTATCCCAGCCCAAGTGTCACTATATGCCAATCTTCTATTTTGGAGATGTAGGAATGAGCACATAGGATTAATAGATAATATGTCATAAAATTGATAATGAATGTGTTTTATGATAACCCCTATTAGCTACTATATGTATTTAGACATGGAAATAAGACATAAACACTGATAGAAACTAAAAAATGTTTTAATTGCTTGATTTTGTGTGCATTGAGGATGTTAGGAGAGAAAAATAACTATAGACTAGTGCCTTTTTCTAACTGGGCAACATAGTCTTTGTGTTGAGATAGAACCAAAAATAAATGAAACCAATGTGATGCATTCATCAAAACATCATAAAAGACTTAGTAAAATAATATATACTTAAAAATACATATATACATAATGAAATTTGATCATTATTCCATTAACCATTTTAACTACAAAGGTTAAAAGTGTTATTTAAGAATTCTATAAAAATCCAAATCACTACAATGTCAAAATATATATACCCAAACATAGAAGTTAAAATATATGGTTTCTTGTGAATATTTTTCTTATTAGCTCTATAAATTCTTCTCTCTGACTAATCCCTCTTTGAAAAATGGGCATCAAGGTAGATATACATATTTCAAGGAAGTTGTGGACTATCAAAATTTCATGCCAAAAGTTTAATTCTAGTCGAAGCCTCATCTAGTGCTTGGATGGCATCTTCCATCTACAAATATGACTTGACCATTTAGATTTGTGAAATAACAATCCCTAACTCATGTCATGCCTCTAAATTTAATTAGTCATGTAGTTTGATGCAACAAACAATAGAGTAGCCCATGAAATTTTATATAAATGATGTCCAAAAAATGCAACATATCCTAAAAGGCTTTGCAAATCAGTAATGAAGCATGGGCACAATAGAATCTCCTAGATCCATGCCACATTTCTATAAATTCCATTAGGGGAAGCACTTGGATCACGTAGAGGTGGTTAAGAATTAATGGAGGTATCTAAAACTCATTTTTAGTGAATTTTCTTGATGCAAAAAATTGAACACCATGCAAATGTGGAAATTTGACCTCACTAGGACATAGTGTGAAGGAAAAAATAGATGGAAAAATCATGACCTCATTTAGTGATAAAATATATCAAAATACTTTTTAATGAATATTCAATCCCCAAAAAGACATATTTGGACTCAATCACCTTACTTGCAACCTGTCTAGATGACCCCAATACACCCACAACATCATACCTACAAAATTGTGGCCCTTATTGGGTCAAGTTTTACTCTGAACATATGTCTGGTTCACATACTAATTCTTGCAATTCCCTTTTATATTTTAATTATTTTGTGGAACTTTGGCATAAGTCAAACCCACATGAAAAATCCACTACCATCTACCTTTTGTGGAAACTCACTCAACATGTGCACTTCACTAGCTACAAAAAATTATAGTTCAAATGGACTTATTTGTAACATTTTACTTAGCTTATTTGCACTTTATTTGTTCATGCAATTCAAATATGTGCAACTACACCTTCAAACTCTATTGATGGGATTAGAAAGGATGACATCATCATGACATCACAGGAAGTTCTAGGGACCTTCAAATGGGATGTCACAATAATTGTACAAATGTAAGAAGTTGGACCCCATTAGTTTGAAAATATTTCTCTTATTTGATTTGAAGTTTTTATGTACTTGTAGGACTCATATGTGTATATGGGGAATAACCTTTTATAATATGGTATGGATAGTTCAAATGACTTCAAGTGCGGATGAGAACATATTTCCTACATTGTGGGATTTAATCCAAGTGAACCAGATAAATATATAGATAATGAAATTTCACTTGAGCTAAGAAATCTCACAAAACTCATACTTAGCAATTTTTCATCATTTAAAGATAATGCAGAGAAATCTAATTGAACTGGACATTTGTGAGGAAAACCAACTAAACCAGCACATTAAAAACTTATCTAGTTCAATATAAAAGTTACACAAACCTAGATGCCAAATAAAAATAGGCAAGAGGAAAGATAGAAAAAATTCTAACTAAACCAAACCTTGCAAGGAAAAAAATAGATCCAGATAGAAGGGGAAAGTTCGCACATCTATAACTTTTTCCCCTAAGCATATTTTTTTAAAATTCAAAATGAAACTAGACTTAAATTTGTATTCTCTATCCATTGGTGCTAATAAATATTGATAGAAAATATTCCATTATGGACATCTCATATCATTTATAAATTTGTGAAAATATGGCTAAGAAAAAAAAAGGAACACAAAATTTTAGAATTTCAACATTAGCTCTAGCTGGGTATGTGTGTTTCTTAATAGCATAGTTAGCATTAAAATTTCTATATAGACAAAAAATAATAGAAAAATGGGACTAACTCTCAAAAGATACAAACATATATACAAGACAAAAAATAACCAAAACAAGTTATGTTACAAATGTTCCCAGAACCTTACCCTCAAGAAAAATAATTATTTACATGTTGACTGTGAAATGGAATCTCCAAGTAATCTCCATCCATACTCCTAATTTAAAATGATCCTTGATTGCATCCTCCATTGATTTGATATAGCCTAACCCATAACGAATTAAACTTTCCATGTTTTCCCTTGTCTTCTGATCTAGAATTGCACATGAGGAAAAGGTCCCCAATCTGAAATTCTCTTTTGATAACTTCATCTTATCAAAGAGGTACTTCAATTTGTTTTGTTTCATTAAATTACTTTAATGGGAAGACCCTCTTGTTTCTTCCAATTCAGTCAACTCATATATTCCTTGGTAGAAATTTGCACTTTCCTCTTCCCTTCAATTTTATGTAGTAGATTATACACTGGAAATTCAAGGTTGGCTAGAAACTTGGCCTCAATATCATACATCAATTCAAATGGGCTCTTCCCAAAAACCTTCTTGTAAGTTTTTCTATTTTCCCAAACAACAAATTTCAACTAATCATCCAACCTTTTATTGTTAGAATCTTTTTTTTTTCAAATGATGCTCTTGTTTCTTGATTCATCTTGTTCATTCCCCATGTATGATAAGGTGAAGAATGTATTAAAGAGATTATCCCATATTGTGAAAACATGTCAACAAAGTGCTTGGATCTAAAATAAATTGCATTATCAACAATAATTTTTGATGACACACAAAATTTGGTAACCATGTTATTCAACAAAACTTTAGTCACCATTTTTGAGGTTGCATTCCTTTTATAGATTACCTCCACTCATTATGTAAAATAATCAATGGCTACCAATATCCACTTGTATCCATTGTTGGATTTATCTACTATTTCCCTTATGAAGTCAATAATCTACTTCTAAAATGGAGCCTCTACTAAAATGGTCATAAGGGTAAGTGCACCTGCAAATTTTAACTTGCATGAAAACCTTTGGCAAGCATCACACCTCTTTACAAATTTTACCACATCCTTGAATAATGTAGGACACTAATATCCAATCATTATTTTAGGATAAGTTGTCTTTGACATGTAATTTCCACCACATAATCCATGGTGACATTCCTCAATAAATTTTATTGACTTCTCTTCATCTACACACCTTATGAGCATGACACCTAGGTTTCTCCACATAAATTTTCATAATATATATCTTTAATTTTCTAGTTTCAAAGTCCTATTCTTCTTTTCATTTACCTAGAGAGGACAATTCAAGTTTTCTAAATAAAATATTATCCCCTCTGACCTCTAACTAAATTTGTAGTTTGCACCTCCATGTCATAGTCATGGATCGTTTTGATACATCTCCACATTTTTCTTGATGCCTCCTATTGCACAAATATGTCCCTAACAATTTGTATGTGGCACAAAAGCAATGATTTTAGCCCCTACTATGTAGGTTCTAAATATTTTCACAACTTTGAAAAGAGCATAGGTGTTATTTTACATTATAAAATAATTCAATTTAATACATCTCAATAATTTCTTGAATAAAGCTATTGTTTGTTCATAACCATTTTTTTTAGTAGAGCAATAATAATAGTGCAAAAATATGCAAAAGAAAATAATTGGAAGAGCTTAAAATAATTTGGACATGCCAACATCGGTAGGCCTTCTTAAGTGAATCTTTTATTTCTAAGAAGGAATTAGTTGATTCCTTATGACAACTATAAGATTAAACCTTCTTAAACACTTTATAATTTTCTATTGTCTTCTCAGCAAAGTTGGGGAAAAACCTTTGAATGAATTTTATCTATCCAAAAAAATATTGGATTGCCTTCATTTTTTGGGTTATACGATAAGATCTATGGATTTGACACATTATAGATTGATCCTTACCCCCTCCTTATAAAAAATATGCCCTAGCATCTTACCATGTTCTACACCAAAGATGCACATCCTTGGATTCAATGATATCATGTATTTCAAGCATCTATGGAAAAATAACTCCAATTTTTTGTAGTGATCATTTTGATCCTTTCAATAGGAAATAAAACCATCTCGATAGGAAACCATTATTTCATTTATAATTCCAATAAAAATGCATCCATGGCTCATTAAAATTTGGCTCCAACATTCTTGAAATTGAATGGCATTCAAATATAAATAAAATTTCCTCATGGTGTAGTGAAGGCTATCTTGTGTTGCTCAGAATATTTGACCATGACCTGATTGTAACTTGAGAATAAATCCATGATAGACATCAACTCCAAACATGTCACTTGTTGCAGAAAATGGTCCATATTAGGCAATGGATAATTGTCTTTGAAGGACTTGATATTCAAATTTCAAAAATTTGTGCATAGTCAAATGTCTCCATTCTTATTTCTAACTAGAACAAGGTTATTCACCCATTCTAAATGTCTAATTATGATACCTGTTTTCTTTCAGTTTCATTAATTAATTTTTCATTTGATAGGTAAGAGTAGGGTTGATAAGACATTTCTTTTATCTAAATGGATTTTGCATTAGGTTCAAGTGGAATGGTATGCTGAAAAAATATTTTTGTAAGCCTTCAATTCATCATCAGACCAAGAAAAAACATTTGTTTATATTTTCTTAATACTGCAATCAACATTTTTTTCTTAGTTTGTTTCAAATTTTGATTTATATAAATTGTTTTTGGAGCTAATTTAGTTCATAATTTTTTACCTTCTATGTCTTCTTCTTTAACATGCTTAATTATGGTTTTATAACAATCATCATTATCAAATAGTCTTTTCAATTCAACAAGACCTTTGGGAATAGTATTGGTTTTGAGTTGGATAATTTTATTCCCGAAAATACTCTCTTTACCTTCTTCATCCTTCTCCACCATGGGCTTCTAGTCAATTTGTTGTTTCTCAAAATGATTTATACTATTTAAAAAATCATAAATCTACTAGTCATCATTGAATACTTGCCAGTTGTATATATTATTTAGAATCTATGCCTAGTTATAATCTCAACATCATTCTTACAATGACAAAAAATAAAAGGAAGAATCAATTTTTGAAGGTAACACAACAAGTGCATTAGAAACCAAATTATTATACCTTTTTACCAAAATGATTTTGAATGCATCAATAGATTCAATAGAATCTTAGAGCACATCCTTATATTTTTTTGTCTCTTTTATTTTGCAGCAAGGTATGTGCAGGATCATGATGGTCCAAAAAGTGGCAATATGATGGGTTTGTGGCTGACGACATTTTTTTTACCCAAAATTGATGAAATGAAAAGGGTTTTTAAAGGATATTCTCAGATTTCCACCAATATAAATTATTCTTTACTTTGAGTTTAATAAATAATTATTATTCATTTTCTATTGAATTATGACTAAAGTCCTATCTTTTAGGCTAATTGAAAAGCATCTATAACTTTCAAATGGTATCATATTTTTTGAATCCAAAAAATGCATCACATTCTATGCTTTTCATACTATAAGATTAAAAAATTAGAAAAATGAATTTCATGAATTTTTGACCAAGTTAAGGTGGTTAGACATACGAGTCTTTATATTTTTTAAAATTTGTCATAAAAAAATTATAATTAATTATTTAATTGGAAAAAATTACAAAAAAATATGCATCACATTGGGACATGAGTCCTCTACTTATGTCTAAAATCTTATAAAAAAATATTATCATTTTAATTTTGTTAGGGTGGTCAGACAGACACCTACTTATTATTTTTTCCCTGAAATTTAAGTACTACTATATTGAAATTTCAAATTTTCATCAAATAGATTTTATTTTTTTGTAAATAAACCTACTAATTTAGAAACTAAATTCAATTTTCTACAAATTCCATTCTTAAATATTTTTGAAATAATATAGATAACTTATTCAATTTTTTATGTCAAATTCCCTAACTCTGACTTTTCTGAATTTTTTGCCACTTAAGGGCCTGTTTTTTCCATGATGATCCTGCACATACTCAGCATACATACCTATATCTTGAGATACTAAGATATTTTGAATCACCATGCACTCTAATACATTTTATTCCATATTTGGAAGTCAAATTTAAACCAAGAAGCGGAGCCTCCTACTTTTCCACATTATTGGTGTACTCAAATTTTAGTCTAAAAGGGAAATTTTAACATTTTGCCTATGGGGACACTAACTCTATTATTGCACCATTACCTTCCCTTGAACATACGCCATAAAAATTCATATTCTAAAGTCCATCACATTTTGGATGGAGATGTGGGGGCACTAAATCCAATCAATTTGTTTATTAGATTCATCATCACAATATCCAGCTAGACGATTCGACTTAGCATCAATGTAATAAACCTCATTCTCTAATTCATTAATAATCTCTACAATGATCATGATTTTTATGCCAATGCAAATGGATATCTTTCCCACACAATATAATGGTACAATGGGATAAATCTAGTCTTTGATGACTTTGGAAGATTTGGCAATTTATTTCCAACCTTAGCTCCTCTAGAAGGGTTCTAACTTCCATGAAACCTTAGCTCTTCTAGAAGATTTTTGGCTTCCTTTATATTCTTACCATTAATCAACAAAACATTTGGTGGTCCCTTGTTTTTCAAGGAATGATTACCCTCTATCAAGGATTCCTTGGGTTTGTGCCTTGGTATTTTTCTAAAAAAGGATTTAAAATAATTTAAGACCTTTCTTCTATGGCCTCCATGAGACTCCTTTCATCAAATGAAGCTAAGGCCAATTTTTACCTTTCTAACCAAGATTGTGAAATTTGACATAGGTATAGGGGCCATTCTAGCTAATACGATTCACAAAATTGGTATCAATTCCTACAAACCTTGTTGGAAAGATTAGAGGTGGTGTTAATACACTACCTTCTAGAATTATAAACCTTGAAAAGGATATCATTGAATCTCTCATAATTTTCTTATGGTTCCCACCTTAAATCATTGATGGAATTTGTAGTCATTGATTTTTATTTGGAAATGCAAATTCACACCATTTGGTCAAAAAAATTGAAACCAAAATTTGCTCACTTTTCTTAGTGTACTATTTCCAAGGCCTTCCCATAGCTCCAAGTTATTGGGAATTTTGGATTCCTTGACCCCTAATTTCCCTTTTGTAGGAAAAATGAGACTCTCAAATGTAAGGAATTATTAGTTCATGACATAGAATAAAGTAATAAATATTAAATTAGCATGCTAATGTTAACTTATTATATGATAGTTCTCAGTTAGTTGATTTTGAAAGAGGAAAAAATGGGTTTTACAGGGACCCAAAACCACAAAGTTTACATAACAAGAAAATATTGCCCATAAGGCAATCCCAGAAAAGAAAGGCTGCAAAAAAGAAAAACAGAAAAGACCAGCAGCTAGCATCAAAAAACCACTAAAAGGACAACAAAAGACCAACGAAAATAGAACCGGAACTAACCCAAAGATTTCAAGGTCTCGGCCACATCCATTTCCACGATATCCATATCCTGGACAACCATCCTAAGATCTTGACTCTCTAGAGGCACATCATCTAGTCTTTTCTTCATGTTGGCTCTAGTTCTCTTAGAAGGGCCCAAATCCCCATCTTTTTTTTTGTTCTTCTTCATGTCCAGATCTACAATTAAGATTCCTGGCTGAGCAAACTCTATTTTTTCTGCAATAGCTCTTAGGGAAATGGTGTTATTCTTGACAATTATATGATTGTGTTCAACTATAGCCTTCAGGGCTTCCCTAATTTTCTCAACCTCTCTACCCAAGATCTCCCCATCCTTCTTAAGGCCTTTGGTAAATTTCACTTCTTCCTAGATATAGTCCACCATGGCCATCTTCTCTTCCATTGTCCACAGAGGCTCACCTAGGTTTTGCTTCACCATTTTGGTTTCTAGAATTTCCAATTTGCTGGTCAAAGCTCTGTTTTTCAAATTTAGGTCCTTTATTTCATGGAAGGCCCACTTCAAAATTTTGAAATTATCAATAGCTTTGTTTCTAGCAAGAGACAAAATATCCCCATGATATTCCCTATCAGGTTCAAAAATAGGGTCATTAGGGTTCAGGTCCGAATGATCGTTGAGTCTTTCATCTCTACTGACAAACTGGAAAGAGGCAAAGGAGAGAACTTTTTTAACAAGTTCGACAATATTCTTGTCCGACAAGTCCTCCGAATAAGCGACCATTTTTTTCACAGGAGGTTCATCCCTACAAGTTTCCTTCGACACAGACTCTTTAGGAGGGGGTTGCTAAGGACGATCTTTTTAAATTATAAGGCTTAGCAGCGGGAGTATTCTTTCTCTTTTTGCTAGGCAGAGGAGTAATCTCTTCCACCCAATCTGGGTCTGAAGCCTTGGAATCCAACGACAAAGTTGACTCAGTATCATAACCCTCTGAAGCAAAGGAAGAGATGGGGTTAGAGACCACTGACATACTTTTGAAATGCTCATAAATGAGCCGAATTAGGCCAGCATGCAGGACTAGATTCTTTCCCAGATTTTTCCTATTCTCCTCAATGTTATTATTCAGGGAGCATAATAGGTAATAGGGGAAAGATACCCTAACCTTATATCTAAAGTGATTGAGTAAAGCAAAATGATACTCATAAACTCTAGTGAATCTCCCGTCCAGTGTGATGTACTCCATTAAAAATCTGAGCACCTCCCTCCAAATTTTCTTTATCCTGTTCAAGTCAAAATAGCTATTTTAGACTTTAACAAGTCTCGCTTTTTCCTCCTCCATCTTCGAAAAACTGATCACAGCTTCATCAGATAATTTCCTATCTCGGTAGAATTTCACTTTATCCACAGGAAGACCAATAAAAACACCTATAAGCTCCTCATCCACAATCACCTTCCAACCAAAAATAATGATCTTGCCTTTGTTCCAATGCTTCACAAAGTAATTTGTCGCCCTTAGCTTAGGCCCATGAGGTCTCTCAATAAATGATTGTAACCCTCCATTCTCAATTTTCTTCCACACCTTCAAATTATCTTTATTCTTGGTGCACATAGTAGGCTCAACTATTTTCTTGGTTCCTCCCATTTTTCAATAGATTTTTACCCTGATTGTCCAAACCAGGAAAGAGAAGACATAAGAGAGCGCAACAAAACCAAAGCACCCACAAAACGTGTGAACTCGACCCTGTTGTCATATTAATTACAAATCTTCCACCAAATCTTATGGTATCATGGTACTTGGCACCTATCACCTTAATCATATTTAAAAGTGGCTTCTCTCCCATGAGTGCAATCATAATTGATAACGGCCTTGACGTGAACTGCAAAATCATGGAAATTTTTCCATGTCACCTTTCTATCATGTCTTAATCCCTCATTGGCAAAGAAGTCTACCACTCCATTCCCTTCCCTATAGATATGAGAAATTTTAACTTTATCAAAATTAGATAAAGTAGCCCTACTCTCATCAATCCAATATTTGATAGTCCATGATGGGGGCGTCGCACCAATGAGGCAATCAATTATGTTCTTGGAGTCACCTTCAATCCAAACATTCTTAAAGTTCATATTATAAGCCAAATTTATAATATGGTAGGCTCCTAAAGCTTCAGCTAAATGATTGGTTTGCACCCCTAAAGAAACTTCCATCACAGCAATGAAAATACCTGTATCATCACGTAACACACCTCCACTCCCAGCCAATCTCAGATTCCCTTTTGCCACCTCATCAAAATTAGCTTTAATCCAACCCCTGGGAGGGTGAAACCACAAGACACCATCCCAACTCTTTTTTACAGGTTTAGTAGCCATAGACACATCACCTTTAATCTCCCAAGCTTTGGAAATTTCAGAATCATAAGAAGAACACACCGCAGAATCCATTTCCACCTTTTGAGGAGAGGCTAGAAATTTTTTTTCCGCAATGAGTTTGAAAATCTTATTGAACATGAGTGTCTCTGAAGATTCCTTATCCCTAAACACTCTGTTTTTTCTCTCCTTCCAAACCCCCCAGACAACATAAGGAAAAGTTAAGGACCAAAGCTTGCGAATATGTGGGTTAGAGGACGGGGATCTCCACTGAATAAACTGATCCTTAATAGACTCAGGCAACAGCTAGTAAATCCTCCACAGAGAGTAGAACCTATCCCATATAGAGTGCACAAAGGTGTAGTATATAAACAAATGATTATCCATTTCCGTTGCACACTTGCAAAGGTAGCAATGGTTAGGGATCTAAAATCCCCTTTTGCAAATATTATCCATAGTGAGCACCTTATTCTGAAGAAGGATCCAAAAGAAACTGTTAACCTTGGGGGTCAAGTAGCTTAGCCAAGCCTTAGCCCAAAAAGGAGGGGGTCATGAGAAAAAGACAACAAAGAGACAATTGATGAAATAGAGAAGTTTCCTATCGAACAAGCCGTCCAAACCAAGATATCCTCCTAAAAATTCAAGTCCACTCTGAAGGCCATAAGGGAGGATTGGATAGGGGCAAGATCCATACTGATCAGACAAAGGTTCACCCACCGTCCATTCCTCTAGTAATCTTTAACAAGGGGACAAAAATGGTTCTGCAAATATCGACCCAAATTTTGAAACTGTCAAAATAAGCCAAAGGTTCCTTCATAAGCCATCTATCCTCCCAGAAATTGGTAAGATTTCCACTTCTTATACTCCACCCCAAACCTAAATGAAGGACTTTACTTCCTTTTAAGATATCATTCCAGATAGCTGAACCCCTGGGTAGACACTGAGATTCCAACAAAGAATTAAGGGATCCAATATTTGCTAGATATTTAGTTTTGATGATTTTATTCCATTCCACAGTAGATGAGAAGATTATCCATATTTTCTTATCAAGGAGAGCTTTATTAATAGTTCTAATTCTTCAGAGTCCCAAAACCCCAAGCTTCCTTAGTCTGTAGACCAAGTCCCAATCAATGAGAGGCATGCGTCTCCTATCTTCCACTCCAGACCAGAGAAAACATTTTTGGATTTTTTCAATAGCCTCTGCATACTTAAGGGGAATATTGAAAATACTTAACGCATATTAGGAAGGTTCTGAAGGGTGGCTTTGAGGAGTTGAATCTTACCAGCTTGACTAAGAAGAGCTCCCTTCCAACCTACTAGCTTTTTGTTATATTTGTCCACCAAGGAATTCTAGAATCTTGAGTCAAAGGGTTTAAGACCCAAGGGCAGACCCAAGTATATTGAGGGAAGACTCTCCACTCTGCACCCAAAAATGTTAGAAATCCTTTTTTGTCTTCTATCCGGAGTGTTGAAGAAGAAAAGAGAACTTTTTTGAATATTTATTTTCTAACCAGAAGCCCCCTCATAATCATCCATAATTTTTTAAAGATTTTTGGCTTCAACCACAGTAGATCTACCCATCAAAATGGTATCATCAACAAAACATTTATGGGAACTAACAAGGTTGTAGGATGAAGGGCGTAAGCCCAACAAAGCTCCTTGAGCCACCAATTTGTTCAAATTCCTTCCAAGGCATTCGACCATTAAGGTAAAAAAAATAGGGGAAATAGGATCACCTTGTCTTAACCCTCTAGAATTCTTTAAAAAGTGTGAAGGAGATCCATTAACCAAAATGGTGATGGTCACAGAATATATGAGCTAGCACACCAATTGAATGACTTTTTTGCTAAAGCCAAATGCCCTCAAGATTTTAAGTAAGAACTCCCACTCCACCCGATCATAGGCTTTAGAGATATCAAGCTTCAAGAGAAAACTTCCAGTCTTTGAAATAGTAAGCAAATGTATATTTTCATGCACCGTTATAATTGAATCAAAAATTTGCCCTCCAGGAACAAAGCCATTTTGCTTAGGGGAGATTAAGGAAGGCAGGATAGCTAAAAGTCTGGAAGTCAAGACTTTAGAAATAATTTTACAGAAAGAATTGCATAGGCTAATGGGCCTAAAAGCTTCAAACTCCGCTACCCCAGGTCGTTTGGGGATCAAAACCAAGAAGGTAGCATTGAGTTCCTTTAGGATGCTTCTAGATCCAAAAAATTCCTTAACTGCATTCACCACATCCTCTTCCATAATCTCCTAGAACCTTTGGATAAAGGACATAGGAAAACCATTAGGTCCGGGAGCTTTGTTTCCTTCAAAAGAAAAAGTAGCCCTCTTAATTTATTCCTTCAAAGGGATGGCCGAGAGCATTTTGTTCTTAGTTAGTAGTTAGTGGTTTGTGTAGTTAATAATTTGAATGGCTTTATAAATCCAAATAATGTAATTATTTGTGGGTTGAAGATGAATGATTGAATTTGTGTGTTAAGCCTTGTGCTCCTTGATTCTTAGTTTTTCAATATGGTATCAAAGCGGGTTTTGAAAGAGGCCTGTCTAAATTTTCACCCACTCATGCTTTGTTTATAAATTTGATTAAGTCAATGGGTTAGTGGATACCATGGACCTCCACAACCCCATTAATTTTTTTCATGTCCATCCATTTTTTATAAATTCAAGCATTGCAAACAAAGGACTAATGAATAACACAAACCTCATAGCAAACCCGTTGACATCTATCATTCATGTGCATCACCTTTCTCTTTCACTGTGTTATTATTTCCATATTATTTCCTCCATTATGTTCATTTTTTTCATATTCAAAGATGCACAAATATAAGGTGTTGCAAAAAAGTGCACGAGATTAAAGTGGGTGATAAGAAGTCTTTTATCTTTTAGTTATGAGGGTTTATTTATTTCAATAATGGTATAGATTTATTATGATACTCTTTAATGGATATTCAATTTGTGTAAAGGATGAATCATTTTCTTATTTGGCACCATTCTATTGTTTGTATAATTTTCTAATGTTAATGACAACTTAACATAGTCTCACAAAACTACAATATCTTTCTTATTTATTAACAAAATTCAAAAATTACAAATAATTTGGAATGTTGTTGAATAGGAGCACAAAACCCAAAAATCATTTGATAATTTTATCAATATTTAAATTATAGTTTGGTGAGGAAGAAAATGGTATTTAAATAGTTACTGGCTATTGAATTTATATTTTTCATTTTCTATTATGATTTTGGTAAGGATTTAATATATTTTGTATTTTCATATTTTAATTGGATGTGTTGTTGGTAGAAATTGGCATCCAAAGAATATATTTCATTTAAGGGGAGATAATTTGAAGCATGCCAATTTTTGATACTACAACACCAAAATAAAGTCCCTATGTCAACACTAAAGCGGGGTGTTAGGAGTTATTAGTGCATGAAATATCATTAAAGTAATAAATAATATTTATTAACATATTAATGTTAGTTTTTACTTATGATTTAGTTAGTGGTTAGTGGTTTGGGTAGTTAATAACGTGAATGACTTTATAAATCCATAGAATATAATCATTTGCATGTTGAAGATGAATGATTGATTTTGTGTGTTGATCCTTGTGCTCTTTGTCTCTCAAATTTTCAATATCAAACATATTTTCTAGTTTTGTCCTAGAGCTCAAAATGTTTGGACTTGGAATCATGAATTTTTCAAGCCTTTCATACTAGAACCATTTTCATGGAATATGTTTCTTTTAAGGGATTGGTCTCACAACCCTCATAAATCACCTTGATTTGATATTCTTTTAGAGTGGATATTCTATTGATCATATGAAAAAAAAAATGGTTATTTTTAATAATATAAATCATCATGTTTTCATTTATGGGTAAAAGCACAAAATGTGTCACACTTAATAAAGGAAATGATCAACACAAATAAATAATAATAATTTTGATAGCATAAAAAGTGACCTTATGAATTTTAAATTTCAAAATGATGTAAACTAATGAAATGTAGAACTTATGATGAAGTTTATAATTATAATTTAAAAAAAAATGGTTTGATATATTTTTTGTAAATTTAAGGTTAGAATTTGAACTACTGAAAATTTTAGTAAAAGGTGAGGTCAATGGGATGTCAAAAAAAATAAAGCAAACATTTGATCCCCTAATTTTTCCCCCAAATAGTTAACTTCAATATCTAGTACATGAAAAAAAGTAGATTAATATTATTTTTTTAATAATGTTTTAAAGTGAAACTTCACTAGAACAACATAGTTTTCATGGGATGTCAACTTTTGTCTAATTTATTTTATCAGCTTTCAAAAATAAATTATAACTTTTTGAAGAGGATTCTCTCTTCTAATGCACCATATGTTTTTTTTTTAAATTGAATATTTTTTAATTTATAATCAACCTCATGTTTAATTATGAAAACTTATTTTCAATAAAAATTTTAAAAATCATAGTAAAACTATTCAAAATATCAAAAATAAAATTATTTACTCTAAGATCTACAAAAAGGTATTTTTAGATTTTCATGAAATTGCCCCTAGTTGGAGAAATTCAAAGTTGAAGCTAGTTTTTTCTTAATTTCTCCCAAAAGAGGGGTTAAGATACTACTTAGGAAACCACATATATAATTTCGATCGAAATGATTTTACCCAAAACCTTACATGTAAATTCAAGCACATTTCAAAGTTTAAAGGGAAATTTTTGATTTCATAGTTTTGGACAAAAGTGTTATGCCCAAAATTATATGTGCATATAGGCTACATGGTTTCAAGCTAAATTTTTTCTCCTAAAAATATTTAGGTTGAAATGGTTTCACTTGAAACTATTTAGTTGGTCAAACATGTGACACAAATTTGTGTTTTTACCCTTATACTAAATCTATGATTTTTTATCAAATTTTACTATAGTTCTAGGTGCAAGCTAATAAAGTTGCACTTTCGGTGGCTCACTTAGAGGTTCATTTTTACCATTGGGTAATGCACCTTATGTGGTTTCCAAAGTTCCTTCATCTCCTTCTTCCTCTAGGGGTCACTCACCTTCTCCTGGGAACTATTGTGGGCATAGCCTCTCTCCTTGAGGTACCCAAGAGAACCACTCCTAGGCTTCTCCCCTAGTTGTGAGAATATATCATGGTCAATAGGGATAGTTCTAGGGCCTACTCTTTGGTGCTCCACCTCTCCATTGTCTATGGGAGGAACTTCTAGGGCAACTACTAGAGGTGTTTCTAATTGATTTGGTTCCAATAAGTTCCCTCAAATAGCTCTTGTCATTTCACCTATTTGTACTACTTCAAAAAAAGAATAAGGGATGGATAATGATGGGCAACAACCTCCCATGAAAACTCAAACCCTATTGATGTATGAGATAAATTGGATGACCAAAGTCCTCCTTCTCCATCCTCTACTAGTGTTGTCACCACCTAGTGTCTTTTTTATTTTTTTGCTTAGGGTTGTTTCCTTTTATGGACTTTAGGGGTGTAATTATTTCCGCCCACTTTTATTTTGACAATATGTGTAACATTATTTTATAAATGGTAATATGGACACTTACCAATCAAAAAATAATTGTAATGTGGTTAAAGACATTCTATTAGGTCCAAAAACATGAACACATTTTTTAAAATTGAAGCATAGTTTCAATAGATATCAATTTATCATAATTCAAAATTTATTGGTGAGGACTATTCCAAACATTAAGATATACTCAAATTATTTGCATATGTTGGATTTTTGCAAACACATCTAGTAAATTACTTATCATATTATCTTATCTTCATAAAATCTCACAAGCATGTCTTGTTATTTGCTTGTTACAATTTTTTGTGTAAAAAATCCTTCAAACACATGGTAAAAAAATCATGAAGACATAAAAATATTAACACTCTTATTATTATTTCATATTTTATATTATACAAGAAATTATAGAACTTGAACTATATAAATATTAGGGTGATACTACACACGTGTGTGTGTGTGAGAGAGAGAGAGAGAGAGAGAGTTTTTTGGGTAAGAAAAATTTGTTGAAGAAAAAACTATTCTAACTACAGCAAATCATCACACCATCATAGAATTGGCATGGATGCTAGGGTTTTGGTCAAAACTATTTTATAATTTTTGTAATGTGACTTGCAATTTTCAAAATATATTTAGATATAAAATTAAAGACTATTTTCAATTGAAAAAGTTTTGATCACAATTCCTCTAGCCAACACTATTGCTAGCTACTAATATGGCATATTTTTAGTGTCCTATTATGAGCAAAATCAAAATCCTCAAATAACCAAATGTTTCCACCACTTATGACATTCATAAATTTGTCAATAAATATTTTTCAAATATCCCAAAACATCTTTTTTATATCTTAAAGCCTATTTTCTAACAAAAAATTTGTTAATTTTTCACTATGAGTAGGACATTTACAGCGAAATATAAGATTGATTTCTCTAAAAAAAAAAAAATTTAATTAATAAATATTATTGTTTTTAAAATATGTTATATATATATTTGTTTGTGTCAAGTAATTAATAAAAAATGTGCAATAGATAGAAAAATTTTGTGTTCTAATTCATTTGGCTTTAAACATCTATTAAAAATACATAATTAATACAATTGAATTTTTAATCACAATCCTAAAATTTCAAGTTCACAATATAAAAAAATTAAGAAAACAAATTGTCATAATATTTTGTGTGCGCATTATTTTTAATTTCTAAAAAAAATCAACATTTAAATAACAATATTAGTTTTACAAAGAGCGACATTTAGAGAGTAGTGTATTTATAACACATATAAATTACAAAAAACAATATTTAGATAATATTTTATTTACAACATATACATATATAAATTGACATCCGTTTTTGAAATATATATTAAGTTTTTGAAATATATATTAAAAAATATTGGTGAATTGCTGATGGTGAATTTTACGTGGGTGAATTTTTCATGACTGTGAATTGTTGGCGATGAATTTTTCTAGAACCATATAAATTACATTAACAATTTACATTTCAATAGTTTGAATCATTTAAATTTTTAGAATATATAATACACATGTTGTAGATTAAAAATTTGAATTATTGTTGTCCCTTCTAACATCAAAATTGCATTAGCAAGAAGTTTAATCTTTTGATAAATTTATAAAAATTTGTATTAGCAAGAAGTTTAATCCTTTGATATATTAATAAAAAATGATTTTGGAGAAAAAGTAGAGTAAGCCTATGACATTTGTGATCTCCCTAAAAGAATTGATGCATTAACAAGAGGTTTAATCATTTGATATAATAAAAAAATGGTAGAGGAGAAAAACTTGAGTTATAAGCTTATGACATTTGTGATCCACCCAACTAAATGCCAAAACGAATGCAATGATATTGATACTTCCAAAAAGAAATTGAATTCCTATTGATGCAGTAGATTACTCATTATATACCAGTGATTTTCTACACAGGGTGAACACAAACTTTTGAGTGGCCACAAACATGCCACGATAAATCCCCCAGTAATTATCATATACGTATTGTAAAATAATTTCGCATACATGGAATATTAGTTTGTAAGAGTCTGCAAGGAGATCATCATCATCAATACATAAAAATAAGATGGAAATGAGTTCAATCATATGAATACCAATGTATTTTTTTTAATTCATTTATTCAGTTTTGTGAATATCAATATCCTGGAATAGGAATGAATTCAATTATGGTGGTAGCTGGCGATGAATCAATTTTTATATAGATAAAATATCAAACACATAATACTGTCAAACTGTTCAGAGTGCTATAGCACTCAACTATTCATTGATCCTTTCTTGATACAACCATTACAAATATTCATCGATCCTCGATACAATCATTACAAATGCTCAGAATGCTACAGCCTTCAATAAACTACAACTCATTGATCATTTGATCACATGATCATCTAAAAACCTTGATGCTAAAACCATTAAAATTGTCTCATTATATTGAGGTCTTTGAGATTACAAAGACAGTTCTAAAACTTAGATCGACTTACCATATTACAAAAAATAGTAAATACTTCTAGAAACTTACAAATTCATCCGCATCTGGTTTCTAATTTGTTCCAATCTTTTTCATAAGCTCTTAAAACGGTGCTGATTGCCTTTTCAAGTTTGAGTAAACACCATTACAAGATCCTGTTTTTCGTCCCTACAATCTTCAAAACTAATCTCAGGGTGACAAGTTACTCAATAGGAACATCTTAATTATAAGAAGCAGCTTGCCTCTCGACCCTTCTATTAGTACCCTCAATCTAATTACCAGTTTTTGTTTACAGATCAATGGAAGGGGGTGCATCACAACGCTTTGGTAACTGGCCTGATTACTTTGGCTTCTAGTAACGGAAATAGGAACAATAAAACTTTCATTTGATTTCTAAGGAAGCCATGCAAGATAGCTTGGTCGGAAACCGATGGCCTCATTTGACTAAAAACTTCTTGTATTGAAATGTAATCACAAATGCCCTCATCAGTGTAGTTGGCATCGTACTCTTAGAGAAAATGGGCTTAAATGAAAATCAGTTTCATTATATACGTACCATCTTCTGTTCAACTTAAACTGTTCTATCTTTAATAAAGTGTCCAGATGAGACAAGGTGCTATAAGTCAATATATATTCCTGTAAGAAAACAAGCTTTTAGGAGTGAATTAATAAGAAAGAATCTGATGTCATGTCATTGTGAAAATATTATAGTACCCAAATCATTCAAAAAGCTTGACAGGAACGAGATGGTTTGGTTAAAACAAACAAGCGTGTGCAACACTAGTGCCCTGAAATCAGGAAGGACTCAGTTTTGCACCCTACATAAGACCGAAAATAGGGAAGCTATACTTTAAACTTTTTGATATCCAATGACATTGAAAATGCTTTCTTTCACATCTTGTGCAGCTCTCTCCAATATATCTGTCTTGCTGGAATCCAATAAACCAATATACAAGACAAAGAATAGCATATCCTACACGGATCTCAATGAATGTAAGCCTCACACATTCTAAGGCTGCCTAATCTTTGCCGTGTAAAGAGAAACAGATCCAAGTATATAAAATGACAGATTTGCTTCGTTTCTTTCCTTGACATTTATATATAGTTTGGTACTCCAACTCGTTTCCTTATCCTGTTTCCCATTTGTAGAACCCCATGTTATTATTATTAATTTATCTGTCAAACATCATTATTGCTTGAGCTTAAATTGAACACAAAATCTATGAGTGCGCTGCTAAGGCAAAAGGGTCCTACAATAAAAGTCAATTTGGGGTCCCATTAGCTTAATATATTTTTCTTCCTAGCTTTCCAAGTTGCCTCCACTTGGTCAAGTGCTTTGACAAAGGAAAAGGCAGTGATTCAGCAAAGCACCATGCTGATGAAGATACCTGGCCTAGAAGGAATGTATGTTCATCCTCTATCTTGACCCATGCCGCCGCTTATCCAATTACACTAAAAACAAACCTGAATTTCTAACACTGGACCTTAAAAAGGAGTTTTGAAAATTGGAGTATCTCACTCCACTGTATTCGATTCTTGATCTGACATTATATGGATTCAAAAAGAGTCTCATCAAAAGGCTATTTTACAATAGCTGTGATAATGAAAATTCTTCACTGGTTGAATAATGGAATGTCACCTCTTGAACCGGGACACAATGAGCAATCTGGCCAAGAGATATGCAACTTCACGGGTCCCTTTCCAATCTAAAGTACTGCGAATATTAAAAATGTCTTTATAAGATTGATTATAGGTAGTAGGTAGTTGGTAATCTACCCTTCTTGCAATGTGCAAAACTAGGTCAATGAAAGTTGGAAAGTTTTTCTCTCTAAATCAGAATTACTTTTGAAAAGGTTCGTACGAACTATTAGAGCCAAACAACATCAGTGTTTACAAACTCACTCGACCTAAACAAAGGAACAAAAAAATTAGATGGAAACCCAATTCAAACAATCTGGTGTTTGCCATTATTTCTGTAATTTGTATGTAACGGTGCGTAATGAGTTCATTATCAAATTAAATTAACAAAAGATCAGATCTCCACAAAGTTTAAATAACAAAAATCTTCTGTCTCACATCATGGGTGTTTCTTTGATTATGCAAGATGGTCCTCAAATGCAAAACAGAAAAGACATAAGAACGTTTAATATTGATGTCGTGTATTGCCAGTAGTAGATAAGATTCGCGAGGCAGCAATTTAATACTTCCAGAAGAGAATGTATTGTATGGTTCTTGAAAAATCTCAATATAGGCAGTTTTTGTTTGTTGGTTTTTGGAAGCCTACTCTTAAGAATGGAGAAAAAATTGATGTAAGTGATATAAACTTGTGATAAAATTAGATGCCTTCAAAATACATTGATTCAAGTTATATAAACCTCTGACAAAATTAATTGATTTACCGATCAAATATATTCTGTTTTTAAAGGTCACTATCATATGCAAGATTGGACAATGTGTTGTTTTCACTGCTAATCTAAGAAACTGCTAAATGTGGATTGGACTTAAAAGAAACAAAAAAACACTGAAACAGTTTCCAATATTTGCTCAATAACTTCACCAAGAAGAATTGAAATGATTAGGGTCTCAACGTTCTACCTAAACATTACCTATTGGGCAATTTAAGCAATTTTGAAGTGGTAGAGTGATTATGATTTAAACTGGTATTTCTTTTTCTATCAAGCTTACTCTGGATTTATGTAAACATAAAGGTGGTTACAAATAGGTGTTCTGTTTCAGAAAGGAAAAAATGTTCAAAGACTTGAGATTAAGTACTTAATATATTGAGTTCTCATTGTAGCTTAAATTCAAATTTTCAAAATGATATTCAGAGTGAAATTTGAAATGGTGATTCTTAATCTTTCATTGTTTAAATTTGAGTAATAATTTCTAAATTATTACTATTTAAAATTTATTATATTGTTTATTAATAAATAATATTAATACCAATCAACTCAAATGCTAACATAAACAATATTTGTAAATTATCAATGAAGAAATAAAAAAATTAAAAATTAATATGTCCATTAAACTACAGTGGGATCTCAATATTCATAGAATCAATTTGCTGTAAGTAATTCCTCCAAACTGAATAACTAGCTGAAACTAATAAATCATCTCTATATTTTCTAAATTTTAAATGATCATTTAATTTGAAACTACGCGGCATATACATTTGAATTCCACATTGAAGAGACACCCTACAGGATACTCCTTGGGTAGGTATATATTCAATCTTGTCTTTAGATCTGCAATAAAATCATCTAACAGAAATAGAATTTTGTTTTGGAATTCACCCCATTTTCGTATCAGAATCCTGCACTAGTTGGTTTTATCAGTTCTGTATCTCTAGAATCCTTATACATACAATTCTACCTTCTGGTAATAATTTGTGATTAGTAATGTGTTAAATTTTGTTGATGAGAAAACACTGCGAAATTTATCAAAATTGAAACTTCTCATCTTAAAAACTCTCCTCTTCTTGTTAATAAATGCAATTCAAAACGTCCATTCAGAAACATACACAATTAATTTCAGAAACAATCATATGAAATTCCATCCTTTATAATTCTATTAGCCAATGCCACAACCAACAAAAAAAAATAATACACTATATACATTTTGTGGAGACCTCGCTTTATATTCTGGTCTAATATGACACTGAAAATAGCCATAACAAGGAAATGAAACAAGAATAACAATAAACAACAGTAATTATTTTTTATTTGATTTGCAGCTAAAAAGAAAGATCAGTCTTTACCTTTCGAGTTTTGTAGGCCGTTGCAATACCATATAATCTTATGAGCCAATTTGCTTCACTATCTCATCCTTTACTCAGTTTGTTCATAGCCCAACTTTCCAATCTGATATACGATTATAAAAGCCAGGCTCCATGAAATAGACAAGGGTATTCATAATGGAGAAGAATGGCACATGCGATTTTTCTGTCTCGCACGTGCCCTGCTTCTCCACCATGTATTCCCCGCCTCATCACCTGTGTAAACGCTAACGAGAAGTTCTTCAGACTGCAAAAAAATGTGGGCAGGAAGAAGGCCCGGGGGAAGCATCAGAATGCTTTGTTAATTGCAGAACACAGCTTTATAATATCAAAGCCAACAGCTTTCTGATGGTATAATGATTTCAATTTTAATGTTGGGACCCGTCGACAGTAATAGTCCTAACACAAGTCTTGTGCAGTCCACAGACAGACATCCACTCACCTTGAATTTAATATCTGTTTGGTACAAATGGCAACGGGTTCCTTGCAATGCAGGGCGCTTACACCTAAACAGGTTGCTTGGTCCCACAATTTCTTCCCAAAGTAAAATTTCATGCCCATTCCCCACCACAGAATTCCAAATTTTACTAAATAATTCACATGACATGGAGAAGAACCCTTTACAGTTTTTTTCTCAAGAGTGATTGATTTTTACTACATGATGTGAAACAGACTTTATGTAATACGCTGTAATGACATGGACATGGCATCTGCTTTTGACGGGATAAAGAGAAATATGTGATAAAATATTGATGGAGGATTTTATATCATACACGAGTTTGTTTTGTTTTTTCATATCAAAGCACGAGTCAATGTAATATTTTTTGGTTAAGATTTCAAGATTGATAAATATTCATTCTATCAAAGTCACCAGGCACATGATCATAACCTTGTCCCTTTTATCATATTTTCTAAGTTTTTCAATGTTAATGGATGACACAATCAAGGAATGTACCATCACCCTCACTAATTGTGCTCAACCAATTGAACTACAATCCTTTTAATCAAGAAATATATCATCACTGTCACATAATTGTGTTCAATCAATTGTACTACAACCCTTTTAATCAAGGGACATACCATCAAGCCAGACTTAAACAACCCACTTTAAGCTTTGATTTGCTTAGGCCACTCATCTAAAATAACACTAATAGGTGGGTCCTACTGAAGAAGGTAGTGTAATTTAAGATGAGTCACCTAAGCAAGTCAAAGCTTAAAGTGTGTTGTTTAAGGCAGACCAAGCTTAAACAGCACACTCTAAGCTTTAACTTATTTAGGTGGCTCATCTAAAATCACACTAATAGGTGGGTTCTATTGAAGAAGCTAGTTTTAATTCCAGATAAGTTGTTAAAGCTTTTGAGTGTGTTGTTTAAACCAAACCTATTGGATCACCGTCATTAATTGTGTTCAATGAATTGAACTACAAATCTGTTAATCAAGAAACATACCATCACCGACACTGATTGTGCTCAACCAATTAAACTACAACCTTCAATAAAATCTATTAAAAATAGACCCTGTGTTAAAAAGCCACAGCCAATGCCATCAAGAAAGTAGAAAACATTTAAGAGGACTTTTTAAACAGATAATGTTCACCGTTCAAGTCATGACCATGAAAGCGACGTTCGTTATCATACCAGTGCATCTACAACAGATGGTCTTCAACAACTTCGTTGAACTTAATGTCATTCTTTCGTAGTGATTTCGTAATCCGAATTGTAGATTAAGATAAGATTGGATTGTTTCCACTTAGAATATAATTCACCAACGTGATTTAACGACCAAAAACCAAAAGGTTTATGACAAACTTGTCTCCACGTATATGCATGTATATTATTTAATAAAAGCATTCAAATATACAGAAATCTCTTCATTATTTTGTGACCCAGATCCCATTTTTCATGATCAGGGTATATTTTGAATTCCGTGTATATTATTGTGAGTACGCGCTTCGAAAGACCATGTGGGTCATACGAATTGACAACATTAAATTCTGCTTGACCTACCTAAAGAAGGCCTTGGCGTTCACACCAAACTGAACTTTCCAGGCTTTAAATAGTTTTCTCCCCACGTCGTGAAAACTCAATTTCAACGACCTTTCATCCTTTGTTTTCTTGCCCAGCATCGTGCAGAATCAAGATTCACATCTGCTATAGAGAACAATTATTACAGAATCAAAATACAACACGAAATATCCTTCTGATGTTTCCTCTGTGCTATTATTGGACAAATTTTTCAGTTGATAAGATAGAATAGATAAAGAAAAATATGTCTTTAGCCTACTTAAAGATATCAATCATATCCACACCATTGCAAGTCACTTGCATAATGAACTGTCTGTCCATATCATAACTGTGTTCACCAAGCAACCCAAATGTGTAACGTGTAGATTCATTCCCAACAGCTTGGAGTTATGTATAACAATAGTTGTTTGAGCCACCATAGACAATTCTTATTACTATAATTAATATTTGTACTGTGTGGTAGGTTTGTTGATAAGGAATATAGATGCATGTACATTGTTAAGTGAGTTTATCCATAACAAATATAGATGTGTAAATGTGGTGGATTCATTTAAAAGAAATATAGATGTATGTTTATTATTAAGAAATATAAAAGATTTGTCAATAAAAAATATAAACATAATTAATCAAAATATTTTATTATATTATATTTTTTACTATTTTGCAGTCAGACATTTTTTCAATATAAAACTATATTCTGAAGACTAAAAGAGAAACATAATGGGTCATGAACATACTATTATTTTTACAGTTTACTAACTCTTGCATACGTGTCAATGCAATGAAATAACATTTTTTAAGTACGGCAGTCCCAAAAGAAACTGAAATCAATGCACTGTTAAAATAGTGATAAAGAACTGTTCAATCAAATTATGAATGCTTAAAACTACATCAACCTTCTACATGTCATGACGTGCATAAGTAATTATTGTGAAGACCTACTAAATGAAAAGATTAGAAATGATTGATACGAAATTAAACTACCCACCTCACAACCACCATTCTTCACTGGCCTTAGACATGCACGTGCAATTTCCATCAATATTTTGTTGTTTTATTTTGATCGAATTTTAATTTTCAACATATTACATGGATAAGCTCTTCTCAACTATACTAGGTTATTTGAATAAATATAAGCAATGAGGTGTGTTTTAATTTAGATTAAATAAGTGTTATTTGGGAGGGATAAATAAGAATGAGTATATTTATTATTTTAGTAAATTGATTGTCTGAGAATTATATAGTTTTATAATTAATTTGAAGGAATGAATTAGATGTAGATATTGATTTTGATAATTAGATGTGTGGAAATTATTTATTTAGGTGTGTTTTCAGTCTAAAATTTTATATTGGTCTAGTGTTATTTCTTGGTCAAATCTATGGGTCTTGATAATTTCAATAGGTGCAAATCTTTCCTAGATATTGTGTATCTAATTTGATTAATTGCACACCTCTACTATCCAATTCATCTAATAGTTTGTGCTTCACTGATTGCCAAGGACTGGCGGTGTTCTACATACTCAAAAGAGATCATTGATTGAAAGGGTTGGGTTCTCCTAAGTTTACCACCTTGATAGAACTAACCTTATAGTCATTTTGATAATTACTAGGTAACAATAAACCATCTATCCTAGAATGGTTATGCAGATTTGAATTCATTTTAGTGCACCAAATAAAGTATTTTAATAAATGTTCTTTTATGTGAATGATTGATTAATGAAATTTCTATGTTCTTGATACCTAAAATGGATGTAATTGAATCCCTTTAAATACAAGTATATAACAATAATCGCATGAAATTGTACCAAAGTTTACTTAGTGCAAGAATGAACATGCAAAAATCAGCTATAATTTTAAATTTCAAGGATTAGATCCACATGTGTAGGGTTGAATTGAGGCATGAGAGTAGTAATATCTAGGTATGAAATCAATGTTTATATGCAAAAGATGTAGTATACATCAAGTGTATGGTAATGTGTGGAAATGTGTGTACATGGAAATAGGTGAGAGATTAGGGAATTTGTCAAAATTTACACAAGATTTGGTCATTTGCTAATATTCAATTTCATTAACATATTCTCTCAAAATGGGCCATAATCTAAATGAGAATTGGTATGGTTATGTAATTTTCAATAATTTATTTTATACCAACTTTAAGATGCATGTGAATCCTAATGATTGTGTATCTTAAATTATTTAAGCACACTCACAAACATACATGTAAAGTAAAGATTCAAACAAACAGGGATATTGGATCCATATAAAGTAAGTGTAATGAGTAGACCATGTCTGCCAAATAAAATAGGCATAAAATACAAACTTTCTTAGCAATTTAGGAAAATGGAATGTAGGAAATGAAAAAGGATTAGGGTTATGGATATTTTATTGTATAGAAAATGATATGACACACTATCATGTGGTACATGGGTTAAATCAAAAATTTGTGTCTCCCTTTTATAAAGAAATATGGCAAAAGAATTCAAGCTTTTCACTTGAAATGTGTTATGTTAATATATGTGTCAAATATGAAATTGTGTACACTAATGAAATGCAGTTATTTTAATGTAGTTTATGACTATATAAATCTTTAAAGAAAACTAATTAGTTTCAAATATTTTTTTTGAAACTTGTTCATAGTATTGAATTGCTATAAAATTGTCAAAAAGTGAGGTAGATAAGACATTATATATATATATACACTTCAATTTTCCCTTATTGTGAACTTGATACTATGATTCATGGGAAAAACATATCAATAATTTTGATACTTATTTATTTTAAATAATAAATTATTAAAGTTATATGTGTCAAAAATACACTTTGATCTATGATGCAAAATATTATGGTGGTTTTTAATCAAAAATGTAAAAGAAAAATAGTGGATTGACTAGGAAACTCTCCTTTAGTATGATTTTTTTTTTTTTAAATAATTTTTACTATTATTTGTCAATAAATTCAACCTCAAATTTTTGGATAGTGATTCACTTGTCATCAAAATTAAAAAGAAATGAGAAAATATATTATTTAAATATAATAAATTTACATCTATCAAATCTACATAATGATATCTATGAAAGGAGATTTCTCATTTTTCTCAAAAATATCATTTGCAAGTACAAAACATATCAAAAATGGTGAGAAAAATATTCTAAACTCAATAGGGAACTAAGAAAATTATCGCCAAAACCATATCACATAAGCATTTTTAGCCAAAAATGATTCAACCAAACGCACTTCTACTAAAACACCTTTAACCCAATCCCTTCGGATGAACCTATTTAGTATGAGTAGCTAAAAATTAGAACAATGCCCATTTTAATATTTTGCCCCAAATTTTACACCATATAAAAATTAAGAATCAGTAAACATTTCAGACATATTATTTTAGCATTTTCACCAAACAATTTATTTTTTTCATTTTTCTCAATAACCTAGTATTTAGTTATATTTTTTTCTATTGTTTTATATATGCAAGAATTTTGTATTTATGCAATATTATAATATTTTTTTCTATTTCATTTATAATGTTTCCCACTTAATCTCCTTCAATAGTACATTGAACATAACATTCAACAAGATTGCCCTCTTGTACCATAGGAAATGATATCCCTAGAGTTATATTTGTGGGCTATAAAAACCCTTAGAGTGATTATGAAATTACAAAAAAAAACTTTAGTCACATTTTAATAACACTATCTCATCTTTTTTTTATTCCCTTAAGGTTTGTTTCCCTTTCTTATCTCTATGATATATCATATTTTATTGAGAAATATTCTCCATAAAGTTTATATTGAATTGACAAATGATATGAGTCCCAACACATAGGTCTTAGATATACTTGAGACCCTTTAGTACCAAATTTCAATGCCACTTTAATCCCATGTACCACTTTACTATTGCATACATATCTACTTTGATGAATTGTAAGGTATATTGGAAGGTTTTCTATATTGAGAGAATTTGTATTCTATACAATCAAATCTCTATTTATCATTTGGTCTGTTGGGAAATGGGAGGTTTGGTACATGTTGAATGGTTTGTCTTACTAGAGATATATAGGGTATATTGAAAGGTGGGGCCAATAAGTTAGAGTAATAAAATTTTCTTCTCTAATAAGATTTAAAAAAATATTTGAGGGTTTTAGGTTTAGTGTAAAGTGTCTACAAATGTGCATAGCATAACATATAATTTATTGTTTAAGGTTTGATGTTAAATAGAGTTAAAGTTAGAGGTTTATGGTTATTGTAAAAATTTGGGTCTATTTTTAGTGCAGAACATGTGAGGCAATTTTTTTTTAAAAGAATAAATATTTTTGTTCATAAAATATGGATATATATCTTAAAATAATATATCCCTTATTATCAAGAAGCCAAAACCAAAGAGGTTATCCCTTAAGAATGGATATATATTCAACTTTAGAGTTCCATTATAAATAGATATATGTTTTTAATGAATATCCATTTAGGAATGGATATCCATTATAAAAATCTATTATTATTTATAAGTTTGATGACTTGATTAATATTATTTCAATAGGGAATGGAAAATAAGAGAAAAAAAAAGGATTTCCATATTAAAGAACCAAAAAATCATCTCCATTCAATATCATCCCTCCATGAGACTTATTAAACAGATTTTTCAAGTAGGCACTTCTCTAGTATAAGCACTTTTATACATTTATCCTAGTTTTTAATGTGAATTTAATTATGGAGCTCTAAAACCAAAATAAATTATATAAACCTTAGAATATAAACCCTAGGCCTTGAAATTTAATATGTAAACCCTTCAAAATTTAATTTTTAAGGTTTGTAATAGATTAGGGTTTAGCCTAAAATAATTATTATTTTAAGGGGTAAATACTTTTGATTCGGAGTTATGAACTATGAACTGGTGAAGTCATAAATGGGGGACCTCATCCCCAATTTAAACATTCAACAATTACACCACAATGGAGTTTGAACCTTGATAGCAAGAACAACATCACAACAACTTAACTATCATAGTATGCCACTATTGACAACTTGTGTTTAGCCTAGAATAATTTAGCCAAAACCATGCTAGTTAGAATTTAAATATATTAATTTCATGTATGATTATATCTTATTTTGAGGGAATGGAATAAACTTAATTAGGCCTCTTTACTTTAAAATTTTAGTATAGATCATTAAATATTTATTTAATATTTTTGGAAAGTCAACTATTGAATTAATGTTTATTTAATTTAATTATTTAAATATCTAATAAATAAATAAATAAGTTAAAATTTAAAATTATTTTTAGTTTTTCTTTCATTGGTATAAATTAAATATTCTATTATTGTAAGTTGTAATGGTGAAATTTATAAATCCATGAAAAATTATTTAGTTTTGTGGTTTTTCTAGTTTTAAAGTCTTAATACACATACATAATGATAAATGATATGATATTTTATGTATTTGGGACCATTACCCTTATTACTTTCTCCATTTGCATACATTTTTATATACTTATTTCAATGACATGTTCATCAAGCCTACCTATACACCCACCTCTATTTGGTCATTTTATGCCTAGATCTAGATATTGTTTTCCTTAGACAAATTTATTAACATAAGGGTGACTTAATGCTAGTAAACTTGTCCTTTCCTAATTTAAAATTAAAAATCCAACACGGTCAACTAGTCTTGCTCTAGCTTTCTACCTTTACTTAGATTTGTGAGTCTTGACCATTTCCACATGTGTAAATGTATTCTAGATACTATGTATCTAATCCTATTAGCAGCAAACCTCTACTCTCTAATTCATCTAGTTCTTTGTACTTCATTGAATACTAAGGACTAGTGGCATTTGACATACTCAAAGGAGATCATTGGATTGAAAGGGTCGGGCTCTCCTAAGTTGATGTCCTTGATAGGGTTAACTTTATAGTCATGTTGATGATCAAAAGGTAGCAAGAAAGCATCTATCCTAGAATGGTTATGTAGATTTGAGTTCCTTTTGCTACAAAAAATAAAGTGTTCTAATAAATTATATTTTACATGAATGTATGATTAATAAATTATCTTTTTCCTTGATTCCTAAAATGGATGCAATTGAGTCCCTTTAAATATAAGTATATAACAATAATCACATGAATGTGTACCAAAGTTGACTTAGGGCAATAAAGAACATTAAAAAATTACATAAAATTTTGAATTTCAAGGGTTAGATCCATAGGTGTAGGGTTGAATTGAGGTATGTGAGTAGTAATATCTAGGTAAGAAATGAATGTTTATATGTAAAGGATGTCATATATGTCAATTGTATGGTAATATATGTAGGGACAAATAAAGCAGGTTCAAATATATGGGAATATGTGCAAATAAAATTAGGTAAGCAATTAGGAAATGAGCCCAAATTTATGCAAGAGTGGATCATTTATGGATATGTAATTGCACTAATGTATTCTCTCAAAATGAGTCCAAAAATAAATAAGAGTTGGCATGGGTATGCAAATTTTAACACTTTATTTTGTCTCCACTTTGAGAAACATGTGAATCCTAATGAATGTATATCTCAAAATATTTAAGCACTCACAAACATAGAAGAAAATTAAATACTCAAACCAAAAGTTATAATGGGTCCATATAAAGTAAGTGCAATTAATAGCTTATGTCTATGAAATAAAATGGGCATAAAAATTAAATTGCTTAGCAATTTAGGAAAATAGAATGTAATAGATGAAAAAGGATTAGGGTTATAAAAAATTTATTGTATAGAAAATTATACGAAACACTATCATGTGGTATATGAGTTGAATCACAAAGATGGCAACAAATGTCAACCTTTTCGCGTGGAGTTTCTTAAGTTGATATATGTTTGAAACATTGAAATTGTGTAAACTAATAAAATATTATTTTTTAATGTAATTTATGAATATATTTATGTTTAAAAAGTAATTAGTTTAAAATAGTTTTTTTGAAACTTGTTTGCAATAATGAATTCCTATAAAATGGTCCAAAAGTGAGGTAGACAAAACTTCAAGAAATTTTGAATAAATTTTTTTTTTCTTATTGTGAATTTAATATTCTAATTCACGTAAAAAATAGATCAATAATTTTGATAAATACAAATATTTTATTAGAATTTTTTTTAAAATTTGTATCAAAACTAAAGAATTTTGATTGAATGCCAAACATTTTGATGTTTTTTAATCAAAATTACAAAAGAAAAATAATGGCTTGACTAGGACACTATCCTCTAGTTTTGATTTTTTTATATTTTTAAATAATATTTACTATTATTTTTATTAACAAAATAAACCTCAAATGTTGAGATAATGACTCACTTGTGATTTAAATTAAAAAGAAATAGTACTATCTATTAAAATACAATAAATTTAAATTTTTGAATCTACTCTATGAAAGGACATTTCTAATTTTTCTAAAAGGATGTCAAAAGTGGAAGGAAAAACACTTTAAACTCAAGCTAGAAAATAAAGGAAATTATCAACAAAACCATGTCATATAGCTCATGTTTAGCCAAAGATTATTCAACCAAACCCACTTCTACTAGAACACCTTTATCCCAATCCCCTTAGGGTAAACCTATTTAGTATGAATAGTTAAAAAATATAACAACACTCGTTTTAAGAGGTTATCCAAACTTTCACACCATCTAAAACTTAAGTATTTAAAGTGAACATTTTAATAACTTTGGAATTTTGACTAAATAATTAGCTTTTTCATTTTTTCTCAATAATTTCTTATTTGATTATGTTTTTCACTGATTTTTATTTTATATATGATGAATTTTGTATTTATTTTATTTATGTAATATTATAATAGTTTTTTCTATTTAATAATATTTGCAAACCATAGAGGTCTTAGATTCATATTTGCAAGCTATAGAGACCGCTTGAAGTGATTAGGAATTTGGAAAAAAAATTTGCTATACTTATTTTTTAATAGTATTCTTTTTTTTTTTTTCTTTATTCCTTTAAGGCCCTTTTTCCTTTCTTCTTTATATGATCTAGTTCATTTTTTACTAAGCTGCACTTTCCATAAAGGTTATAATGAAGTGAGGGATTATACGATTCTTAGCACATTGGCCTTAGATATAATTGAGACCCTTTAACTATACCATTTTTAATTTCTCTACTCTTATGTACCACTCTAATCTTGCATACATCTCTACTTGGACAAGTTATAAGGTATATTGGAGAGTTTCTTATATTGAGAGAAGTCTTAAATACTATCACTCCTCCATGTATCTTCTTTAATGAAGGGATGTCTGTTATATATATATATATATAATCAAAAGTGGTACCACCACCGTATTTATCTTAACTATAGATAAAATGGTACAAAACTTGGTTCAAACAAGCATACCGGTAGGAAAGAACCAAGAAGAAAACCTCTAGTTGTAGCTCACAAGTTACAAAATTGACCCATAAACGGGCACCCAAAACATGATTTTGACAATGTAGCCCATGATCCCACCCAAAATTATATGATTTTGATAATGTAGCCCATAATCCCACCTAGAATTACATGATTTTAATCAGCATGCCAATATAGGCTAATACCCACCCAAAAATCCATCTACCCAAAGCTATAATTAAGCCATCCCAAAATTCCACCAACTCGAGGCTATAATAAAACATCCAAACAATATGCTAATTGTTCGACCACTAGAATGGAGATACAGACATTACACAAACAACAACACTATACCCGTAAGAGCTCACATAACCTGAGCATGATAAAAAATGATATGCATAGACAAAATTTTCCATCATGACACAAAATTAAATTTTACCATCATGGCACAAAATTATCATCTTGGCTTCATCGCTCATCCGCATACGAATGTTTTTGACCACCAATTCCTTAGGAGATTGAATTCACATCTTCCACATCTTTTGGTCGAATCGCCAAGTCCTTACCTTTTCTTTGTCGTTTACACTCCATGGCATCCTCTTCTTACACGTTATTTGCAAACAAGATAAGTCCATCACCATTGTCTTTCCTTTGTCATTTCAGACCGCTGCTTTTACCTTCTTCTAGGTTATTTGCAAACAACTTAAGCCTAGCTGAAATATAATCTTCATTCACTGCTTTCAATTTTCCAACTATAGGACTTGAAATAGAAAGAGCACGACCATGCGAGTGGAGAAAATCCATGGAAAAATATTTTTCCAGCATATCCACCTCCATATGGGTATGTGCAAGATCATGACGGGCCAAAAAGTTGCAATATGATGGGTATGTGGCTGATAACTTTTTTTTACCCAAAATTGATGAAATGAAAAGGGTTTTTAAAGAAGATTCTCAGCTTTCCACCAATAGAAATTATGCTTTACTTTGAATTTAATAAATAATTATTATTCATTTTCTATTTTGAATTACGAATAAATTCTTGATTGATAGGCTAATTGAAAAATATCTATAACTTTCAAATGGTATCACATTTTTTGAATCCAAAACATGTGTCACATTCTATGATTCACATAATATAGGATTTAAAAGAAAAAATTGAATTTCATGAAGTTTTGACCAAGTTAAGGTGGTTAGACATACAAGTTTTTTATATTTTTTTAAATTTGTAATAAAAAATTCATAATTAATTATTTTCTTGGAAACAAAGAATAAAAAAATATGCATCACATCGGGACATGAGTCCTCTACTTATATATAAAATATTATAAAATAATATTATCATTTTATTGTGATTAGGGTGGTCAGACAAACACCTACTTCTTATTTTTTCCCTGAAATTTAAGTACTATTGCATTGAAATATCAAAATAAGCCTAGTAGTTTTGAAACTAAATTCCATTTGCTACAGATTCTATTCTTACATATTTTTGAAATAATATAAATAACTTATTCAAAATTTTATGTCAAGTTGCCTAACTCTAATTTTTCTAAAAATTTTGCCACTTAAGGGCCTGTTTTTTCCATGATGATCCTACACATACCCATATTGGGGTTCAAATTTCTTACATTTTTATGAAAATTCCTCAAAAAAACCCTGTCATTATTATTCTCAAACCCCAATTTAATTCCATCATATATTTCTTGAAACCCAATACAATTTTTCAACAGTTTTCTAGAGAAAACCTCCCCAATAAGATGCTTCCCTTTAAACAAGTTGTAACCCTGAACCACTATAAACAACGCATTATTACGCAAGAATTTCTCTTTGACATACTTGTTCGCAATCTTCTACAAATCCTCAAGACACTATATGAAATCCATGAGATTTGAGAAGAAAATCGACATCACCTGAGATGGAAATAGGACTCTCCTCACCTTTGGACTGAGCAATTGAGCTCCTATCACCATGCATATGTTATCTTCAATTCATGGACACTCCAACATGAACATGAAGCTAAGGTCATCCAGAGCAATATACCCTTCAAATAGCTGCTCCCATGGTTGCAGCTAAAATTTAACTCAAAAATTCCAAGGTTGGTATGCCATTCCAACAATATCACTACCTGAAATTGGAAATGCCACCCAAGTTTGCAACCCAAATGCTCCATAGACTACTTGACCGAAAAAAAAATGTATAACCTAGAATGGACAATACAAAGACAACTAGGCGTATAAATAAAGAGTTAAGCTAGTATGAAATACATCATAGAAAACCCTAATTAAAACCATGATGGGAAATTCTAGAAAGCCATGCAATGCGAGCCCCTACGACATGAAGGAATACTCATGTGAACTAAAATAATTATCCAAAGAAAATCCTTTACAAGATTTCACTTGAACTTCCCATATTTACCTTGTCATATCATCATTTAATATTTACCTACCATTAAACACATGGTATACGGTAAATGACGGGTGACAGCAACAACATATGATCATTCCACAACGAGTGACAACAACAACATATAGTTGTGTCACATGCCTCCTTGTATATGAGGAACACATCAAATTCTTACTACCAACTGCAACATAAAATACTTATTAATAATCCACCCTATCAAATGCTTATTACCAAATGCAACATAAAATATACTTATTTTTAATCCACCCTATTGTCATAGATTGCCTAATCATCATTCCACTGCTAACACACCAACCCTACACTTACACTGCCTTGCTTACCCTTCTGACTCTCCCTTACTTAACTTCCCGTGTTGACTCAACACTACGTGTTTTTCTCTGCAACCTCACACACCTCCTGTCGTATCAACCTCAACAGTTTTGGGTATGGGATTAGTTGGTCCAATTTATTATCAATCTTCAACTCAATCCAATCAGATCCAAAATTTTCCAAACAATCTGCTAGCTTATTCCCTTCTCTATATATGTGGGTAATTACAAAACTTCAAAAATTATCCAATAATCTCGAGATGTTTTGTAAGACACACTTCAACTCTTTATTATGAATGTTTCTAATTTTACATTCATTGACAATTATTGTTGAATCTCCTTCAATATGGATCCTGGAAATTCCTCTCCTTAAAGACTCCTTGAGTCCCAACAGAATTTATTTAGCTTCTACTATATTATTCTTCTCCCATGAGAGATGAGAAAGAGACAATTGCAATAACTAACCCACCGTTATCCCCTAGGCATACACCAACCCCTAACAAACTTGTATTTCCCTTGAAAGCACCATCAAAGTTCAATTTAATGAAATCGTCTTGCAGAGGGTTCCATTGTATTGATGCTCTATCTACCTTTTTCTTATTGGGTTTGTATAGACTTCCTGGAAATGGAAACACGATGTTTTTCCACCCATTCAAGATTAAAGCATCCCAAATATTAAACCTAGATCCTATACTCTTGTGTCTGGGTATGTGCAGGATCATCATGGAAAAAATAGGCCCTTAAGTGGCAATAAAAAGACAAAAAATCAGAGTTAGACAACTTGACGTAAAAAATTGAATAAGTTATCTATATTATTTCAGAAAAATGTAAAAATAGAATCTGTAGAAAATTAAATGTAGTTTCTATACTACTAGACCTTTATTTAAAAAAAAAAAATCTATTTGGTGAAAATTTAAAATTTCAATGCAGTAATATTTAAATTTCAGGGTAAAAATAAGAAGTAGGTGTTTGTTTGACCACCCTAACCACAATAAAATGATAATATTTTTTTATAATATTTTAGATATAAGTAGAGGACTCATGTCCCAATGTGATGCATATTTTTTATAATTTTTTCCAAGTAAATAATTAATTATGATTTTTTATTACAAATTTTAAAAAATAT
This sequence comes from Sequoiadendron giganteum, assembly GCA_007115665.2. Lineage (NCBI taxonomy): Eukaryota > Viridiplantae > Streptophyta > Pinopsida > Cupressales > Cupressaceae > Sequoiadendron > Sequoiadendron giganteum. Next base: position 237,702,721 of record CM021103.1, on the reverse strand, counting down.
AAAAGCTCATCTATCTAACCATCTTAACTTGGTCAAAAACTCATGAAATTCAATTTATTTTTTTAATCCTATAGTATGCAAAGCATAGAATGTGATTCATGTTTCAGATTCAAAAAATGTGATACCATTTGAAAGTTATAGATGTTTTTCAATCAGCCTATCAATCAGGACTTTATTCGTAATTCTAATAGAAAATGAATAATAATTATTTATTAAATTCAAAGTAAAACATAATTTATATTGGTGGAAAGCTAAGAATCTCCTCTAAAAACCTTTTTTGTTCACCAATTTTGGGTAAAAAAAAAGTCGTCACCCACATGGGCCATCATATGGCTTACATATCGCCACTTTTTGGCCCATCATAATCCTGCACATGCCCATCACATAACATAAGCATTCACCACTTCCAAAACTGCCTTTTCAATCTTAATAGTTACCACCTGCTCTAATGAAGTTGTTTGCCTAAAGATGTGAAGATTTATTTCCCACCAGATATTCCACACCACTATGGACAGAATAACCCACCAGATGTAAGCGAAAAATGCAAATTTATACAAGATAGGCCAACTTTGAAAGAGGTCCCACAATGTCTTTGGTAACGGAAAAGATAAGTACAATTTATTCTTGACGAATTCCCAACATGCCTGAGAAAAGTAAAATTGCACAAATAAGTGATCTACCATTTCCAACTCAGAGTGACACAAATGGCACTTGAATGGCTCTACAATTTTCATTTGAGCTAGTCTTTCGCTCATTAGGATTCTTTTCCTCAGGGAAAGTCATGAGAAACTACCCGCTTTAGGTAGAGTCTTATCATTCCAACAAAAGGAGAATGGTCTTTTAGGCACACAATTGTCTTTTATTTTCACTAAGGCTTTATAACCCAACTTCACAGAATAAGAACCAGTTTTGGCTGGCGCCCAGACTACTTTTTCCACATTTCTAGTAAAAAATACAACTCTATCTTTTAAAATATCAAATAAAGGCTGAAATTGTTGATTAGACAATACAACTTAGGTTGTATTATCCTTCCAATGGACTCTCCTTGTGAGATCGTCCACACCCTGAACATAACTAGAAAAATAAACACCCCAAGAATCAATTAAAATCCGCCTTACCTTTTGCAATTCCGACACATTCTGCAAAGGAGGGTATCCATTCCATGAGTCATCCCAAAATTTCACCAACTGTCCATTATGAACTTTTCAAGTAACATAATCAGTAATTGCATTCCTACATGAAATGAGAAAATTCCACATTGTTGAACCTCATGGAGGATCGACCACTGTAAGAATCCTCGATGAGCATAGTGAATCCAGGTTATTTTCTTGCATGATCTTACCATCTAGCCTCGGGCTTAGCAAATAACTACCAAAGCAACTTATCCCCAAAGGCTTTATTACATATAGACAAATTATGAATACCTGCCCCTTCTTGAGATTTTTCTTTAGCCATAGAATCTAGTGAAATGAGTGGGATTTTATTTTGATCATTCATGTTACCTTTCCAAATGAAAGACTTGATTATTTTTTCTATCTCCAGAATGACTGCTTGAGGTGCCTTTAAAACAACCAAGAAATAGTTAGGAATAGAAGCTAGGACTGTTTTGATAAGGAGAATTCTACCCGATAAAGCAAGTCATCTATATTTCCACATAAGGATAACCAATTTCAATCTTTCAATTACCTTATTCTAGTATGCAACTCTTGACGGACCCATAAAAAATGGTATTCCTAGATATTTACAAAGAAAATTAGCAGGTTGAAATCCAATTTTTTTTTTAATTTTCTTAGATACCTTCCCCTTCGTGTTGAAAACATATATTTTTTATTTTTCCTCATTAACCTTCTTCCCAAAAGACGATGTGTATTTGTCTAAAACCTTTTTTTTTAAAATGGTAGTAGGGAGAGTAGCAAGACTAAAAAGTAAAGTGTCATCAGTAAATAAAGAATGTCTTTCTGATACCAATAGAAGGAATTTTTATTCCTTACCAAAGGCCTTCCCTTTGAGACTTTGAAATAAACCTACTTAAAGCTTCAACCATAATAATGAATAAGAAGGGTGACAATGGATGACCTTGTCGAACACCCCGAGAGGAACTAAAATAAACAAAGGGAGAACCATTGATGATTACCAGAAATTTGGATCTTGCTAAACATGATCTTATCTAGTGTCGCAACTTACTATTGAATCCAAACTTAGCTAGGAATTTATTTAAAAAATCCCAATCCACCTTTTCATTTAAGCCTTCATCATGTCAAGCTTCACAAAAAAAGATGATATATGTGATGAATGAATAGAATGAAGAGTTTCATGAGAAACTAAATCCCCCTCAAAATTTTATGTTCTCGAAAAAAAACCTCCTTGTTCACATGAAATAATTTTGGCAATAATAGGCTGCAACCTCAAGTAAACAACTTTAGTAAAAATCTTGTATATTGTATTGCACAATGATATTGGCCTAAAATCCCCAAAAGACTCCAGATCTTTTACATTGGGAAAAATAGAATATTCGTAGTATTAAATTGTTTAAGGATCATTCATGTCCTTCTTGATTCTTCTAAATCCCATAGAATATCAAAACAAATGAAATCCCAACATTTTTGGTAAAAGATACGCGTGAATCCATCAAGACCCAGAGCTTTTTTAGAGGCCATAGAAAAAACCACTTGCTTAACTTCTTCTAGGGAAAATGGTTTAAGAATTTTATCATTATCTTCCTTTCCAATTAACCTAGGGATCACTTCTAAGATCTCCTTCTCATCTATCAATGCCTGAGTAGTCTTATGAGTTGGAGCTGACAAAAAATTGGTATAGAAATCCACACCTTCTCTCTGAATGTCCTCTTCATTAGTTAGACATTTACCTATAGAGACTTTCTTAATTGAAAAGATAGACTTTGCATCCTTATTAATTTTTGTTGACATGTGAAAAAACATTGTATTTTTGTCACCTTCCTTGAGCCACAACTCACGGGATTTTTGTCACCAATAAATTTCTTCTCTAGCACACAGTTCTTCTCACTCCACTTGAATACTTTTCTTCCTCTCGTATGAACTAGCATCCATACCATTATGAATAATTAAATTATGAAATTCTGATAACACTTTTTGTACAAATTCCTTTTGTCTAAAGATATTCTTGAATACCTCCTTATTCCAAACTTAAATTTCCTTTCTGACATACAACAATTTCTTAAAAAACTAATACATCTTTGTTCCTTCCTCATATGGAGCATATTTCCACCATGAACGTAGAAAATCCATAAATTGGGGATGTCTGAACCACATGGACTCAAATTTGAATGAATATTTTGGCTTTGACGTGGAAATTTCTACAACTTCCATTACCACCGCATAATGATTAGAGCCCAAGAATGGTAGAATTTCAATTTCCATACCATATTGCAGCCAATTTGGGTTAACAATAAATCTATTCAAACGCTCTATAATTTGACAAAAATCTAGCCTTCTATTTGTCCAAGTGAATTTCCCTGAAAGTGGTTTGACATCTTTTAATGCATTGGTCAAAATGAAGTTATTAAAATCCTCCATAACTTTAGCAGGAGGAATGATTCCTCACTTCTTTTCTTGCAACTTAGTGACCACATTAAAATGTCCTACAATTATTACTTTTACATCTCCTAGAGAATGAAAGATAGTTGTAATTTCATCCCACACTCATTTTTTCTCCATGGTACTCGAAGAACCATAAATGTTAAACAAGTAGAACTGCATGTCAAATTTTGACACTTCTAATAACTACCAGTTTGGGTGATTCTGATGTGAACGTATGGAAACCATCTTTGGATTCCATAAAGTAATGAAACAACCCAATGCACCGTAGGCTACAAAATGTATAGATTCCCACATTGACCATTTTTTAACGATATCTTCAAAAGTTTGGAAAAAAGTTTTACTCTCTTGTAAAATGACAACATGCGCCCCACAAGCATCAATTCGACACTTGATGCGGGATTTTTTGTTAGGAGAATTAATGCATGTGACATTCCATGTAAGGATCCTCATTTTTCTCAAGGAGAGCAACAGGCTCTCCTCGGTCTCTTTTGTGAAGATTCTCACATGGATTGCATAATAGTCTTCTAAACCCCTACATTGATCTCCTCCTACAATTTTTCTACCTTAGACTTCCTACCGTGCTTCTTTGGAGACTTTGAAGTAGTCACTTGGACCAGAGTTTGTGACAAAGACAAAGTTTGACCATAATCAAATTCCTCCTCACCTAGATTAAAATCATCAAAACAATCTACATCCAAAACCGCCTCTTCACTAAATTCCTCTAAATGTACACTAGACTTCACTACTGTCATAGAAGGAATAATACCTTCCTCAACACCAATTTCATCAATTATGTTAGAGGTTAATGATTCCAGCCACCTTTTAGCTAACAAATCTAAATCATCCTTTCCCTCAAGTTTAAAGTGAGAAATCTGCAATGTATCTAAGGGAGAAGAAATCACCAATGTTCCTTCAAACATCAACCTTATTGTAAAGTTATATAGATGTTTTTATGAAAGGATAACTTCTTGAGGAACATACAGATGAAGAAGCAGACTTTGAACATTCTTGAATAAAGACCGGAAACCAGGTGAAAGTTTGACAACTATGTTGCACTATTGGAAATTTGGCCAGAAAGGAAGTTGGCTTTTTTCCTTGTTTACAACTGAAATGAGTTGACCCTTCTTTCTACATAGGTTAAACTCTCTTAGCATTGACCTCTCCAAATGACTAGCATTAAAGTCTTGATTTACTACCCTTAAAACATCTAAAACACCCTGATCAGAGTTGGCAGCCTGATTAGAATTGGAACCTATTGTTTTCTTATTAGGTGATTGACTAACCCCTTTAACCAATGATCTCTCCAACTAAACAACATTAAGGTCTTGATTTACTACCCTTATGACATCTAAAACATCCTGATCTAAGTTGCCAACCTGATTAGATTTGGAACCTACCATTTTCTTAACAGGTGATGACCCAACCCTATTTCTTTCCCATAAAAGGACACTCACCTATTAAGTGATCAATAGTATGAAACTCATTACAAAATCTTGCATCCTCCACTAATATTTCTTGAATCCATGTACCATACTTAGAAATTATGTGTAGATTCTTAGGAAGATTCTTGGTTGTATCCATTAATAAACACACCCTTGCCACCTTAGATGGCTCTTTAACCTATGGAAGATCATGCTTCAAGAAAATACCTAACCGATTAGCCATGATCTAAATTAGGCTTAGTTCCCTACACTTCAAATGAAGACCCTGCAATTGTATCCAAAATGGAACGAACTTAATTACAAGATCAGAGGCCTTAAAATTTGGCCAGTAGGGTTGAAGAAACAAACTAGACCCATTATATATCCAGGATTTAACTTTATAAATGACATCTCTATAAGACTTGTCTTTAAAGATAACAATGAAGATTCCCTTGGACCTATCTAGGTAAAAAAAAATTAACCCCACCCATACAACAAACAAAAAATCTTCTAACTCTTGTATATCTAAATTAAGGTTCCAAAACTTATAGACCAATGTCATGTAACACAAATTTGACACCTGCGGGTTCAAGAATTCCTCTGAGAGAAAAAGATTAACAAACCATCTTTGAATAGGCCTACAATTTATATTCTTAGGGTTATGGTCCGAAGAAACCACGAATGGTATTTCTTTCTTTTCCCTCTGCTTCATCCTTCTCCATCTCCGATATGCATTTCTCCTCTTGGCTTTCTTTCGAGCCCACTTGTTAGCTGCTTGTGTCTTAGTCATGCCTTTCCCCTGAATTGGTGTGGAAATTTTCTCTTGGCCATCCACTTGCCAACCTCTAAGATCTACACCATTAGGTTGTTGGATGTTGTGGTTGTGTTTCCACTATGTGGTTTTCATTGATGTCAACACTATTAGCATTTATGATTCTAAAAGTTGTATATGTCATGGATATTGATAAAATTACAATAAATATGTTGCAGATAGTCTGTGAAGATATGATGATTAGAGTAGTGGAAAGTTTTGTACATTGGTATTCATAATTTGCACATTAAAAGGTTTTTTTATGAGCCTATCTAGTATGTTCTCAGGAAGTTTAAGTAGTGTGCATCAAGATTGGAGAGAGTTTTGATTTTCTGAGTTCCTACAATTATTTTGTTACTGTAGTAGGTGGTTTTGGAAGAAGAGAATACAATTATGGTAAATTAAGTTATTGTGTATGATACTTTGATGTTCAGTGATGATTATGGATCATGCTCTATCATTGTGGCATGCCTGCATTGATCGGTGTGATTGTGATCGAAGAATTTTCCTTTGTGTGTTCGGGTTTTTCATGTTCTTGGCCAACATGGTGGTTGTAGCATGTTGTGGATCCTTGTGGATTAATATTTTAATATTTGGAATATTCGAGGATGTTGATTTAGGTCTTCATTATGTTTTGACCAACTTAGGTTGGTACACTTTGAGAATTGTTCATGAATTGGGCCGAAAGTTTGTATTCATTTATTCTTTATTTGTGGCCGACAGAGTTGTTGATGTAAATTCATGTAGCGGATATATAAGAGCGATTTTCTCATCATTTTGAAGTATGCTCAATGAATGTATATGAAGTGTGTATGCGAAATGTGTGAATAAACATCATATCATTCGATTGAAAAGCATATTGTGAAGAAGCTTGAGAGAAGTGTGAAGATGTATTTATGTGCCTAACTGGAACTGTCATGAGGCTTTTGTAGAAGCTAATTTCTTAGTTCAACCTCATCAGATGGATTTGATCTGATTGTTTTATGTAAGGCAGTGAGCCTTCCCTTCTGAGTAGTGAGCTCTAGGAAGTGTGCCTAAATGCATGTGAATTCCTTATTCATTTTCATTATACTTCTAACAAGGTATAATTATGGATTAACCTCCACCATGGTTTTTCCCCTAACAGGTTTTCCACACAAAAATATTGGTGTTGTGTGTTTCTGATATGTTATTGATTCTTTCTTTCATTGTTAATTATTAGATCTAAGAATAAATGTTGATAAAGTAAGATAATTTTTAAGTTTTGTAACAACTGATTTACCCTCCTCTCAGTTGTCTATTCTTGTTTAGCCAACAATTGGTATCAGATCAAGTTTCTTTGAATAAGTTTAATAGCTTGAGGTGATCTGATATGGCATCATACAAGAAGGATAGTCCTAGATTCGATGGTAAAAAATACTTTCTATGGAAGGTTAGAATGGAGTGTCATTTGAAATGCATTGGTGAACCCTTCTGGAAGATTACAAAGAACAAATATAATATTCCTTAGAATGGCCCCTTTACTCCTGATGAGATCAAAGAAGTTGAAACTACTACGAGGGCTATAGAAGTATTATTGAGTGCTCTGACAAATTCAAAGATGACAAATGTGATAGGTCTGAAAACAACACATGAGATCTAGAAGAAGCTGGAGACATTGTATGAAGGAGATGCACAAGAGAAAGTTTCTAAGCTACAAAGTCTGAAAGACAAAGGGGAAAACATGAAGATGAGTGAAGATGGAAACATTTTTGCTTTCATGCAGAAGGTAAATGAACTAGTGATGAGTATTAGATGTGTCAATGGAATTATGCAAAAAGATGAGATTGTGGCTAAAGTGCTCAAATCAGTTCCTACTTATTATAAAATGAAATATCATTCTATTGAAGAGCCCAGGATAGTAACATATGTGACAAGAGATATTTTGATTTTTAAACTAGCTACCTTTGAGTTGAGTGAATTTGGTGAGTCTATTCCTAAAACATAATCTGCATTTAAAGCTACTATATCCAGAAAAATCCAATAGAGATATGATTCGGGAGAAAGTTCTAGAAAGACATTCAAATATGAAGATGATATGAAACAAATTGAAGATGAAGAAAGAGAGCTAGAAGAGTTGGAAGCATTGATTGTGAAAAGAGAAGCCAGAGGACATGGTAAGTATAAAGGAAAGTTGCCTATTAAATGTTTCTCTTGCAATAAGATAGGTCATTTTGCATCAAGGTGTCTTGAAAGAGTTTCTAAGTACAAACTTGACAAGTCTAGATTCCAAAAGAAGTGTTATTATGCTAAAGAAGGTGTTATTGATGATGAATCTAATAAAAAAAATTGAAATAAAGATGGATGGGTATTCATTTCTTTCAAGGACAATGCTACGGTGTCCATTGAATCTACTACCAATCAGAATATTGAGAAAGCTCTTGCAGCCAAAATTGATAAAAAGGATGAGTGTGTGATTGACAGTGGATGCTCACATGATATGACTAGTGACAAAAGAAAGTTTATAAGCTTGGATAAGTATGACGGTGGTGTTGTAATATTTGGAGATAAAAATGTTGGTGTGATTTGTGGCAAAGGCACTATTTTTCTTGGTGGTAAATATAACACTGATGATGTCCTTTATGTTGAAAGATTGAAGCATAATTTGTTGAGTGTTGGATAAATGATTGACAAGGGGTACAATATTCAGTTCAAAGATGGAAAATGCAGGATATTGGGAAGCTCTGGAAATGTAATTTCTTCAGGTACAAAGACAAGAGGTAGTATTTTTCACTTAAGTGCTACTAGTGAAAGTTGTTTAATTGCTCAAGTTGATGTAAGCTGGTTATGGCATAAGAGGTTGTTTCATATGAATTTTGATAAAATTTTCAAAGTAAGCTCCACACAAGCAATTAGAGATCTACCTAAGTTAGTGAAGCCTACTAACACTATATGCAAGGAATGTCATATGGGAAAGTAGACAAGAATTTATTTTCGAAGAAAAGAACATCATTCTAAAGGAGTACTGGAGCTGGTTCATACTGATCAATGTGGTCCATCTAGAATCAGAAGTCTACAAGGAGAAAGGTACTTTATGTTGATTATTGATGATTACTTTAGAATGATATCGGTCCCTTTCTTGAGAGAAAAACATGAAGCACTAGAAAAGTTCAAATTTTTCAAAGCTATGGTAGAAAATAAGACAGGTTTGAAGGTCAAATTCTTAAGATCATATAGAGGTGGTGAATTCACTTCCCGAGAGTTCAAATCATTTTGTGTAGAGCATGGAATCAAAAGACAATTATCTGCTCCCCAGAATCCTCAATAGAATGAAGTTGTTGAGAGAAAGAACAAAAAAATCATGGATGCTGCCAAAACTATGATGTTGGAAGGTAATGTTCCTCATATCTATTGGAGAGAAGCTATAAGAATTGTTGTATATACTATCAACTAACTAAATTTTAATGGTAATTCTGGTAAGACTCCTTTTGAGTTGTGGTTTGGTTATAAGCCTACTGCTAAGTATTTCAAAATCTTTGGAAGTAGATGCTATATGAAGAGAGATGAAGATATTGGCAAGTTTGATGCTAGAAGTTATGAAGGAATCTTTCTGGGATACTCTAATAAGAGCAAAGCCTACCGGTGCTACAATAGAAGATTGAAGAAAATGGTTGAAAGTGAAAATGTCAAAGTTGATGAGGATACTGAAAAGTCATCCAGATATTGTGGATATGATTCAAATGATCAACAAGATAGTACAGATAAAGGAAATACTACTCAGACATAGAATCAAGTTCAAATTGTTCTGGTGAATCAAGAGAATCATGAAGGAGAAGCTAGTGGAAGTGCAAAAGAGAGAACAAAAGAACTAGAAGTTAGAGAGAATCCCAAAGTCCTAAGGTATGTAAAGCTAAATCATTCTGAAAATCAAATTATAGGAGACAGGAACAAAGGTGTGCAGACTAGAAGGAGAATTTCAGAAGAGTATTGTCTAATTTTTAAAACTAAGCTTAGCAATGTCAATGAAGCATGTAAAGATGAATATTAGATGGAAGCAATGAAATAAGAACTAATGTAGATAGAGAAAAATGATACATGGATTCTTGTTGCTAGATCTTAGGATAAAAATGTGATTGGAACCAAATGGGTCTTTCAGAATAAGCTGAATGAACAAGGTGAAGTGGTCAGGAATAAAGCAAGATTAGTGTGTAAAGGGTACTCACAGATGGAAGGTATTGATTTTGAAGAAACCTTTGCCCCTGTTGCTAGAATTGAAGTTGTAAGGCTATTTCTTGCTTATTCTACTTTCAAGAATTACAAAGCCTATCAAATGGATGTGAAGTCAGCATTTCTGAATGGTGAATTAGAAGAAGAAGTTTATGTTGAGCAACCAGATGGATTTCAACCGACTGATGAAAAAGACATGGTTTTTCAATTGAAGAAACCATTGTATGGACTCAAACAAGCCCCTAGATGCTGGTATGCAAGAGTGGATAAATTCTTATTGAAGCTTGGATTCAATAAAAGTACTACTGACAACAATTTGTATTTCAAGGTGGATCAGGATAAAGAGTTGATTATTGAAGTCTTTGTTGATGACATTATCTTTTAAGGTGATGATGACTTATCCATGAAGTTTTCTGATGAAATGAAAAGTGAATTTGAGATGTCAATGATAGGAGAACTGAAATTATTTTTAAGTTTGAAAATTACTTAGTTAGATGATGAAATATTTATATCTCAATCCAAGTATGTAAGAGAATTATTGAAAAGGTTTGGCATGGAAGATTCAAAAGCTGTAGGTACACCAATGGTAACTGGATGCAAGTTAACACAAAATGATGATTCTCCTAAAGCTAATCAAATAAGGTACAGGTCAATGATTGGTGGATTGCTCTATTTGACTCAGACTAGACCAGACATTATGAATGTTGTGTGTATGGTTTCTAGATATCAAGTTGATCTGAAGCAATCACATGTGACTGCAATAAAGATAATTTTTAGATATTTGAAAGGGACAGTTGATTTTGGTCTTTGGTATCCTAAGGATGATGATCTTACTCTGAATCCCTTTATAGATGCGCATTGGGCAAGAGATGTGGATGACAAAAAAATTACAAGTGGTGGTACATTCTTCTTGGGGAAGAAGTTGGTTTCTTGGCTAAGTAAAAAGAAGACTTTCATTTCCTTATCTACTGCTGAGGCATAATATATTGCTGCTGCAAAAAATTGCACTCAAGTAATATGGATGAAACAGATGCTGAGAGATATCAGAATTGAGTATGATGAGCCTATTGCTATATTTTGTGACAATTGAAGTGCCATAAACATTTCTAAGAATCTGGTGTTACATTCAAAGACAAAACATATATCTATCAAGTATCACTTTTTGAGAGATAAAGTGAGTGATAAAGAAGTCAGACTGGAGTATGTGCCCACTAAAGAAAAAATTGCAGATATATTCACTAAACCCTTGCCTAAGGATAATTTTGAGTATCTCAGAGGAAAGTTAGGGGTGATTTCCCCTCCTAATCTAAACTAAGATGCAAGTCTTTGCATCAATCCATGCACACATAGTCATGTCTCATTTCAGATTGATGTTGTGGTGGTTGCTACTCAGGGGGAGTAGTCGTATGATTCAGATACATGGTTCAAATCTTGTGTACCTTTGCCATTGATGTAAAAGGGAGAGAAGAGTAATGTGAAAAACCTTTGTAGAATAAAGGGGGAGAAGTGTGATAAGATGGAAGAGTCTAATGTAAGGAGGAAAATAACACTTTGAGAAGAGTTATTTGTGTTGATGGTATTTTCACATCATGTGTTTCCATCAATGCAAAAGGGGGATATTGTTGGATGTTGTGGTTATGTTGCTGATATGTGGTTGTCATTGATGTCAACACTATTAGCATTGATGATTTTGAAGGTTGTATATGTCGAGGATATTGAGAAAATTATAATAAATATGTTGAAGGAAATCTATGAAGTTGCGATAATCAGAGTAGTGCAAAGTTATGTACATTGGTATTTAGAAGTCATGCATTAAAGGGTTTGTTTATAAGCCTATCTAGTATGTTATCTAGAATTTTAAGTGGTGCGCATCAAGATTGGAGTGAGTTAGGAGTTTTTGAGTTCCTATAGTTATTTTGTTACTGTAGCAGGTGGTTCTGGAAGAAGAGAATGCAATTCTGGTAAATTAAGTTGTTGTGTATGCTACTTTGATGTTTAGTGATGGTTCTAGATCATGCTCTATAATTCTAGCACATCCACATTGATCGGTGTGATCGTGATCGGAGATTTTTCCTTTGTTTTTTCGAGTTTTCATATTCTTGGCCGACATGGTGGTTGTAGCGTGTTGTGGATCCTTTTGGATTAATATTTTAATGTTTGGAATGTTTGAGGATGTTGATTTGGGTCTTCATTATGTTGTGATCGACTTAGGTTGGTATGCATTAAGAATTGTTCATGAATTGGGCCAATAGTTTGTATTCATTTATTCTTTATTTGTGGTCGACAGAGTTGTTGATGTAAATTCATGTAGTGGATATATAAGAATGATTGCTTCCTCATTTTGAAGTATGCTCAATGAATGTATATGAAGTGTGTGTATGAAATGTGCGAAAAAAGATCAAATCATTCGATTGCAGAGAAAAGTGTGAAGAAGTTTGAGTGAAGTGTGAAGAAGTATTTTTGTGCCTAATCGGAACTATCATCAGGCTTTTGTAGAAGATAATTTCTTAGTTTAACCTCATCAAATGGATTTAATCTGATTGTTTTATGTAAGTCAATGAGCCTTCCCTTCTAAGCAGTGAGCTCTAGGTAGTGTGCCTGAATGCATGTGTATTCCTTATTCATTTTCATTATACTTATAACAAGGTATAATTGTGGATTAACCTCCACTGTGGTTTTTCCCCTAACAGGGTTTCCACGCAAAAATTTTGGTTTTGTGTATTTATGATATGTTATTGATTCTTGCTTTCACTGTTAATTCTCAGATCTGAGAATAAAGGTTGATAAAATAAGATAATTTTTGAATTCTATAACAACTGATTCACCCCTCCCCTCTTAGTTGTCTATTCTTGTTTTTTCAATATAGGTTGCAGATGAGAAAAATCCAAGTTCTTTGGATTGAAGGAAGCTCCTCAGCAAACCTAAAAACACTGCTCCACATCATTTTGAGTGAAAACCCTATTTGCACTATGTGCAATTTTATGTGATTTCCTACCAGTCGGCTCAATAGGGGTTTGCACATGAATATTTAGAACATCACCATTGCCATGTGGAGTTATCCCGATCGACCGTTGATTGCCATCTTCCCAAATTTCAAATGGGCTCATAACTTCTCATATCATACTCCCGAGAAAACTCTTGTATCTTGCAAATCAAGCATGACGCTAAAAATATTGTATTGATGGACTGGGCGAATTATGGTCAAACCAACCTTTCTCCCGATGCGCTTGTTATTTCTACTTGTGTAGACACATAAAAATGGCCTAGACCCGCAAACCACATTCTTCTATATCACGCTTCATCTCAACATAAGTAAAATATTTAATTATGTCCTATAGTCCAATGTTAAACTATTAATTAAATCATTCTTAATTATTTAATCAATTCACATATTTTATTCCTCCTGGCTATTTAAATAAATAAATTACATTTATTATTTAAATACGTCGCTAATTGCTTATGTCACTCTATAATTAAATAAATTCCTAAATTTATTTAATTATTACTTCCTCATGATTATTTAAATAAATAAACTTTATTTATTTATTTAATACGTCATTAATTATTTATGCCTTCTCATAATTAAATAAATTCTTATTATTTATTTAATTATTATCCTCTCCAACTTTCTTTCTAATTTTAAATAGAATCATATTTAAAATTACCCACTTTCTAATTTTCCTCCACAATTAAATAATTTTAATTATTAAATTGTCTTATTGATTTTCTTTTTAAATTTAAATAAAAGCATTTTATTTAAATTGGCAACTTCCCTCTTTCCAAGTAAATAATTTTAAATTATTATTATTTACTGTCACATGAATTCACCATTTTGGAATTAATTTAAAATATTAATTTTAAAATAGCATTTCTCTCCACAAAGTAAGTTATTTCTAAAATAACTTGATTTTTTAAATATCTTCTTCTTGTTCAATCTTTATCCTCTTGATTTTTACTAATTTCATCTCAATGTCACGTTTATTCTCCACTATTGATTTAATTTCTTAAATTAAATCTTGTCCACACATTTGGGGATTTTTACCCTAACCCTAATTGAGAGTTGCCATTTTAATCTTAACCATTGATTCTAGGGCATTTCTCAATCTCTCATCTCATCCGTCCATCCAAAATTGCATTTTTTATAAAATGTCAATTTTGTCTTCATTTTGAGATCTCTTAATATCTATTGAGTCTTCTTCTTCTTCTCTTCTTTCTTATTAATCTAACATTGTCTTTTGCAGATTTTACATTGCATGTAGAGATTAATTTCTTACTTGCATTTTAGATCAAATCCTTCAACACTTGCTAGGTCTTGTCATAATCATAGTTTCTCATGAATAAATATGAGGGCACAACACATATTGCAGCAAGCTAGAAGGTGCAAGGAAGGTGATTCATGGAGTTTGAATATATTTGGTGAGATCTCTCCTTTTGTATTGTTGTTTTCTTCTTTGTTCTTTCTTGAGCACTTAGGTTTATCGTTTATGCATTTAATCAGGCTAAAAACCTTAATATTTTCCTATGTGACATTGGTGAACCTAACATTCTAACACACTTTTACAGGTTTTGTACGGCCTCGATTTTTTTTTTGCAAGAACAGGTACGGAACGCTGCATTTGCCTTCTCATGCGACACAACCGCTCTGTTGTGTTGCATTCGCCTTCGTGTGTGACACAACTGATCTACTGCACCGCATTTTCCATTCAGAGAGCCGCAACCGACATTATGCAACACATGTGACAACACCCAAACCGTATTTGCTCTGTCGAGCCGCATATGCTCTGTCGAGCTGCATTCGCCATACCGCGCTGCAAATGACTGGTAAATTTTATTTTTTAAAATTGTAATCTGGATCCGATGCATCTGCGGCTAGTTTTTCTGTTTTTGGGTTTAAAAAGAACCAACCCTAGGATAGACATTTAATTGGAAATTTATCAATCCTAGGATAGGCAATTTAATTTGGAATTTACCAACTCTAGGATAGTCACCACATCTTATTTTTGGTTAAAAATGAACCCCATGTTTTTGTGAAGCAATATCTTCACTTAGAATAGAAAACTTTCATTTGGGTTTGAAACTGAACATTTGTTTACTGTGTTTGTTTGGATAATAGGTATATGCTCTCCCCTTTACTAGGTGATCAAAAAGCCAGACTTATCCATTTTTATTTTCATGCATTTCATGTTTTATTACAACCCTTAGAAGGCCTACTGTAGTGGGAAAAAGTACTCACCCTACGGGAACGACCTAAGTGGGAACAACCAAAACCAGGTTTTCCAACCCACTATAATCAAAAGTGAATTTTGGGGAAACCCATATTCAATGGCAGTAGGCAAGATGACCATCCCCAAAATCTTTTTTCTAAAGATTGGGATGTCTCCTAAGGGATTTTATCTATTGCCATGCCGAACGGAAACCTTGACTAAAAACCATAGTGTAGAAGCCAGCCATGTAAGTATCCAGACATTGTCTCAATCACAGTACAAGGGGAGGGAAGAATCTCCCCCCAAGACACTCACCATATAATCACCACAGACTGTTTTCTCAGGGGATTCGGTATCCACTTCTGCCACCTTGAGTACGCAACTGTTAAAGACAAAAACACGGGCGCCTTCTAGGGGTTGACATGGTTGTGTGAGTCGACATGATTTTAAGCTGTGGGTTGTGATTGTTACAATGACCTTTTGACTATTAAGAGTGATTTTGCTTGAACATACACTTAATATTTTAATTTCTATGTGTTTGCCAGCTATTTTAAACAGACTTCAACAAATTGAAAACCACAAATCTGGACCAAAAACCTTATCAAAACTACAAAATAGTGTTTGGTTTTCTAAAAAATTGTCCATTGCGATGCAATCACTCTGATGCACTGCAATCACCAGATATCGAGCCGGATTCACTCTGATGGGCCGCAATTGAGTCACCTTGAGCCGCATTCGCTCTGATGAGCCACATTTGCAAGTCCTAGAACCATAGTCGATTGTCATTCAGCGCATTTTTCCTGATCAAATGCCGCATTTGACATTTTGAACCGCAATTGCTTAAGCAGGAGCTGCATTTGCTCTCTCAAGCCGCAGTAGTCATCTTAAATAACGCAATTGACCTATCAAACCATATTTGCAATCCCAAACGCCGCATTTTCCATCTTGCAGAACACCTGCTAAATCATGCAACGTATATGATATTTCGCACCGCATTTGCCAAATTTTGTCATGCATCTGAGTATTTTGCAATGCATATGCCTTACTAAAATGCAATTGCTTCTGATAATGATACATTTGATACTGAACCGCATTTGAAACGTTAAGCAACGTATTTTCCTAGCTTTTGGAAAAAAATATTCCTATCAAAAACTGGAGGCCAAAATTTTGCAAACATATTTTCCTGGCATCTTTTTCCTAGTAGTCTCTATCTGAAACTAGCAAAGCACTTGTCCAAGTCATCCATCCTTGCTTCTTTAGTTTGCATTTAGCTTTCAATCCATCATCATCATCTTCATAGGCAAAGTCTTAAGTCCTCAAAATTACACCTTTGGGATAGGCAAACTTTCCTTGCTTTGTCAAACCATTGTCTCAAAAATGCATTGTCATTGGACCAAGTCAAAAAAAATCAATCCTAAGTCATTTTCCTTTGGTGAGCCTCTTCCAACTCATAAGTCTAGTGTGGAAATCTCACCTTTTCATTTTATCATCTTGTCCTTCAAATCAGTCCTTTGACAACCAATATTGAGACATTGGCCAAACTTTGAGTGGTTAGAAAACCTTTCCTAAAGTTCATTTGACATAAGACACTCATTTTAGGCACTCATTACCACTTTGCATTTGACATCCCTTTTTGTCTTCATTATCACTTTGCATAGTCTTAGTCTCATTCCATCCACCATCATGTCTTCATGTCACTATGACATGCTTGCTAGTCAAATTGAATGCCAATTCATTAGTAAGGGTCAAGCACAATTGGCTAGGGACTTCAAAATGCTTTACCTCCAATCCAAGTCCAAATTCACCTCAACCTCTAGTCCTCCATCCATCTATCCATCTTACCAACAATCCATAGGTCCTGGTCCTCTATCCATCTACTATCAAGGGTCCCCTAACACCATCCGCAACACTAAGTCACAACAAAATTTCATTACCCACCTTAACCTTGACAAGGGAGACCAACCATCCATCAATCCTAGTCCATCATACACTCATTCCTTCCAAGTCTCCTCGTCATATCCTAGTCTTCCATTCATGTCATATCCTATTCCTTCATCATATCCTAGTCCACCACCCACGTCATATCCTAATCCTCCATCCACGTCATATCCTAGTCTTCCATTCATGTCATATCCTAGTCCTTCATCATATCTTAGTCCACCACCCACGTCATATCCTAATCCTCCATCCATGACAAATCCTGGTCATGCATTCATGTCCTATTCTAGCCCATCATCCCTAAACCAAGTCCAACACCCATGGCATATCCTAGTCCATTATACACCAATCCATTCCAAGACATTCCATTTTATCATGAAAGCACATCTAGTCTTAGTCTCCAAAGTCCCATCCCATTTCATAAACTTGAGGATACATGTCAAGAGGCAAGTCCAAAGCACAACATTATAACATCATCGTCATTTCAAGATCAAAGTAGTCCATCCCATGACCCTATCTTTAAATCCATTCAAGAAGTCCTCCTAAAAAATCATGGCACACAAAATACACCTATCCTTGGTCAAGAGTCCATCCACAACCATGTCATTCAAGATGACCCTATCCTTGGTCAAGATTTTATTTCCAATCATGACATTCAAAATGAACCTATCTTTGATCAAGACGTCCAAAAGGATCCACTCCTTGACCTCTATGCCAGTCACGATCAAACACTTGAAGATGACCCTATCGAAACTTTGGATATTAACACTTCCAAAAGTGAGACACTTACCTCCATGGGACACATAGATGATCTACCACTAGAACAAGAGTTTTCTAGCATGGACATATTTGCAAATGATCAAGCTATAGCTGAATTCACTAGGCTCTATGACAATGACCATGAAGATGGTTTTGACATAGACTTTGAAGCACCAGTAGAAGCACAAGAGTTTGACATGTCACCAAATCAGACTGAAGATATTAATCACAAATCTGTCCAAAATGTGAGTGAAACTACAACATCCTATCAATTAGGATCATCCATCTTTTTCAAAGTAGGCTTCCTTACAAAGGAGAATATTTCAAGCATTAATTTCCACAATAAGGAGGGGTTATCATCTTTCTTCCAAAGTAATAAGTACCTCATCGCCAATAAAATTTGTCAGAACATGCATTATCAAGGAAAAGGATTAGGCCTACACGAGCAAGGAATTATTGAACCAGCACAAGTTCAGGCAAATTACAAACATCAAGGTCTTGGATAATCCTCAGTTAGAAAATCAAACGATGTTAATGGCCCCTCTTCGATATTGGGGGCAACTTTATCTAATACAAATGTCAAAATGGGTGTCATGAGTAGTCCTTTTCATAAGATTGTTGCCAATACCCCTCCCCCCCACACCCAAAACCATCATTTTGTCATGAATAAACCTTCCATTTGGAACCAACAAAATTCTTACAAATACAAAATCCAAAATCAAATGTCAAAGGCCATCAAATCAAAAAAAAAATCAAATAGACAAATGAAGCTAAAATGGATCCCAAAACTAAAGGGATCAAGTCAAGAATCAAGCAAAGAAAAGATGCCAAATCCAAAATTCAATCAAAATGTGGAGCCACAGCATAAGAGGAATCCCACATACAATACATGTCCACCTCCATCAAAATGGCCATCAAGCAAGACATATAAAAGTGTTGGTTCCAAAAACTATAAAAAATCCAACCTCCATCATCCATTACCCAAAGTTTGGAGAATAAAAACGGCTACATCCACACATCCCACTAACCCATCCATGTCCACCATCATCCGTCATAACCCTAAATCCTCTTTAAAGTCCAAACATCCCATGTCACAAATCCGTCGCATCTTGGCAGCAACTCTCTATCATAAGGACTCTCATGGCACTCTATCACGATGTGCATATTCTGATCAGGCCAACTCTAGTATCAATAAGGAGCACAATGACATCAGTTAGTTTTATGCAAGCGCTACCATCCTGACAAGGAAAATGCTTTAGAAAGGTCACTATTGGCATGTCAT
The DNA here is from genome assembly GCA_007115665.2 of Sequoiadendron giganteum. Taxonomy (NCBI): domain Eukaryota; kingdom Viridiplantae; phylum Streptophyta; class Pinopsida; order Cupressales; family Cupressaceae; genus Sequoiadendron; species Sequoiadendron giganteum. The sequence continues at coordinate 237,683,543 of CM021103.1, read as the reverse complement.
GGCACCAGTATCTACATCGGCACCATCAAAGGCTTCAGCACAGTTAGTGGTCATATAAAACATCAAGGCTATTCGGCAAAAATACAAAAATACAAAAAAAAGGAAAAATATCAAAAAAAAAAAATCTTCACCTTGATGAAAACTTGGCAAACAAGTGTCATGGTGACACCCAAACAAAAAATATAAAAAATAGTAAAGAGAAAAATTTCATCCAACGGTGAAAACTTGGCAAACAGGTGCTTTGGATAAGTACCATGATGAAAACCTGGAAAACAGACATCATGTGTAGAATAAATCATCTATGTGGATCATTGCACTTGGGGGCAAGTCATCTCATCTCCCATTCCCTTCACATGACATTTCCATCCATCCATCTTAGCCCTACCATGTCCATCCATTTTCCTACCTATTTTGATCTTGACAAAGACTAAGGCACAAACAAAAATCATGCTTTGGAAATTTTTTGACATGTCGACCCTTTGGTCATAGACTAGTCACAAAGTATCATGTCATTACCTTCATAGCCTCCATTTCACTATGCAACATCGTCCTCGGAGACCACTTGATATTTCTCCTAGTCCAAGTCGTCCAGGTCTCCTATCTTTTACCAAAGCCATCCGCGGTCCTTTAATGCCTATCACCCATCTTGGTTTCCTTTGTCAATGGTTCTACAATCCTCCGTCATCCCATTTTTAGTCTTCACCAAGTCATTTCAAATGCAATAATATGGAACCCTAGCACATTATCCAAAACATTCCTTGGCTTTGTCCCTAGACTTACTACAGACTTTTATACTCTTGTCATATCATTATCATCCTCACGTTGTTTTGGGATGTGTCCTTCCCACGTCAAACACCGTTGTCATTGTCATCATCACCTATCAATCAGTTTTCAACTTGACTAGCAGCAAAATCATGGTTGTCCTTGGATTCATGTGTGTTGGCATCATTCACATGCATTTGTCACAATTTTCGCAAAACATCAAAAAGTCATAAAAATGTGAAAAAGTCCTGAAATTTTTTTTCCTACAAATTTGGAAAAAGTCCTGAAAAAAGACCTAAATATCAAAAAGCATCCTGAGAAAACACCAAAACATCCAAAAAAAAGTGTCAAAAATCTCAAAACAAAGTCAAAGTCTGTCATGTTAGTCCCATCAATCACATCAGACAATCTTTATCCCAATCTGAACTACGTTGTCTCTGCGCATTTGCTACGTAGGCAAGATTCATCTTTGAATCCTCGAGACATTAGTTCAGTCCCTTTAGGTTTGTCCAAATAAAATCACGAGTCAAATATGGTCACGTTAGTCAAATAAAGCAAACATAGTCGCACTTGATGCAAGATAGTCATTTGAAACATCACCATCAAAATCAAGTCCAAATTAGACAACATAGTCCAATCAGTCATACAGTCACAATTAGTCAGCTTGCCAAAGCATTAGTCAAAATGTCAATCTCGTCACTTTTTGGTCCTCTTCAAGATGTGTCCTTCTTGGATTTGGACCTCGTCAAAGTGTCATTTTCCTTTTCAGGATGTGTCCTTCCTGACCTTAGGCACCATCAAATCATCAAAATTGTCAAACTGTCAAACAATTAATCTTCAGCAAACAAACATTGGCAATACAATTAAATGGCTGTTAATTTTTTGCTATTTTGTCTTATCTTTTTATTGAATTGTCTTTTTGTCATGTTACTAGCTACCTCAAGGATTTCCCATGAAGGATTTAGAGGTGCGATGACGTCTCATGAACTACTATGTTTTTCTTTGACTGTTGTCTGTGGATTGTCTTGACAAAAAGACTGGGGCAAATGGGCCTCTAGTATGAATTAGGACATTCGTTGTCTGTAATTGTCTGTTTTGCAAGTGGATGACCTTGTACACCTTGGTCTATGTCATATCCTGCTGTTTTTTGTCCATTTGTGTCATTTTTACCGCCCAATGATGATTCGAGCAACACTTATTAAGTACTTTGGCAAATATTGAAGGATTCTAACATGCATTTCATTTTCAACACTAACTTGCATTGTCTTCTATCCTAACATTCATCTTTTTCTCTCTAAAATTTCTTCTAGTCTGCATCATTATCATCATCCATATCTTTTACACTAACATTTATTTTGTCTTTCATCGTCTATTCCTTTCATCCATTTTGAGAGCCCACTCGTATTCTCAGAATCCAACTATCCTCTCGAGGGGGCATACCACTACCTCCTCGCCATTCTTCCTCATCCTACTTTGCACTGGGGCATATTTTTGACTTGTTTTCTTTGTCACAATGTGACAAGATGCATTATGACAAAGAGGGGCAAATGTAGACACATAAAAATGGCCTAGACCCGCAGACCACATTCTTCTATATCACGCTTCATCTCAACATAATTAAAATATTTAATTATCTCCTATAGTCCAATGTTAAACTATTAATTAAATCATTCTTAATTATTTAATTAATTCACATCTTTTATTCCTCCTGGCTATTTAAATAAATAAATTACATTTATTATTTAAATATGTCGCTAATTGCTTATGTCACTCTATAGTTAAATAAATTCCTAAATTTATTTAATTATTACTTCCTCATGATTATTTATAAAAATAAACTTTATTTATTTATTTAATACGTCATTAATTATCTATGCCTTCTCATAATTAAATAAATTCTTATTATTTATTTAATTATTATCCTCTCCAACTTTCTTTCTAATTTTAAATAGAATCATATTTAAAATTACCCACTTTCTAATTTTCCTCCACAATTAAATAATTTTAATTATTAAATTGTCTTATTGATTTTCTTTTTAAATTTAAATAAAAGCATTTTATTTAAATTGGCAACTTCCCTCTTTCCAAGTAAATAATTTTAAATTATTATTATTTACTGTCACATGAATTCACCATTTTGGAATTAATTTAAAATATTAATTTTAAAATAGCATTTCTCTCCACAAAGTAAGTTATTTCTAAAATAAATTGATTTTTTAAATATCTTCTTCTTGTTCAATCTTTATCCTCTTGATTTTTACTAATTTCATCTCAATGTCACATTTATTCTCCACTATTGATTTGATCTCTTAAATTAAATCTTGTCCACACATTTGGGGATTTTTACCCTAACCCTAATTGAGAGTTGCCATTTTGAATCTTAACCATTGATTCTAGGGCATTTCTCAATCTCTCATCTCATCCATCCATCCAAAATTGCATTCTTTTATAAAATGTCAATTTTTTCTTCATTTTGGGATCTCTTAATATCTATTGAGTCTTCTTGTTCTTCTCTTCTTTCTTTTTCATCTAACATTGTCTTTTACAGATTTTACGTTGCATGTAGAGATTAATTTCTTACTTGCATTTTAGATCAAATCCTTCAACACTTGCTAGGTCTTGTCATAATCATAGTTTCTCACGAAGAAATCTGAGGGCATAACACATATTGCAGCAAGCTAGAAGGTGCAAGGAAGGTGATTCATGGAGTTTGAATACATTTGGTGAGATCTCTCCTTTTGTATTGTTGTTTTCTCCTTTGTTCTTTCTTGAACACTTAGGTTTATCGTTTATGCATTTAATCAGGCTAAAACATTAATATTTTCCTATGTTACAACTTGAAATCTTGATGTGGTGGACCCTTCCCTCCTTCTTTAGTCAAGAAACCGTTGTTATCCTGATAGTTAAAATCATGTTTTTGAAAACCTTGTTTTCCTTGTTTTGCTTCTCTTTTCCACTCAAACAATGCCTGAACCATATTAGACTTTGCATATCTCTTTTGATGGCTTGTATGTGACCTAAACTACTCAAACAATGCCCTAATTTTCTTCCTAACACAAAACAAGACCTTTTGATCATAAAGAAATGCTTTAAACACTTCCATACAATCCTCATTTTGGTATTTCTACAAAGATTCTCCTCTAGAATCGGTTTTTGAATTTGGAATGAATGGACCTCCCCCAGCATCCCCATCACTATTTCCCAATGGGTTACGCCCGCCATATGTTGGGATGAAAGAATTCACACAGGAACTGAAAACCAAATGACTACATGTGTCTAGTTGCCTCCCCAACCTGAGAAGCTTCCAATTAGGCCTTACAAATATATGATTCCAAGGACCACTGGCTCTTCCATTTACTATAAACTTACCATTACTCTGCCATTTCTCTTCCATTCAATCAGATATCTTATTTTTTATTTGACTCTGTATTTTTGGTATATTGAGTGGTGTGGCTTACTATCTAGATATATAGGTATATTTAAATTTGTGGGACTAACAAGTTAGAGTAATAAATGTTTCTTCTCTAATAAGATTTAAATAAATAGTTTAGGGTAAAGTCCCTAGAATATTTACATAGCATAAGATATAATTTATTATTTAAATTTTGAGGTTAAATATATGTAAAGTTAGGAATTTAGGGTAAGTGTAAGAATTTAAATTCATTATGAGTTAGAATCCCAAACCTATGTGGATATCTATTAACTTTGGAGTACTTTAGGTCAAAATAGACATTTCCATTACATCTAAGAGGCGCAAAAAATCCAATAACTTCCCTCATCCCAGAGAAAAAAATTAGGTCCTCCTTGGTTATATAGTCAAAAAAAATTATCAACAAAAAAAATTTGGTCACAAGTTTAAAAAATTTATTTTTTATAATTGAAACATAGAGAAAGAAAGAGGAGTGGGATAAATATCCCCAATCCACATTTTTCTATATTGAGGGTTTCATTCAAAAGATGAGATACAAGAACCTTGAAACAACTATCAACCCAAGAGGTGAATTAAATTAAGATTGAGGGATCTTGCAATATTTCTTCTATGCAAGGATGGGATGGTGAGATAGATCTCAACTTGTGGATAAAGAATTAGGCTAATGAACAAACCCTACTCCTATATCTAACACACAAAATACATAAATTAAACACAAAACAAAAGGAAAATATTTTTTTTTTGGAGAAATAGGAAGGAAAGAATGTAGTGCACCTCGTGATAATAGACTTTTTTGTGAAGTTAACAGGGACTCATTCACCACCCAAGGTGAATGGTTCTTGGTAAGCCCTTTTTGAGGAACTTTGAATTGAAAATAGAAGCTTGCAATGTCTAGAATCTACTACCTTTCAACCCCTAATAGGGACTCATTCATCACCAAAGGCAAATGGGTCCTCTTAGAATCTTTTGGGGATCTCTGAATCTGAATTCCAACTTCCAAGTTTTCTCTTCTCCTTCACACCTTGAGGTTCTTTTTTTTTTAATCTAGATCTGCCAATAACCTACAAAAATAATTTGGTAGCTTGTTGGTGGATAGGGGTTTTCCTTAGGAAAACCCCTTGTTGGTAATTTAATCTTTGATGATGAATAAAGATCTAAAACATGTAATTGTGTGTGAAATTTCAATCTTAAGCGTGTCTAAGACTAAGATCCAATAGAATGTAAAGGAAATTTTTCGCAATTTTCTTAGGATAAAACCCTTGAAAGCAATATGAACAATTTAGATGACTCACTAAAGAGGATGTCTAATCCATGTAATGAATCACAAATTTGAAAATACGTCTTGTAGGCTGCAAATAGGATGATTATAGAAGATGGAATCACTTAGGAAACAAGTCCTTAGGCTTGGTTATATGACTTGTGCATCTCCAAACACCTATAATCCTTCACAATTCTTTATAGGAATCAATCATCAACCTTCACTAATACTTGGTCTTGAACACAAAATGAGCTTGAAGATCTTGAAAGGCTGCTCCAAACTTCACTTTTTCTTGAATGCTTTGTCTCATGAAAGTTATTTGTCACTTGCTTTCTTGTAATATTTCTCTAGTTTTCTCTCTTAGGTGGAATTATGTAAAATAACCTTGTATTTATACTAAATTAGTGAACCAACCCCAAAATTCAAATATTTCAAGCTAACGTTAGATCTAGAAATGAAATTAATTAAAATACCACTAGAATGAAATTCAAAAAAAGGGTCCTTATTAAGGGAGGACCCATTCGTCCCCTAGGTTAAATGGGTCCTAGCACACTTTCCAGGACCTTACTCTAGGGAGTGAAAAGAGGATCAAAAACCCAATTGAAATATGCAAAGAGAGTGGGGTCCTATTAAGGGAGGACCCATTCGCCCTTAGTGGTGAATGGATTTTTGCTCCAATTTCCAGGACCTAGAACTTGCCACATTCAAGGTTGTATTATTTAATTACTAGGTGTTGGGATTGGTCCCTCAGAAAATACAATCTAGAGGGCTTGAATTTGAATTAAAAGGGCCAATTAATTCCTAATTAACCAAAATTAATTAATACCACCCTAGATAGATGTGAAAATGTGCTTAAACTCTTTACAACACCATAAATAAGGCTTAATTTAAGTATAAGAGGGGTCCATTAGGCTTAATTAATTAAATAAAACTTAGAAAATTGTGAAAATGTATTACAAGACTTTACAAAAAAATTGCAAAAGGTATAATTTAAGTATATTTTAATTAAATAAGGACCCTAGAATGATGTCAATGTGTTCAACACCTTACAAAACCACTCTATAGAATAATTAAGTCAATTTATGTGTTGATTATTTTAAATAAAGTGTGAAAAATGATTAATTTTTTTGACACTACATTTAGCCCCTACTTTAGTTGCTATATGATACTACATGAATACGCAAGCTAAAGGAAATAACTGTTATTGAAAAGGTTAAGTTCATATGGATTCATTAGGGAGAATGAAGCCCCCATTGTAGCTACATACAAAACCACAATTCTAGGAACCATATCCTGCAACACATATTCGTTAGTCATTTGAAAAATCCTCTTATCAAACTTCTACAAAGAATTGAATTTGAGGGTAGATGTATGCCCTCCTAATTCCACCTGCTTCATGTAGGTGAAATCAGGGTGAGCACAAAACTACATCAAATTACCCAAGCCATATCATTTGGTATTTCCAAGTACCATACCACATAATGATAGACTATTGATGAGAATAGGAGCGGAATCATGAAATCCAACACAACAAATGACATCAAAAATGGAGTCCTCTAGCCCCTAATATGTTGATTTTAATGAACTTTCCCTTTGAAATGAATGAGCTTTATTTACTAGGGTTTTACTATATACTATTGAAAATGACTCTTTTCACTATTCATTTGACATTTACCTTGTTGCAAATTTGCCTTAGTGTAGAGTGAGTGAAGATGCTAAGCCACAAAGCCTACAAGCCTTTGAGATTGGATCTAGTTTGCGACAATGTAGCATGGGGCATCCTCTGACATATAGTGAGTGAATTACACTTTGCTTTTCCTTCCTTTTCATACTTTATTGTACTTTTTCATGTAATTTTAGTAATTTTATGACCTTAGAATAGATTTCCGCTAAGTGTCCCACTTTGGCGCAAAGTGTCCTAGAATAGTTACATTGTCCCCAGCCTCCATCTAGAAATGGTCTAGGTGTCCATTTTTTCTGATAAGCATCCTAGAACAACTCTAGTGATGTTGATTGGTTATTTTAGGACTTATTTTATGTAAAAATATTTCTTAGGTTCCCCCTCAAGCCAGACAACATCTCAGTGGGAGGCAGTTTTGTTTCCTTTGAGATTCAGTGACCTGGATTCTAGAGGAGGAAATTCGATTATTATAGGAGGTTTTTCTATTTTGGGTGTACCTCATGCCACCTATGAGGTACCATGATGGTATGTTACTAGCCTTAGCAAAGAAATGGGATGTAGGCACCTCTACCTTTTGTCTTACCATGATGGAGATGATTGTCACTCTAGAGGATGTTCATCACATCTTATGCATCCCTATTCATGGAAAGCATGTGGGGCTAGCTACTAATAGATAATTTGCATAGATGGGAGATGATATTCTTTATTTTCTACATTGACCTATCCAGTGCTTGAGCATCAAACTGCATGTGGAGCTTAAATGGGTCCTAAATGTGCGGTCACCACTCTTGCGGCAGATTATGATCATTATTATAGTACTTACATTGGTTCCAAATTGTCAAGGGGCACACTTAGATGGTGGCTTAGTTCATACTATTAGAGGGATGGAGGAGTAGTAGACCGTTTATGCATGGGGTTGCAACATGCTCATGCATTTATACTATGATCTTAGTCGCTTCACATTTTGAGAGCTTCATAGCATTGTACATTGTACCTTACTATAGATATGGTGCTTTGAGAACATTACATGCACTAGGCCCACTAGATTTCCTCTCACAGTGGTCAAAGGTGAGCTAAGGGTTTTCAGCTACCCACTTAGATGACCTTGGCAAGAGGGAGATTTATTACACTAGAGGATTACCTTCAACCGACTAGATGAGGATGATATCTATTGGAGACCCTATCAGTGGATACCATAGTGGGAAAATCACTGAAATGAGATGTCTAGACTATAGATGGATTGGTTTCTACTAGATCAACATGACTATGTGGTCAAACCATTTTATTATGATCAGGTGATGAGATAGTTTAGGCATGCCCAGGTAGATCCACGTTCTAGACCATCATTCTAATAATCAACATGTAGTTCCGTCGGTCTTGAGGATGACCATTGTCTCTCAAGGGATGATGTATACTTCAATGATTTAGGAAATGAGGACCTTGATCTACCCTCAAAATCTGAGGTTGATGAAATAGGTATCACCTAGGCCTACAAGGAGTGGTGGACTATAGCTAGGCTAGCACCAGTGTTCCCTTTACATCACCTTGTGGGTTTTGTCAGACCTCTTCCAGGTCATGGAGGGGACAGAGGTGACAATCACATAGATGTAGCCATAGATGATGATGTTACCGATACCCACATCTTTGCATATGCAAATGAGGAGGGGATGAGGACTACAAGGAGGAGGAGGTGACTGATTAGGATGATGATGATACCTATCCCATGAGTGAGGACTTTGTTGAGATAGAGGAGGATTGAGCTACCTCTAATTGTGTGGAGATACCCCTTATTATATCGGCTAGACCACATTCCATTGCCAGGTCAGAGTTCCATACACACAAGTGTGGGGAGGCTAGTGGTAGAAAACCACCCACATCATCAGTATAGGGAGGGACCACTGTCGTATGGGCATACCTCGACAAGAAAATCGATGATACAAGTGATATTTGTATGATTTATGTTATTTTTTCATGTATATATATCTTTTATGCACTTTCTTTATATATGATTATGATGCTTACTGGTGTTCTTTATGATTTCTATTTAGTAGGATCTACATAAGTGGTGAGATCTTTCTTAGCGAGTACCCATAGCACTATTGCCTCTGCTATGTCCTAAGGATGATGTCCTGGAGGAGTACATTCCCGCACCCTCAGTGGATTCACATGCAAATATTTTTGAGTTAATGGTGAGATTGGGTTGGCCTATGAGAGATCCACTAGTCATGTTGATGAGCTCCATGCATACCTTACAATATTTTTGGCTTCTCAAAGTACTACTAACAATATGGTGGAGAGTGACCTACAGGTAGATCTCTCGAGGCTGCAAGAGGATATTGTGAGGATATAGGAAGATAGGGACTGTATAGACCGAGATTTTGTTGAGGTTCTCATGTGGGAGGCTAGGGCATCAAGGATACTAGAGGGCCTACAGAGAGATTTAGTCAGATCACAATCTCACACTACTATCTCACAATGACTGTGGAGGTCACCGGCTCTAGAGGGTTTAGGAAGTCATAGAACCTACTAGGATTGTACTCACTGATGCATATGTACCCAAAAATTTTGATGACTATATACCTATATATATATGGGAATTTTTATTTATTATGTGTTGAATTAAATGTCAATGTGATTTATCAAATATCCTTTGCAAGAATATTTTAATAAATGTCTCCATGATTTAATGTTTTATGTGATCTAATTAAACCATTTAGAGTTTATGTTAGATACTAAATTTTGATTAAGAGATACTATGTTAACTTAAATACACATAGTTATTTAATGATATTAAATTCATGTAAGGATTTAAATTAACATAACACTGTAAGTTTTTGTTAGTATGGTGACTAAAGTAATTAAACAAAATATTTGATTAATTACCCTAGAATCTAATATACACACATGTTATTATGTATCAAAGAAGAAAGTAATGTGAGATAAAATAGAAGCTATCTACTTCACCTAACCACATTACTCTATCATACCATTCAAAACAAGAATTTATAGATGTAATACCAATGCAAATGCATGGAATTTATAAGGTCTTTTAGAGATGTACCATCTATTTTAGTTAATGTATAAGCTCCAAATCCATAATTTTCTTTAATAATGTATGGGCCTAACTAGTTAGGGATAAATTTTCCTTTCTTTCATTTGAGAGAGCATTGAAATTTCACTAGTTTTCATATAACACTAGATCACTTTGATCAAATCCACGAGGAATGGCATTATCATTGTAACCACGTTGCATTATTTCAGAGTAAGCTTGTAAGTGTTTGAGAGAATTAATGTGTTGTTGATCGAGAATATCAAGCTGATGCAATTGCTGTTCTTTGTAGGTATTGTCATCAATGAGCCCTTTAAGAGGAATCCTTAAGGAGGTAATTTCTAACTCTAAAGGAATTATTACTTCAGCACCAAAGACTAGGTTATATGGAGTATTTCCAGTGGATGTTCTAACACTCGTACGATAAGCCCATAATGCGTAGGTTAATTATGTATGCTATTCTTTATTGTGTTTTACTACTATCTTGCGCAGAATTTTGTCAATAATAGTATTAGTTTCTTTTGCTTTTCCATGTGATTGTGGATAGTATGGTGTTGAAAAACAATGTTGAATATTGAATGTTACCAATAATTTCTTCATGTCATTGTTTTTGAATGGAGTTTCGTTATCTAAAACTAATATGAAAGGTAGACCAAAGTGAGCAATAATATGTTCCAATATGAAATCACATATTGCATCAAAAATTGTGGAACGAAGAGGAAAAAATTCTACCCATTTCATGAAGTAATCGACGACAATAATGATAAAGGTATGTCCACCGGAAGAAGGTGGTGATATTTTCCCAATAAGGTCAAATCCCCAAAATGAGAATGGCAAAATAGCAATGTGAGTGTGAAGTTCAGAGGTAGGGGCATGAATCAAATCATTATGTTCCTGACATTTATGACACTTCTTCATGTACTCAAAAAAATCTTGTTCCATGTGTCTCCAATAATAGCCTATGTGAAATGATTTTTAAACTAGGGATCTTCCTTTGAAATGACCCCCACAACCACCTACATTTCCTTGTTCAAGTGCTATGGGGATTTCAGATTTCTTAAGACATCGAAGTAAAAGGCCATTAAATGATCTTCTATAGAGAATTTCTACTAAGATTATATATTTGGATGCAAGCTTTCGAATACAAGCTAGGGTGTTTTTAGTTGTAGGCTCCAGAAAGGTACCATCTTTCAAGTAATTGAATATCGATGTAAACCATTTTCTAGAATTATTAGTGTCATTCGATAACACCTCTTTTCTTTCATCATTTATCGATGGTTTTGGTATCATTTGGACACTAAATCTGAAGTCAATGAGAGGATCATCAGGAGATACAAGAGAAGCAGTTCTTTCCATTGCATCGGCATGCCTATTATCCTTTCATGGGATGTCTATCATGTATGATTCAAAATTTTTTAATAATATCATTGTAAGATCTCTATATCGAACAAGTTTATCATGATTTTCCTGATACACATCATTTATGTGTTTAATGATTAAGACATAATCCCCAAATACAAAGATGTGTTTGAATTTTAATGTGAAAGTGACACGTATGACAACTATTAAAGCTTCATATTTTGTAGTGTTATTTGTACATAGGAAGTTTAGACAAAAATACAAGGTAATAGGCTTACCTAAAGGAGGAATTAATATAACTCCTACCCTTGAGTCTGTTCTACACCTAGAATTGTCGAAGTATAATTCCCATGTTTCTTTTTCTTTTTGTATAGTCAACACATTATCATTTGGGAATGAGTCTATGCTGGGCAACACTAGAGGAGAAGGAGCATGAGCTAAGTGGTCAATTAAGGCTTTTCCTTTAATTATTTTTTGTGAAATAAACTTAAGGTCAAACTTAGTTAACAACATAACCCACTTAGCTAAGAACCCTGCCAAATATATTTTGGTAAAGACATGTTTTAAAGGATCAAACTTTGTCATAACATGGATTTCAGTGTTCAATAAATAATTTATTAGTTTACTAGTAGCAAACACAAGACACAAACATTGTTTTTCTATGGTTTTGTATCATGTTTCATAATCAATCAAATTTTGGCTAATGTAATAAATGGGATATTCCTTATCGTTATCATCTTGTTGAGCCAGCAATGCTGCTAGAGCATGGGCTGATTCTTCCTATATAGAGGATAAAAGGCTTGTGTTGCATAGCGGGTTCTAAAAAAGGTGGAGTAACAAGATAATCTTTCAAATTCTCAAATTTGTGTTTACAATCCTCATTCCAATCAAACTAAACATCTTTATTAAGGAGTTGTGTGAATGGTAATGTTTGATCCACCAAGGAAGCTACGAAATGGTGTATAGCCTAAATTTTTCCTTTTAATTTACGCAATTGAGATATGTTTGTAGGAGGTGGCATGCTAACTATAGCACCAATTTTCTTTGTGTCCACCTCAATGCCTCTATGAGATATGATAAAACCTAAAAAAAATCCACTATCTACACCAAAGAAACACTTTTTTGAGTTCAATCTCATGTTATACTTTCACATTATCTCAAATATTTAATGAAAAATATTTACATTGTATTTTCAAGTTAAGGATTTGGCGAGAATTTCATCAACATAATCTTCCAAAAAAATTATATGTAGTCATCAAATATCAATTTCATTGTTCGTTGATATGCTGCACCTACATATTTCAATCCAAAATGCATGAATACCCAACAAAAATTTCCCCAAATGGTGGTGAATGCTATCTTGTATTGGTCTTGAGGATTGATAAAGATTTTATCATATCCAAAAAATCCATCCATGAATGACAACAAAGCATGTCTTGTAGTCGAACCAACTATGATATCAATATTAGGAAGGGGAGAGTCATCCTTTAAGGATGCTTTATTCAAGTCTCTAAAATTCATGCACATCCTAATACGATTGTCAAGTTTTACAACTGTGACAATATTCGAGATCCATAGAGAATAATCAATAGGTTAGATGAATCCTACGTCAAGAATTTTTTCAATTTCAGTTTTGACCAATAGGGCTATCTTATGATTCATTTTTTGTATTTTTTGTTGCACTGGTTTATCATTTTCTATGAGGACTATGTTATGTGTTACAATCTCAATATTGATTATTGGCATGTCTGAGTAAGTCCAAGAAAATATTTCAACAAAGTAATGAAGTAAGGTTGCATGATTTTCTTGTTCGTCTTCATCAAGGCATTTCCCTACTTGAATTATTTTCTCCTCGTTGTTGATATCCATTGGTATGTTGACTATATCTCCCAAATGAAGTGCTTTTGGTTTTGATTTCTCAGGATCATATTCCTCTTTGTCTTTGATGTTTTCATTGTTTCCATTGTCTTCATCAACTTGTTGAGTACTAACCAATGCACATGTGACCCATTTCCTTGTGGAAGGGGTGAATGATTTATCATAGACTCCTAGAATTTCTTTTAGAGATTCATCATCCTCAAATAATTGCAAATAAACATCATAATCCATGTCGAGCAATTCAGGATGCTTCAAGGTGAGTGTTGGTTTACTAGAGCTACATATAATAGTGTTGATGTTGAGTGAAGGTCACTTTTTTTCTTGTGTTATATTAGAAGGGTAATATCCCAAACCACTTTTTGTTTCTTAATTGTTAGGCTCGATAGGGATACAAATGCATTTCTCTTTCTTCCCACATCCTTTTCCGTTATACCCAAGTTGCTTCTCGAGCTCATAACCTCTCTCGTAAAGTATTTCCATTTCTTTTGGGTTTGTTGGTTGTTGATAATCTATCTCATAAAAATTCATCGTGCAGCTTGTGTCGTCATCCGAAGTAGATGAGGTTGTGAAATGTCTTGTGAATTTTGGGTTGACATTACTATTGGTTTCTTTTTCTTTTCATTGTCTTTTGTTGTTATCTTGTATTATCCCATGAATTTCGGTATGAAATCCAAGGACCCCCAATTGTTTTCCAATAACTTAGTAATTTCATCAATGTCTATTTCTTGTTCTTTTTCTTCTTTTGATATTGTTTGTGGTGTATTGGATTCTAATTCTTCCAAAGAATTTTTTCTGTCTCATTCGGCCATCAAACGACTTGCAGGTCTGGGATCAAGTTTTAGTGTGAAAAATTTGTTGTTATAGACATACTTCATGATTCAATGTAGAGTGGAAGGTACACCATTCATTTCATGAATCCATGGTCTCCCTAAAAGGAGATTATAAGAAATATCATCGAGCATAACGTGGACCAGAGTTTGTGATGTTGCTTCCCCAATTCTAATAGGTAATGTGATAACTCCAAGTGGTTTTTTTCCTATGTTGTCAATTCCTCAAATAGATAAAGAATTAGTTTTAATATCAATTTTACTCATCCTAAGTCATTTCACAAGGCTCATACTACACACATTTAGGATCGAAGCATTGCCAACAAGAGTTTTTTTATCACAATTTGACTAATGTGGACTATTATGTTAAAATCTTCATACTTGTTCGGAATTTCCAAGGTACGTAACTCACTCTGGTGAAAGGCTATGTTCAAATTCATTTTGATCATCTGTTGGATTAATGTTGCTACATAATTTGAAATATTAGAAGGAATCATAACTTTTTGCAAGGCCTCTTGGAGGATGTCATGATAACTATGTGATACTTGAAGTAACTTCCATACAAGAATATTATCAAGATTTTTCTTAAGGTGTTCAAAAATATTATATTCCTTTCCATTGTTTGTCAAAAAACAAGGAGCACTAGGAAAAATAGGATTAGGCAATGGCAATGAATCAGAAGGTTGTTGTTTTGCTTATTGTTTCTTGTATTGTAGGTATGTGCAACAGTGTTATAATTATTTTTTAAGGAAGCATTGCCATTGTTAGATGAGGTATTATCTTTTGACCTAGTTTAAGGATGAGCATAGGCTTGTTTTGAACTTGTGGTTTTTGTAGGGGGTAAATTATGAGTTGTGGTGTGATGGTATTATTGTCTTTGTATTTCCACTTTTCATGACAAGCCTTAGTAGATGAACCTTGTGAGATGAATTCCTCAAGGGATTCATCTAACATGTCAAATTCATCACTACTAAAAGTCTTGGAGGGTAAGTCAATCTTTAAAAGGAAACTTGTCATCATTTTACTTTCTCTACATGTCTCATTTGATGTTTTTGTTGTTTTGATTTTGTTTTCTAATGAATTCCAAATGTAATTGAACATGTCTACTAATGCGAAAATTCTCAAAATGTATAATTATAATGCTATATATAATGGAAACATGCAAGAAATTATTTTTCCTAATGTTGCTAAATCTATCTAAATAAACAAGAAATTGCATGCAAGAAAAATTTATTTCAAGCTAACACTTTTTAGATTTCAGAATAGAGGAAAGAATGTTTATCAAAGACCAAAAACAACTTAGAAATTTTTCTATCAAAATTTGTATAGGGACTCATTTTCCTCAAAAGGTGAATGGGTCCTAATTTAGGTACTTGTAGAGATCAAAAAGGCACCTAAAACACAAGAACATGCCTAGAAATCTTGTTGATTAGGGTATCTAGGGACTCATTCGCCATTAAAGACAAATGGATCCTAGTTTTAGGGTTTTCTAAGTTTGATTTCAGTTTCTCTAAGTTGGATCTATGTATAATCTTTCTCAGATCTATAATAGTGAGTTTTGTAACAAATTTTCCTGGTATAAGGTCTCTAAATGCAATTTTTTCTATGATTGAATGATGACTAAAATTGGAAAATCTATAATGAAATTTGAATCTAAATGCTTGAATGATGATCTCAATGTGAATAAAATTGAAATATAAATCTAATTTAAACACTTTTTCCATATTTCTAATGAATATAAGAAATGTAAACATGCAATTTTATTCTACATGCAATGTTCACTAATGCAGAATGAAGAAACCCTAAAATGTAATGCAAACCTAATGAAAGCTAGGGGTCTATGATTTAATTGCACTCCGAATCAAAAACTAATATTTTCAAAAAGAGGTTAGGTTCACAAAAATGAAACATAGAAAAATAAAGAAGAGTGGGATGAATAGCCCCAATCCATCATTTTCTATATTGCGGATTTCATTTAAAAGATGAGATCCAAAAACCTTGAAACAACTATTAACCCAAGAGGTGAATTGAATCAAGATTGAGGGATCTTGCAATCTTTCCTTTATGCAAGGATGTGATGGTGAGACAAATCTCAACATGGGGAGAAATAATTAGGCTAATGAACAAACCCTACTCCTAGATCTAACACACAAAATGCATAAATTAAACACAAAACAAAAGGAAACTGCTATTTTTGTAGGAAAATAGGAAGGAAAGAATGTAGTGCACCTAGTGATAATTTTTTTTGTGAAGTTAACAAGGACTCATTCTGCACCAAAGGTGAATGGGTTGTGGTAAACCTATCCAAGGAACTCTGAACTAGAAAAATAAGCTTGCAATGTCTAAAATCTATTGCCTGTCAACCCCTAACATGGACTCATTCGCCACCAAAGGTGAATGGGTCTTATTAGACTCTTTCAGGGATCTCTTAATCTAAATTCCAACTTCTAGGTCTTCTCTTCTCCTTCACACCTTGAAATTCTTGTTTTTGAATTTGGATCTGCCAATAACCTTCAAAACAAATTTGGTAGCTTGTTGGTGGATAGGGGTTTTCCTTAGTCAAACCCCTTGTTGGTAATTAAACCTCTGATGATGAATAAAGATAGATAAAAAATGTAATTGTGTGTGCAATCTCAATCTTAAATGTTTCTAAGACTAATATCCAAGAGAATCTAAAGGAAATTTTACACAATTGTGTTAGGATAGAACCCTTGAATGCAATATGGACAATGTAGATGACTCACTAATGAGGATTTTTAATCCATCTAATGAATCAAAAATTCAAAAATACTTCTTGTAGGCTGCAAATAGGATTATTATAGAAGACGGAATCAATTAGGGAAAAATTCCATAGGCTTGCTTGTATGAATTTTGCATCTCAAAATACCTAGAATCCTTCATGATTCTCCATAGGAATGTATCATCAAGCTTCACTAATGCTTGGTCTTGAACAAAAATGATCTTGAAGATCTTGAAAGGTTTCTCCAAACTTCACTTTCTCTTTAATGCTTTGTCTCATGAAAGTTATTTTTCTCTTGCTTTCTTGTAAGTTTTCTCTAGTTTTCCTCCTTAGGTGGAATTATGTAAAATAACCTTGTATTTATACAAAATTGGAGAATCAACCTTGAAATTTAAATATTTCAAGCTAACCTTAGATCTGGAAATGAAATTAATTAAAATCCTACCAAAATGAAATTCAAAAAGAGGGTCCTTGTTAAGGGAGGACCCATTCGCCACCTAGGGCGAATGGGTCTTGGCACACTTTCAAGGACCTTGCTTCGGGGAGTGAAAAGAGGATCAAAAACCTAGTTGAAATATGGAAAGAAAGTAAGGTCCTATTAAGGGAGGACCCATTCACCCTTAGTGGCGAATGGGTCCTAGCTCAAATTTCCAAGACCTATAACTTGCCACATTCAAGGTTATATTATTTAATTACTAGGTGTCAGGATTGATCCCTCAAAAAATGCAATCTAGAGGGCTTGAATTTGAAATAATAGAGAAAATTAAGTCCTAGTTAACCACAATTAATTAAAATCGCCCTAGATTAATGTGATAGTGTGTTTACGCACTTTACAACACCATAAATAAGTCTTAATTTACATACAAGAGGAGTACATTAGGCTTAATTAATTAAATAAACCTTAGAAAAATATGAAAATGTATTACAACACTTTACAACACTTTTGCAAAAGGTAAAATTTAAGTATATTTTAATTAAATAAGGACCCTAGAATGATGTGAATGTGTTGAAAACCTTACAACACCACTACAAAGCATAATTAAGTCAATTTATGTGTCGATTATTTCAAATAAAGTGTGAAAAAGGATTACTTTTTTCAACAATACAATAATTTTTCAAATTTAAAAATTAAAAAAAATTAGTTTTTTTTTTAATTTTGCAAATGGTACTTTTTTTTGTAGGTACTCATAGGGTATGAACTTACCATTGGGCACCATGTGGTATGTGTGACCCATTATCACATCCCAATTGGTTGTTGCCATATGGCAAGTTTAGATCCACATATCCTCTACCACCCACTATAAAAACTTGGTGAATATCTTACTTGATTCTGACGTTGGCATAGAAGAGAGGAATATTTCATTACATTTCCTAAGATTTTACACAAATTCCCATCAAAACCATGTATCCATAATATAATATCAAACTGAATATTTAAATAGTAAAGAGGCATATTTTGTTGAAGAGAATATTTGAGGAAAATATTCCATGTTGATGCCAACAAAAACCTAAAAAAAAATCCCCCTTCTCCAATACACTTTTTTATAGTCCAACTTTATAGACTCATAACTTAGTCATCTAACCTCTTCTTTTTGATATTTTTTATTTGGGGTAGAATTTTGTGCTCTTCATAGTGGTACAATTGGTTTTTCTTGATTTTTTATTTTTCTAGAAATTGTATATTCTCAGAGGTGTTTCGAGTCATTCTCATTTTGGGAACTTCTGAAGCTATGTTCTCGCTCCTATAGTAATATATTTTGTGCATTTTTTAAGTGTATAATTTTTCATGTACTTTATAGTGTTGTAATCAAATTGATCTCGCTATGTGTACTTTGAGCTTGTGGCTAAATTTCACATTTGTAAGCACTAAGATCAAGTTCCCTTCATTGTTTTTGACAAGTGGCACCTCAAATCACACTAAGTATAAAGTGCCAACATCATATATTGCTAGGAGGATTATTTATTGAATAATTTGGGGAGGTAATCTTGTTGTGTTTGTTGGTGTGGGTTTTTATTTTCCTAGCGGGTTAATTTATTTTCCCTTTGTCATAGGTTTTTCCTATATTTTATTAGTCTAGATAATGTGTTTCCAGCCTTAAAAGGTGGAGTATTTACTTTTTCATCACTTTATTTAATATTGGTGGTTACTGGTGGTCAATTGCTATTGGTTGATTTTTCACCTCCATCCTCTCCTTAGTTCTATATAAACTCACTACCTAGCTTGTCTTTTTCACCTTGGAAGCTCTTAATGCAATTATGTCATCATAGCATTGCATATCTCTCATAGTTGTTGGTTTGAATTGTTTATGTTTTTCTAGTTTATGTAGTTTTGAAATTCTCTCATAAAGTTCCTTGGGTTATTCAATCTATTTTAGATTTATAGCATGGTATCAGAGCTTTTTTTTTTAGAATTCTAGGTTCATAGATTCCTAATTGAGATTTTTAACTTTTTATTTGAGATCTTAAAAATTTGACTATGCTCTTCTCTTACATCATATTTTATTGGTTAAAAATTGATCATGAATTAAAATTTATTGGTTCTCATGTTGATAATGACATTATGTGGGTTGTAGTGTGTTGGAAGTTTAGATCTATGTTGGAGTTATTTGTGAGTTGCTTTGGTTTTGTCATTGATTTCAACCCCTTGTATAAATAAATTGTTGGAATGTTGTTAGTGTTAATGATTTCAAACTCTAGCATTGGATTTTTGGAAGTTTGGAGATGTTGGTATTGATTTCAACACAATGTTGTCGATGTTGTCATTTATGTCTTAATTCAATATAGTTGTAGAGGTTGTTAGTTTGACTTGTTTTTTAGGAGATTTTTATAGTTGGAAAGTGTTGCAGATGATGTAGATATGTTGTAGAGGTGTTAATAATGATTTTGATGAAGTTGATTCACTTGGTTTCCAAGTTCTTTTGAAAAATTTTGAATAAAAGAGAGTAGTGTAAAAGAGTGGTGTTCAGTGTATTGCTCCAAATTTCTTTGTGGTTGAAGATATGCCCATGCAATTTGGATGTGATGATCATATGCATTTAGAAGTGTCATATCTATATTTTTACACTCAAGATCATTTTACAGTGGAATATATGTTTAATAATATGTATATCTGGTAAAACAGGGTGTCTAGGAGAAATGAGATTTTTCCACATTCTCAGTGTTGAAGGTTCTAATGTTGTGGATCTATGAACGTGCTTATAATTGTTGTATCTATCTTCTCTTGAATTTTGAGGTGTTGAGTTGTTTGAAAAAGTTATCTTGTGTGTTGGATGTTTATGCCAATATGCCTGGTTGCATAGAATGAAGTTTTTCTTGATTTTCAAGAGGTTGTAGTGTTTTAGTAGAATATTCTAATAGTGTTGGAGTATTTTGATATGCTATATGGATATTGTGGAATGTTTCTATGCAGTCCATGAGATGTTTTTGGATCTTGAGAGGTGTGTTTGGTGTTGTTTGTTAGTGTTAGTGTAGGTTTGACTGACCTAGTGTGCTAGCACTAATTATGAAGGATAACTGTTGATTGAGAAAGTGTTGAGAAGTATTTTTATGTAGATTTGGGTTCTAATTAAGTAGTGGAATAGTTTGGATTCACTCATTTATATTTTAGAAGTTTTTTGTGTGGACCTATTTGATGTTGCATAGTAAAGGTGTATACGTTTCCTTAAGGCCGACCTAATGGAGATTTTTTAGGTCACAAAGGGTGTAAATGTAAGTATAATTTTGTGTGGATTGTCAAAAGTGTGTTTGATATGAAATATGTGAATGTGATCAAGTTTGATTATCTAAGTGCAATCTAAGTAGTGCCTATGAATTCTGAACGTATTGAGTAGAAGGTGTCTACATTTCAGTCTATTTGATGAGTTGTTTGTTCTTCAATTGAGCTATACCTTCAACATATCAGAGATGAATGGTTAGTAGTTCAAATTGGTAGTGAGCCACCCCTTATTTCTTCTTTATTCTAGACATTGATTCCTTTGGCAATGAGCCATCAACTGTGACCCTTTCTTTATCTTTATGGGTAGTTAGCCTTATTGTATTTGATGTTGTAATTCATATACTAGTGAGCTAATCCTCACCATGTTTTTCCCCTTCTTCGGTTTTCCAAGAAAATCAGGTGTTCTTATGTGTTTGATTTGTTTTCATTATTGTTTTACATGTTTACATTCTATTAATGAGTGTTAAGGGTTTAATGGTCGATAAGGATTTAAGAACTAATTTAGACTTGAATCTTAATAAGGATTTATGATGTTTAAAAAGTATACAATTGATTCAACCCCCCTCTCATTTTTCATGTGCATCTAAAAAATGGTATCAAAGTTATAGTTCTTAGGAATAATCTTAGCCACTTGAGGTAAATCCAGATGGCGCATAGGAAAGGTATCAAACATCCCTTATTTGATGGAACAAATTTTACCTATTGGAAAGCTAGGATGGAGTCTTTCTTAATCTCCCTTGGATTTGGTGTTTGGCCCTCTGTTGAAAGAGGTTATAGTATGCCTACAAATGGACCATAAAATAATGATGAGATCAAGACATACAAAATAACACTAAAAGGGAAATAGGATTCCCTTTACTAGGCCCCTGGTGCAGGAGAACCTATGGGTCCAATGGGCCTAGTATGTTATTTTTCTTGGATTTGTGATGGAATAAGGTCCTAAGGACCATTTCAAATACTTTTTAATAGGTCTCCTAGGTTTCTTGTTGAGTTTTGATCTTGGTGATTAACTTCTTTGTACAAACAAGGTATCCATCCTCATTTTGTAAGTCTAGTGCACCTTAGCAAATTAAAAAATAAGGATTGCATGATGCAACTAGACACCTGAGCGGAGTCAACTTGATCATTGGAGGGGTCTTGGATTTTTTTCACACTTCTTGAAAGCATATTTGTAGCCGAGTTGGTGTAATTTGTCCAAATTGCCTTAACTAGGCATTTAAGTGTCAAATTTGAGGTTTTATGTTCCCAATGGGAAACTAATTCAAAAATCATCTGCAAGATGTTGGAGGGAGTTAGTGAGACCTCAAATATTCATCTCTTGGTCGAGGAAAGGTTGTTTATGAATATTGGAAGGAGTTTTTCAATAAAATTTTGTTGTTTTCCTGAGATTTTTTGAAGAATTTGTTGACCCTGTACTTGGTACGGATTGTACATTCATTATCATGATTCAATCCTATAATGGTTAGAATGGGGGTTGAGTAAGATTAATTTTAGTGTTGGAGTGGTGATATTTCATCAAGGAATAAGGGAGATAACTTAGTTTGTTTATCGTATGGTTTGAAAACCCTTAAAACTAGGGTTTTGAGTAAAAAATGTGTATTTTTTCCATTCCCACATTGTAAAATTTCTCAATATTGGTGGGATGGAGGAAATAAGGGTGTATTATCACGTTATCATGGCTTTGGAGAATGGAAAGTTGGGTGTTGGAAGTTTTGCATGGTTTTTGGCTTGACATCTCTATGTGGCAAGCCTAATTGATAAGCAAAAAAGTTGAGTTTTTGCTTTTTCTAGAGAAATTTGTCTATATGGCATGTAGAGATGATGGTGATAGGTGCAAAAAAAATTTAGGAGTATTATTTTAGGTTTTGGGATGCAAGGCAGAGCCTAGATAGCCAAGACCCATGTGTAGGTCTTCCAATTAGGCCTCTTGGAGCAGCGGTAGAATAGGCCATAGTGAATTGTGCTTTGACAGTCAAGGGGAAAGGTTTTGAGGCTTTGTGGGAGCCCATATTAGGTGTCCAAATCCAATGGTTTGGTTTCATAATATTCTTCCATGTGGATTTTAAATTGAGTGTCCTACCGGGCAAGTGCTACAAGCCTTTAGAGAAAAAGAGACCTAAGTCACTATAGGAATGGATGTTTGATGTAATCTAAGTGATAGAAGTAGTGTCAAACCTTGATTTGGTCCATTTAGACATGGTCAAAGTGTTCTAAGTCTGGTGAGTGACCTAAGTTTGGTGAGTGACCTAAGTTTATGAACCCTAGGTATGTGGGGTTTCATCTTTAAAGGAATAATGGAGTTTATGACTCCTCATAAGAGTATTTGAGAGAAGAATTATGTGAAGTGTCTTTGTCATTTGTGGTTGTATTTTTTCCTTCCCTTCCACTCTAGATCATAGTGGTATCAGAGCTTGATTGCAGGTAGTTTTTTAAGGGAAGACATCATGCCTCCAAAACCTAGACTGGTAGTTGCAAAGGAGTTGAAGGCCTTGAGAGAAGAGATAGAGGCCTTGAAAGTAAGAGACAAAAGGAGAGGAGTGGCAGCTGAGGAAGAGAGTTCCTCTAAATAAGAGCTAGAGGGTGAAGAAGATGAAGAGAACCCTCAAGGGGAAGTGATACCCCCTCATGAGAGGAGAATCCTTAAAGCCTTGCAAGCATCCAAAGGAGAGTTCTCTGAGGTGAAGATTGATCTACTGGTGTACAGTGGAAATATGGATGTGGAAGAAGTGTTGGAGTGGGTAGAGGCATTGAATAACTATTTTGAATACAAAGACATGGAAAAGAATAAGAAGGTAAAGTTTTACAAAACAAAGTTGAAGGGATCTGCCTTGACATGGTGGAATTTCATCCAAGGAGAAAGGATCAAGATGGGTAAGTCCATGATCAACTCATGGGATAGGATGGTGCATAGGTTGAAGGAAAATTTCCTTCCTACTAATCATGAGGTGCAAGAATTAAAAAAGATGAAGAATCTGAAACAAAAAGACAAGGATGTTTCATCCTACACTGAGCAATTCTACAAGTTGAGCATGAGATGTGATCATGTAGAGAGTGAGAAGGAAAAAGTGGCCAGGTATATCAATGGCCTAAGGCTCAACATACAAGATGAGATCAGTTTGGTTTTCCCCAAGACCATGGAGGATTGCATACAAATTTCATATAGGGCTGAAGAGAAGATAAGAAGGAAACAAGAGAAGCAAAGAAGAGGAAGAGGCAAGAATTTCAAAGGTAAAGGTAACTTTGGGAGAAAAAATCAGTCTCAAAAACATCAAGAAGAATCCAGCCATAGTGCATCAGGTGGAGACTAAAGTAATAGAGGGGGATTCAGGGGTAGGAGACTCAATGGTAGAGAAAGATTCAATGTAGGAAGAGTTTCTAATTAGTTTTTACTGAGATGTTACAGCTGCAAACAACTTGGGCATCTATCCTTCAAATGCCCTAAAAAGAAAGGATCAAGCTCTCATGGTGGAGAGAGGAGGATTCAATTAGTGCATGAAGATGAAGAGAGTGTGACTTAACCTACAATGAACCTCACATTATAAGTTGGAGAGAACTTGATGATTAGGAGAACACTGCTCAAGGTACCAATCCCTAAAGAAGCCCCACAAAGGAAAGCACTCTTCAAAATCAATTGCAAGGTACAAGCTAAAGTGTGTAAGATATTAGTGGATTTAGGATCAATTTATAATCTTGCTTCAATTGAGATGGTATAAAAATTGAATTTGAAAAGGATTTCTCACCTTAACCCATACAAAGTTTCATGGCTTAGTAAAGGACAACAGTTCTTGGTGAATGAGCAAGTATGGGTAGAATTAAACATTGGGTCATATAATGATAATATCCTAGGTGACATAATCCATATGTATGTGTGCCACTTGCTGCTTGGTAGGCCTTGGCAATTTTATAGGAAGGCCAAGCATGATGGGGATAATAACACATACTCCATTGTGAAGGATGGGGTGACTTACAATCCCGCACCTCTCCTAGAAGAAGGCAAGGAAAAGCATGAAGGGCATAGTGTTTTGATGGTGAGTGAGAATTATTTTATGAATACCTTGAAAGAAGGGGGAGGGAAAGAATTCTTCCAAATTATGAATCCAAAGAGTCAAGCAAATCTTCCCACAAAGAAGAAGGAAAATGCACCTAGAGAGGTCCAAGAGTTGTTGGAAACCTACAAGGACATAATGGTGAATATACTACCTAGTTCCCTACCTCCCATTAGGGATATAATCCACCATATTGATCTGATTCTAGGGGATACACTACCCAATAAGGCTGCATATAAGATGACACTTGCTCAAAATGAGGAGATTACAAGAAAAGTGCAAGAATTTTTGGATAAGGGGCTAGTGAGGAAGAGTTTGATCCCATATGTTCTTCCTACTATCCTAGCACCGAGGAAGGATGGGAATTGGAGGCTTTTAATTGATTGAAGATCCATTAATAGGATCACAATCAGATATAGGTTCCCAATGCCAAGAATGGAGGACCTCATGGATTGTCTATCAAGAGTATCTTACTTTTCTAAGATTGATTTGAAAAGAGGTTACCATCAGATGAGGATCAGAGAGGGTGATGAATGGAAGATAGATTTTAAGACAAACGAGGGCCTCTGTGAGTGGTTGGTGATGCCCTTTGGGTTGTCAAACTCCCCTAGCACCTTTATCCACCTCATGAATGAGGTATTGAGACCTTTCATTGGAAAGTTTGTTGTGGTTTACTTAGATTATATTCTTGTGTTTAGAAAGTCTAAAGAAGAACATTTAAAGCACCTTGACATAGTATTGAAGAGGTTACAACAGGAGAAGTTGTTGATCAACATGGAAAAGTGTGAATTCATGAAATGAGAACTAGTATACCTTGGGTTTGTCATCACCAAGGGAAGTTTGAAGATGGATCCTTCAAAGGTGGATGCTATTGTTACTTGGCCAACCCCAAAATCCATGGGAGATGTGAGAAGATTTCATGGACTCGCAAGATTTTATAGAAAGTTCATCAAGAACTTTAGTCAAATTTGTACACCTATCTTGGACACCATCAAAGGTGGTAATAAGGGTAAGTTATCTTGGACCAATGAGGCTGATAAAGGGTTTGAATATCTGAAAAAGAAAGTAGCACAACAACCTATAGTTGTGCTCCCTAATTTTGATAAGGTTTTTACCAATGAGTGTGATGCTAGTAACCAAGCAATAGGAGTTGACTTGAGCCAAGAAGGTAGACTAGTTGCATTTTTTAGTGAGAGGCTGAATGAAGAAAAGAAGAAGTGCTCTTCCTATGATTTTGAATTGTATTCTATGGTACAAGCCCTCAAAAAATGGAGGCACTACTTGTTACCTACATAATTTGTTGTTTATACTGATAATCATGCTTTGAGTTTCTTGAATGCACATGACAAACTCAATCATAGGCACATGAAGTGGGTGGAGTCTTTAAAAGCCTATACATTCACAATAAAGAATAAGAAGGGCCAAGAAAATAAAGTGGTAGACGCTCTCAGTAGAAGGGAACTTATAGTGCAAGAGATCCAACTCCAAAGTATGGGGGTTGATGCATTGAAGGACATGTATCATGAAGATAAAAATTTTAAGGAGGTATACAATTTTTGTGATCAACATTTGAATACTTTTCATGGTGAATACTCTAATTTTTTGTTGAAAAATGGATTTATCTTCAAGGGAAGTCAATTGTGTGTGCCTAAATGCTCAATGAGGGAGAGTATTATAAAGTAAAAACATAGTGGGAGTCTTGGAGGTCATTTTGGTCTTGATAAGACCTTAGAACTAGTGAGGAGGTTCTATTATTCGCCAAGGTTGTAAGTGGATATGAGAAAGTATGTGGAAGGATGTAAAATATTCCAAAGAGAAAATGGAACTTCATCGAATTCAGGGCTCTATCAATCACTTCCCATTCCTAATAGGCCTTGGGAGAGTGTGAGTATGGATTTTGTATTGGGGCTTCCTAGGACCCAAACAATTTTTGATAGTGTTTTTATGGTGGTGGATAGGTTTAGTATGATGGCTCATTTTCTTCCTTGTAAATGTACCAATGATGCATCTCATATAGCAGGTCTCTTCTTTAAGGAGGTTGTTAGGATACATGGATTTCCTTTAAGCATTGTTTATGACAGGGATTCTAAGTTCATTGGTCACTTTTGGAGAACCTTGTGGAAGAAACTTGGCACAAATCCTTCCTTTAGCTCTTCATACCATCCACAAACAGATGGACAAACTGAAGTGGTGAACAGATCATTGGGAAATCTCTTAAAATGCCTTACCAAGGAGCATGGACAAGCTTGGGATCTGATTTAACCTCAGGCTGAATTTGCATACAATGACTCCATGAATAGGAGCATTAGTAGGAGCCATTTTCAAGTAGTCTATGGAATTCACCCTAGAGGGGTATATGAACTAAGAGATATACAAGTATTTGATAAGACAATTTCTCAAGGAGAGGAATATTTTGTTACAATCAGAGATATTCATCAACAAGTGAAGGAAACCCTTCAAAAGAATGTGGAGAAATACAAAGAAAAGGAAAATTTAAAGAAGAGGGATGTCCAATTAAATGATGGAGATTTGGTGATGGCACACTTGAAGAAGGAGAGACTTCGAAAGTATACCAAACTCATGATGAAGAATATAGGACCTTACAAAGTAGTCCACAAGTTTGGAAAAAATTCTTATGAAATAGAGCTACCTCTTGGGGTGGCAATCTCTCCTATTTTTAACATTTTTGAATTGTACCCTTTCAAACCTTCTATGAATGCAGGGGATGCAGTAGGTCCAACACCAATGGAGAATGAATATTGGGTCAAATAACTATCCCCAAGCCAACCTATGAATCTTGAATGCATCCTAGACAACAAGGACACAAAGAGGACTAGAAGGAAGGTCTACAAGGAATATTTGGTTAAGTGGCAAGGTCTACCTAATGACGATGCCACTTGGATGTCTGATATTGACATTAAAATGCATGGGACTACTGTAGAAGACCAAATCTCATAGAGGACTTGAGATCTTTTTCTTGTTTGCGAGTATGGTGCAGGAGCACCTATGGGTCCAATGGGCCTAGTATATTTTGTTTCTCATCTTTGTGATGGAATAAGGTCCTATGGACCATTTAAAATACTTTTTAATAGGTCTATTAGTTTTCTTGTTGAGTTTTGATCTTGGTGATTAACTTATTTGTACAAACAAGGTCTCTATGCTCATTTTGTAAGTCTAGTGCACCTTGGCAAATTAAGAAATAAGGATTCCATGATGTAACTAGAAACTTGAGGGGATTAACCTTAATCATTGGAGGGGTTTTGGATGTTTTTCACACATCTTGAAAGCATATTTGTAGTTGAGTTGGTGTAAGTTGTCCAAATTGCCTTAACTAGGCGTTACGTGTCAAATTTGAGGTTTTATGTTCCCAACAGGAAACTAATTCAAAAATTAGTTGCAAGAAGTTGGAGTGAGTTGGTGAGACCAAAAATATGCCTCTCTTGGTAAAGGAAATGTTTTTGATGAAGAATGGAAGGAGTTTTTCAATAAATTTTTGTTGTTTTCCTGAGATTTTCTGAAGAATTTGTTGATCCCGTACTTGGTACGAATTGTACATTCACTGTTATGCTTTAATCCTATAATGGTTAGAAAGGGGGTTGAGTAAGCTTCATTTTTGCATTGGAGTAGTGATATTTCATCAAGGAATAAGGGATAAAACTTAGGTTGTTTACCAAATGGTCTGAAGATATAAGGGTGTATTATCACGTTATCATGGCTTTGAAGAATGGAAATCTGGGTTTTGGAAGTTGTGCATGGTTTTGGGCTTGACATCTCTATCTGGCAAGCCTAATTGATAAGAAAAAAAGTTGAGCTTTTGCTTGTTCTAGAGAAATCTATCTAGACAACACTTAGGGATGATGGTTATAGGTGAAAAAAAATTGTAGGAGTCTGATTTTAGGCTTTGGGGTTCAGGGGAGAGCTTATATAGCCAAGCCCTAGGTGTAGGTCTTCCAATTAGGCCTCTTGGAGCAGTGATAGAATAGGCCATAGTGAATTGTGATTTCGATAATCAAGGGGAAAGATTTTGAGGCTTTTTGGAAGTCCATATTAGGTGTCCAAATCTAGTGGCTTGGTGTTATATCATTCTTCCATGTGTATTTTAAATTTATTGTCCTACCAAGCAAGTGCTACAAGCCTTTTCAGAAAAAGAGGCCTAAGTCACTATAGGAATGGATGTTTGATGTAACCTAAGTGATAGAAGGGTTGTTGAACCTTGGTGGTCTATTTACACATGGTCAAAGTGTTCTAAGTCTGGTGAGTAACCTGAGTTTATGAATCCTAAGTGTGTGGGGTTTCATCCTTCAAGGAATAATGGAGTTTATGACTCCTCATAAGAGTATTTGAGAGAAGCATTATGTGAAGTGTCTTTTCCATTTGTGGTTGTGTGTTTTCCTTCCCTACCACTCTGCATCAGCCCCTAGGGTTTTTCACCTAGGAGAACTTGGTGTAGGAATGGCTCTCTTTCCACTTGATGGTTATGTTGTTTTTAATTGTTGCATTCAAAGGAAAGATTGGATTAGGGTTGTGTTGTGTGTGTGAACTGTGGTTGAAAACTAAATGAAATGATGCTAATCTAATCTGTGAAATGTAAGTGAAAGAAAATGTAAGCTAAATGCACCAAACTATATGCCCTAAATGTATACAATCTAGAAATTAAGAGGAAATAACCGAGAGTGTGCACCTAGGAAATAAAACTTACAGATGAGGAGTCTTATAATGTTTTAGAAATTACTTGAAATCAATAGAGGGACACCTACGCCAAGTTGGGCGACCTAGTCCTCTTGTCGAGAAACTTTTTTAGACTTGGTTTCGAGGAAAAGAGTACCCAAAAATACAAAAACCCTTTTTCAAGCTTAGCACAGGGACAAGGTCACCAATAGTGGCGACCTAGTCCTCCTGGTGCTTTTGGAAGATTTAGGGTTTGATTTTGTGGGTCCTAGTTGGTAATTTCCTTTTTTGCAGTAGTTCGTGTCTGAATATCCCAAAGATGACATGTAACTTGTCATTTTTCTCCTCCTAAGGTTTGATGTCTTGATGTGACTTGAATGGAATTTTTGTACTTTCTCCAACACTTTGAATCTTTTTAAATCTTAGTACAACCTGCAAGACACATGCAAAGACAAAGAGAATGTTTGGGTTAAGGAATAGGGGTTTGTCTGAGTCAAACCCCTTTGATGGTAGCTAAACCCAAATGAGATAGAAATAAAAGGAGAGATGCTTGAATGATAAACAATGTAAATTCTTACAAAATCCTTTGTTCTTGAAGTCTGCAACATGCAAGAATCAACTCCAATGGAGGTTGCTTGTATTTTATTGTGCTTGATTGCTTTCTTTGGAAGCTTTGAATGCAAGAGTACTTGTGAAGAGATGTAAAATGAGCTTGGGAGAGTGTGTAAGAGAGGAAAAATGAAGGTGAAAAACCTTATCTATACAACATATGGCCTAATTTCCTGAAAATGCAACATGATAGGTCGACACTAGGGTTTGAAGGAAAATTCTTGTTAGTTTTTTGTCTTAAATTTGAATTTTATGCCAAAGGGGACTAGGTTGCCCAAGGTGGTGACCTAGTCCACTTGGGCAATTTCAAGTGGTGGTCAGGAATAAAATGGTGATTACTGATGTTTATTAGGTTTGCCTCTAGAAACACACTTAGGTTGGGCCTAAAAGTACATAAAGGGGACAAATTAACATAAGAAAAGGGTTAATTAGTGGATGATAAGCCTAAGAAAGTGTGAAAATACCTTACAAAACTTTACAACACCTTGACACAAGGCTTGGAAAGGGGTAAAAGGGGGTGATTTAGGTGAATTATGTTGAAAGGGTCTTAGAAAAGTGGAAAGATGTGTTACAACACTTCACAACACCTTAGTAAAACACCATTAGAATATTGTTGAATTGCAAGCATTCAATACTGAATCAAGACAAAAACAAGGCCAAAATCCAAGGGAAGAGGCCAAAATGAGTGAAAAAGTGCCAAAGATTACACTTTTTGGTAACAAAATTAGCCCCCACTTTAGTGAGAGTATAAACTTTCTTAAAACTCACACTAAAGTAGCCAAATCATGTGTGTTGAGCGAGATCTAATGTAATCATGCTATTAAGGTGGGATGACTATGATCAAGAGGGATGATCAAGCCGTCAAGTTAAAGATCCCATGGCAATCTAAACATAAGTGCAAAAGATCACACAAGAAGTGATGTGAAAGAGTGAAGAGAGAGATAAGTCAAATCAAGCTTCAAACTTTTATCTAGCTAGTTGTGGATCAAATCTAGGTTGTTTTTGCAAAAGGAAAGGACTATACTCACTCTGGGCCAATGAGACTTTCAGTTTTTGTTGGGTGAGAATACAAAAAAGGGGTGAGAAAAATACGCTCAGTTGGTATACACTCACACACATGCAAAGGTGGCTATGGGGAAAGTCGTGACACTAGTTGGGCTTCCTGTTCAACCATACCAAAGTTATACCTTCTAATAAATTTGATAAGGAGCCAAAAAAGACAAGGGTGTGGTTCATAGGACAAGTAAAGCCTTGGATTCTCAAAACTCATGAACAAGTGCAAGATGACACTTCAAGCATGCAAGTTGTGTTATGCAAGGTGGCCATGTATGCAAAAATGAAAAAGTGCAACATGTAAAAGTCTAAAATGTAAAAAATGCAAAAATGGATGTTCAAAGGAGTCTTATTTAGTTCATATGAGGTCTTTGACTTAAGGAAAATTGTGTCTAATGTCTCCAAAAGAGGACCTATCAAAGGATAGAAAATCTGTAACTTATGGGATGTAGTGTGTCGCATCAGGCCACTAAGAGGAATGTAATATTCTAAGATAAGTCACACCTATGAAGGAAATTACATCGAATTGCATCCACAAAGTGAGAAAACACATCATGTGAAGTGACCAAGCTGCATTAGGAACTAAGGACAAAGAGAAACAAATGCAAATGCAAAATAAATAATGCCAATGTATTCCCCCACTTTAAAGGGATTTCTACACACCATTTTGTGAAAAATTGCTTTAAAGTAGAGAAAGGCAACATGCAAAAAGAAAATGAAATGAAATGAGAGCCTACTTAAAAATCCCTATGCCAAGCTATAGGTGTCCAAGAAAGGCCATGTCATGCGAAAGGAAAGAAAGAAAAGGAAATGAGAGTTTTCCCCAAAATGTAAAACCACAAACATATAAGGGATCTATGGATTTGGGGTCAGTATGTTCATTTCTACGATGTTCATGTAAAGAGCATGAAACTATCATCATTCCCCCAAATACATAGAACTGGAAGAAGACACAAGAGAGAAAAGGCGAATAAAAAGAAAGAAGCCATTTTGGGTCAACATGGAAGAGACATAGGATGTCTCAACGCTTTGCATCATCCCCAAAAGGACAACAAAAGAAAAAGAAAAAGGAAAAAAAAATTCTTGTTTTTGATTCAACATGAAGGGGACATTGCAGTCTCAATGCCTTGCATCATCCTCAAATGGAAGGCAAAGAAGAACAAAAGAAAAGAAAAAGAGTTCAGTTGGGTCAACATGAAGGATACATTGTAGTCTCAATGCCTTGCATCATCCCCAAATGGAAGGAAAAAAGAAAAGCAAAAGGAAAAGGAAAAGAGTCCATTTGGGTCAGCATGAAGGAGGCATTATGGTCTCAATTCCTTGCATCATCCCCAAATGGGAGGCAAAAAGGAAAGAAAAAGGAAAAGATTCCATTTGGGTCAACATGAAGGAGACATTGTGGTCCCAATGCCTTGCATCATCCCCAAATGGAAGGAAAAGAGTCCATTTGGGTCAACATGAAGGAGACATTGCAGTTGCAATGCCTTGCATCATCCCCAAATGGAAGGGAAAAAGGAAACCAAAAAGAGAAAAGGAACACACAACATATAGAAGAATGTCACAAAGAAGGGAAACATAAAACATGACAATACGAGGAACACATGACACATGAACAAAAAAGAAAAATAAATTAAAATTGTTAGGAAAATGGTTGGCACTCAGCAAGCAATTCATTTGACTTCCAATCTTTCTCATTATAAAATTTGGGAGGGCGACTAGTGAGAGGGACAATGGTGATCACCAAACTAGCATCAAGATCCATACTTGTTCGAGGAGAATTTTCATGAAATCTCATGGAAGAGGAGAATAGTGAATTCAAATTTTGGTGTACTTGTCATCTATTGTAGCATTTTCCTCATCATCATCATCTATATTAATGATAATGAGTGGGTGAATGACAATATCAATAGTATCATGAAAGAGGGGTGATGAAGAAGGTGTAGGATCATGTTTCAGGGGTGGAGGAGGAGGGTCAGTAGGAACTCCTTCCATTATAGGTGGGTGATGATGTTCAATGTTTTCTTCATCACAAGATTGACAAGAAAAAGCATGACAGCAACATCTACGCTCCCTAGCTTCTTTATTTTCTTTTATCTTTTCGATCAAGGTGTATGGGGGAAGGAGTGGGCTATTCCATCATAGGTTGCCTATCGTCTTGAGGAGGAGGGACAAGAGGAATGAGGGGTGGCTCATCCACTTTCTCTTTGTCTTTATACACTTGTTTGGTGCGGGGAGGTATAATGGAATTAGTGTCATGATCCCTAGGCCTATTGGATGATGTGGAAGAGGTTTTAGGTGTGGGTTGATGAGGAATGTTAGAATCAGGTTACAACATAGCTTCATCAAGGATAGGGGATTCCAAAGTAGAAAGGGGGTACGTTGCGGAGAGAGAATTCAAATATTTTCTTTGCTTTAAACTTTTGATAGGCAATGAAAAATAAATCTCGTCTAGGAGTGATGGGTTCCATGGGTTCAAGACAAAAGTCTTCCAAAGAAAAGTTACCTTTAGAATATAGAGGATTGAAACCACTATTTGTGAATAGTGAGTATTTCACTCTCAATAGGAAACTTCACACATTTTTGAATAACATATGGGACCGATTTCATTGAACGAAGCCATGGATGGCCAAGTCACAAATGAAATTGGTTTGATTGTGGTATAATAGAGAATGTTACATCCAATGACTTAGGACCTATATGTAATGGGAGTGCAATCGATCCAATCATAGGGCACATGAAACCATTATGTATTTTAATCCATAAAGTAATTTGATTATAGACATCTTGAGAAATGCCATGTAATACCAAAAACTCTTCGGTGATCATGTTCTCACCCCAAGTAGGATCTATGAGTATCCCATTAGTGGGCTTATCATAGATTCTATCGGCAATGTAGAGGGGACCATCAGGAAGGTTTTTGAGTAAATATTGAGATATAAAGGTAATGCCATAAGATGTCTTGGTATTTCCCTTATGACGGATGGCATCTATCGCACTCACCATCTCATCCATAGGGTTGACATGGGTCGCACTCGAAAGAGGGTCTGAATATGCATGTTGTGTATCCACATTCATAAGATCAACTTGGGAATTTTTGCTATCTTTGACAAGAGAAACATTGTGTTTAGGCATAGGGTTGGTAAAAATATGTAAGTTTTGGTTGGGGGGTGCCACAGAGTTATTACTTTTATCATTGGTACCAGCAACAGATAGACAACCCGAGTCAATTAGGTTTTGCACAAGGTGCTTGAGATGCTTGCATTGTTTGGTATCATGTCCATTATTTCAATGAAAATAATAGTAAGAAGTCGAGTTATAAGAGGGAGGTAAGGGTTTATTGGGATTGGGTGCATGGACAAGAGATAAGGATATCATTTGTTGTTAGAGTAATTGATTCATGGCATTATGAAGGGTGTTGGGTAATGGCATGAAGGTGTGTTTAAGATATCCATAATTGAAGGGCACACCGAATCTAACATTGGCCACTTGGTTATTGGAAGGTGTAGGGGTTTGGGATGGAAGGTTAAATTCTAAAAACCCTTTGGTTGGTTTTTGGAATGGTTGAGAATTAGGTTTGGTGGAAGCGTCAGACTTCTCAACTCTACTAGAAGTGGATCTTGTATCAGGACTACTAGTGGAGTTGTGATAATCATAGAGTGCTTGACACAAGTGCATGAAGGAAGGGAATTTCATGAGGGTGAGCTTATCTTGGAGAGGTGTTAATAGGTTTTAGATGAAAAAAATTTGTAGATGTGTGTTAGGTATCTTGACATCAATTAAGGAACAATGTGTTTGATAACGAGAGATAAAGTCGGTTATCTTCTCATTAGTGTCATTCTTGCATCTCATGAGGTCGACCAAGGTTTTCTTAGGGGTCATATGGTCTTGGAAGTGATTAATGAAGGCATCCACGAGTTCATTAAATTAACTAATGGAATTGCTGGGTAGGGAGGAAAACCAGTCCAAGGTGGCATCTTTAAGGGTTCTAGGGAACAACTTAGCTAGCAACTTGTCATCAAGAGAAAAGTCACTACATAAGGTATTATAGGCATTGAAATGAGTAGAAGGGTCACCCATCCCTCCGTACTTCTCAAATATAGGAATATATATTCCCTATGGCAATGGGGTGTGTATGATGTCTAAAGATAATGGATTAATATGAACGTAGTGGGTAGGAGAACCATTTTGGCTTTGGTTGATAGTGGAGAAATTTTGTTGCATTCAGGTGATAGTGTGAAAAATTTGTGTGACAAGGGAATCATTGTAAGTGGTATGAGGTGGAAGGGAAAGTGGTGGTAGGGTGAAGGTGGTGGAAGGGGAAGTGGAAGGGAAGGTAATAGTAGGGATGGTGGAAGATGTTAAGGGGTGTGATGCCACAAGGGAAGTAGGAACACTAGTGGGAATGTCGAGGGAAGGTACGACATGACTAATTGGTTGCACAGTGGTTGTCACACTAGGAAAGGCATAATTGGGGATGGAAGCTATGGTTGAGGGGGAGGAGTGGAAGTTCCTCCTTGGCCAAGAATAGAGGTGGGTAAGTGAGATACCTTAGGTGTAGAGGAGGCATGTTTGTGCTATATTTTTGCTATCCACTTCAGAACATTGAGGCCATTGTCATAGTCAAGCAGGCGGTTAAGGTTATCTATGGCGGGGATGGTAGTGCCAGATATGGGCTCAAGGCTTAAATAATGTTGAAGATAAGCTAAATCAACATGGATGTGAAAGACCTTATCAATTGGGAGGTCATCATTTTTGTTATCACCAAGTGTGTCTACTAGGTGTAGAGTTTTTCTAAGGATGGTTTCTAAGCCTAGTGTACTATTGTTGATACTAGGAGTTGAAGCTTGAGAGATCCCAAGGTCTATAAAAATGGTGTTGTTGTTAGATTCCATGAGTCTAGAGCTTTTTCTCACAATAGTATTAGCAAGATAACCCCAAATTCTCATACAAGGTTCCCTAAGGGTGGGGTGGAGACTAAGGCAATGTAAACATAAGAGACTAAATTGCTTGTAACTAAAATTCTGGAACAAAAAATAGAAATGCAAAACTAGGGAACTGTAAGGTAGAAAATGCTTGAAAATTTACATAAATTATAGAGTGAATGGTTCCAAAGGACTAGGTTGCCCAGTGTGGCGAATTAGTCCTAGTAGTGTTTTTTTTGACAAATTTCAGAATTTTTTACTACTTTTATGCTTTTTCTAATTTTTTGATGCAAACGGAGAATGGAAATGCAGATTTATTTGAATTTTATTAATTAAAATTTAATGTAAAGTGCAATCTATCATAAACTTTCACTAATGCACTTTTCTACAAACCCTAAGATGCAAACAATGCAAAATTTTCAATGCAATGCAAGCAATTTCCTAATATGAAATGCAAAAACAAAAAGCTTACAAATGGTCTATGGTTGAGTTAACCAAAATGAACCACCAAAAATATAACACTAAAATGGAAAGAGGATTCCCTTTACTAGGCCCCTAGTATTTTTCACCTAGGAGCACTTGGTGTAGGAATGGCTCTCTTTCCACTTGATGGTTATGTTGTTTTTAGCGGTTGCATTCAAAGGAAGGATTGGATTAGGGTTGCATTGTGTGTGTGAAGTGTGGCTGAAAACTAAAATGAAATGATGATAATCTAATCTATTAAATTTAAGTGAAAGAAAATGTAAGCTAAATTCACCTAAACTATATGCCCTAAATGTATACAATCTTGAAAATAATAGGAAATAATAGATAGTGTGCACCTAGGAAATGAAAATTGTAGATGAGGAGTCTCAGAATGTTCTGGAAATTGCCTGAAATCAGATGAGGGACACTTATGCCAAGTTGGGTGACCTATTCCTCCTATCAGGAAAAAATTTCGGATTGGGTTTCAAGTAAAAGGGTACCCAGAAATATAAAAACCCCTTTTCAGGCTTAGCACAGGGACAAGGTTGCCAATAGTGGCAACCTAGTCCTCCTGGTGTTTTTGGAAGATTTAGGGTCTGATTATGTGGGTCCCAGTTGGTAATTTCCTATTCTGCTATAGTCTGTGTCTGAATCTCCCGAAGATGACCTGTAACTTATCATTTTGCTCCTCCTAAGTTTTGATGTCTTGATGTGACTTGAATGGAATATTTGAACTTTCTCCAACACTTTGAATCTTGTTAAATCTAAGTACAATTTGCAAGACACATGCAAAGAAAAAGAGAATATTGGGGTTAGGGAATAGGGGTTTGCCTAAGTCAAACCCCTTTGATGGTAGTTATACCCAAATGAGATAGAAATCAAAGGAGATATGCTTGAATGATAAATAGTGTAAATTCTTACCAAATCCTTTGTTGTTGAAGTTTGCAACATGCAAGAATCAATTCCAATGGAGGTTGCTTGTGTTGCCTTATGCTTGATTGCTTGCTTTGGAAGATTTGAGTGAAATATTACTTGTGAAGATATGTAAAAATGAGCTTGGGAGAGTGTGTAAGAGAGGCAAAATGAAGGTGAAAACCCATATTTATACAAAATATACCTTAATTTCTTGAAAATGCAACATGATAGGCTGACACTAGGGTTTTGGAGGCAAATTCGTGTTAGGTTTTTGTCTTAAATTTGAAATTTATGTCAAAAGGGACTAGGTCGCCTAAGGTGGCGACCTAGTCC
>CM021103.1:237550758-237645813 GCA_007115665.2 Sequoiadendron giganteum | reverse complement strand
AAGTTTGGTGATGATACATTTGCTAAGATCTATGGAAAAAGGTTCAATTAGTTTTGATTGAAAGCATAATACAAATGATGTTCTTTATGTCAAGGGTCTCTAGCATAATCTTCTAAGTGTATGAAAAATGTGTATCAAAGGGTATAATCTTATATTTTAGAATGGTTGTTGTGAAATCAAAAAAGGAAGCTCTGATATTCTGGTTTTTGTTAGAATAAGGAAAGGAGGTAATGTCTATCAACTCAAAGGTAATCGTGCAAATTGTTTTATGTCTCAAACTAATGAAATTTTTATATGACATAGAAGAATGGGTCACATCAATTTTGATATCATAGCAAGGATAAGTTCTACTAATGTTCTAAGATATTTTCCAAAGATTACAAAGCCTATCAATGCAATCTACATAGAATGTTAAATTGGAAAGAAAACAAAGAAAATATTCAAGAAAAAATAATATTCTACCATAGGTCCCTTGGAGTTAGTGCATAAACATCTGTCTAGACCTACCAGAATTAGAATCTCATGTGGTGACAAATATTTCATGCTATTAATTGATTATTATTCTAGAATGGATTAGGTTACATTTCTTACAGATAAATCAAAATCTCTAGATAAGTTTAAACCATTTAAGGATATGTTTGAGAATGAAATGAATCTAAAAATGAAATGTTTCAGATATGATAGAGGTGGTGAGTTTAATTCAAATTATTTTAATAGTTTTGTGAAGATCATGGAATAAAAGGGTATTTTCCAACTCCTATAACTCCTCAACAAAATGGATTTATGGAAAGGAAAAACAAAACATTTTTGAAAGAAGCTAGGACAATGATGAAGGAACCTAATATTTTAGATGTCTATTCGAGAGAAACAATTCATACTACTCTCTACATTCTTAATATAGGTCAAGAAAGAGAAAATAGTTCAAAGGCTCCCTATGAGTTATGGTATGGTAAAAACCATATTGTGAAATATTTCAAATTTTTTGGAAGAAGATCTTATATCAATAGAGATGACAAAAACTTAGGTAAGTTTGATATAGGATTTGATGAAGGAATATTCCTTCAATACTCTACAAGAAGTAAGGCCTGTTGGTGCTACAATAAAAGTTTGAAGAAGATTGTTGAGATTACAAGTGTCAAAGTGGATGAAGAACCACATAAAATTTTAGTACTGATAGAAGGATATGAATCTAATGAATCCCATTGCAGTGAAGAAGAAAAAGTTGAAGAAAAAGGAAAAGAGTTGATAGTTGAAGAGGATGAAGCTCCAAAAAAGAATCCTAAGACTTTGAAGTATATGCAGAAGAATAATTCAAAAGATCAGATCATTGGAGACAAAGAAAATGTGTGCTCAAAAAATAAAAGCTACTATGAAAGATGAACAAGTAAATTTTTGTTTACTTTTTGAGGTGGAACAAAAACTAGTGATTCAGATATACAATTATGAAAATTAGATCAAAGCAATGATGGAGGTATTAGAACAAATAGAGAAGATTCTAACTTGGGAATTGGTCCCAAGACCAACAAACAAGAACGTGATTGTTACTAAGTGGGTATTTTAAAGCAAGCTGAATGAAGACAG
Organism: Sequoiadendron giganteum; assembly: GCA_007115665.2. Lineage (NCBI taxonomy): Eukaryota > Viridiplantae > Streptophyta > Pinopsida > Cupressales > Cupressaceae > Sequoiadendron > Sequoiadendron giganteum. The sequence continues at coordinate 237,644,232 of CM021103.1, read as the reverse complement.
AAACATTTTCAGGAACAAGGCTATAATTGTGTGTAAGGGTTACTCACAAATTGAAGGTATATATTTTGAGGAAAATTTTACTCTAATTGCAATAATGGAAGCTATCAGGAGGTTTTTAGCTTTTGCAACACATAAATATTTTAAGGTATATTAGATAGATGTGAAATCTAAATTATTGAATTATGAGCTGGAAGAAGAGGTATACATTGAACAACCAAGAGGTTTTTAGTTGTTAGAAGATGAAAATATGGTCTATAAATTGAAGAAAACATTTTATGGACTTAAGAAAGCTCCTAGATATTGGTATGCAAGGTTAGATAAGTACTTGTTGCAACAAGGATTCAAAAAAGGTACTATAGATAGCAATATATATTTCAAAGTTGAAGGAGAAAAAATCTTAATAATGGTGGTGTATGTTGATAACATAATCTTCAAAGGAAACAGGGATATGTGCAAGAATTTTTTAGAGGAAATGTAGAAAGAATTTGAGATGTCAATGTGTGGGGAGATGAATTTCTTCCTTGGTTCATAGATTAGTCAATCAAAGAAAGGTATATTCATATCACAATCTCATTATGTTAAGGAATTATTGAAGTTTGAAATTGATGACTATAAACGGGTATGCAATCCTACAGTTACTAGTTGTAAGTTAAGCAAGAATGATGAGTCTCCTAATATAGATCAAAGCAAGTATAGATCAATGATTGATGTACTCCTATATATTACTACTACTAAACCAAATATCATGCATTAAATTTATCTTGTGGATAGATTTCAAGAAGATCCCAAAGAATCTCATGTTGCAGCAGTGAGGAGGATATTTAGAAATTTAAAAGACACTTTGAATTATGGTTTGTGGTATCGTAAGGATATTGACTTCTCATTAAGTGCATATACAAATGAGGATTGGGTTGGATGTCCAAATGATAGGAAAAGTAAAAGTGGTGGTGCTTTCTTTCTTGGAAGTAGGTTAGTTTCATGGCTAAGTAGGAAGAAGGATTAAATTTAATTATATACTACAAAAGAATAATATATTACAATAGTATCATGTTGCACACAAGTGTTATGGATGAAGAAAAAATTGAAAGATATCAGAGTTTCATATGGTGAACCTATTCCTATAATATGTGACAGTACAATTACAATCAACATTTCAAATAATCTAGTAATACATTCAAGAAAAAACATATCTCAATCCAGTGTCACTTCTTGAGAGAGAAAGTGGTAGAGAATGAGGTGAAGTTGGATTATGTGCCTACTAAGGATCGGGTTGCTGATATTTTCACAATGGCTCTTCCAAAAGAAGTTAGGGGTTATTTCCCCTCCTTTCAACTAGATGCATAAGTATATGCATGTATTAGGGAAGCACTTCAAGATATACCTCTTGGTCCTGGACTGATGTTGAAGGTTACTAAACCCTAGATAAAATGGGAAAGGGATGGTTATCTTCCTATTCTATCTAGGTCATTCAATTATGTCTTAAGAACCCTAATTGGATTAACTATTAACCTCACAAGGTGAGTCAAATCACAATGAGGAGGACCCAGGAGGGGGTTTTTTTTAGCTTTAAGGGATTCACCACCAAGAAAATGCTTGGAAAAGACAATGTTGGAAAACATAATGTGATATGCAAATAACCTAAAATGAGCTAAATGAGATATGCAAATAATGAAATTGTGCAGTACCAAGTTAGGTTATGTGTACCTTGGAAGTTTGGAGATGCAATGAGTATTTTGGAAATGTAAAGAATTTCGAAAATATGCATTATAGGACTAAGACGCCCAAGATGGTGTACTAGTCCCGCTACTATTTTTTGGCGAAAATACAGAATATTCAGATGTTGGAACTAGATATGAATACCAAGTTAGGGTATGTGTACGTTGGAAGTCTGGAGATGCAATGAGGATTTTGGAAATGTAAAGAAGTTTCCAAAATATGCCTTGGAGGACTAAGATGCCCAAGATGGCATATTAGTCCCGATACTATTTTTTGGCGAAAATACAGAATATTCAAATGTCAAGACCAGTTATGAAATAATCTCTAAAAGATATGCTTGGGAGCACCAAGATTCCCAAGGTGATGTATTATTCCCACTCTAAATTTTTGAAAAAGTCTAAATGTGGTCCTTAGCTCCAAGGTCCACACTTGCTTCTTTCTGAATCTCAGGTTCTAAGACTTTTTGATCTAACCTGTAGGTGAGTTTTTGTGAAGATGACAACTTTACAATGCAACTTTGAAACTTTGACAACTTTGCACTCCAAGTGATCTTCAAGTCTTCAACCTAGATCTGCAAACACAAATATACAAGATGCCGAAAAACTTGTTGATTGTTAGTGAATGGAGGTTTGCCTTGGTCAAACCTCTTGTTGGTAATTAAACCTTGAAATTAAATAGAATAATGAAGGAAATGTTGAATGAACAACATGTAATTCTAGAAATCACCAAACCATGTTAATTGCTGCAAACTTGTGTGAAATGGTTGCAGTGGATATGGATCTTGAAATGCATGATAGATATTGAATTGCTTACTTTCTTGGATAAAAACCCTACATAACAAATGTTAGCACAACAACACACATGATGCAAGAATAGCCTTTGACATGCTACTTGAATCTTGATGATGGCTCCAAATTCTTGATGAATTGCTCTTGAATGCTCTTGTGTACTAATTTGATATTATGAATTCTCTCACAAAATACTTAGATTGCTTAGGATGAAAATGAATCAATGAACCTTGTATTGATACTTATCTATGCTTAATATCCTGAAATTGTATCACACCAAGATGACATATGAATTCATTAAATGAAGGAGGTTAAATCCCACTAGAATTTGAATTTAAATCCTGAAAAATGACTCAAGGAGGACTAAGACACCCTAGGTGGCATCTTAGTCCCAAGTGATGAAACTTGGGGCAGAGACACTAAAATGGGGCCCAATTAAGATACCTCAAAATCAAGGTCCCAAAAACTTGGGGGGAAAAAGACACCCTTAGTGATGTTTTAGTCCTCACCAAAAATCAAGGACACACCAATCATAATCGTTGGGAAATCATTTATGCATTAGAGAATGTCAAGATTAACTAGAAAAAGGTGTCATTCATAGGGCTTAAGGACACAACATAAGACCAATTAAGCCATAGAGAAGGATAAATAAAGAAAGGTAGGCCCAAAAAAGTGTGAAAATGAAAGGGTATGCATTTTACTACACTATATTTAGCTCCCACTTTAGTGAGAGGATGAACCTACTTCACACTCACACTGAAGTAGCCAGCCACACACTCAAGAGGGGTTCAAATGTATAAATGTTAGCAAGATAGGTTGAAAATAATCAAGAGGGTGGACAAGCCCCCAAGATTAGGATCCTATGGCGAACCAATATAGGCACAAAGGAACACTCTTTTGGATGATATATGAAGCCAAAATTAGATCACAAACATACACCATCAAAGACAAGAAAAGGGAAAAAGGAAAAAGAAATGCAATGGATCAAGATTTAAATGGTCATCCAATGTGGTGGACCAGGTCTAGGCTTGAAGAGGGTTTACAAGTGGAACGCGTTTTTTACTATGCAAACAAAATTCACGCTCATGAGGGCTAGTGGGAGCTAGTTTTCCACTAGGTGAGCCCCAAGGGACCATATCAAATTCATACCTCCATGACTTTAGTAAGGTACAAAAATTCATGCTGACACGGGTTAGTGAAGATATTTGTTCACTAGGTGAGCCCCGGGGAGTCCATATCAAATCCATACCTCCATGACTTTAATAAGGACAAAAAAAAAATGCAACAAGAAAGAGAGATGATTGAAGGGATTTTTCTTAGTTCATGTGAGGTCTTACTCTTAGGGGACATCATTCCTAATGAATCCAAGAGAGGACCGGTCAAAGGATAAAAGATTCACCACTTAGGGGATGTAGTGTGTCACATCATCACTAAGGGGAATATAATATGATAATATAGGTGACACTCTTGAAGGATATTACTCCCAATGTCACCACAAAGAGGGAAAATGCATAGTATAAAGTAATAAAATCGCATCAAGGAACATGAAAAAGGAAAAATGAAATCAAAATAATTCCAATGTATGCCCCCACTTTAAAGAAATTTCTAACACCATACTATGATAAATTACTTTAAAACAGCCAAAATATGAAAAGGAAAAGAGGGTTTCCCCCTAGAAATACATAAGGGATCTATGGATTCGGGTTCAGTATCTGTATTTGTTGCAATAATATTAGAGAGCTTGGAACTATCATCATTCCCCAAATACACATAGAACTGGAAGAATGACACAAAGAGAGTGAAAACAAAAAAAAAACCTTTTGGGTCAACATGGAAGAGACATAGGGTGTCTTGATACCTTGCGTCATCCCCAGAAGGAAAATATAAGAAAAAATTGAAAAGAATAAGAAAAATCTTTTGGGTCAACATGGAAGAGACATAGGGTGTCTCAACGCCTTGCATCATCCCCAAAAGGAAAACACAAGACAAAAATGAAAAGATAAAAGCTTATGATGTAGAGAATAATGAAGGTACAAATAGAATAATGCACAAAAGAGAGAGAAACATCAAACAAAAAATCATGGGGGATCACAATACACACATGCAAGTGAAAGAAAAAAGAAAATGAAAGAAAAAAGATAAAGATAAAATACTAGTAAGGCACATGCAGATCAACCATCCAATAGGTCATCTGCATCCTAATATTGCTCAACATATGTGGAATACAAATCATTAGAGAGATAGACCACTTCAAGTGTTGTACTAGGAGAATCACCAATTTCAACACGTGGTGAATCACTTGGTTTAGGAGGATCATCATGGTTGTTATTGTTTAAGATCATGGATGAGGAGAATACAAAAATTTAGCTCATCATGCACTTCCTCATCGATTTTATTTGTTTCCTCATTTTCATCCAAGTTAACCACAATAGGAGGATGAATAATAATATCCATAGAAGGTTTTGGTCCTTGTTGTGTTGATTTTACAGTCTCTAGTAAGAGAGGAGGCTCATCATTTATTTCTTCTATCAAGTTTGGATTTTTATTTTCAATGTCCTTCTCATTATGCATCTTTCGAGCAATAGCACAATGCCTTTCCCTATGCTCTCTAGCATTGCATTTTCTTCTATTACGATTTTCAAATTTTGTTTGTGTAGGAGTGGTTTGATCAACCATAGGTTAATTTTCTTCTTATGAGGGAAGAATGAAAGAAACCATAGAAGGTTGTTCAACCACTTTCTCTTTGACTTTATAAATTTTCTTAGGCAAAAAATTAGGACTTGTTTGGTTTTTTGTAGGTCTCTTGTAGGAAAAAAGTAAGGGTTTGTTGGAAAGGCTTTAGGTTCAACATTGTTGTGTTTAGGTGGTGGAGGTTCAAGCATGGGTGGAGGTTCGATCATGTATGGAGATAAGTTTTCTAGAGATAGCTTGGTTATGCATTTTTCCTTGAACTTTTGGTAGGATAGGAAAAGGAATTCTTCACACTATTTTATAGGTTCCATGGGCTCAGGCCAAAAATAATCTAAGAAGAAATTCTCACAGGAGGATGGGGGTCTAAAGCCACTATGGTTTATTGTGAATATTTCATTGAGGACTGGAGAATTTAAGAACTTATGGATAATGGATGGGACCGCATTCATGGAGCAAAGCCATTTGTAGCCTAAGTTCACATGAAATTGGTCTGAATTAGATATAATAGATAATGATACATTTGATAAATATGTGGTCCTACTTGTAAGGGGAGTGTGATCAATCCCATCGTAGCACGAGCAAGACCATCATGTGTTTTAATCCATACTTTTGGTTTATCATATCTATCTTCAGTGAGTTTATGCACATATAAGAGTTATTTTGTGATCACATTCTCTCCATAGACGGGATCAATGAAAATCCCAGGAGTGGGCTTGTTATTGATTTTTCTAGTTGTATAAATAGGACCATCAGGTGCATGTTTAATTGTTTCTTCTAAAGAAAAAGTAATGTCAATGGTTTTTTGTTTATGAGGCTCGATATCAATCACTCATATCATTGTATCAATAGGAATTTGTTCATTAATATCAATGGGTATGTGCAGGATCATGATGGGTCAAAAGTGGTGATATCTAAGTGATATGATGACCCATGTGGCTGACGAATTTTGTTTTACCCAAAATTGATGAAACGAAAAGGGTTTTTAAAGGATATTCTTAGCTTCCCCCCAATATAAATTATGCTTTAATTTCAATTTAATAAATAATTATTAATCATTTTCTATTTGAATTATAGCTAAAGTCCTGATTGATAGGCTAATTGAAAAAAATCTATAGCTTTCAAATGGTATCACATATTTTGAATCCAAAACTTTTGTCATATTATATGCTTCACTTACTATAGGATTAAAAAAAAAAAAATCAATTTCATGAAGTTTTGACCAAGTTAAGGTGGTCAGACATATGAGTTTTTATATTTTTTAAAAGTTGTAATAAAAAAATCATAATTAATTATTTACTTGGAAAAAAATTACAAACAAATATGCATCACATTGGGAGATGATTCCCCTACTTATATCTAAAATATCATAAAAAAAATTATCATTTTATTGTGGTTAAGGTGGTCAGACAGACACCTACTTCTTATTTTTTCCCTGAAATTTAAGTATTACTGCATTGAAATTTCAAAATTTCACCAAATAGATTTTTTTTTAAAATAAAATAAACCTAGTAGTTTAGAAACTACATTAAATTTTCTACATATTCTATTCTTACATATTTTTGAAATAATATAGGTTACTTATTCAAATTTTTACATCAAGTTGCCTAACTCAGATTTTCTGAATTTTATTGCCACTTAAGGGCTTGTTTTTTTCATGATGATCCTACACATACCCCAATAGGACTCTGTTCATCATCATCCATAGGAATGTATTGATGATTCCTCATATTTTCATCATTTGTGTCAACAATCATCACATTGGGCTTAGTTTTGCTAACCTTAACAAATGAAATATTATGGTTAGGTATAGGATTGGTAAATATTTGCAAGTTTTGTTTGGGAGGAGCTAAAGACTTAATACCTTTGTCATTCACACCTCTAATTAGGATATGATTGGAATAAATGAGGTCTTGTACAAGATCTTTAAGATTATTGCAATGCTCTGTATCATGTCCTTTTTGTTGGTGATAAGCACAATAGGCATTGTGTCTAAAGAAGAGGTAATGGCTTGCTAGGATCAAGGGGTCAGACAAGAGGTAAGGTAAGCATATTTTTGTTTAAGATTTGGGTCATGATGTGGAGTGTGTCGAGTAAGGGATTAAATTTCCTTTGCAAATCTCAAAATATATAAGGATTACTCTTCTTTATAGCATCCACTTGGGTATCAACTGGTTGGGTAGGTTGAGAGGTAGAATTTAGTTGAAGGAAACTTTTGGTTTGTCTTCTAAAGGGTTGATAAGTGTTTTGGTTTTTGGATTCAGAATTTTCAGGATGAGTAGAAGTTGGTTTTGGTTCACTACTACCTACAAAATTCTAATAATCATGAAGGGTGATGCATAGGTGCATGAAGGAAGGAAATTTCATCATAGTGAGCTTATCCATTACCATGTACACTTGGAAGTGATTAATAAAGGCCTCAACAAGTTCATTGAATGAGTGAATTGAGTTATTCGGCAATGTAGTAAACCAGTCCAAGGCAATGTCTTTCAAGGATTAGGGAAACATTTTAACCAAAATTTTGTCCTCAATGATAAAGTCATTAGACAAAGTAGTGAAGGCATTAACATGAATAGTAGGATCTCCCTTTCCTACATATTTCTCAAATATAGGGATCTCTATAGCTTGTGGCACCAGAGTTCTCAATATCTCCAAGTATAATGGGTAACTTATGACATAGTATGAAGGTGGACTATTTTGATTTTGGTTTATGGTAGAAACTTGACGTTGAAGAGATGAAAAGATTTGTAAAAGGTGATTAATGATAGGATCATTTCTTGTCATATGAGATGGAGGTGAATATGGTGGTGGTGTGTATGTGTTGTAAGTACAAATGAATTGATTTCTTGTGGGAGAAGGTATGACATTAGATGCCACATAGGTGTAAGGAGCACTAGTGGAAATGTGTGAGGTAGGAAGGATATTACTAGTTGGTTGCATCATTGTTGTCACTTGAGGAGTTATATAGGTGGGAATGGATGCTATGGTTGAAGAGAGAGGAGTTTGATTTCCTCCTTGCACATTGTTTGAATTTTGAGCACCATTAGTGGTGGAAGGAAGATGTTTTCCAAAGATCTGAGATATGTTACGAAAAACTTCCAGTCCTTCATCACTTTCCATCATGCGGTGAATACTATCTATGGCAGGTATAATAGTGTTGGAAATGTTTTCAATACTCACACTATCTTGTAAATGAGCTAAGTCTTCATACATTTTCATTATGTTTTCTTGAGGAATATGATCAACCATTGTTTGAATACTTGGAATAACACTTGTAGGTAAGGTAGGAATAAAAAAAGAGGTTTCAAAGGTATGGTCCATACCTAGTGAATTAGTGCCAACACCAAAAGTAAGAGAGCTCGATAACCCAAGATCCACAATGAGTGTCTTATCATAGGATTCCATGAGTCTCGCACTTTTTCTAACCATAGTATTAGTAGTAGGAAACCAAGTAATATAGGTCATAAAAGGAATAAACCATGGAAATTACAATGAACACAATATCATATGCTTTCAATTACATTAGAAATGAAAGAAATTGGAATAACAACAATTCTGGAAACTGAAATGAAAACTAAAAGCAACCCACAAAAACATAGAAAAGCAATTTCAAACCTTGAAAAAATTGGAGATTCAAATTCAATAGGGACTAAGACAGCAGTAAGCGAATTTTAGTGCTCTTGGTGAGATTCTAAAGTTCTAGAGGCTGAAACAGGCAATGAACAATAGAGAGAGAATTTTGAGAAAAAAATATATGAGAGGGACTAAGACACCAGGAAGGGCATTTTAGTCCTAGAAGAGGTTTTTCTGAGAAAGAAAACAAATTCTAGCTTGATAACAACTTTCTCAGGTTGTCTACCTAGGGACCTAATGTTTGGAAATAGTAAACTATGCAAATGGAAGCAAAGAAAAGTAATGACTAACAAGCAATTGAATGCAAGATTTGAATGCATTTTTTAAATTTTCAATGGAATAACACTATTTCTAAATACAATTAAGAGAATGAACAATGTACTTTTTAGTTTTTCAATGAAATGGAATGATGCAAGAAAGTAAAAATGAAACCTATATGCACTTTCACTAATGCAAAATAGGAAACCCTAGATGCACTTTCATTATTAAGAGATGCAAGAAACCCTAGATGCACTTTCACTAATGCAAGATGCAATGAATGCAATATATATCTAGGACTTTTATGGACTTCAAATCAAAAAAATAATGTTCAAAGAAGTTGTGTTCACCAAAATGAAAAAAAGATAAATGGGAAAGGGATTGTTACCTTCCTATTCTATCCAGGTCATTCAATTAAGTCCTAAGAAACCTAATTGGATTGAATATCAACCTCACAAGGTGAGTCAACTCATAATTATGAGGACCTAGGATGGGATTATTTTCAGATTTAAGGGGTTCACCACCAAGCAAATGCTTGGAAAAGAAAATGTTGGAAAACACAATGTGATATACAAATAACTTAAAATGAGCTAAATGAGAGATGAAAATAATGAAATTGTGCAACACCAAGATAGGGTATGTGTACCTGGGAAGTTTGGAGGTGCAATGGGGATTTTGGAAATGTAAAGAAGCTAGCAAAATATGCCTTGGAGGACTAAGACGCCCAAGATGGCGTATTAGTTTTGTTGTTTTTTTGGGGCAAATATAAAATCTTTGAATGTCAAAATTGGATCTAAAAGATTCTTTGAAAGATATACTTGAAAGGACTAAGATGCCCAAGGTGGCATATTAGTCCCACTCTAAATTTGTGAAAAATTTTGAATGTGGTCCTGAGCTCAGAGGTCTACACTTGCTTCTTTTCAAATCTCAGGTTCTGAGACTTCTGGATCTAACCTGTATTTGAGTTTCCACGTGAAGATGATAACTTTGCACTCCAAGTGATCTTCAAGTCTTCAACCTAGATCTGCAAACATATATATGCAAGATGGGAAAAACTTGTTGATTGTTAGTGAATGGGGGTTTTCCTTGGTCAAACCCCTTGTTGGTAATTAAACCTTGAAATGAAATAAAATAATGAAGGAAATGGTGAATGAACAAAATGCAAAGCTACAAGTCACTGTTACTAATTTTCAGCTTCCCACTCAAATTAGTGAAGTTAAATTAACGGGAAATTGTTCAGTGGGGTATGAATTTTTTATGTATAGATAACCCAAACAACATCAACTTTTTGAATGAAGGATTTTAAGAATTGGTTTATTAGAATTATGCAACAATGACAATAAAATTTTAGTTATGGAAAAAGGTATGTGAAAATTATCATTTCATCTTGATTACAAAACATGTGCTTCAAACAATTTTATTTAGTTATTTCATATTATGTAACCGAAAAGAAGTTCAAATGAAGATACACAAATCATTACATGATATGAAATAGATAATTTATTAAAATAAATGTTTATGTAATCCAACACAAGTCATGGGACTAAATGTTCTATCAGATATAAAATAGAAAGTAATTACAAGGAAAAGGAGAAGCATAAAATCAGATATGGGACCGGTCATTTCCTGGTGGATGACGAATCTCATTGTCGAAGGTTGTCCCAACTTTGTTAAAGTTGTTGTCCATTTTTTGCTCCCACAAAGAAATATACAAGGATAGGAGGTGTTAGAGCTCGAGGTTCCATATAAATCTCATGAATTTCTAATCAATCAAGTAATTGTTACTTTATAACTAATCAAGAAAACAAAAATGGATAGCTGAATTCAAAATATCCAAAGAAATTGTCAAACTCATTGTTTTTATCTAACTTAATTGCTTGTTGTGAAGATATAGGTTGAATCTTTGTTACTATTTCATTTTTTAACAAAATTTGGGTTAAAGTGTGGCTCCCAGAAGGGTTGATCCTAGCATGTTGTTCTTTTATGATGACATATTATTAAGACAATAGAGTTTTCTATCTTGCAATCTCATTTAGAAGGTATTCATCATTTATAATAGCGAGTTATTGGAGTTCACTATCACAAATAAGAAATACATATTAAATAGGATTGCAAGAAAGAGGTGATATTTAATGTTAGAACAAGAAAACCCTTGTCATCACAAATAAAGATATCAGATATCTGAGACATTCATATGCAAGTAAGAGATCAGTAAATAGAAGCTATGTAGGGAAGATCACAGTCAGCATGAAGGAAGTATTTAAAAGTACATTAGTGATAAAACATAGAAAAGAAACAAAATATTTTTATGTACATTTCATGTAGAAAAGAGAAGGATGAGAGGGTTTTCTACAATACCCATATTGTGCAATAGTTTTGAATCATTTTCTTCTTGTGAAAGCAATTGACTGAGGACTATATTATATATTATGTTCTATATAGCCATGGCAACCTAAGAGTTTATCTTTTTTTTAAGGAATCCAAACCCACTTGGGGTTTTGCACAAAAAAACAAGTACAGAGTAAAATAAGTTTGAGTTGTTTGAACATTAACAAACCCTCAAAGAGGTATGAGGGACAAAAATACATCATTTACAGAGCCATTGTATCATGAAAAGGAATACATAGTGATAAAGGGAAGCCATTTATAATATCTTTTATACACAAAAAACAAAGAATCTCAAGTGAAATTTAGAAATAATAAGAAGGTTGTGGCCTTACATGTACCATATATTTCCCTTGTCTCTTTCAAAAAATATTAAAGTGTCATCTCTTTTATATGTTCAAAAAATGGAGAATGCCCATGACTTCAATAATGTAAATGCCATCAACCTCAGATACAGAGGCTATGAAGAACCAAATACCTAGGTGAGCATGAACAAGAAACAACTAGGGTTATACTTTTTCTTTTTGTATCAAACACAAAAAGTAATGATAGGGTTTGAGAGACCATAGCAACATCACAGATACAAAGGTATCAAGGACTTTTATTTTTGAAGCCCTTTAACAATGAGGCTACGGACATTGAATTATGGAGGTTTCTAGAAGAGTAAATTAAAATGCCTAAAAAAGGTTTCTTTCATTTTATAAATTTCGTGGGCTCGAATGTAGCTTCAAAAATAAAGGAGATTATCGAGCTCAAATGCATGGATTGAAAACATTGAGACTTACCCAGTCGACATGATTGAAGAAGAATCCATTTAAATTTGCGTCCCATGACTTTCAGAAGCTCGATTCAAGATCTTCATGGTGGCTCAAAGTGGAAAAGATCAACAAAGAAAGGGAAAACATAAAATGAATTATAAAATCACAGTGAGGTCGCAGCCTGAAGGTCTAAAAACACATAAAAAATGGGGTCAAAATGCCAAGAAATAAAAAAAAATTATTTAGGAAGTGAGCTTACCATGCATTTCTCTATGGAAATCTTCATAAAGTAATCGAAAACAATAACAAATGGAGTGCATTCGAGTTCAAACCCTAGGCTACTCATGGTGACGCCCTCAAAGAAACAACAAAGAAGTAAATGAAGTGGAGATCAAATGTTTGCCCTTTACTTTTGTGTTAAGGTTTGGAAACCCTAATAGGGGCTGATAAAAGCAAAGGCATTTTGCCTTTATTTTTAAAAGATTTATTCACATAAATTCATGCCTGATATTTTTCCTAAGATGCTTTATGTCATTCTTGTATTCTTTAAAAGACTAAAGTCAACAAGTCTCATTTTATGCATTTAAATTCAAAATTTTAAAACTTTATTAAAGTGATGAAATAAATCACTTTGATAAATTTTATTTATTGATGCAAGATAATGTGCTACATTGGTTTTCAAAAACATAGTCAAAGGAAGGGTTAGTTAAGCTTTGATGTCTTTGCATGCATCTAGGAGTTAGTTGAGGAGATTTTCAAACATGTGGGGGGGAAATAGGAGATTTGGTCACTTAATTGGCAGCTCAACTTCAAGTAAGAGTCCAAATGGAAGGAGTATGAGTGAAGGAGGATTTTGAGGCACTTGACTCCTTGTTTCTTGTAGTTTCAAACCTATTTTTGAGGGGTTTCCAGTTATGCACGACCCTTTTTGGTTGTTTGCAGATTCAGAACTCTTTATGCCTATTTTGAGGAGTTTTATTTTAGTCAGGTGCCTGATTTGAAGGAGAGGTTAGAATTTGAAAACATATCAATCCTTGGAGCCAAAATTCAAAATTTGAATTCTTGGAGCCTTTTGTATAAGTCTTCTTCTTCTCTCATTATCTCACTAGTTCTGAGTTTTGTTCATTGTTGTTGCAACAACACATATACTTTGTAACTAATTTCTTATGAGTTTTTCAATACTTGTAATCAGTTTTACAGATTTGTAATGCAAATATCTCCTGATATTCAATAAATAAGTTCAATTCCTTCTCAAATCTATTTTGTTCAAGCATTTTATGTGAATTTTTTGATTAAAATATTGTGATTTCCATCTGAAAATCCTTCATTTTTATCTTATTCCTTCAGTGTTTAGTTCAAACGCAACATGTTATAGTGCAGGCCATTGATTGTGTATCTTTTTTTATTGAATTTTAGTTATGAAAACATAATTGTTTTCTTTCAAAAAAGCTTCAAACATTGAAACCTTTCATATGAACTATTTATGCAAAACATATTAACCTAAGTTGTGAACACTTTCAGATTCATTTGTTGAGTTATTTTATGAGTTTTAAAAGCAGATGCAAGCCAATTTTAGTTGGTGAATCACCCCTTTGTATAGTTTTTATTTTCTACAACATACTTCTTTCCCTTTTCCCATCAAAATCAATAGTTCTTAAAGATACATTCAAAGGGAGCCAACCCATAATCTTGAGGTCTACTCTCACCATAAGATGGCCATAGCCTAAGATTATTCCCATGTTACATAGGATTCAAGAGTTTTCAACTTTTTATCTTGTGAAAATCCCCGTGTCAATAGTTTTTGGCACACTGGGTGGGATATTGGACTAATTTTTTAGTTAAAAAAAGAGCTTCTTTTTGCTACTGTTTCGATGTGAGCAATGGTATTTTAGCCTTCAAGAAAGAAATTTTTCACACTTGGTGACTCCATAGCTTTGGTTTCAATAGTTTCAATGGTTAATCATATGAGAAAATATCAAACCAAACAAAGCACAAATCTTGTTGAGCATTTTGAGCTACTAGCAAGAAATATTAAGGTAGTTAAAAAGGCAACAAATCCAGTTGCAACCTATAGTAATCCTTTATTTTGAAGCTCTGCAAATCAAATACTAGTAAGTTCTATTGTTCCTAGTAGTTCCAATCCTTCAAGAGTCACTATGGCTCATCAACCACCACCTAGGAGTCAACCCTTTATTTCTTTTTATCAAGGAAGTCCCTTAAATCTTTCCCAATATAATGATATACCAGTAGCAACTCTTAAGAGTCTACCCTTTTTCATTAGAGAGGATCAGACAACAACCATAGAACACAATAGAGATGTGGCCTTGTTGTGTGGATTGTATCATATTACTAAGAAGGATTTTGCAGTAAGACTCTTGGCAGCTTCTCTCAAGGGTAAAGCCCTCCAATGGTTTAAAATCCTTGATGTCAATTCAATTACAATATGGGACCAGCTAGGAGAACAACTAAATAGGAAATTTGAGGACAAGTTGAATCATCTTTCATTGGTAGAGAATCTCACTACCATCAAAAGAGCTCCAAGTGAACATATGTTGGACTTCAACTACTGCTTCAAGAAGACTTCGAATAGGATTCCAGCTTCAGTAAATACTTCTAATGATTATGCATTCTTGTTTTATCTGAAAGCTTTGAATAGTGATATTTTGCTTATGATATAGTCTATGGGTGGGAATACTTTACCAGCAATATTTGATGTTTTTGTAAGGGCTAAGAATAGTTTAACTAAGGATGGAAAGATAGAAACTAGATCTCCAATGCCATTTTTTGCTAAGGTACAACTAACTGTCCCTGTAATACCACCCACTATAGTTTTTGTCCCTTCATTTCCAACACATTTTATGTTGTTGTAAGGGCTAAGAATGGTTTAATTAAGGATGGAAAGATAGAAACTAGACCTCCAATGCCATTTTTTACTAAGGTACAACTAACTATCCCTATAATACCACCCACTATAGTTTTTGTCCCTTCATTTCCAACATTTTATATCCAAGTTGCAGCTCAAGAGAATTTCGTCTCTAGTCAATTCCAAGAGCTAATAAGTTTTAATGAGTAAAATGATAATATATAGAATACTTTTCAAACTTTTGGCAATGAATTAGTCAATATTAAAAGGAAGCATTACCAACCTCCTTACCAAGCTCTGTACCAAGCTAACCCTTAAGTACAAAGGAGGAATTTCAATCAAAGGCCTTTCCATCCCTACAACCCCAATACACCTATCTCTTATAGGGAGGTGGTACTGAGTCAAAACAACATGGCAGTTGATTATGAGTGGTGTTTTCCTTGTAATCAGCCACATGACCAATCCACTTGTTCTAATGGCATATTGAATCAAGCCTTAATGGCACAAAGAATTGTTGTTGTTCCAAGAGATTCATCACAAGAGCTTCATGAACAACAGTCTACTCGTATGGAACAAAAGGAAATCTAGATGTCACCTTGTTGAATTGGAAAGGTGAGGAGTTTTGTGGGGTCAATAATTCATAGAATCAGTTGAATTCTCCTATAGAAGCCAATACAAGGTCTAAGAAAATGGTTGTTGACTTGGGATAACAGGATGATGAAGACAGAAATCAACCATCTACTAGTTCACAAGGCCAAGTAAGGCCTTATTATTCATAGAACATTCAGGCTCTGCTGAGAGCTCAACCTATGGTTGGAAAAGATCAACCTAAAGTACTGATTCAACTACCACAAGTACAAGGGAATGTTGTTGTTCCTAAAGGACAACAAGAGTTTAGTACTGGTAGTTTCAATATTTTATATCATATGAAGTAAACACATGTAAATGTTTCTATGTGTGATTCTTTAGCTCTTCCTGGGTAGAAAGATTTGTTACATGAGGCATTGTCAAAGATTTTTCTGTCAAATGAGGTGTCTAACCAAAAATTCTCCAAGGTTGTACTTGCTAATGATTCACAAGAGAAGAGAGAAAAACCTACCAATTTAGCCAATCCACCCTCATTTTATGTAAATTTAATTGTTAGCCAGCATTTAGTACATAATTGTATGATCGATTCAGGTGCTATAGTTATGTAATGCCCAAATAAGTTGTTGATAAGCTAGGAATTAAATATGAACCATTAGAAAAGGGGGTAGTCCAACTAGATGCTACTATTGTTAATACAGTAAGAGTTATCAAGAATCTGAGTCTCATCTTACACGCATGTCCAAACTTCTGTATACCTCATGAAATTTATGTCATAGAGCTGCCCCCATATTTTTCATATGTTTATCAAGAGACTTCACTACTAAAACTGGAGGATACATGTCTTTTGATTGGTCTCATATGCTCTTTAGGACTAGGTATGGAACCAATGTCACTATCAAATAAGAACTTGTCTCTAAATACCATATTGAGCCCTATAATCCAAGTGTTATCAATGCAGCAATTGCTATTAATTGCACTTTTTTTTATCATGAAGAGGTTCCTATAGCCAATGAGACAAAAACACAGATTGAGGATATCCCTTATGTCCTTCTAGATGAGTGGGTAGATGAGAATGTTCATAATATTTTGAATGAACAACATGAGGAGGTAAATTTTGGAGTTTATTTGATGCATGAATCTAATTCTTCCATGCCTAATCTTGAAAAAAGTGTTGGACAATAGTTCAATCAGCAACAAAATCAAGTATGGAAGTTATTTTTCGATGGTTCAAAGAGTAAAAATTGTGTTGGGGGTAGCTACATGCTCATTTCTCCTAGTGGTGACAAGTATTATTTAGCCTACAGGTTCGCATTCAGTTGCACCAATAATACAACTAAGTACGAAGCTTTTATTCATGGTCTCCAATGGGAAAAATAAAGAGGTATTAGTTGTTTACAAGTTTTTGGTGATACATAATTTATTGTTAATCAAGTAAGAGGTCTCCATACTATTAAAAATGATATTTTTAAGTCTTATAAGCATAGAGTATGGGATCTTATTGAATATTTTCAAGCTTTTAATTTGTTGTCCATACCTAGAGGTGAAAATAAACATGTTGATAGACTAGCAGCCATAGGACCTCAATATGATATTCTTAGTGACGTTAGCAATACTAAAGAACCAAAATATGTAAAAGTGATTGTTAGATCTTATGTTCCTAACAATAATGAGCATTGGCAAGTCTTTGACAATGATCAGAAGATCATAAAATTCTTGAGAGAAGAGGAAAAAATTTCCAATTATAATCAAGAGAAACTCAAACAATAGTATGAAGATCAACTCATATAGCTAAAAAAAAACAAATTACCCAAAGGATTGGTGACATTGGAGTCAATTTTCAATGTTGATGACCAAGTAAGAAAGGAAAAATCCAGCATGCATGTCAAAGAGGATCATTATCAAGGTATTGAGATCTTCAAGGATAAGATCTTGAAGCTTGACAAGGTATGCACATTAGAATAAAGGTGTGCATTTGTTTTACTTTTCCAAGAGTTAAGTGATATTTTTGCATAGGAGTATTCAAATTTGAAGGGTTTTGATCCTACTATTTCCCAGCATACCATTGAGCTTGAACCTAATGCAAAACATGTAAGACAAAAATAGAGGCTACTTAACCCTAAGCTTGAGCCCCTCATGATCAAAGAGTTGAATAAAATGATTGAGAGTAGCATTATTTTTCTAATTAAATATACCTCTTGGGTGTCCAATCTTGTTCCAGTGAGAAAGAAAATGGTGAAATCAGGCTTTGTGTTGATTTTAGAGACCTTAATAGGGCTTCCCTGAAAGATCGTCACCCTTTACCTTCCATGGAACAAATCCTTCAAGTTGTTTCAAGTTCTGAGAGGTTTTCTTTATTAGATGGCTTCTCAAGATATAATCAAATTTTAGTTAAAGAAGAGGACTAGTTTATGACAGCTTCAAAAACTAAATGGGGCACCATGTCTTACAAGAAAATACCATTTGGTTTGTCAAATTTGGAACTACTTTTCATAAATCTATGCATATGGATTTCAAAGGTTTGATGTATAAAATTGTACTATTTTATTTATATCACAACTATTTTGTCAAAAAATCTAAATGAACACTTGGCTCACTTGAAAAAAAAAATTGAAAGGTGTAGAGAGTTTGGTATATCTCTCAACCCAAAGAATTCTATGTTTATTTTCCATGAAGGTAAGTTTTTGAGATATATTGTATCAAAACATGGCATCACCATTGATCAAGAAAGAGTAAGTCCCATCCTTTCTCTTCCTTTATGAGCACATAAGAAAGGACTACAAATTTTCTTGGGTAGAATCAACTTTGTTATAAGATTTATTCTCGATGTTGATGAATTTTTTAACGCCTCTTACTTCAATGTTAAGGAAAAAAAATCCTTTCAACTAGACCAAGGATAGAAAAAGGAGCTTTGAGCTCATCAAAGAAGCACTTGCAACTTCTCCTACTTTGTTAAACCCAAATTTTTCAACAGATTTTATATTGTATGCATATAGGAACATTGATAGTATAGCAGTTATGCTAGTTCAGGAGAATGATCATGGTTTAGAGAAGCCTTTAGCTTTTTTCAGTCAAGGTCTCAAAGATTATGAACTTAAGTACTCTTTTGTTGAAAATCATGTACTTTATGTTATTAGAATTTTTTAAAATTTTAGACACATGCTTTCCAACAACAAGATTAAGTGGTTGGTTGCTCACCCTTTAGTTAAATATTTTTTGTTGAGTAAGGACTTGGATGGTAAAAGAGCTAGTTGGGTGACTAAGGTGATGGAATATGACATTGAGATCAAATTCACCAAGATGATAAGAGGCAAGGTTTTATGTGAGTATCTTGTAGGTAACAATATCAATAGTACAAAAAAGGAAGGGAACTCTAACCTAGCAATTCAAGATCAAGAATAAATAGATGTTTTTGTTTCTTCTACAAGTTGGGTACAAGAAATGACTCATTTCTTGTTAACTGGTGAGTGTCCTCCTAGTCTGAGTAAGTAAAAAATAAGGTACTATAGGCTATAATCTATACCTTATGTACTTTTAAATGGTTTTCCTTTTAGAAAATATTTCCATGGTGTTTTGGTGAGATGCATAGAGGTTGATCAAGTTGATAGAGTTTTACATGAGTTTCATGAAGGATTAGCTAGAGGAAATTTCTCACCAAGAGTTAAAACTCTTAAGATAATGAAATGAGGCTAATACTGGCCTAGTTTTTTCAAGGATGCACATTCATAGGTGAGGAAATGCAAGGAGTGTGCAATATTTACAAGAAAAGAGAAGTTGGCAGCCCTTCCATTGCAACCAATTCAGATTGAACAATCCTTCATGAAGTGGGGTTTAGATTTTATTGGAGTCATAAATCCACCTTCAAGTGTTGGCCACAAGTGGGTGCTCACACCCACTGATTATTTCTCAAAATGGGTTGAAGCTATGGCACTTAATGAGGCTAATGAGATAGTTGTTCTAAACTTTTATGAGGAGTTGATAACAACTTTTGGAGTTCTTGAATCAATAGTTTCAGATAATGCACTTGCTTTCATAGGAACTAGAATATTTGATTGGACTGTTAGAAATGGTGTTTATAAGAATAAATCTTCTAACTATTATCCTCAAGGCAATGGACAAGTTGAGTACACAAATAAGAACCTTCTCAGGAATTTCAAAAGAACTATGGAAGGAACTCAGAGATATTGGCATACCAAGTTGAAATCGGCCTTGTGGGTTGATAGAATTACTCCAAATAGGTCAACAAGACTATCACCATACATTCTTGTGTATGGAAAAGAGACAAGGCTACCAATATCCATTGAACTTCTTTCCCTTGATCTAGTCAGTCAGCTTGATATGATTGAAGGGGAACCTATGATAACAAGGTTGGCTCAGTTATTTTAGCTTGAGGAGACTAGAGGCGAAGCAATGAAGAAGATAGAGCAACACCAAGCTCAAATGAAGAGGTCATTTGATAAGAAGGCATCCCCAAGAATATTCCAAATAGGTGATATAGTGCTAAAGTGGGATGAAGTTAAAAGAAAACCTAGAAATAATTCCAAGTTTGATGCATTTTGCAGTGGGTCTTACATTATTTTTTAGTCTAAACGACATAATGCCTTCCAATTGTCTAAATTGAATGGTGACATGGAGCCAATCTTAGTGAATGGGATTCACCTCAAGCATTGATTCTAAGGTATGATCTAAATTTGTACATATTTAAGTAGGTTGTAGGTGTCAAATAAGTGTTGTTGCACATAGTTTATGATGGAACTCTCAAATTTTGCAAATTTGAGATGCCCATTTCAAAATTTTACTTTTGCACTTTAAAAAGTGCACCTAAAGAATCAGTCCTCATTGGACCACTTTGGAGGCTTTTAATTTAAAGCCTGTTGATTTTCATGCAAAACCCACAACAGACATATTCAGTTGACCTATGTGAGTAGGAATGCCAGTTTTTAGCTTCCCATGATAAGTTTTGACAGGGTTTCAAAAAGTGAAGCTAGAGGGTTTTGACACTGTTATGTTGTTTGTAGACTGTTTGAGCTTGGTTTTTGCAACCAGTTGACTGTCATGTCAAATTGAATATTGTTATGTATTATTCATACCTAAATAATCTCATGTGTCAGTTTTCAGAGCCTCATGATTTGATTTTCTATTTTTAGCAGATCAAAACCAAATGCAGTTTGTTCTGTTTCACATCCGCATTCCTGACAACCTTTCTGAGTGGCCAACTTTGTTTGTTAATAACTTTTGATCAACTAAGTTTCAAATAAATTAATTTTGCACACGTGCTCAGGGTACCTAAATAATTTACTGTGTCTGATGGCAGCTTTCCAGGAGTTGTTTCACTATTTTTACAAATTGGCAGTTGAGTGAGTTTTAATTGTTTCAGAACAGTTGTTTCAAAAAATCCTGACTGGGCAACTTTTCCGATTAATATATGGTTCCTCAGGTTTCCTTTTTCTGAGTTGTTTGTTGCACTGTACTTTCAAATCAAATGACTACATGCTTGCAAGTTTTGATGGCTCCAAGAGGTCGTTTGACCAGTTTCCCAAGCCGATTCCAAAGCCCACTTGGTCTGTTTTCACCATTTTGGACAAGTGCCTGAAAACAAGTTTTAATCAAAACCCAGTTCATGTTTTCATTCCAGAAGCACTCAGAAGCTGCTTCAAATCAATTTGTGTGTAAACTGACATGCTTTGCATGGTCATGAACCTATAATTATTGCATTGTGGCAATCACTTCATGAAATTTTATTTTAATAACTCAACATATGGAGGGATTTCTTCATTTGGTACAATGAGGCGCAAGTGTTTTCAATGTGGTGAAGATAGTTTGTTAGCTTGTCCATTTTGAGTGTTGCTCACCTGATGGAGATATAACAGGGCTCTAATGGATATGGCCAAATAAACAAATTTATTTTGGAAGTTGAGCATATCAAGGAATCAAAGGTGACAATGGATACTTAATTTGAAAACAGGAGAAGTGTGGCAGAAATTAAGTGGAGAATTGCAATAAGAGAGGTTGTGGTACAAACACAAAGGATGTATAAATGTTATCATTGTCAAAATAAAGACAACTTGTCACTATTTGATCCACTTGAGTATGGTAGTTTGAGTGCAAAGAGTCTGATGAGCTTGGGGTGATAATTTGTAATAAAATGTGGAGGCATTGACTCACACAAATTGGGTCTATTGAAAAGGCCTTAGGAACTTCAATGCAAATGCCATGCCAAGGGAATAGAGTATTATAAAAAATGGATTTTCCACTGGTTTTTGGAGACTTTCAAGAAAATGTGAATGGGGGCTCCACTAAAAACAAAGAAGAGACCACTACAATAGAGGTTGCGCATATGCCTAATTTGCACGAGGGAGGGCACAACCTACAAATGAAGATGATATAACATATTGTGTGGGGCGTGACTTGCAGCGGTGATGAAGAGGTACAAACAACAGGTGAGGAGATGTGGGGCACCACCAAGTGGTATATGTTGGGGTTGTTACAAGAATATTTGGTTTAATGCTCGAACCATGGTGAAATTTGGGCACCAAGACCACATGGGCTATGAAGAGAATGAACAGATGGAGTGTAAAAACAGTTAGATCGACACCATCAAAATTTTTATCATAGGTAGAGAAACTCCAATAAAGGTGGAACCTGATTGAGAGGATGAAGCTCGTGGATATGCTTTCCTCAAAGAGGCAAGACAATTTTGAAGTTAGAAAGATTGTGACTGCCATTGAAGTTGCAAAGCAAGTGTTGGTATGCAGACACAGACCAAGGCCATGAGGAAGCCTACAACATGGGACACTTGTAGGATATACACAGAGTGAATCACACTTGGAATGGAGAGGCCCGCATAGTGAGGGTAAGACCAGGTTGTTGGGTGCGGCCTACAACAAATTTGATGGAGGAATGGCACCCTGGTATGGGGCATGGGCACACTTGGAATGGGTAAAGACATCCATCAAATCAGAGAGTGAAAAGAGTGAGGGTGTGAGTAGCAAGGAGGAGGCTCGATGGTGTGAATGGTGGTCGAGCTCAGGAAACAAGCAAACACCAATGCTCGAATAAACAAAAATGAAATTAGGGCATTTTCATCCCAACCACGCAAGCCTTGCGAGAATCTTGATGATGTTTCCATAAGGCTACGAGGTGTGTGAGAATGCATGGGAGGGGGCCATCTTAATTTTTTCAAAAAAATTAAATGGTTTGTGATTAAAAACGAGGTGGGTCGGGGTGAAATATTGCCCCTTGAAATAAAAGGAAAAATTTAGTATTATTTGAGAGAGAAGACTCCACTGGGTGCATTTTAATATATTTTTTGAAAGGTATACTTTGGGGGGAAAATTAAATATTGACGAGAATTGGCGAGAATGAATGGGAGGAGCCCGTTTTGAATTTTTCAAAAGGTTAATGATGTTTGATTAAAATGGGGTGGGCCCAGTGCATTTTTTATAAACTTTAAAATATTGCCCGAGCAAGTAAAATATAAAGAGTGAAATATTTCACATATGAAATATTTAAAGATGCACAGGAGTAAATAGTCTTTGTTGCAACAGAGTAAATATTTTTCTCTGTTATTAAAATATATTTGATAAAGCAAGATATGGGTAATTCTGCAATTAAATATTTTAAATGAATCATTTAAAATATTTAAGGTGAGTGGGACTATATTTGCTAAAAGTGAATTTATTCACTTTATAATTAGAGGGCTATTATGTGTGAAAATAAAGTGCAGCCACTACATTGTGAAATGAGCTGAGAAATGAAATAATTCTTTTGTTCATGGGAAGAGGCTAAGATAAGAGTAGCTGGATAAACTGATGAGAATCTCTGCATGAGCTGATTTTTCAGTTACTAGGCAATGATGAGTTGATGATGTTTTTGAGGGAATATGTTTTTTGCTACAAAGGAAGCAAGAGGAGATATTATTTTCAGTTTGATCAACGGTAAATGGAGCTTCCAGATGGCATTTCTAGATCGAATTTAGGGCTGCTCCTGCTTGCATCTCTTCTTCTATATCTTCTATTATTCTCTCATTGTACAGGGTTCTGAAAAAAGGTTTTGAGTTTTTGTATTGGGCTGGGTAGATAGAGAATTGTAATTTTCTAAGTCATTGTTTGAGTTTGTAAGCTATAATTTTCTGAATTTATGAGTAAATACAGCCAGTTTATTCAAATAACATCATGAAGGTGTTTGCACATTCATGAATTTTTTTTTATTGTCTCCATATTTGTACACTTTGAGTCAGGTAAATTCAATAATACAAAGTGTCTTTGAGTTTATCATCTCAAGTTTCATGAGATTGTTTTGTCTGCTCATTGTTCTGTTTCAAGGAAATGGTTAAAATGCTTTGAGCAGGTGATTTTGATTTCAGGTGTGCACATGGGATTTGATAAGAAGAATCTGATTTATATCAAGAGAAGGATTGTTGGTGTAAGACACTAATAGCTGATGTAAAGCATCAACAATTTAAATCCACTGGTTGAAGACTATTTGCTGACAAATTTGTTTAATGTGTTTGACTCCATGGCCTAGAATTAGCATTGATCTATTTGCAGTTAATGCATCTCAGAAAAAAAAATTATAATTGTAAAATCATTCTAATCTTACTGCTTGGTTGGTTGTGTGTCTTGCTTTCCAATGACTAGGAGAGGGTTGAGTTAGTGAGAATTTAGCCAAGTTTAAATTTGTCAATGCTTCCCTTAGTGTATTTTCATTGGGAATTATTTTTTTTATAAATAAATGTCAGTATATAGTTGCATTTAAGTTTTGGGGATTGTATAGGTTTAGCCACCTTGGTCCTGTAGAGCCAAAAGTGTAGGAGATGTCAGTCTTTGACTAAATCTTGTCAATTGGCCACTAGCCTTTATTGCTCTTTAATATAGAGGTTGGCTACCTCTTAGAGAATTTCAAAGCCTAGTTGGGTTGTTATTTTAAACACCAATAGTTTAAATGCATTTTTATTTCCCTAAATGTTGTTTTACATAGATAGTTAGCTTGCTCTAAATTTTGGTGGGGGGCTATAAGGGAAGTTATTTTCTATCACTCATTATAGTTCAATCAAATAGATATTCCTCATTCATAACACATAATTTAAAGTTCTTTGTCATGAACAACAAATATTTACTCAATGTAGTTATAATGAGTTGAAGTTGTGTTACAATGAGTTGTAACAGATTGTAACAGTCTGAATGGACTCTTTACTAAGTTTTTAAGTCAAAACCTAACAAAGAGAGATCGAATCCATGCCTAATGGATAAGAAAGGCAACTGATCTTATTTTTTTATCAGGAAAACACCCCTAGGAGGTCACCATAAATGTTACTAATTTTTAGCTCCCTGCTCAAATTAGTGAAGTTTTAATAGGCAATGTTTGGTGGGGTATGATTTTTTGATGTATAGACAATCCAAAAAACATAGAACTTCTAAATGAAGGATTTTAAGAATTGGTTTATCAAAATTATGCAACAATGATAGTAAAATTGTAGTTCTAGAACAAGGTATGTGAAAATTATCATTTCATCTTGATTAAAAAATGTGTGCTTCAGACAGTTTTATTTAGTTATTTCATATTAGGTACCTAAAAACAAGTTCAAATGAAGATACACAAGTCATTACATGATATGAAATAGATAATTTATTAAAATAAATGTTTATGTAAACCCACACAAGTCATGGGAGTAAATGTTCTATCAAATATAAAATAGCAAGTATTTGCAAGGAAAAGAAGAAGCATAAAATTACATATGGGACCCATCATTTCCTATTGAATGACAAATCTCGTTGTCGAAGGTTGTCCTAGCTTCATTGAAGTTGTCCATATGTTTCTCCCAAAAATAAATTTGCAAGGCTAGGAAGTGTTAGAACTCAAGGTTCCATACAAATCTCATGCATTTCTACTCAAGCAAGTACTTGTTACTTTATAATTGATCAAAAAAGGAAAAATGGATAGGTGAATTCAACATATCCAGAATAAATTGTTAGATTCACTATTTTTATCTAACTTGTTTGCTTCTTGTGCAGATATAGGTCAAATATTTGTTATTATTTCATCTATTTATAACATGTGGGTTAAAATTTGGCTCCCACAAGGGTGAGCCCGGCATGTTGTTCTTTTATGATGACATATTATTAAGATAGTAGTTTTTTTCTTTCTTGTAATCTCATTTAGAAGGTATTCATCATTTAAAACAGTGAGTTATTGGAGCTCACTATCACAAATAATCAGTACATATTAAACAGGATTGTAAGAAAGAGGTGATATTTAATGTCAGAACAAGAAAACCCTTGTCATCACAAATAAAGAAATTAGATATCTGAGACAGTCATATGCAAGTAAGAGATCAGTAAATAGAAGCTATGTAGGGAAGATCACAATGAGCATGAAGACAGTATTTAAAACTACAGCAGTGATAAAACATAGAAAAGTAGCAAAAACATTTTTTGTACATTTCATGGAGAAAAGAGAAGGATGAGAGGGTTTTCTTCAATACCCATATTGTGCAATAGGTTTGAATCATTTTATTCTTGGGAAATCAATTGACTGAGGGTTGTATTACATATTATGTTCTATATAGCCATGGTGGCCTAAAATTTTATCTCTCTTTTCAAGGAATATAAACCCACTTGGGGTTTTGCACAAAAACCTAAGTACAGAGTAGAAGAACTTTGAGCTATTTTAACATGAAGAAACCCTCAAAGAGGTATGAGGGACAACAATACATCACTTGTAGATCCATTGTATCATGAAAAGGAATACATAGTGATAAACATAAACTATATATAATATCTCTTATACATAGAAAACGAAGAAGCTCAAGTGAAATTCAGAAAGAATAAGGTCGTGACCTTACATGTGCCATATATTTCCGTTGTCTCTTTCAAAAAATATAAAAGAATCATCTCTTTTATATGTTCAAAAAATGGAGAATGCCCACAACTTCAACAATGTAAATGCCATCAAGCTTAGATATATAGGCTATGAAGAACCAAATACACAGGTGAGCATGAACAAGTTGTGGCAAGGGTTATAATTTTTATTTTTGTATCAAAAACATAAAGTAATTATAGGGTTTGAGAGACCATAGCGACATCACAGATACAAAGGTATCAAGGACCTATATTTCAAATTGCTTTCATAGTGAGGCTACGACCATGGAATTATGGAGGTTTCCATAAGAGTAAATTAAAATTCCTAACAAATGTTTCTTTCATTTTATAAACTTCTTGGGCTCAAATGGAGCTTCATAAATAAAGGAGATTATCGAGCTCAAATTAATAGATTGAAAACATTGAAACTTACCCAGTCGACATGATTGAAGAATAAGCCATTTAAAGTTGTGTTCCTTGAGTTTCAGAAATTCGAGTCAAGCTCTTCATGGTGGATTGAAGTGGAAAATATCAATAGAGAAAGGGAAAAAAAAATGAATTAGAAAATCACATTGAGGATGCGGCCTGAAGGTCTCAAAACACTTCAAAAATGGGGTCGAAATGCCAAGAAATCAGAAATTTATGTTTAGGAAGTGATCTTACCATGCATTTCTCTATGGAAACCTCCGCAAATCATCAAAAACAACAGAAAATGGAGTGCATTCAAGTTAAAAACCTAGGATACTCATGGTGGCACCCTCAAAGAAATAGCAAGGAAGTAAATGAAGTGGAGATCAAATTTTTGCCCTTTACTTTTGTGTTAGGGTTTGGAAACCCTAATAGGGGTTGATAAAAGAAAAGGAAATTTTCCTTTATTTTTCAAAGATTTATTCACATAAATTCATGCCCAATTTTTTTCCTAAGATGCTTTATGTAATTTTTGCATGCTTTAAAATACTAAAGTCAACAATTCTTATTTTATGCATTTAATTTCAAAATTGTAGAACTTTATTAAACTAATGGAATAAATCACTTTGATAAATGTTATTTATTTATGCAAAATAAGGTTCTTTTTTTTGTTCAAAAACATATTCAAAGGAAGGGTTAGTTAAGCTTTGATGCCTTTGGATGCATCTAGGAGGTAGTTGAGGAGATTTTCAGACATGTGGAGGAAAAATAGGAGATTTGGTCACTTAATTGGCAGTTCAGCTTTAGTTAAGAGTCCAAATGGATGGAGTATGAATCAAGGAGGATTTTGAGGCACTTGAATCCTTATTTCTTGTAGTTACAAACCTAATATTGAGGGGTTTTCAGTTATGCATGACTTGTTTTGGTTTTTTACAGATTTAGAACTCCTTATGCCTATTTTGAGGAGTTTTCCTTCAATCAAGTGCCTGATTTGAAGGAGAGGTTAGAATTTGATAACACATCAATCCTTGAAGCCAAAATTTAAAATTTTAATTCTTGGAGCCTTTTGTTTAAGTCTTCTCCCATTCTCTCACTAGTTCTGATTTTTGTTCATTACTATTGTAGGAGCATGCATAATTTTTAACTCATTTCTTATGAGTTTTACATATTTGTAATGCAAATTTATCCTGATATTCAATAAAGAAGTTCAGTTCCTTCTCAAATCTATTTTGTTCAAGAATTGTATGTGGATGTTTTGATTAAAATATTGTGATTCCATCAGAAAATCCTTCATTTTTATCTTATTCTTTCAGTGTTTAATCAAAATGCAACATGTTATAGTGCAGCTCATTGATTTTGTATCTTTTTTGTTGAATGTTTGTTATGAAAACATCATTTTTTTCTTTCAAACAAACTTCAAACATTGAAACCTTTCGTATGAATCATTTATGCAAAACATATTAACCTAAGTTGTGAACACTTTCAGCTTCATTTGTTGAGTTATTTTGTGAGTTTTAAAAGTAGATTCAAGTCATTTTCAGTTGGTGAATCACCCCTTAGTATAGCTTTCAGTTTCTACAACATCCTTCTTTCCCTTTTCCCTTCAAAATCAATAGTTCTTAAAGATACATTCAAAGGAAACCAGCCCATAATTTAGAGGTCTACTCTCACCATAGGATACCCACAACCTGAAAGTAGTCCCATGTTGCATGGGATTAATGAGTTTTCAGCTTGTTATCAATTGCAAATAATTATGTTAACACTCACCAAACCCTTGTAATGGTTGTAAACTTGTGTGAAATGGATAGAATGGATAAGGGTATTGAAATTCTTGAAAGATCTTAAATTATTTGCTTGTTTGGATCAAAACCCTACATCACAAATGTTAGCACAAAAACACACATGATGCAAGAATAGCCTTTGACATGATGCTTGAATCTTGATGATGGCTCCAAATTCTTGATGAATTTCTCTTGAGTTCTCTTTTGAACTCAATTTTATATTATGAATTCTCTCCTAAAAGACTTATATTGCTTAGGATGAAAATGATTGAATGAACCTTGTATTTATAATTATCTATGCTTAGTATCTTGAAATTGTATCACACTAAGCTGACATATGAATTCATTAAATGAAGGAGGTTAAATCATGCCATATTTTGAATTCAAATCCCAAAAATGACTCAAGGAGGACTAAGACACCCTAGGTGGAATCTTAGTCCCAAGTGATGATACTTGGGGCATAGACACCAAAAAGGGTCCCAATTAAGATACCTCAAAATCAAGGTCCCGAAACCTCGGGGGGACAAAGATGCCCATGTGTTGTTTTAGTCCCAACCAAAAATCAGGGACACACCAATCAAAATCATTGGGAAACCATTTATGCATTGGAGAATTTCAGGATTAACCAGAAAAAGGTGTCATTCATAGGGCTTGTGGACACAAAATATGACCAATTAATCCATAAAGAAGGTTAAATAAAGCAAGGCAGGCCCAAATAATTTTTAAAATGCAAGGGTATGCATTTTACTACACTATAGCTACCTCTCAGGGGGAGTAGGTAGTAGTGGTTGCTTGTTAGTGTTGCAAGTGATATATGTAGGTGTTTATGTTTATATGTTGTCAAAGAGGGGGAGCAAGATAGGATGATTTTATTTCCATTTTCCATTGATGTAGAAGGGGGAGAAAGATGGCTGAAAAACATAGTAAAGAGTAAGGGGGCAGGGCGGGGGGGGGGAGAATCTGAAAAACATGGAGAGAGATAAATTTGGTTGAAAAACCTTAGTGTAGAATTAAATATAGTCTGAAGACCATAGGGGGATAGAGTATGGAAATGTAATATTTGAGAATAAAAGGAGGAGATTGATCTAGAAAGAAGATATTGTTGGTGTTGTAGGAGAAGAGTTGTCCCTGTCAGGGGGAGTACTACTTATTGCAATATTGCTTTTGTTATTTTTGGTTTCTTAGAAAGTAGGTGTTTTCATCAATGATAAAGGGGGAGATTGTTGGAAGTTTAGAGATATTGGAGTTGTTTGTGAGTTGCTTAGGTGTTTTCATTGAGGTCAACCCCTTGTGTAAATAAAGTGCTGAAATGATTTTTTTCTTTATGATGTCAACCCCTAGCATTGGAGTTACTAGAATTTTGGAGTTGTTGGTATTCATGTTAGCATAATGTTTTCAGTGTTGTCATTGATGTCTTACTTCAGTATAGCTACAGAGGATATTAGTTTGACTTGTGTTTAAGGATATTTTTGTAGTTGGAAAGTGTTGTATATGTATTTCAGAGGTGTAATAATGTTGTTGATAAAGTTGGTTCCCTTGGTTTCCAAGTTCTTTTAAGAAAATTTGAATAAAAGAGACTTTAGTGTAACAAAGTGGATCCAGTGTTTTTCTTTGTATTTATTCATGGTTGAAGATATTCCCATGTGGTTTCGATTTGATGATCAAATTTTTTTAGAGTTTTCATATCTAGAGTTCAGGTTTTGATCATTCTACAATATAATATATGTTTGACACTATGTCTATCTGGTAAAACAAGGTGTTTGGGAGAAATGAGATTGCTCTACATTTCTCCATAGTGAAGTTTATGATGTTGTGGATCTGGGAACATGATTATAATGTTTTTATCTACTTTCCCTTGAATTTTCAAGTTCTAATTTCTTCAAAAAAATTATTTGGTGTGTTGGATGTTTTTGCTAGTTTTCCTAGTTGCACATAATGAATGCATTCTTGAGCTTCACGTGGTTGGATTCTTTGTGAAAAATATTCCAATAGTGTTAGAGTATTGTGATATGTTCTATGGATATTTTGGAATGTTGTTTTGTGGTCTCTGAGATGTTTCGTGATCTTAAGAGGTGTGTTTGGAGTTGGTTGTTAGTGTTAGTGAAGGTTTGACCGACCTGGCATGCTAGCGCTAATTGTAGAGGATAATTTTTGATTGAGGAAATGTTGAGAAGTGTGTTTATGTAGATTTGGGTCCCAATTAAGTAGTGGCATTTTTTAGCTTCACTTCTTTATATTTTGGAAGTGTTTGGTGTTGACCTATTTGATGTTGCACGGTATAGGTGTATATGTTTCCTTAAGGCCGACCTATTTGAGATTATTTTAGGTTGCAGAGGGCATAAATTTAAGGAGAATTGTTTTCTAGATTGTACGATGTGTGTTTGATGTGAATGTGATCAGGTGTGATGATCTAAGTGTGAGCCTTAATTCCTATGACTTCGTAATGAAATGAGTAGAAGGTGCCTTCTCTTTAGTTTGTTTGATGAGTTGTTTTTGCTTCAATGGAACTGTATCTTTAGCATAATAGAGGTGCATTATTATTAGTTCAAATTGGTAGTGAGCCACCCCTCCTTTCTTCTTTCTTCTAGAAATTAATTCCTTTGGAAATGAACCTTATTGTATTTGGTGTTGCAATTCATATATTAGTGAGCTAATCCTCACCATGGTCTTTCCTTTCTTGGGTTTTTCATGTAAATCTAGTGTTCATATGTGTTTGATGTGTTTGTATTATCGCTTTACATGTTTACATTTTGTTAATGACTTTTAAGGGTTTAATATGTCGATAAGGGTTTAAGAACTAATGCAGATCTGAATGTTAATAAGGGTTTCTAATGTTTTAAAAGTATATAATTCCTTCACCCCACCTCTCAATTTTCCTATCCATCTAACATAGTGGACATCAATTGTCCCCACACAATTTAGACCAAAAATTTGGATATTTTTGGAGACTCTCATGTTTCTCCATTCCTAGTTGATCCTACAAATTTTCTCATTTTAATTGATGATGTAGATAATATACCCTTTGATGATTCTATTTTATAGGGGCTTAAGTATGTTTTGAGTCTTAAATATCCAAATTAAATTGAGACTTATCATCTTTCTTGTCATCCTCACATTAATACCACATAGAAAAACTTATTCCTACTTTAGATTTTAGAGATGATTCTTTGAGAGCCTCCATGTATTTATTTTACTAGGATCATTTATGTCTTTAGGCTTCAATCCATTGGGACCAATTTCTACTAGACATATCTTATTTTTTTGTAGAGTCCCTCATTTTGGATCTATATGGCACTACAATGAGGACATATGTCTTCTCTTTGAGGATAAATATTTGGTCCTTGCATTTGTTGCTACTATAGAGTCTAGTGTTTCTTATTTGAAATCTTCTAGTGATTCCTTGTAGTAGGACATGCACAATCTTTTAGATTCAACTTTCTGGGATAATGTCTTGATGGGTATTTTAGACTTGTTTATGGAGACACATATTGTAAATTTGGGAGACACTATTGATTACATTCATATTCTCTTTGATGAATTTGATTCTTCTTCATTTATTATGGGGGGACACTCTAACCCTCTCATTCATCACAATTTTACATGAGTGTGGATACTTTGGATCAACATTTGGAGGAGACATTATTAGAGGAGATACTTGAGTCTTTGGTTTGTGTTCTATATTAGTCTCTAGGAGAGTCTAAGTTTTCATTTGCAGTAGTGTGGCCTACAATGCTTAATTTTATTGTGAGAGCCTTTAGCATTGACATGGGGACAATTGATCCAAATTCAAACACTTCATACATCTTGAGTTTTCTTCCTACATATTTCTTTCAGGATTGGGGAGATGGCTTTCATACATCTTTGGTTTTTTTTTCTCAAATTGAACTCCTAACTCCATATAATTATGCTTCATGGAGAAAATTAGTATGGAATTATCTCATGGGAAAGGGTATTATCGGCCATCTAAAAGAAACTATTTCTCAACCTACTAATGTTACATAATTGGAAAAATGGGAGATTGATCATGAGAAAACACATGAATGTATATGTTCATTAGTCTCTTTTAATTTATAATTTCACATTGAATCCTGCAAAATACCTAAAGAAAAATAAGAAAGAATTCAAGAACCCTAATAAGAAGAAAAATAAATAATCTAAATCCTCTCCCTCTCAAGGGGAATCATCTAAGAATGAGAATCCTAAATTTGTATATTGCAAGAGAATAGGGTATGATGAACATCAATTTTATTCAAAATATATTGATGAGTTGAATCATCTTCTTAAGAAGAATCAAATCAATTTTCCTTTGACATCAAAGGGTTAATCTTCTTTTTCTTCATAAAATTCTAATATACATAAGGGGAAAGAATTTTTTGCAATTATATATTCTAAGTTAGAGAGGTGGATGCTTGATTCAGGAACCTCACATCACATTAATTCATAAAAAGCTATGTTATCTTCATTTGAGTCTTGGTTATCATCACACATCATGATGGATAAAAAAACATTTATGAATTTTTGTGGGAAGGGATCCATTAACATGGATTAAATATAATTTAATGATTCTCTTTGTGTGCCTTCATTTTCAACCAATATCCTCTCTATCTATCAGATCACATATGATGGAGCAGGAAATATTTTTCCATTCACAACCAATTTTACCGTAATATAGGATTTCCATAGTAGATATATAGTTACAATTGAGGAGGTTTATCATTAATCTTGTGTCTACACCTTCTCACATTTTACTCCTATTGATCCTTTGATTTGTGTTCACACTCAAGAATCTAGTGTTGAAACTTTTGAGGAGATTTTGTATAGAGATTGGAATTTTTATTCTTTCATCCATTGAGGATCTAGTGACATGAGTTAATATTCCTACTCCTTCATCTACTATTACTTCTAACGATGTCATTCAGTGCAGTAGAAAATTTCTTGTATAGCATCCATGCCTACTTGGGATGAGTATTAAACATAACCATTTCTTTGTGATTCTTGCATTTAATATTTGGGAGAAACCATTGATTGCATTCATCTTCTCTTTGATGGATATGATCCTCCTTCAATTTTTGTGAAGGAGCACTCCAACCCTCTTGTTCATTCTCTACATGATCATTCTTCATAGGGTTGCATGAGTGTGGATTCTTTTGATTAACATTTGGAGGAGGTTTATTTTTCTTCAAAGGAGATATTTTTGTCCAAGGATTGTGTTCTACAATCATTTCTAAGAGATTATAGATTTTTATCTTGTACAGTGTGGCCTAGAATTCATGTTTGGAGTGTGATAAATTTTGACATCAACATTGAGACACATGAGAATTCTTCATAGATATCACACATTATTCATCTTCTCTCATCTTTCTTTTAATACTGGGAAGACATCCTACATACCATCTTGGTTTTGTTTCTTCCTCAAGGGAGGAATTTTGTTAGGTGAGACTGGATCATCTTTTGCATTCAATTTCGTTCATCTACCATAATTGTAGGAGACTCTACATGGATGGGGGGATAGATGGTCTCTCTTATACTCCCTTATGGTGGTTATTTTCTTGGCATGGGTTTTTTTCCTTTTCATTCTTCAATGAGAGAATTTTGTTTTCATCTCTTTTTTGGGGAGGATTTTTGTCCCATTAGGTTTTCTACTTTTTTTCATTTCTGAGAGATTGTGTTTTTATATGGGTACCTAACATGACCTCATAACAAAGACCCATATTTTCATAATTTTCATAAAAATATACTCCCTAATTTGAACTTAATGAGGGGTGTTGATGTAAATAGGTATTTTACCTAACTATTTCATTAGTGGGTCCTATTTACATGTTAAGTTTACTTAGGTCCTACGGAATTTTATAGAAGATTGTTAGTTGTCATAATATCTTATCTTTGGAAATTTAATGATTTATTCCTAATTAATGTATTATTAATTTTCTCATGACATTGGATTAAGAAACTTTTCATGATCTTTTCTAATCCTATTTCTCACCTTGGCTATATAACCAACGGGTCTCATGTGTAAATTAACAATCATACAATGATAATCTATCACTTTTTTCCTTTGATAGAATATCATTATACTTTCATAGATGATCTCTCTTTTGATTTCATGAAGTTCTTATATCTTGTATGGCTATAATATTTAGCCAATTCATGCATGGTGTACATTATTCTATACCAACTCTTACAAAGATGTAATATGTAAATCCTAGAACCTAAATTTAAAGTTTATGGTTGGTAATAGTTTGAGTCTAAAAATTAGGGTTAAACCAAAAATAATTTAGTGAAAACCATTAGTTTGTATTGAAATGTATTCATTCCATGTACTCTAGATTCATGACTATAGTTTATTTTGAGGGAATGGATTAAAATTTATTGAGTCTATTTACCTATAAATTTTAATATATAATTAAAAATGTATTTAATATTTTGTAAGTTAAATATTTAAATAATATTTATGTAATTTAATTATTTAAATATCTAATAAATAAATATATTATTTGAAATTTAAAACTAGTCGTAGTTTTATTTTCACTAGTACAAATTAAATACACCATTATTGTAGTGTAATGGTGAAACTTATATATCCATGATATTATATTTAGTTTTATGTTATTTTTAGTTTTAATGTCTTAATACAAATATATAATGATAAATTATATGATATTTTATTAATTCGGTGTTAGATTTGTGAAAAACATGCACAAAAAAAGATCAAACAAAAAATGAGAACACCTTCCATACACGAGAGTTGTAAATAATGATTTTATATTTTCTCAAAAAGAAAGAACTTATAAAATAAAATAATACAATGAAGACGAGTGCTTATGAGAGAAAACCCTAGATAATAAAGGGATTAGATCATGACAAGTTTCATCATCATATGTGATGAGACAAAATGATATAATAATAGCTCACTCTAAAAGAAAAAAACACTCCTAAGTTTATCTTAAGGGTATAAAGTGAAATTAGCTTAATAATAAATTAAATATTAATTAATGATCAGCTAATAAATGATTATTCTAACACCCTCCCTTAATTTTAACTTAGGGAGTAGCTAAAAACTAAAAATCTAATGCATAAAAAATAAAAATGAATGGGTCCTAACAACAATTCATGATGAGCTACCCATGTACAATCAAAGAAATCTCTCATAACTAGAGAAAAGGACAAAACCTCATGGAATAAACTCATCTTATGAAGAGATGAAAACATGTATAAAAACATGAAGCAAGGAGGCCTCATGAAGACCCCTCAAGTAAAATTTCCTTTGCCCCAAGCATTGATCATAACTAGAGGTAATGAGGTGATACTAAAGGTTTTTTTGAAGATGTCTACAACCTTCTCCTTTGTAGGAATGTACTCCAAGGTGAGAAAACCATCCTGAATCAATTGTCAAATGAAGTGCATGTGGATTTGTATGTAATTAGTACATTGATGCGCAAATGGGTTATAATAAATTTGAATGACTCTAATTATAACACCAAATAATAGTGGCACTATAAAGAGGAAAACTAAACAGTAAATGATTGATGAAGCCAAAATAATTCCTAACTAGCCAAAACCATTCCACAATACTTAGACTCCATGGATGATAATGCAGTATTAGATTTCTTCTTGGAAGACCGATTAATGGGGCTAAGAAAGGAAAAAAAGAGCTAGAAGTGAACTTCCTATCATTGACATCATCAACCCAATTTGAGTCAATGAAGCCAACTATCTAAGAATCTATTGATATATAGTGAATACAATAATTTATGGTGTAAAAATATTTTTGGAATATTTCCAATGACTCTCATGTGGATCATGGGAGAATCAAAATAAAATACCAACCACGAGAGATATATCAGGATGTGAATGTGTCAGGTAAAAAATATTGCTAACCAACTACCTATATAATGTAGCATCTATTGAAGGAGTAGTACAAGTGGAAGAAAATAATACAACACCTGACTAAAATGGTGTGGGGGAAGGCTTTCAATCAAGTGTTCCAAATATATGAAGAAGTTCAAGAGCATACTTTTATTAAAATATTGGCATTCCATCCAAAGAATAAATAACCTGCAAACTAAGAAAGTGGAGTAGAAGATCAAGATCTATCATCTCAAACTACTCAATCAAAGATCACTAAACACTCTATATTATGGAGGATGAACCAACTGTATGGATTAAATAATTTACATATATAACAAGGATCAAAATATTACCCCCTTATCTTTGAATATACATCATGGGATCATAATGAAATTATGTGAAGCCAGAAGAAAGGATAAAAGTGTTTGTCTTCTCATACAAAGCCTGAAGGGCTTGTTTGAGATCATATAATGAATAAAAAATCCTACAAACCAGTCAAGATTCATGAATAAAACCATGTGGTTGCTCCACATAAATATGCTCAAGAAGATAACTATGAAGGAAAGAACTCTTCACATCCATCTTGTATATTATCCATCCCTATGAAGTTGAAAATGAAAGTATAAGGCAAATATAGTTCATCTCTACAACAAGAGAAAAGGTCTCAAAGAATTAAATACCTCTGACAAAAGATAACCCCTTTGCAAGAAGATGATCCTTGAACTTATCAATGGAACCATCTATTACATATTTGGTACAGTACACCCACTTTCACCAAACCAACTTTTTTCCCTTAAGAAGAGGAACAAGATCCCAAGTACTATTCTTCATTAGTGTAGAATACTCATCTATTATAGTAGTATCCCACTTAATAATACCAACCACCTCTAGAAAACTTCTAAGGATCATCTAAAATGGTATGACTCAAAATACTAAAACCTAGTGTATGTGCACGAGTATGATGGGAGTCTGAAGGATCACCTACCAAAGGTCCAACTACATCACTAGTATTACAGACCCCCTTGAGTAAGGGATAAATATTTGGAGGTAGAGGGATAGCTAGAGTATCATCTTCATCCTCAAAAGATAGGAAATCCACAAGAGATAAAGAGAGAGTAGTAGGTAGTGAGGGAGAGTTTGGTTATGAATAATCCATCTAAGGAAAGTGCTAATAAAATTGGATATATGACCTAAAAAAGAAATATCTAGAATCAAGATCAAAAAACCTTTGTTCCTTAACATCCTCACAATAGCCAAAAAATATGAGTGGTTGCCTTTTCCTCTCCATGGTTTTACATTAAGCTTCAAGAATGAATGCCCAAGCCTCACTACCAAATACTTTGAATGAAGATACATTAGGATTGGCATGGAACCAAGCCTCCTAAAGATTCATATATCATAATTACTTGTGAGACATATGATTCTAAATATAATTAGAATAATTAACTGCTTCATCCCAAAATGAATATTTTGTATCTTGCACACTGAATCATAAAGTTTTCCATCTTCGATAAAGTTTGATTCATTCGCTTAGAAACAACATTAAGTTGATTTTTTTATGGAGCTTGAAGTTGATTCTTAGACCACGTTCAGTATAAAAATACCTAAAATCCTAATTGATATGCTCCCTTCCATTTTTTTTGTGTATTCCCATGATAGAAAGACTAGATTGGTTCCCCACAAATTCCTTAAATATCTTGAAAGAATAAAAAAGCCACTCTTCTACTTAAGAAAGTACACCCATGTACACTTGAATAAGTCATCAATATACATGAGCACATATTTGGCCCCTGAAAAAATGTAGTTAAAAATGACATGTGGTCACTATGTACCAACTCTAAGGGTGCCTAGGCATGTGTGGCTCTATGTGTAGGAAAATAATCCTAGTTATGTTTTTCAAGAGCACATCATCAAAAAACACCATTTATACAAGTAATTTTATTGATACCTAGCACCAATGTCTATGTACTCATCTGCTATAAATATTTGTAATCAATATTATGAAAATGTTCATGCCAAAGTTTATTCATAGTGTTTACATGTGTTAAAAAAGATGAAATTGGATGATTTGAACTCTCATAACCATCAAATTGGTATTAATGAGAGGAAGAATCAAAACTCCTAGTAGCCAAAATAATATTAGGATCATGAAGGTCAAAAATAAATATATCATGTGGGCTAAAATAGACTATCCTATTGGTGCCAAATTGGGAAATATGATACACTAAAAGAAGGTTGGTGGAGATATCATGAACAATAAGAACATCCTAAAGAAAACCACCCTCAAGTGGAATAGTTATTGAGCCCAAAACTGAAAGTTGTGTAGAATCCCCTACTAAAATCTAAGTAGTGTTTCAATCTAAAAGGGATGATACCAAATACTAATAGTGAGTCATATGATGTTGTTGGAAGTAGTTGTCATTGATGTCAACACTTGGTGAATTTTTTGGGGTTGTCATTTATGTCAACACTTGCGACTATTGTATAGTTGGCATTGGTTGTCATTATTAAAAACATTCAGTTTGGGATGTCATTGATCAATGATGATGTCTTTTTGAAGTTCATGGTTGGATTTCATGCCTTGTTTGATGCCATGTAAAGAAGTATTGTGTATGGTTGTTGTCAGCAGAGTTTTTTACATGATGATATATTAAGATGAGTAGTAAAAGAATTAAGCTGAGGATTAGAACTATTTTTGATGATGGAGAGATGGTTTTGATGGACTATAGAATGTTGTATGCTCTCTCCTATTATTCTTGAAGAAGCATGTGTTGATGCAAATTTGTGTTGGCCTATGCAAGTGTGTAAGAATTTTTTGTCTCAGAATATTGTTGTGAATATTGTTTGGGATAATTCTATGCATTCCTCCATTGTTAGATATGTGTTCTTGTGGTTTGGGACTTAGATTTTGTGATATGTGGACATTGCACTCCTATATTTTTAAGTCACCAGTATTGTCAAGGAGGTTTCTATTAATTGCAGAAGGTTGGCAATGTTTTTGGTTGTCTGGACTGGTTCAAAAAATGCTCTACATTTCTCCACATTGATGTTTCTATTCTTATTGATTCAATCCACAAGTTATTTGGTTAATGTTATATCTCATGGTCATATGTTTCATGATTTTGGGATGAAGTGTTCTACTCCTATTTCTTTTGCGGTAATTGTTGGTAGAATGATAGTATAAAAGAAGCATTTGGAAGTGTTTTTGGGTGTTCAAGGAATTAATATCTCTTTGTGATTTGCACATCAGTGGTTGATCTCTTTTTGGTGTTGCATTGTGTTTGAGTTGGTCTTCTGGGTAATCTACGAATATTTTCTGACATGGTTCGTTCTCTTTCTTGTGTTATGTGCTTGAGGTTTTGCACAAACATATGAAGGTGTGTTAAGATATATTTGTGTCTTGACCTATCTTGGTTAGAACCACATTGATTTAACCCAATTGGAAGTATGTTTTTAGTCCAATTGGTTATGTGCTTCATGTTTCGTCTACACGTTTCCTTGTTGTTGACTTGGGTTGATATGTTCTAGTGTGTGAATTATTTGGTATCACATTGTAAGATGCAATAATATTTTTTTGATCCTCTCTATCCCTTGGATAGGACTGCACTATGCTTTTGTGACTGACTTATTGAAATCATTGTGTATCTTTCTTCTGATTGACCTAATTGATGTTTTGAGTTCTTGCAGTGGATCTAAATGTAATAACATTTCATATGCAAGAAGATTAAATTTTGTGGAAGTGTGAGTATGGAATGTAATTAAATATCTCATAAAGGAAGTGTGAAAGTGTGTGGAAGATAGATCAAATGTGCTTTAA
Organism: Sequoiadendron giganteum; assembly: GCA_007115665.2. Lineage (NCBI taxonomy): Eukaryota > Viridiplantae > Streptophyta > Pinopsida > Cupressales > Cupressaceae > Sequoiadendron > Sequoiadendron giganteum. The sequence goes on along the minus strand of CM021103.1, from coordinate 237,603,845 downwards.
TGCCTCATTCAGCAAAGTGTATTATTGACATGTTTTCTAAATTATAATCTTTCATGTATCATAATCTAAGATATTGAATCTCATCAGGTCTTTGTATCTTTCCTTGGAGATTTACGCTTTAGTATGCATGTAATGTCACTTTTCCTCCAAAATTATTTACGTGTTAGCAGCGGATTTAGTAGATTAAATATTAGAACAAAGATTCAAAAACAATACAATATTCTTAAAATGGATTCAAATAATCAATGCAAAAGATAATGTGTGAGTTTATTAAGAAATTCCAAAATAGATAGTTAACCTAATAAATGGAATACACATTCATATAATTCATATACATTAACACCAAAATCATATATATATTCTCAATATATTTTAGAATAAATGGTTTCAATATTTATCTGAATAATAATACTTGCAAAAGCCACTCTCAATTTAAACACCTTCACATCAGTGACAAAGTACTCAACAACATGTCCATAATTCATTCTAGATAGAAATAATATCAATGTATTGCGCACTACATCATGGGTCCTATTCTTTCCTCTGGTTTTTTGCACCATTGGACAAATGGGGAGAGGATTCGGTGCATCCCATACTACATCGTGGGTCCATCCTCAACCCCTAGGAATATGTCAGTGGTACTAGCTCTTGCCATGTAGCAGTCTAGGAGGAAAGTGCACTTTGTCGCTCTACATGAGTGTTGGTTCCACTGTAACAATGCTCAACACTCGTGCCACAAAACCATGCCCTGGCCAGGACCGTCTTGAGTGCATGCACTTGTACCCCAGGTTGGACACACACTATAGATGTGCCCCTTCTCCATCCTGTCCATAGCTCACCAACCACTTCCTTCTTCCTTGGTCATTCTTCTTCCTTGAATGTTCTCTCTTCTTGAATGTCCCTTACAATTCTCACATGAATGATTTATATATCCTTTTAAGGGGTGGTTTCCAAACCATCACACCCTTTCACAAAAGGTTTCTTTTTAATAATTATTTAAATAAATAATTATTCTTCTTCTTTTTTAAAGAGTGTTAATAAATATTCTCTATTAATCTCTCTTTTAACCAAAGGATCATAATATCCTTTATTTTCTATCTCCCTTTTAATTCCAAAGGGTTATTTATATATTTCTCTTCTCTTGGGGAAAAAGTCACATGACAATGCAAGTAATTTGTATCTTTCCCTAAGTTTTTGCACCTTATTCTTCATGTATTTTGGTAGTATGTCTTATTTTTCTAATTAATGAGCTTAATATATTGTGAGTTAACTCTCACCATGGTTTTCCCCTCATTGGGTTTTCCATATGTAAATTTGTTGTCATCTTGTGTATGTATGTTCCTTGTTTTATCTTTCATTTTTACTGATCTAATTAAGGGTTGAATCTATGTATCTTTAATTGTTTTTTATTTGGTTAATGTTTGTTGAGATTGTTAAGAGATTAAAGTTCTACATCTTTTATTATTGTTGAATTGTTTAAGTGTTTTTCAGTTTGGTTAAGAAGTTTGAATTATGTTGAAGGTCTTAAGTTCTAGAGGGTTTTAAGTTTTCTATATTGATTCACCCTCCCCCTCTCAGTATCTTGTGTGTTCAACAATTGGTATCAAATCCAAGTTCCTTTGAAGAAGCTTAAGCACTTGAGATAAATATTTGGGATGGCATGTGATGGAGCTTACAAGGGTCCTAGGTTTGATGGGACTAATTAAACTTAGTGGAAAATGAGAATGGAAGGCCTTCTAAACTCTCAAGGGTTTAGTGTTTTGTAATTAGTCAAGGATGGTTATTTTTCTCCTACAACTCCTCCTATAGATCTAGTTTAAATCAGGTTGTATGAGAACAATTCCAAGGCTAAGAATTCTATCTTGTGAGGGTTGACTGATTCAAAAATCTTGAAGATGATGAATTGTAGTTCTTCTAGGATGTTTGGGGAAAACTTAACAGCATCTATGGAGGAGGTACCAAATTAAAGAAATCTAAGATGCATATTTTTAAGAGTATATTTGAGACCCTAAGGATGATAGAGAATGAAGATATTGCAAGTAATATTATTTGGGTGCATGAAGTAGTTACTGGCATCATAGTTCTTGGTGGATAAGTAAAACAAGATGATATTGTAAAATGGGTTTTGAGATCTCTCCCTGAATCATATATTCATAAGGTGTCTACTATTGAGTAGTCTAAATATTTGGATTGATATTCGATATATGAAATGTTTGATGCTCTAACTACCTTTGAAATGAGAGAATTTGACAAAGTTGTTCCAAAGAAAGTGTAGAGAAGGGGGTCCATCACCCCTAGGACTCCAAGTCATGGGAGAGCCCCAAGGAATAGGCTACCACAAACTACCTTGGTTTTGCTAAATAGATTGAAAAGGATGAGGTACTTATTGTGCCTATAGCACACACGCCCTATTCGGAATGGGGACCCTCTCTTTTCATTTCATTGGGTCACTTTTGTTTTGCTGCCTCATTTTGCGTGCCCCCTATTTTACATCCTAAGTGGTCAAGGAACCTTAGAAGAATCATCTTGAGTTGACTATATTTTCTACCCTCAAATTCCAAGACCTTAAGTCTTCGTGGGATTTCCCTAGCTATTTTCCTTTAATCTTTAAACTATCGTCTTCCAACCAACACAGGTCCACCCCTACGGGTCATCCTATGCGGGTTTCCCTGGCACCTTTGCCATTCTAAATGGATTTCAAATGATGCCCTCCCACCTTGCAAGACCCGTAGCTTGACTCACTCTTTTCACCGCCAATCATTACAAACAAGTAATCCCTAGCCATCATCCGCTTAGTGGACTCTGACTTTCCCGTTGCCATTTTCGAATGACTACTCACCAACCCTGAACACCGCCGTACCCACATTTATGAGGGTCATTAAATTATGGAAGGTCTATAAATAGATTGGTTCGAGCTGTCATTTTCACCTGCAGACTTTCAGAGAACTTGTCAGAGCCTCTTTCCCTCACTGCATTTGTGCCCGTAGCCTGTCTTTGTTGATTCGAGCATCGTTGTCATTATCATTCATCATCATCTAGGTAGAATTTTGAGGGAGGATTCTTGTCTCCTTTGGTTATGTTCTTTTCTTCCAAATTCTAGAAAATGGTTAAATATTCTTGGGTGAAATTTTCAAAATTAGATAAAAGAATACCCCTTAAAACCCATGTTTTAAAACTTAAAGAAATCCTTAAAAATCAACAATTTGGATTCAGTGGAACTTTCCCTCCCGACCGTCATACTTGAACTAGGCATTGATGCCCTATGGGCCCAATGCCTTCCCACATCCATCGCTTCCATTTGAAAACATATGAACTTCACCAAGACGGAAAACACTTCCCTCAGGCTTGCATCCATGGGACACCCCCTCGACTTGACCTTTTTAAAGACTTTGCTAAATTGATGAGTCTCAGTGGGTGCATCCTCTGACCCTCTCATGTCCATATTTGTGGGACTCCACCTGTAAAATTCCTTTTGGGATTTTCTATTTCAAATGTTTGTCTGATCACATCCTCCTGCTACACAGGTCTCGCTTCCACAAGTGAGATTCAAGATTAAACACCTAAGTCTCAAACCCATTGTGGGGTTCTCCTCATCGACCTTTGCCCATGGGTTTTCATTTGAGCTTCACCATTTCAAATGGCCTTTGCCATCTACCTATCTGCCCATTGGGACCCATAGTCATGACCATCATCCGAGCTCGTAACCAAGATAAATTTATTTTTTCAGACTGCCATTCCTAGACCTTTGTCCTACTCCCATCATTCCAAATGCCAAATGACTTTCATCTGTCTGTCGTGTGGACCCCGACCCTTCCCTTGTTGTCAAGGTGACGCTTTAAAATCGACTAAGTGTGGGAGTCCTCATGGGCTAACCTATGCGGTTCATTGTCTGCAGATCGCCCTCTATTGATTGTCATTCTAAAACAGCTAACTCTCTCTGCCTATCCGCAATGCAAACTCTGCACTAATGATCTCAGTTCGACCTAATTGAACAACACTTAAGTAAACTTCATTAAGGATCGGTCCTTGCAGGCTGCCACTTCACCCCGACCATTTCATGAGTGTCATTCTTGAACAACCACACTTAGCCTACCTACTACTCAGCAGAGTCCAATCCTCCTGATGTCGTTTGACCTCCCTTACAAAATGAGGCATGTCGATGAATTTTGCAAGCTTGAGGGTACGAACCACCTCCTGTAGGCCACCATCTTGCCTTCACTATTTGAAACATCCATCACCCAAGTGCCTTCTGTAGTATCTCACTCGCCTTATTTCTAGAGCCCGAACCTTAAGGTAAATTTCGGTGGTCGTCCTTTGTGCCTACGGGTCCCGCAAAGTAGAATTTGTTTTATGGGATTCTGCCTTGCCAACGCCATTTCCTAATGGCAGACCCTGAAAAAACTGCTAGCCTAGGGAAACCCACACGCTCGGGCCCACATGGTCCAATCTCCTCTGAATGAAATGAAAAGGATGATTTTTAGGAGATTTTATGATCTTTAGAGCAGGAATTATTTGATCTAACAACTGTTTTGCAAGATTTCACTAACGCTCCCCCCATTTAGTGTATGAATATGCCTACTGCACCTATACTTGTAGGATTTTTGGAACTAGTTGCAGGGTCATCAAGGGCATAGAAGATTAGAAGATAAGGATCAAATGAAGTTTCAGTTTCATGAGATAGAGGAAAATTCCTGAGTCACCAAAGAATGGAGAAATATTTCAAACACAAACCTAGGCCAAGTCAACATTGATGAATTCAGGAAAAGGGTCATAGTCAACCCTACCACAAAGAATGCTAGAAGAATAACGAAAAGTGGATTGGCTAAAGCAGCTGGCTTCCTGCTAGCTCTAGTAGCCCCAGAACTAGTAATGGCTTGTAGAGAGGCTTATCAAGAGAAAAATAGAAGAATTGTAGATCGGGATGGTAGGGTATTGGCAGATCTCTTTGCCATGTCTATAGCTTAGATGTTTTGCATCCCTACCCATGACCTTGTAGATCAAGCCACAATAGAATCTGCAGACAATATGTGGAAGGTGGACCCCTAGAAATCAAGGAAGCTGATTAACCAACACTGGTTAAAGGACAAAAGGGGGAGTGCAAAAAAGGTTCCCTAGGAGCTGTTCAGGAGTGATTTCTATGAGGATTATCATGACTTGGTAACCTTGTTGAGAAGGGTCGCGGGTCTCCCAACCTCAACTTACTTCTTTGACAGGATGTTATACTTCATCAAAGAGATCATCTGAGGCACCACTAAATTTGACTGGAACTGGATGATCAGTAAGAATCTGCAGAAGCAATTCCTGGCAGTTAAGAAATCTCGCCAATTTTACATGATGTACTATTTGGTCTACCTATTGGGTGATGCTACACCATACAGGGGTCTCTTCATAGTGCAAAGCGCCATTCCAGGGAGGGAATTGAAAGTATATGATAGGTTCTCGTAGCTCCAATACAAAAACTTTAAAAGAGATTATTGTTGGGTGAATGATGCATTCATTGGACACGTTATCATATTCCTTGGAGGTGACTTCAAGAGTAGATTCACTCACAGCATTTGTGCCTTCATCCAGTGGTTTGGATTCATGTTCATCCAATTTCTCAAATTCGCTTACATCTGAATCGAGGGCTTTAGTGGAAAACCATAAAATTTGCCCCGATATCCAAATGACCAAATGATATTGTTGGAGGTTTCAAGGCAACTCCAGCCCACCCACACTCTCCTCGCAGGCAATCACCGGGTAGCCATACCTTATCCCCTCATATTCAAGCAGGGAATGTATGCTCTCCCAACCACCCAAAGTGTTGACCATTCTAAGAAGGAGCTCGTTGAATACAATTTGAGTCGGTAAACTCCTCAATCGAGAATGGACCTATACGAAAAAACTCAAGAGATTTATGGGAAGGGAATATGCCCACTTGCACCATGTTGAAGAATTTTGGTCCAGCTTCCAGGATGATAAAGAGGTACACATGTGGAATTACATGTGTATGACAACATACTTTGTGAAGACATTCAAACTATTCCTAGTGTCAGATCAGGTAGTTGAAGATGAAAACATATTTATAGATTTGAGGTTTGATGTTGTCGCCAACTTTCCATTGCTCGCCATAGACTAGGACAAGGCAGAGGTCAATGACCTCAATACCCTGACAAAGCCCACTGAGAATAAAACTAGATAGTGGGTTGATGCGTAAGTTTCTCAACTAAAACTTCAAGGGGCCAAGTTGACCTATGGCAAGCTCAAAGACGAGCTCGAGAGTCAGACAAATAGTGGGACCAAAGCCACAGTTGAAGAAGCACCCAAGTCTCTTCTAGTCACTAGGTCAAAGAAAATAAAGTAGGTGCCAGAACACTAGCTAAAGCACAAGGTATACTCAAGGAAGCCATCAAAGGCTGATACCTCGAAGAAAGAAAATAAATTTGGTGGATTCTCTAAGATTCCAACTATTTAGGAGGACCCAGTGCATGAAGGAGAAGATGAAGAAGAGGCTGAGAAACCAAAGTCACCACATGTAGCCTCCATCCTTGCCACTTCCATTGTTTTTGTTACTGTCACCCCTCCCTCGGTGTCTTAGGAACTAGCCATCTCTTCCCCGCTTGTAGTGGAAATCTCAATTCACCTTGCCTCCTCTTCACCCACAACGCTCATCATGGTGAGGGACTCTTCCTCTGCCACCACTTCTCCACTTTCCTCCTCCTCAGTGTCACCCTCGTCTATGATGCATGTGGCCTTGACCACAACTATACCAACTCTCACTCTTCTCAAGGCCTTTTCCAAGTACATGTAAAATATTCCTTTGGAAAATTCTGGAATTTTCACAAACCCTCTAGTGAAGGCTGCCCTGGCTCAATTTTTTGTTGGTCTCCCCAACTCTCCTATAATAGAGCCCCCCAAAATGGAGGCAACAATGCAAATTTCATAAGAGTTGGAGAGGCAAGAAAGGGAGACAGTCAAAAAGGAAAAGGATGATAAGCCTAAGGATCCCTTCAAGGATGACTACCATGCACATCCAGAATACCAACACCTAGCCATCAATGAAGTGGTATATGAAGTGGAGGAGAAGTCACAATCCTCGGAAGAAGAATATGTTGAGGGTAGCAATGAAAATTATGTAATAGAGTCCTCTGACCCAGAGATCAAAGAGGAGTTTTCCAAGCAACCTGAAAATGTCAAAGAGGAAATGGAGGGGTAGTCCTCTAAAGAAGAGAAAGAAGAAGATAAGGATGCAGAGTTGTCCATTAAACCTCCATCAAAGGAGCAAGATACAAGCCTTGGCCATGAAGAAAAAGTACCTCCCAAGAGGGAAGAGCGGGAAAAGAAGAAAGATGAAACTAGAGAAGAAGATAGGCCTGAAGAGGGGGTTGAAACAAAGAAAATCCATGAGGTAGAACATCATATAGAGCCTAGTCATGAAGAAGAAGAAAAGGTACCTAAAAGAGAAAAAAACCCCAAAGAACAAGAAAAGGCCATATTCATCTGCGATTCAAATGAGGAGGATGAAGGGAAAACAGAGAAGGAAGTCTCTGACCACAAAGAAAGGGAGATCCAACACATTCAAAGAGAAGAAGGTGGTCATGAATCACGAAAGTAAGGATCGCAGATGCATGAGTGGTTGGAGAAACAAATACAAAAGAAGACTCCCGCACTCATAGATCTCAGGGCAAGACTAGAGGTGATCCTCGCACGATCTCAAGTAGGAGCTAATAAGGAAAAGAAGACTAAGGTCAGGTCACATATCACAATGGATGCATTAGGATCCCAAACAGTTCTAATTTCCACCCCCATGATAAAAAAAGAAGGGGTAAGCTACAATGTCTCCACCATTAACTTGGTTGTGGCTACAAGGGAAGAGAATATTGATCAACTCCAAGATTTTGTGGCTACCATTGTCCATCAAATGAATAAAGATCAGTCCTCTAAGGAGGAATTAAAGGCATAGGTGGTAGATCTTTCTACCTACATACAACAATGGTCTTCTATAGAGGATTTGCAAACAACATCATCAGCACCACCACTATTATTGCCAAAATATCACATGGACAAGTTAGAGAAGAGAAAGAATTCATCTAAGGCTATTGAATATTGATTATGGTGTGTAATATTTAATGGAGATATGGGCATTGCTCACGTCGTCAGGATAATAAACAAGTTATGGGATTTGCAAAAACAATTGGAGGATGCCAAAAAGACCTATCATCGCTTCACAGAGCTATACCGGATTACTTATCCCAAGCTTGAAGCCATCCTCAAGATACCAAACAAACTATGGGAAAAGGAGTTAGGTTTGGCAAAGCATGATGAATGGCTTGTTGAAACATGGAAAATGAGATTGGACCACCAAAAGGAATTCCTGGAGCATGTGCTCCATGAGGTAGAGATCGATTTGGAATGGACTAAGGAACAGAAGGCTGATGTAGAGGATTATCTCAAGCTGATGACAGACTACGAGATGTCAACCCTCGAGCTTGATGCAGGGAAAATCAGGAAGCACTTCCATGAAAAGATGGAGAAAGGGACACCATATTTTCTAATAGCAGATTTCATGGACTTCACCACTAATACCTCCATCCAATCAGATAAAATGGCCAAAGAAACACCCAAGTGCCTAAGGAATTGGGAACAAATGATAGACCGGTGAAACAAATTATCATTCCAGATTCTTTAATCTTATATAATGGAGTGGGATAAGCTCTAGGTATTGATCATAAAATTTGTGGAATATGCCACATCACAAAAGGAGGCTAGAAGGCCTGTCATAGATGATGAATTCCTTATAGTGTAGCTATAGCAAAAGGAAATCAAGTAGAAGACAAAAGAGCTATAGTTCTGCCCCACAAGAGGAAAAAATAGGGAAAAGATAAGGAATGTGTTTTAAATTGCCATATATTTAGGAGTAGGTGAAACCCTAATTTGTATTGAATCTTGGCCACACAATAAGATTAAATCTTGTCATTCATTTTTATTTTTGAAAACTATAAATAGGGGGTCTCCTCTCATTTTCAAGAGAGAGTTGAGTTGTTGTAAAGACATGCTATTGGAATGATAATAGAAATTCATTGATTTGGTGGATTCTTGAGTTCCAACTTCATTATGCATGATTCTTCTTCTCATAGTTAGTGAATTTGAGTAATTAATTTTTTTGTTCCATGTGTTTTAGATTTCTTTAGTAGATTAGTTAATGATGTTCATTGGTTTTGAAGAATGTTGTTGTGTTGATATCCTTCCTTGTTCATAATTTTTGTTGTTTATTGATGATAAACTGTACTGTAAAGCTAGTCTGAATATTATATGAATGTTGCATTTAAATTCTATCTCTTGTTCATGATTTATGGTGAATCAAAGGTTGAAAATATGCAGACTTTAGAAGATTGCACAAGTTTCATGAGACTGTAAGTTGATTTGGTTAAGTGGAACTTTATTTTGGGAAGGTTTTCCACTATAGGGTCCTCCATTATCACTGTTCATTTCCATTTTCAGGTCTAGGAACTTCTTCTCTTCCCTGCCCCTTTTCCATTTTTTTTTAATAGTGACTTTGAACAAGGTTCATTTCACATTGTAAAGCTAAATCTGAAGTTGAAATAGGAGTTTTAGACTGTTGTTTGAACCTACAACAATTAGGCAGTAATTTCCTATCTTAAGAACATTGAAAGGACCAATTATTCTTTAGCTTAACTTGCATAATTCTGCCTTTTGATTACTAGCAAGATCACATTAAAACAACTAATACATTCCAAGCAAGTCATGACCTAACTCCCGAGAGACCTTGGGGTGATTTTCAGCAACTTGTTGTTGGAGATTTCCTTTCAAGAGAGGTAGTGCAATTAAGCATTACCTGTATTGAGAAGGTACAAAAACACCCATCAATAATACTAAGGTTTGAAAAGAAGGGAAAATAGCTTTCCTCTTTCGTTATGCTAAAACAATATGTTCACAGACTCAGAAGAGTCAGCTTCAATGGTTCGGTCTATTGCCCAGATAGCTCATTGTCTAAGGACAATAGCACAAATTTTACACTCCAACACGATGAACTAGTGTCTCGGGCACTCAATGGCATCCTGTATGGATAGATGTATAGAAAATGAATAAAAACACTAAGAACCTAGTAACTGCCTGACTCTGTGATGTTTTATGTTTTGACAAAGAATAGAAAAGTATAGAAACAAAAATTACAATGTAAAGGAAACTAAAAAAACCTATCCTAGAAATGAAAAGGAGAAGGTGGGAAAAGGTACCATGCATTCCATGACTCAATTCTTCAATTAGCTCAACTCGGAAACATCTACACACATGGAAACGATAAAATAGTCAAACCCCCATTTTGGTGTTCCCACCTCCATGGACAACAAGATAGCCACAAAGTGTAGAAATCAATAAAGGAAATGGAAAGTAAGTGATACCACTAGACAGACAGCAAAGACAACTGCAATGCTATCCAATAAACAAAATGATACAACCAAGTAGACAAAAACAATGTTACCTTCCCAACTACAAGCTCTCAAGGCCAATAGCAGAAAGAAGAGAGTGACACCACCATGTAGTGAAGATGAAGCTTGAAAATACTTCAAAGCAAGAAGAGCGTGAGAATGAATAGCTATAATGTGTGAAATTACATGAAGAATACCAAGAAGAGGAATGGAGTGAGTTTGAATAGGCACAATGGAGGCAACCAGTGAAATTTTGTTGGTCAAGGGAGGCAAGGAACGTTACTCTTCTTAGCCAATGGAAGACATAATGTTTCTATTGATTTCAAGGGAAAGAATCTTGTCAAGATGATAGTGTGGCCTATGGATGTTTGCATGATGCATGCACATCCTTGACAAAAATTCATCCACCAATACAAAACAATAAAACTAGGTGGATGGAGCAAGATGGTGGTAGTGAAATTACATCATTAGGTTTACATTTTCTAAGGTAGGGGAAATTAAATGGGGAATTTACCTAGGGGTTAAAATTTGTTCCATTACATTTTCCCCCCACTTTAGCGAGCATATGCGTTAGTGCAAATGCAGGGTAAAGTAGAAAGAGATTAAAGAGAATATACCTTAACTATTGAGGAAGAAGATCTTCAATTTTGCACACCTAGACATGCAAGAGGTGGCCCTATAGGTTCTCAGTCCCACAGGGAAACCTTGATGTGAATGTGAGAGAGATGGCTCCATAGGTACTCGGTTCTATAAAACTGGCTCCATAGATTCTCAGTCTCGAAGAAGTTAAACAAAGGATCTACAGGTTCTCAATCCTACATAAAGAAGGATCTTCATAGGTTCTCAATCTTGCAAAGGGAGCACCACAAGTTCTCAGTCTTGTGAGGCTTGACATGAAAGACTCTATAGGTGCTCAGTCTTGAAGAGTTTCATGTGAAAGGTCCTTATATTTTCTCGGTCCTGAAAGGAAATCTTGATGATGTGTTCATTCCTACTAGGCAAGTTTGATTGCAAAGGGTCTTTATAGGTGCTCGGTCCTGCAAAGCAACATGTTAAGTTATAGACAAAACATGCTAGGAAAAAAAGCCAAAAAAGATAGACATATCACAGAGCTAAAAATTGAAGAAGTTTTCAAAGGGCTCCCTTTGGGAACCCATCAAGATAGCAAGGGGCCCACACAAAGGGATACTCTGATTGAAAAGAATGATTTTTTCACAAATGATTCTATCATCAAGGAATCCTTTTGAAAGATCTATTTCATCAAGGAATTTGATAGAAAGAATGCTCCTTCTCAAAGGTAAGCTTCCAGACTTCTTAATCAGAAAAAGTATTCCTTTCTCAAGGAAAGTTTTCAGATTCTTTTTTAACGAATTCATTTCTGAAAGAAAAAATCCACTAAGAGGATCCTTGTTGAAGAATGCATTTTTTTAAAATGAAAAATTTTCAGTAAGGGATTCATTGGCCACTAAATTCACCTTATTGAAAATCAGAGAGTATGGTAGCCCCCTTAGGATGGTGTGTGCAAATCATAGGAGCATGTGGCATCTTAAGGAGAGAAAGAAGAAGTAGGGATATTGTGGCTCATAATACATTGCGAGATGTAAATGTGGAAAGTTTTTCATGCACATGAGGGACAACACATAGGGACTATAACATCATGAAAGAAGAAAAAAGAGAGACAAGCAAAGACAACGAAAATGAGAAACAAGCAGAGATGAAGAAATCAAGAGACGGGGAGATCTGGGAGTTCTTGATCAGATATTTATATTTATATTTATTTATATTTATATAGGTAGTACATGATGTATGTGATGAGAGCCAATTATTTCCATGTTTATGCCACATTTTAGCCTATTTTATCTACCTTCATATCCACTTCCCCATTCTATTTATGTTCCATTTTTATACTATTTTACCATTTTATGTTGCATATGATTAAATATATATAAGTGGTATTTATTATAGTTTTGGTTAAAATATGGATATTATTTATTGACTATCGTTACTAATAAGCATTATGATTTCAATCCTTGTAAAATAAAGCTTGCAACATGCAAATCACAAGAATTTCATGTCACCTTTTATGCAGAATATCTTCTTGTCACTTTCAGGTCAGGAACTTTTGTGCATTACTCTTTGACCAGCAATTTTTTTTTGTCATGACATCAGCCTCCAAGGTGGCATCAGTTACCTCTTCAAAATAAGCACAAGAAACTAAAACAATGTTTAAATTCGTGGACAACAACAAATATAGAAAAATACACTCAACCAAGGCTCCACATGTGCAATTATTTTGGGCTATAGAAGGAAACCCGTGATGGAGATATGTTGCTAAATAATTGGAGAAAAATCTACAAATATTCACGTATGCATTTCACTGGGCTTAATTTTTGTATTATTTGGCTACATGGGTTCATTTCATTATAGTATCTTTGCACATCATCACTATTTTCCATATAGAGAGAAGAATCTATAATAACAGCTATGATTGCCAACTGTGTGGAGGAGCAAAACAAAATCATGTCTTCTATTCTCATTTACTATTATAGCAACATTATTTTAATCTATGGGTAGCGATGCATATTTTGTTTCTTCTAGTTTGTTGTTCATAGGCCGAAACAAACTATCTATTCCTATATGTAAATACTATAGGCTATGTATATATAAGCAACGTAGATAGACCTTTGTATGGTAATTTTTTTGTATTATCTTTGAAAAATATAATTATCATTATGTTGACTAATCCAACATAGAAATTATGTGAGTTCCATATTCATCGATTGACAAGGGAGGAAAGGGTGCCCACACTTTAGTTGTCGATGGACTGTAAATATTTATTTTCTATGGAGTGTTTTGGTGTGCTTTGATTTCAGCTAATCACATTCAAAAATTATTCGAGTGCTATAATTTCAATTGATTGTTACATTTTTGTAAATTAATTATTTTCATTTTATTTCTATGGCATAAAATTAATTGCTTTGGTTTTCATTTTTTATGTTTGTTGATTAAGTTTCTATTTCAGAATTTACTACCATAATTTTTGTAGCTTTGGTTGCTAGGAAGTGACAATTCCTTTCACTAGAATTAATTTAATTTTTTTTAAGTTCATTTTCATGGTTTTCATTCATAACCACTCATCTCACGACTCTCAGTCCTTGTGCAGATTGCCATGATAACTTTCATCAGTTTGTGTCGTGAATTGACACATATAGACCAAATTGAAATTCATTATTAAACATCGAATCCATTTCACTCTTTGCCCCATTCTTGGCCTATCAATATGAAAGAATGATCATCAATCCCCAAAATTCCTAGATCATGAAGAAGAGAACATGAAGAAAAAATGAAAATAAAAAATTGGGTCAACATGGAAGAGGGCCTAAATTCCCCCAACACTTTGCATCATCCCAAATTTTCAAAAATAAAAGTCACAACATATAGAAGAATGATGAAACACATAGAGGAAGTTCATGATAAATCTTCTAGGCCTATATTCAAGCACCTACAAGGGTAGAAAGGGTCATTTGGGTAGGATCAAAAACACATAAATACAAGCATGGGGGGAACACAACACACACACAAATATAATCTATAGATAAAGAAGAGGTACCACCCTACTCTTCATCAACCAACAAGTTATATTAATTCAAATCTAGATCATTATATGGGGAGGTATGATGGGCTTGCAAGGGTAGGATAGCAAGTGGAGTACCCTCTTATTCTCCTACAACAAGGGAAAACGAAGAAGGCCCCTTGAGTTATTCTTGAGGTGAAGTTCATCAATCTCGCATAGATCATGAATAGAGCCGAGACATCATCCATTGATTTAAAAATCCACTTCACTGGAGTGCCATGTGTTAACTAGGTGGTAGAAGAAGGAGGCACTCAAGATCCACTATCAACCTCATCAAGAGGGGCAGTGAAAAAATTAGGGGACATAGGGGCCACCTCTATCATGAGGATAGTGCAAGCCAAATCAAAACTAGCTCCTAAATAAGGTGAGCCCTTCTTCCAACCACCACTCTAGGTGAGGTCATCCTTCAGCTTATGTTTCAGCAGAGGATGTTGGATACCCATAGAAGAATTGAAGGTGGAGAAGGGAGAAGATAGAGTTGCAACAGAAATCACCATTGTGTTTAGCATGTCTATGCGATAAGAAAATGGAGGGATGTTCAATAGGGACATCAAAAGTGGAGGATCCATGGAATGAGTGATGAATAGCTGCACCCTTTTGGGGTGAGGGTCATCAACACCCATCAAGGGAGCCAAAAGAATAATAGAGGAGAGTGGAACTAAAGAAGAAGGAGCAAAAGGAGGTGAACTAGAAATGTGATCTACTAGCTCCCCCTCTGTCTTCTACAAGGCAGATTGTTTAGCAACCAGACATTTTTTGCTACGCTTGTGCTCACACATAAGTTGATTATGTCAACTTTGAGAACTAGAATTTGTGGCCTAAGAAGAGAACTTGGGCTCCTATTCTACCATAGAAGTGTGCTCCACAACTATTTTAAGTGGAAGGACAAGCACTTGGATGGGGGTAGTAGGGAGCATAGGAGCAGAAACAATAGCAAGTGGAGAAGAAGACATGAGTTCCTCAGTAGTGAGCCTCTTCCCATTCACTTCCAAAGGGGCGGGACGAAGAACGACAAGAGGCCATAGAGGCTGAGACATGGGGGCACTCCATGAGGATGCTTCCTCTTTCTATAAACAATGGTTCTAAGGACCATAAGAAAGATAGGAAGTTCAAACACTTAACGCTTATATTTTCACCAAGTGGGCACCATTGGGCTCCCCATATGAGGCATGGGGGAAAGAATAGAGGGTTTCATAATGTGGTGAGAAGAATAAATGGATGGAATATAAATTGTAAAAGAGGAAGGCCCATGGTTGCAAGAAATATTTCCCTTCCCCTTTTTATGGGAGGAGGATGCAGCTTGTTGTTGTGAAATCATAGAACCTTTTATTGAAATAGAATAGGGAGATACTAGATAGGTTACTATTGGCACCATGCCCCCAGTCTAATACTTGACACAAGCATGATATAGAAAATCTATCCTCAAAGGGAGAGGTTTGACTGGGGCAAGCCAAAAGTGGTCTAAAAAGAAGCCCCCACACAAAACTAGTGGTTTGTAACTAGTGTCATGTACAACATCCACAAAGCCCTCATGAGAGAACTTGAGATATTTATGAATCAATGAAGCGATTCCATTCATGGAAACTACCAATAGAATGCCTAGTTCCACTCTGAATAGGTATGACTCTTGAATTATGAAAAAAGAGGCTCCCATGGCCTTGGGTCCTACCAAAATCAAAAGAGTGATAGAACGAATAGAAGGGACTACGATTCCATCATGTGTGTGTATAATGGCCTTTGATTCTTTGTATTCCTCCCTATGCAAATTTTTAAAATAAAAGTTTCTTTGTTATAACATTCACTCGACTCACAAGATCAACTAAGACATAGTCACAGTATTTCCATTCACACGAGTGGAAATGTACAAGGGAGAAGGATCTTTATTCATGGGTAAATCTTTCAAGGTAAAAGTTATGTCTAGTGATCTACTCGTAGGCTAGATGGAAGGAGTATGTGTGAATGAGACCATGTTAATGTACTCTAATGGAATACACTCACTAGAAGTAGAAGTTTCAATAATTAAGTTTGTGAAATGAAATGAAAATGGATTAGTATAGATTTGCAATTTTTTGACAGTGCTTTCCATAGAATTATTAAAATTCTACTTCTTCTCATCGAGACGGATAGTATAGTCATCGATGAGGTCCTAGATCTCATGATGTAGGTGCATGCATATTTTAGTGTCATGTTCATGTATTCAATGGTACTAGTAGAATTGATGCTCATCATACCAATCAAGATAGGTTTCAGTAAGAGGTCGAGGGTCTGGTAATGTTAGGACTTTGTATTTTAATAATATTTTAAGCATAGAAATGTAAGAATCTGATAAATTTTTAAAATGATTGTTGCACTTTAGGTTCTTATCGTTAGATGTAGAGATCGTGTTTGTAATGGCCTTTTTCTTACCAAACACTTACACTATAGATCAACCTTAAAAATGAGAGTGTGAGGAAGATCCCCCGAACTATGCAACCATTTGTTGGTATTCTCGTAGCACACCATATAGATGTGCAAAAGGATATTTCATTAAAGAATTTTTTTCCTACCAATGCCTTTGTAGGTTTTTGACAAAGACCTTTTGAACATCCGATCCGGACAAAGGATAAGAAATTTTCAAAAAAAAAACTTGATAACGAGTGATAAAATCAGTTCTCCTCTCATTGTCCCCTTCCTTACATCGAACAAGATCCAAAAAGGTCATCTTTGGTCCAATATTATCTTGGAACTATTGGAGAAACTATTTTACCAGCTAATCAAATGAAAAGATGGAATTGTCTAGTAAGAAAAAATACCACTCAAGGTCGTTATCCTTAAGAGACCTTGGAAATAACTTAGCCATTAATGCATCATGATGAAATAAATATATGCACATGGAATTAAATATCGAGACATGCATTTGAGGATGTCTCTTACCACCATATTCCTTGAACTTTAGAATCTCCATCCCTTGAGGGATAGGGGTATTTAAAATTTCTATCAACAAAGGACTATGATGAAATAAGGGTTGAAACATAGGTTGTGGAACAGTTTCGCTAGTTGATTCTATATCTAACCCATGGTTTGTAACAAGGAATTTAAGACAGGGTCAAAAGATGAAATACGACTAGTGCAACTGTCACTAGAGCCACTAGAGCCATTGAGGCCACCAAGCCCCATTCTAGTAGAGGCCCCTCCACTAGTACTAGCATGGATTCCAAAACTGCCACCAAGAACATTAGAGCTAGAAAAGTTGAAACCTATGGGTACCTTGTTTACTTTAACAATGGGGGATGGCTGAGGAACAATAGTAGTGTTGATAGACGAGCTAGTCTCAACCATGTACACTCTTGGTCATCGATACTTTTATCTTTCTTTGAGTGGTCTCAGACCCAAGATCTCAGACAATGCCAGACCTAGGGTTGTACGATGGGACATGAATGTACACTATGTCAATGATACCCCAAAGGAATACAAGACCCACCCAAACCTTTTCCAACATAGCTCTCGAGTCATTAACAACCTAAGTAGCCTTAGGTGTAACCCTCTATTTTCCTAGATAATCCCCAAACTATGAAATCTTTTTTTTTAGGGCCAAAATTTGCTTTGTTTGAATTTTAATAGCCTTATCCTCTTCCATAGATGAAGTGGAAGGAGAAGCAAGAGGAGTAGGAATATGAGGGTCTTCCCCAAAGGGACTAGAAAAACTTATATGTGTTCTAGAAACTAACTCATCAAAAGAGGGACCTATAGGGACCTTATTAGGATCTATCTCTAAATGTCACATGCTTCTTCTAACAACATGCTTGGAGGTTTTAGATTGAGTTTTAAAGCTCATAAGATTTACAACACATAAGAATGCAACAAACTCAAGACACAAAAGAAGATCTCCTGACACAAGGAAACAAAAACAAAGACATTCTCATTGGGTTCACCAAAATGTAGAGAAGGGGGACTTGTCACCCCTAGGACTCTAGGTCATAGGAGATCCCCCAACAAAAAAGCTGCCCTAAACTACCTCAAGTCTTCTAGATAGATTGAAAAAGATGAGGTACTAAGGCTGAAAAGGAAGGGGAAATAGCTTCCCACTTCCCTTTTGCTAAAACTAGATGTTCATAGAGTCACAATACTTAGCTTCAAAGGTTTGGTTTGTTGCCCAGACATCTCACTATCTAAGGATGGTAGAGTGAATCTCGGACTCCAATGCAATGTGTTGGTTTCTCAAGGATGCATTGGTTTCCTATACAAATAAAGGTTTAGAAAATGGTCAAAAACTCTAAAAACCTACTAACTATCTGACTATGAGATGTTTTGTGTTTTGATAGAGAATAAAAAAGTACAAAAATAAAAAATACAACAAAAATGACACTAAAAAGAACTATGGTAGAAATGACATTAAGAATGTAGGAAAAGGTATTGTTCTTCCCACAGCTTGATTCTTCAATTAGCTCCACTCAAAAACACCTACACACATGGAAATGCGAAAAATGTTGGGTTGTGTTTGAGGTCTACCTCAGTAAGACCCTCATTTTGGTGTTCCCACCTCCATGGACAGCTAGATAGCCACTAATTGTATAAATCGATAAAGGAAATAGAAAGGAAGTGATACCGCTAGATAGAAATCAAAGACAACTACAATTCTATCGAATAAACAAGATGACGAAACCAAGTAGAAAAACACAATGTTACCATCCCAACTATGAGCTCTTAAGGACAATAGCGGAAAGAAGAGAGTGACACCACCACATAGAGAAGATGAAGCTTCACAATCCTTCGATAGTAACAATTTTGCAACAAGAACATGATATTAGAGCCAAATAAGGAGCTTGCAGCAAGAAGAAAAATGGTGTAGAAGCAAGAAGCGAGTGAGAATGAATAGCTAGAATATGTGAAACTGCATGAAGAAGAATAAGAGGAGGAATGAAGTGAGTTTGAATAGGAAAAATGGATGCAACCAGTTGAATTTCATCGGTCAAGGGAGGTAGGTAATGTTACTCTTTGCAGCTAATGAAAGACAACATTTCTATTGATTCCAGGGGTAGGAATCCTGTCAGGATGGCAACGCAGTGCATGGACATTCATGCGGCATGCACGTGTACCTATAAACAATCCCTCTGTTGACACAAAATGATGCATCCAAGTGGATGGAGCAAGGTGGAGGTGGTGAAATTGCATCATTTGGTTTACATTTTCTAAGGTAGGGGAAATTAAATGGGGAATTTTCCTAGGGATGCAAATTTGTGCCATTACATAAAGAAGTAGCATTCAAGAAAATAAAAAGATAGAAGATGAATTTGTTGATCATAATGATGAATTTAATGAGGTTGAAGAAAAATTTATAAGAATATTAAAGAAAGGAACTGAAAAATACAAAGGTAAGTTACCTTTCAAATATTTCAATTGTGGAAGGATTGGTCATTTTTCATCTAAATATTCTTATAAATAATCAAATGATGGTAACAAAAGAGAATGTTAAAAAGAGGGTCTATTCCAAGGAAAGTAGATATTCCTCAAAAGATGAGGAGAATTATTCAAATGATGAAATCCTTTTAGTGGCCTTGGAAGTTGGTGAAAAAAAGTGTGACATGAAAATTTTAAGAAGTCTAGCTCCTTGAGTGATGAAGATATGTTTTCTTCTAGACTGGATCTAGAGTCAATGGAACTTGAAGGTTGGGCTTCAATTTAGATGACTAAGAAATAGGTTTTGAAGGAAAAATTCGATGTGCTTTAGAAGATCTGAATCAAGAAAGGGCACTAAATCAAAATTATGACAACTTTCTTAAAAAATAAAAATAAGAAACTGACAAACAAAAAATTCAAAATAGAATAAGGTAAAATTAAACTAAAAGAGGCAAAAGGTGTGATCTCTAATTTGAAAGATAAGTTCAATAATAAATTTTTTGATTACCTATAACTTGAGGAGGATATTTTAACTCTAAGAAATGAAATGGAAAAATAAAAAGAATGAATTAACAAAGGATAAAAGTTTGATCTTGATAACTTATATAATAGCTCCAAATCAAACGGAAATCCTAGAACAAAGGAGGAGAAAGCTTGCACTATGGATTCTAAGAAGAATGCCTCCGAGGATGCAAAGACAAATAAAGATGGTAAGAGAGAAGGTGTATTCATTCCTTTTCAAAAACAAAAGGCATCTAGAAGTCCTCCACCTACAAGACAACATGCTCCAACCAAATTCAATCAATATTTTCTAGGCTTCTATTATTCTTGGAATAATTTTGTGCATAAAGTTATTGATTGTAAATATATACAGAGAAGAAATAATAACGTGAGTAGAAGACCATTTGTGCCTTAAAGAAATAATGCTATTTCATTTCATCGATATTGCTATACTTGCAAAAAAACTAGTCATAAAGAAGATGAGTGCAGATCTAAGGTGAAGAGGAACAATGTTTTTTTTGGAGCACAAAATTGTGCCACAAATGCAATAAATTGGGACATAAAGAAAATAGTTACATAAGTGGTTTTGTGAAGCCACTAGTTCAAAATTACAAAAAGGATGAACCCCTTAATCTACAAGAGAAGGGTAATGAAAAGTTTTGGAAGGAAGAACAAGTTCAATAAAATGAGAGGAAGGATGATTCCACACTTGTGCATTCTACACAAGACCCTAAGACAAACTGAGATAGAGCATTATCTTAGGGGGAGATTTCATTTTCAAAATCTTTTAGTCCCCTTGAAAAGAGTAATATGTTGAAGATTTTAGCATGGAAGAAGAATTGGTTTAGATCTATTGGTGTGCAGATCTATTGTGCAAGAATGAACCTTTTTGAAGGTTTTGGTGCAAATAAATGTTTCACAGAGAGTTAAGGTATTTTTGTCGACATCTCTCCGCAAATAAAGATTTTTTTTATAGTTCAGAAGATAATTTGGTCATGTTGTGAAGGTTCTATATTCAAGAATTCAATTTTTTTTGTCTTGCACAAGTGAAAATTATAAGTGACTATGTTGATTCTTGTTGGAATGCTCCACATTCTTTATGAAATGAAGTTTTTTCCATGCAGTTTTGTGGACATGTACAGGGATACTCTCAAGTTGATGTTATTGATTTTTTGGAGATTTTTTTACTCTAGTAGCCATAATGGAGGCAATAAGGATGGTTCCTTATTTTGATCCTCATAAGAAATTTAAAGTCTATCAAATGGATGTCAAGTCTAACTTCTTGAATGAAGATCTAGATGAAGAGGTATATATTGAGAAACTGGATGGTTTCTAGTTATCAGAAGATCCAGACATGGTGTGAAAACTCAAGAAAGCTCCTAGATCTTTGTATGCTTTGTTGGATAAGTATTTAATTCAGCAAGGCTTGAAGAAAGGTATTGCAGATAGTAATCTTTACATTAAGGTTCATGAAGACAAGTTGTTGATTGTGGTTGTATATGTCGATGAAATCATCTTTGGTGTAGATGATGTTATGTGTAAGAAGTTCGCAAAAGAGATGTAGAAATAATTTGAGATGTCTATGATTGGTGAGTTATATTTTTTTCTTGGGCTTCAAATTGTTCAGTAATATGGTGTATCTTTATTTCCCAAGCTAGGTATATAAAGGAGATGTTAAATAATTTTTGAATGGACGATTCCAAACTATTAGGTACCCCTATGGTGACCGATTGTCACTTGAGAAAATGTGATGAGTCTTTGGAGATTGATTAGACTCTTTCTAGGTCTATGATTGGAGGTTTGTTGTACTTGACTACTTCTAGACTTGACATCATGCATGTAGTATGTTTGTTTGCCAGATTTCAATCTAAACCACGTGAGAAGGTAGTGAAAATAATTTTTAGATATTTGAAAGGAACTCTAGATTATGGTCTATGTTATAAGAAGGATAATATTTTTTCTCTAAATTCTTATACTGATGTTGATTGGGTAGGATGTGTGGATGACCAAAGAAGTACAAGTGGTAGTGATTTTTTCTTGGGAGAAAGATTGGTCTCTTGGTTTAGCAAGAAGAAGGACTCAATGTCCTTGTCCATAGAAAAAGCCAAATACATTGTTGCAGCATCTTGCTGCACCCCGGTGCTTTAGATGAAGCATACTTCAAAGGATGTAAAGGTGGCTTATAATGAACCTATTCCTATATTGTGTAATAATACCAGTGTAATTAATATTTCCAAGAATTAAGTGATGCATTCAAGAACCAAACACATTTCTATTTGGTATCACTTTGTAAGGGAGAAGATTGCAAAACAAGAATTCAAATTGGAGTATGTGCCTACTAAAGATCAGATTGCAAATATCTTCACTAAGGCGCTTTCAAAGGATACTTTTTACTATCTCCGATAGAAGTTAGGGGTTATTGCCCCTCCTTGTTCTAACTAGATTCATAATTGGTGAATCTATCTAGAGGGAGAAATCCATGTCATATATTTTTTCTCCTAGATCGATGTTTGCTACCCCTCAAGGGGATTTGGTAGTAAGGGGAATTTTGGAGAGTTGTGCAGATGTTGAAGGTGAAGCTTGTATAAGATGTGCAATTTCTGATCAAAGGGGGAGAATATGCTATTGTTGAAGATCATTGGCCCTTTTTCCTTGATGTCAAAGAATTTATTGTTGTCCTATGCAAATGTGTGTGGCCCTTTGTCCTTGATGTCAAAGGGGTAGAGTGAGCAGACCTATGTGTGTTTCCATCAATTCCAAATGGGGAGATTGTTGGTAGTAGTTGTTATTGATGTCAACACTTGGTGAATTATTTGTGGTTTTCATTTATTGCTCAATATTTATGAAAAAACTATGTGTATTTTTTTCTATCAACGTTTCAAATCATATTCCATGATCCATCATCAAGACGAAAAGTAGTTAGAGAGAAATGAAAATGAGATAGCAGACTTGGATAGAAATATAAGGGGGGTTGGAAGGAACACAATCCTAAAAATAATTGGGAGTAGCAAGAAGCTAAGAAAATAATAAAATTATTTTTATTTTTATTTTTATTTACCATGCACCTAATAAGAAGAAACAAAATATGTTAAAAAGAAGAAAAAACTTATTAAGAGGATAACTTCTTTAAAAGGAAACTCAAAGAGGCCATTGAAATCAACAATCACCCCTACAACCTTAACCATGATGGGGGTTGAGCTTTAATTTTCTCTTGGAAACCCCTATTAAACAGCCTCAAAGCCATCTCTCCTAGTCATTCTTGATCCCCCCTTTGGCTTGCTTTTCCCTCTGTCTTGCCCCTATGCTTGCCCTTTCTTTCTCTCTCCTCCCTCTCACTCTCCTTGGCTCTTCTTTCCATCCATCCTCTCTCCATCCTCTCTCCCTCCTCTCTTATTCTTCTCTATGTCCTCTATTCATTAAGCTCAAGCCTTCTTCCTTCCTCTTTTTCCTATATTTTATTTTTCTAGTATTTTTTGGTCAGTTCTTAAATTATTAGGATTCTTAAGTTCCCTTTGTTTTTCCCTTTTTTCTCTCTTTTGTCTTTTTCTTGTTATTTTCTAATTTTTGTTTTGTTTTTTCTATTATTTTCTTCTCCTTTTTGCTTCTTGTCTTTATTATATTATTTTCTATATATTTATTTATATTTATCGGTATAACCATAATCATATTTATAATGATATAATATAATATCCCTATATTTAATTTTTTCATCTATTATAATAGTTATTTTTTAATTTTCATGTTATTCAATTATATTGTGGTTTATATTAATAATTTTATTTCTTTCCTTATTGTGGTGTTTATTTTAATATTAACATTTTTTATATATTTATATTATATTTCTTGATATAATCATAATCATATTTTTAATCATATAGTATAATAACCCTATATTTAATCATGTCATCTATTATTTTATTTTATTTCTAATATTTAATTTTAATTTTCTTGTTTTTCATTTATATTGTGGTTTTTATTAATTATTTAACTTTCTTTTATTTAATTTTGGTGTTTATTTTTAATATATGATATAATAATCACATATATGATTATTATTATATATCATATATTTTTATTTTTTGGCTTCATATCTTGGCTTTCGTTATTACCTTGTTCCTTTTTTTATATATCTGAATCCTCCTTTCCTCGTTAATTTGTTCATGTCCTTTACTTTTTTATCTTCTCTCTTTTCCTTTTTAATTTTTATTTTCTTTTTATATTGTAACATATTATAACAATATGTTGCATTTTCATATTTTTTGACATTTTTTATTCCTTTGTGTTAATTACCATTAATATATTATATGGTTTATATTAATATGTTGTCTTATATATGACACAATATTAATTATTGTTTTTTATATGCTTTATTTCATTATCTTTTGGCATATAATATTAATTTGTTCTTTTTTGTTATATATAAATTGTTATATTGTGATTCTCACTATTATAATTTTTTGCATCTATTTATTATAACATCTATAGCTTAATAATTATTATATATATAATTTTTATGTTTGTTTTAATAATAATCATATATATGATATGATTTTTTATCATTTAATTATATATATATATATATATATATATATGTATTATTGTTTAATTATAATTTGTTTCTTTTGTTCCTCTTTCTTAATATATGATATAATAATAATCATATATATTATTATACACTATGTTTTGTTTAATTTTATATTCTTCAAAAAGGTTATTACATTGTGGATTTTAATAGTATTATTTTCTTTTTATTATTATTTTCTTGTGTATGTCTTTTTTTCTCCCTCTTCCTTTTCTTTCTTAATCATATATAAGATTAATATCTCATATAATAATCTTATGGAGAAGAAGATTATCATTATTTATTAATTTGTGTTCTTTTTTCTTAATAATTTGTTTATTCTTTTTTACATATTTTATTTCTTCATTTTAGATGCATGATAAATAACAATATAAATATTAATTATTTTATTATTTTCTTGGCTTCTTTCTACTCTCAATTTTTTTTAGGATTTTGTGCCTTCTAACCCCCCTTCTTCTATTTTTATCCAAGTATTTTATCTCATTTCTATTTCTCTCTAACTATTTTTCATCGTGATGATGGATCATGGAGTATGATCTGAAATGTCGATGTAAAAATTTGCACACAATTTTTTCTAGAAATCTTGAGCACTAACTATTATGGAATGTGGAAACAAAATGTTACTATTTGTCATTTATGTCAACACTTGAGTCTGTTGTATGGTTAGCATTGGTTGTCATTATCAACAATATTCAATTTGGGTTGTCATTGATGTAAGATGATGTGTTTTGGAAGTGCGTGGTTGGATGTCATGTAAAGAAGCATTGTGTATGGTTGTTGTTAGTAGAGTTATTTTCATGATGATATATTGAGATGGGGATTAGAAGAATTAAGATGAGGATTAGAATTATTTTTGATGGTGGAGAGATTATTTTGATGGCCTATATCATGTTATATTATCTTTCCTATTGTTATTCAAGAAGCATGTATTGATGCAAGTTTGTTTTGGCCTCCACAAGTGAGTAAGAAGTTTATATTTTAGAATGTTGTTGTGAAGAATATTTGGGAGAATTTTCTACATTCCTCTATTGTTAGATATGTAGTCTTACGGTTTGGAACTTATTGCTTGTGCTTTTTGGATGTTGAAATCCTATCTTTTAAATTCATTGGTGTCGTCGAGGAGGTTTTTGTTAATTGTAGAAGTTTGGCAATGTTGTTGGTTGTTTGGACTGGTCCGCAAATGCTCTACATTTCTCTGCATTGGTGTTTCTACATTTATAGCTTGGTGAATGTTCTCCCAGTGTCTCAATTTAAATTTTGTGTATTGATGTGGTTCACAAGTTGTTTTGTTAATGTTATATCACATGGTTGTATTTTTTGTTCTTCTATGATGAAGTGTTTTTCTCTTGTTTGATTTATGGTAGTTGTTGGTAGTATGACAGTATGAAAGAAGTGTCAAGAATTTTTGTTGGATATTCAAGGAATATATCTTTGTGATCTACACATCAATGGTTAATCTCTTTTGGTGTTGCATTGTGTTTGAGTTGATATTTTGGGTAATTTGTGAATATCTAGATGATAGGGATTGTTCTCTTACTTAATGGTTTGCACCGACATATGAAGTTGTGTTAAAATATATTTGGGTCCTGACCTATCTTGGTTAGAACCGCATTGATTTAATCCAATTAGAAGTATTCTTTTGGGCCGACTAGTTATGTGCTTCATGTTTCATCTACATGTTTCCTCGATGCTAACTTGGGTTGATGTGCACCAACATGTGAATTCTTTGGGATCAAATTGAAAGATAAAATAAAATAAATGGTCCTCTCTATCCCTTGGATAGGACCACACTATGTTTTTTTGTGGATAACTTTTTGAAATCGTTGTTTATCTTTATTCTAGCCGACCTTATTGATGTTTTGAGGTCTTATGGTGGATATAAATGTAAGAACAATTCATATGCAAGAAGAGTGAAGTGTGTGGAAGTATGAGTATTGAATTTAATTGAATATCTCATAGAGGAAGTGAGAAAGTGTGTGGAAGAGAGATCAAATGTGCTTTAATGCCTCATTCAGTAGAGTGTATTGATGACATGTTTTGTAAATTCTAAACTTTCATGTATCCTACTTTGAGATTATGAATCTCATCAGGTCCTTGTATCTTTCTGTAGTGTTGTACACTTTAGTTTTAAATTAATTTTTATATTTCCCTAAGGTTGTGCACCTTCGTATATAATTCTTTTGGGAGTAAGCCTTTTTTTAAGTAGTGAGATTCATATATTGTGAGTTAACTCTCACCATGGTTTTTCCCTCATTGAGTTTTCCATGTAAATTTTGTGTCATCTTGTGTATGTGTATTCCTTGTTTTATCTTTCATTACTCTTGATCTAATTAAGGGTTGAATTTTTGTATCTTTCATTGGTGTTAATTGAGTTAAGGGTTACTGAACTTTTTAAGAGATTAAAGTGCTATATCTTTCATTTTTCTTATATGTTTTAGTGTTTCTAGTCTGGTTAAGAAGTTTGAATTATGAAGGTCTTAAGTTTTGGAGGGGTTTAAGTTTTTGAAGATACTAATTCAACCCCCTCCCCCCTCTCAGTATCTAGTGTATTCAATAGATGTGTCAGACCAAAATTAATTATCCATGAAGCTTCATAAGGTAAGTCTCATGCAGAAGGAGTGTGACCTTTACCTATGTATGAGGAAGAAGACTTAAGGGTTGACATGTTATGCTACTATATGGATTCCTCTAAAGCCTCTAATATTTTCCAACATCTAGTGACTAGATGTCCCTCCTTACCACAAAATTTGCAAGGTTCACTTGATTTCTTATTCATCTTGGAGTAAGCCTCACCAAACTTGGAAGATTTATCCTTCGGATGAGTGGTTTGAGGTTTTTATTCTAACTTCTAAGATGGTTTGAAGGAACACTCTCTACTTGATGAAGTATTTGTCTTGCGATTTTGTTCCTTCTTTTCTTTCCCTTTGGATTTTTTTGCTACCAATTCTTGGTTTTTTGAAATAGAAAGAGAATCAATTTGAAAAAAAAATTCCTATTCACAATTCAAAATTCCTACAAAAACCTTGAAATATGGCATGGTAAATGTAGTGCCCAATGCCTCAATAGTAGAGTAGAATGTAGAAGAGAAGACCTTAAATGGACCTTTAAGCTTAGATAGTATCAGGAAAACAAATTCATTTTCATTTTTATTCTTTCCGCAACCCTACAAGAGAGATTTGAGTGACTTAAAATTTTGTAATAAGTCCTCAATAGAGGGGAAAGAATAAGGTACAAGTGAAGTTAGTTCTACCTCAATATGTAGAGCTTGGAACTCATTAATAGAGTCAAAAATGTCTTTGAACTTCTCCCACTTATCTATAAGAGATCTATGTAAGACTTAATATGAAACAAGAGACTATCTAAAACTTGTAGTGAAATCAATCCCATAGTCTCATCTATCTTATTCATATATTAAAGTATCTCAAATTGACAATTCAATGTTGGTTTTACTTCATCCAAAGTGGACCATAAACCCTTTGACATGAGCAATCTAGTCATATGAGCTTTCCAAATATGATAGTTTTGTGGCATAATGTGTTCAACTAAAGAGGTAATTGCCATGGTGGTTGAAGATTTTAAAACATTGTGGTAAATAGGTGTTGTTCTTTGATATATAGATACTGAAAGTGATAAATATACCCCTCCATCACAATAAAAATCAAACCCATATACAACTTTGAGAGTAGAAAATCTTTAAAATTTTACATTAGATAAATCTCTATATACTTGGTAAATTTTCTAGAAAAAAGGATTGCATTTTTGTGTATATCACTTAAACACCGTTCCAACACCTATTCATTCAAAAAAATGGAGTTCATATTCCCAAGTTATGACCTCGAAAGTGAAAAAATATATTTTACTTCAATGGCCTATAGAAATGTTTTTGAGAAAAATATGAAAAAAATAGTAGCACCACTAAAACAAGCTTGAAACCATATTTTTTATAGTATTTTTCTTTCAAAAATTAGACAAGCGAGATAAAATTTATACCCAATTTTGTGAAAGTTACCCAATTTTCCCTACAAGGAAAACTAGGGGCTAAAAAATTCCAGTCGGTTGGATGGGTGCAAGGGCTTAAAGTTAGGGGCATGGTCATTCATGTGATTAATAATTCTATGTATAAGCCTGTGAGGGCTTGACATTCAACTGATGGTTGCTAAAAGGACTAGCCATGTGCAGATAGGGGCCCATTGGGGTTGTATGTGGTCCTGAAGCCACAAATGTGACTAGGAGCTCAACAGGCTAACTAAGAACCATTAGCAAGAACCACTCTTGTGGCTACTACTAGTGGTAGTGTGATGGTTCGTTGGTGGAGCATTATTTTTAACACTTGATTTTTATTCTTTTGACCCTTTCTTCATGGAATTTGACTGTCAAGCAAAAAGAGGTATAAGATTGAGTTTTTCATTTTTTTGCTTTTTGCATTCAATAGGGCAGAGTTTTTTGGTTACTAATATCTGATTTCTAGCTATGTGGTAACCATTGGGAGAAGACTTTTAACTAAACTATTAATCCAATTTCTTGTTGGATTCCATTGTGTGTTTGTGATTTCTAAATTAGGAAAATTTGGAATTGGTGCTTAAAAAGAGCAAGTGTCGTCCATGTTTTGTGCACTTGCATACATGTGAGTTAGTTATCAAAAGTATGTTCATCTAAAGTATCCTCTCCCCTTGTCTTACATGTGATTCTTGGGTGATGAGAAATAGAAGCACTATTTTTTCTTAAGTATCCTCTCCCCTTGTGCTATGTGTAATTCTTGGGTGATAAGAAAGAGCAAAACATAAGCTATCCATTTTTTATTATGAGTAGGGTGGGCTTGCTTAAGGATTTTCACCCTAGGGAATGAACCCTAGCATATATACCTCTAGTACACTATATAAAAGGGAAAAATTGAAAGGTGAGCTCAATCTGCCTATTTGTATAGGGGGACGCCTATTTGTATAGGGGGTAGGCCATACGATATGAAGTGATTCCAAGTGGGGGTTAGAGATTTTGGTCTCCCATCGCTACTATACCATGGTGTTCTTCAGATTTCCTCCACTACAAACCATTGTTTTAGAAGCCTAAGAACTTTTTGGTCATCTATTGTTTTTGGTGCATCATGATAGAATCGTCACAAGAAGTTACCTACCACATATGGTTCTTGGTTTAGGTGATTTGGTTCCTTTCTTCGATTTCATCCTTTCAAGACAAGGGGTGTTAAGGTGGTACATGACCTTAGCATACCCTAGTTACCCACTCTATTTTCATATTTAAAAACATTGAAAGTTGTGGTAAGCCCATACTAGTAGATAACTTGTTGCTACTAGTTAGGTTGTGATTTCTTAAAGTGTTTTTTGAACCAAGGCCTAGTGAGTTTTGTGGAAGAAAACTTGCAAAATACTTCATTTTCCAATGAGTCAAAAGAGTCAAAATAGTTAAATCTATCTTCTAAGTGTTTGTTGTGTTTTATGATCAAATATGAAAACTATCCAAAATGGGAAACCTTTTAGAAAGAATCAATTTTAGGCTAAAAAATAGAACATTGCAACTATCAATTAAAATATTTCAACTATTTGATGCTACATTGCAATTGTCGGTTAAAATGCCACAACTATCTTATACTACATCATAACTATTAGATAAAATACCACATCTATCAAAAACCTTAGGAAATCCAAAAACTTGTATTTAACTGTGTGTGAATGGTTATCTTAGACCTAGACCAAAATGACAAAACAACACAATGTTAGTCAAGAAACAAATCTAAAACAAACATTCCCCATGAAATTTATTTGAATGTGAAGAACAAGAAAACAAAGTTAAATAACAAATGAAAGCTATAAAATATTATTCTAAATAATCAAACCAGCATCCCATGGGGGAATTGGTGCCATTTTGATGTGGAAAATGGCCCTTTCCCAATTCTTTGCAAGCTTGATGATAAATGGTGAATATTTGATGCTCCTTGATGAAATTTGTTCATAACCTAGCTATGATAATATGAAAATGGATGAAAAATAGAAAGAAATTGCTCAAAAACTCAAAGATTTAATAATGTTGGATGAAGTTGTGGATCCAAAATTCAAATGAGAGCCTTCTATAAATAGAAGAGAATGATGGAGAAAGAGGAAAAAGGCATGAATGTTGGAGAAAATACCAACCAATAGGAAGAGGCCACAAGTCAACATGTGAGTGGAGGAGGAATGAGAATATTTTGATGAATGTGCAAATAAATGTGGTTAGGTGGAATTTGAAATTAGTGAAATGACAAGTTGGAGAGAGAAAGGAATGGAGTAAATTCCACTTGGCTCAAGGAAAAGGACATATAAGAGGTCTTTAATGCCTTTCTAGATGTATTCATCCCTTTTGGAGGGATTTTTGAATTTAAGGAATATTCCCTCCTCGATGCCATGTTGAAAAAAAATAGAAAAATTTATAAATCAATTAAATTGATTTACTTGTGCAAGTTGCAAAAACTAATGGATTTGAGTGATTAGGATTAAGATTAATCGGGATTTTATTAATTTAAAAGGGGATTAGCTGATGTGACAATTTGATTTAGATTTTTGGATTAATTTAAATCAAATTTGAGAGGAATATTGATTTAGAATTAATTAAATAATGTTTAATTTATTTAATTAAAGAGAATGGTGTTAGTTTTAAATCAAATAAAGATAAATTTATTTAGTTCAAATGAGATGACTTTAGAGATTAATTAAATAAAATGAATTATTTAATTAAAAGAGGGACTATAGGATTAACTAAAAATACTAACTTATTTAATTAATAGAAGATGATGACTTAATCGGATACATTTGATTTATTTAATTAAGAGAGGAAATATGATGAATTTAATTAAATAAAGATTATTTAATAAAATGACTAGTAGAAGAGATGATTTAGGATGAACTAGTGTTAGTAAAATCAGGATTAGGTGCACGATATCAATCGGGATATTGTAAACGTCTAAACTTTGCCCCTCTTTGAAGCAATGTACCTATTGTGTTGGTTCAAAGAATAACCTTGTCAGGATCAAAATTCAAAAACATTCTGACCTTTTTTTATGCCCCACTACTGCCCCAACGAAAGAATTATGCTGGTATACTACCCCCTCAAGAGATCGAGTGGAAATTTTAATTTTTTGATTGATATCATGATAAAATGTGAGAGGAGTGGTTCTACTGATCAAAGGATGAAATATAATTATTTAGAAAGATTAGATATTTGACATAGACAATTTTGACAATATATCTAGATAGTCATTGGCCATGGGTAGCCTCGTGTATATTTTGAGATATCACACAAATTTTGGATAGAAATGTTAGTAAAGATAAAAGAATAAGAAGAAAATAATGATGATAAAAGGATCCAACAAGTCCATGATCTACGAGAATTTATTAGAGATGATGATGGATGATGACGTATTTCTTATCAAGAATTGGGATTTTAAAAGGGTTTACTTACCTTATGTTTGATAACACACATAGGCACAATGTATCAAGGTATAGAGAACTAGGATGGCATTGTGCTTAGTGTGATGGACTTTGAATCAAAAATCAGATAGGAGTATCCTTGTTCACACCTAGCATACAAAACCTTATTTAAAATGCAGCTCAGATATTTTAAACATCTCAGACCAAAACATAGAAAGGAAAGCCTTCGTATGTGGTCAACAAGACACCTAAAACACCTTCCCTACAAACCAAACAAAGCGTGTATGACCAAGGTTATATTACAAGAACATCCAACAAGCACAATAGATAAAAAGATAATGATCGTTGCCCCATTTCTTTCTCTCTAAATCCCTTTGTTTGGACATCATCAAGAGTTCATCGGGATGAGCGCAATAAGATAAGTCAAAAAGACAAAGATCAAGTAAACAAACAAGCTAATGTTCTTCATATCGCTAGCCAAGACTAAACTACGGTGATGCCTGATGTTGATGTCCATTGTAGGAAGAATGCATCCTATGACATGATGTTATCAAATGATGGTGAGATTGACTAGATGATAGGCTATTGATACTTGGAGCTAACTAACTTGCTTACCTACTGACCTAGTCTTAAGACACTAACGTTTGAGCTTCCATATTTGACCTGCAAGACATTCTTTTGGTTGCTTTTCCAAAGCTTGACAGTGATTTATTATGAGTGATGCTTATTTCGGGTGAAAGCGAGATACGATGGATGGGTTTTTCTTTTTTTGAATGTTTTGAGATTGATTTTGGGTTTTTTCAAGACGTTTTACAAAAAAAATTATTTTCAAATTTTCCAATTTTTTTGGTATTTTCTGAGATTTTGACCAAGAACCTAATCTAAAGTCCTATCCTAGGGGTCTCGGAAGCTAATCAACATATTAGCCTTGCCTATGTTATAAATGCAGAGACCAC
This sequence comes from Sequoiadendron giganteum, assembly GCA_007115665.2. Lineage (NCBI taxonomy): Eukaryota > Viridiplantae > Streptophyta > Pinopsida > Cupressales > Cupressaceae > Sequoiadendron > Sequoiadendron giganteum. Next base: position 237,570,954 of record CM021103.1, on the reverse strand, counting down.
ATAGTTCCACTGCCGCAAACTTGATTTATTGATGAGATATGAACAAATGGATTGCCAGTTTATTGTAACAGACTCCTAAAGGAGTGATCTAGGGTGTCTCAAGGGATGATCGAAGATCAATCTTGCCTATGTTCAAGCTCAGAGATGACGTAATTCGACAAGATGACTCTATTTTTTATTTTTTGGATTTTTGACATGTTTTTAGATTTTTTGAAAGATTTTAAGATTGTTTTTGGATTTTTGAAGGATTTTAAGATTATTTTTGGATTTTTTAATTTTAAGGAAAACTCCAAGAATATACATGAATTCGATCCAATGCAGGTAAAAGAACATGCCCTCAGTGTGATGCAATAAACTACTTCGATATAGGCAGGACAAACTGACCTTAGGAATGTGCCAAGTAGTACTATGGTGGACCATGATACAAACATAGGACCAAGCCATGATGCGAACGCAGATGAATGATGGAAGGAGATATGGGAAGCGATGGATGATGGAAAGCATGCAGAATAAGCTATGAAGATCCTGGTAGATAGAGAGTGTTTTATTTACACAAGGCGCATGTTTACCAGGTTTTCACCAAGATACTTACCCAAAGTGCCACCAAAGTGGTTTTCACTAGAGGACGATTTTTATCTTTACTATTTTCTAATCTTTTTTTTATTTTTTATATTTTTTCATTTTTTTGTATTTTTGGTTTTACCCTTAAGAGATCAGGCATAATTTTTTTTGAGATGGGAGCTATTCATGGCCTCCTGTAGAATTTCACCTTTGGGCGTTGATAGCTTATATTCTCTTGACTTGTAGCTTGTTTTAATGATAAATGGTCTCAACCAATTGGGTTCAAACTTGTCATTTCTATGTGGATTTGGCACATTTTTTCTAATTCTCCTTCAGTACTAGCTCGTTGACTTGGAAGGTTTGCCTCCTTATCTTCATGTTGTAGCTCTGCTTGATATGGTTTTTATAGACTTGCAAATAGTTTAAGGCATCCATGCACCGTACATCCATTGTTTCTAGCTCATTCAATCATGATACCCAATATTCTTCATCTATGATGAGATTCTACAATGATATTCTCAAGGATGGGAGCTCAATCTCAATGGGGAGTATATCTTCTAATCTGTAGACCAGGGGGAAGGGAGTGGCACCTATTGGTGTGTGGATTCTTGTGCAGTAGGCCCATAAGGTTGGATTCAGCTGTAAATGTTAGTCACGACTAGCATCATTAACTGTTTTCTTGAGTATTTTAAGGATGGTCTTATTGGTAGCTTCTCCTTGGCCATTTCCTTGGGGATAATATGGAGTGGGAAAGCGATGTTGGATATTGAACTTTTGGCATAGGTCACGAACAACCTTATTTTTGAAAGGTGTCCCATTATCTGAGATAAGTGTCTTGAGGTACATCGTATCAGCAAATAAGGTAATTCAAAATGAACTTAGATATATTCTTTCATGTGATGTAGGTCATGGGAATGGCCTCCACCCACTTCGTGAGGTGGGGGTAATTTTACCAATGAGATCGAGCCCCCACTGTGAAAAGGGCCAAGGTGTGATAATTGGGTTGAGCTCCTGAGTTAGTGCATGGATGAGGTCCCTCTACTGCTGACACTACAAACACCTTTTGACATAATCATGTGCTTCCCTTTCCATTGTAGGCCAATAGTACCCTGTCCTCAGTAGTTTCTTGGCCAAAGTCATACTGCTCAAATGTGAACCACAAGTGTTGTTATGCACCTCAGTTAAAGCATTCAAGGCTTCCACAGTGTTTACGCAATGTAAAAGGGTCCCTTCAATGCTTCCATGGTACAAGTTATCTCCTAGGATGAAAAATCAAGATGAATTTTTGACAAAGGCTCTTTTGAGGTTTGGAGTTATGTTGGTAGAGAGGACTCCTATTCTGAGGTAAGTGTATATATCATGGTACCAGGGATCACCGGGACCAGCGATTTTGCACATAAATTTAAACTCTGGTACCTCAAATGCTGGTATGAGAAGCTGATCTATGAGGAATTCTTTCTTTGGGATGTTGTGTGAGATCTCTAGGAGTGATCCGATCATAGCCATTGCATTCACTACTCTATTATTTTCTCTTGGTAGTTGTTCAAATGTGATATCAATGAAGGACTCCTTAAAGTTTTCAACCAACTTCTTGTATGTAGTCAACTTGTCATCTTTTGTTTGATATTCATTATTTACCTAGTTTATTATGAGTTGTGAGTCTTTGTAGACCTTAAGTTCCATGATCTGTCAATGTACTGTAATTCTCAGCCCTATGACAAGAGCCTCGTATTTTGTGATGTTGTTTGTGCACTAGAATGATAGCTTATATGATTTAGGTATGCAACCCCATTGCGGAGTGATGAAGAATATCCCCGAACCTGACTTGTGTTGTGTGTAGGACCCATCAAAGTACATTTTCCAGTGATCTGCTACACTAAGGTTGAAGATTGATTCATCAGGGAACTCTGAAAAAGTGGATATTTTGCATATATTGGTGCTTCTTCAATTTGATCTGTGATTTCTGTCCTTTAATATCCTTGTGTTCTACATAATCAATTTCATTCTTTGTCAAAATCATAACCCACTTAGTCATTCATCCTTGTGAGCGTTCCTTTGAAAAGTAGATACTTGAGCGTGTCTATTTTGCAATGAGCTTGATTTGATGTGCTAACATGTAATGTCTAAATTTGTGTGTTGCAAACACAATTGCCAGGTAGGCTTTCTCAATGGGTGTGTGGTTCAACTCATGTTCCACCAAGGTCCTACTGATGTTGTAAATAACTCTCTCCCCATTTTTTGTCATTTTGTGCTAAGAGAGCGTCAAGGGCCACTGTTGTTGTTTATATATATAAGATGAAGGTTTTTCTTGGAATTGGTGGCATAAGGACTAGTGGTGTGAGAAACTACTCCTTGATCTTGTTGAACACCTGTTCACATTTCTCATCCCATTTGTATGCTACCCCCTTGTGGAGTAGATGATAATATGGGATTTCCTTGTCTGCTAGTTTCACTATGAATCAATGGATGGACTGGAGTCTTCATTGTAGGCCTCTTAGTTGTTCCAATGTCTTTGGTGCCTCCATTTTGAGGATTTATTTGACTTTGGGAGGCTCCACCTCCATTCCTCTCATGGATATAATGTACCCTAGGATCTTGCCTGATTTTACCCCGAAGACACACTTCTTTGGATTAAGTCAGACCTTGTACTTTTCTGGTCTGTCAAAAATGGAGCTAAGAGTTGATATATGATCTCATCTTTTTCTCAACTTGGCTAGTATGTCATCCATATAATCTTCCATAGTTTTGTGAATCATGTCATGGAAGATCAAATTTGTGGCCCTTTGATAGGTAGCTCCAGCATTCTTCAGCCCAAACAACATCATTTTCCAGCAATATGTCCCCCATGGGAAAGTGAACATTGTTTTGTGTTGGTCTTCTTTAGCTATCATGATCTAATTGTATCCTGAGAATCTGTCCATTAGTGATAGCATCTCATGTCTTGTCATCATATCCATGATCATAAGAATGTTTGGAAGTGGAAAATCGTCTCTGGGACATGCCTTGTTCAAATCTTTGAAATTCGTGCAGATGTGGATGCCTCCAGTGGGATTTGAAATAGGTACAAGGATTCAAACCCATTCTGGATAATTGATTGGTTGTATGAACCCTGCATATAGGAGCTTCTGTAATTCCATTTTGACCAATAATGCTATCTGGGGATGCATATTCCTTAGCTTTTGTCTCACTGACTTTTCTTGGGGATATATAGCTAAGTGATGAACCACAACCTCTGGATCAAGCCTAGGCATGTCAGCATAGGTCCATGCAAAATTTATCTTTCTTTCCTTTAGGAATGCAGCTAGGAGTTCTTGCTCTTCTATGAGAAGTGACTCGGCATAGAATGTTATGTGTGGTAATTCTTTTCTTGCCAAATTAACTGGATTGCATTGTTCTTCAAGCACCATTGACTTCTCCTGATGAATGGCACTAAGAGGAAGATTAAATCCTTCATCCTACGATGTCTCAAAGAGGCTTTCACCATTATATGTGTCCTTTATTTTTACTTTTTTCAAGTCAGAGAATGCCACAATGTGGTTTTCACTCAAAGACCTAGAGATTATTCTCAATTTTTCACTTTTGTGGCTGAAGGATTCAATTGTTTCCCTGTAATAGGCTTGTGTATTTAGTTTGATGTCGAACCCAGTTTTTTGATTTCCATATGGTACTACACCCCGCAATCCCATGAATTCTAAGAGCACCTCATCATTTTTTAATGTGTCCAGAATCAGTGGTCCTTGTTGGTTGTAATCGATGAGTTGGGGATAGACTAGGTTTATTGCATGGGTTTGATGGTCTGATTCAAAAGATAGATTTTTAATCATGAATAGGGAGGAATCTTCAAAAATCATAGGCAAGTCAGTTATTGGATCTTCATCACTACTACACACATCAATTATTTCAAAGGTAAAGTTTTCTAGGACTCGACCTGTGGATACAGGTAACTAAAGGGTGGTTGACGATAGCTGAGGAGGATCCATGACCTTTCTAACTGAGGAACCTCTACCAAGTATGGTCACCTTCAGAAGGGTACATCCAAGGCCAAGATTTATCATACACATCTCAAGAATGAGAGGCACTAGAAGACCATTGTCATTTTTTCCAAGCTTCTTATTTCTGTTATAGCCCATACCAAGCATCATTTGAAATCCTTTGCTACTTTCATCCATGGGCATATCATGTTGGAAAAACAAGAATAGACAACTGAGAGGGGGGGTGAATCATTTGTCACATAATTTAACACTTATTTAACCTTATTAGCCTTTAATCTCAAATCTGAAAAAACAATAGTAAAATAATTAATCAACAACACATCAGAAGCACACATAACACCAAGATTTTTTTGTGGAAACCCTGTTAGGCGAAAATCCACGGTGGAGGTTAATCCACAATTTATACCCTGTTAAATGTATAATGGAAATGAATAAGGAATGCACTTGCATTCAAGAACACTACCTAGAGCTCACTGCTCAAAGAAGACTCACTGTCTTACATAAAAAAAATTGATTAAATCTATGAACCCCAATTTCATACCTGCACAAATAAGGCAAACAAGAACAATATTAGATCATATGCAAGTAAGAAACAAGGATTCCCCATGAAATTAGATTGAAACATTAATATAGGAAGAAAAATGGAGAACAATGCAAATGAAAGCAAATAAATCCTATTTTAATTAACAACTATCAATCCCATGGGGGAGCTGGTGCCAATTATTATGTCGAAATTGGCGCTTTCCCAACTCCTTTGTAAGCTTTGATGATTTGATCCACTTTTTTGATGAGGAACAAGATGAGTTCTTGAGAAAACCTGCAATAGCCTAGCTAAGATCTTGCATTGAGGATGAAGTTGAGTAGAGTAAGTTTAATCAAGTTGTGGATGATAGAATGAGAGGAAGAGTCTCTCATTTATAGATTTCCAAAATGGAAGAGAGAGTAAAAAAAAGCAATGTGGGATCATTCAACATCCAATGGCAAAGTGTCACTTGTCAAGATGTGAATGGTTGAGGAATGAGCACATTTTGGTCAATATGCATGATAAATGCCATGAGATTCAAATTTGAATTTTTAATGTGACATGTTGGAGGGAGGGAAGAATGGAGTTAATGTCGCTTGGATTAAGGCAAAGGACATGTAAGAGGCCTTCAATTCCTTGTTGGAAGTACCCTTCCCACTCAAATTTGAATTCAAATTTGAGGGAATATTCCTTCTTTATTCCATGTTAAGAGAAAATAGGCAATTAAATAAATCAGAGTAATTGATTTACTGTGCAAGTTGCATTCTCTAGAGGATGTGACATAGATTAAGATTAAATTAATCAAAGCTTAATTAATTTAATGAAGAATTAGGGGATGTGAAAATTTAGACTTAAATTTATGAATTGATTTAAGTCAAGAATTGAGAGGAAGGGTTTAATTAAATAAATGATTTTGATTTATTTAACTAAAGGGGATAATGTTATATTAAATTAAATAATGTTTAATTTATTCAATTTAATAAGAAGACTTTAGGGATTTAATCAAATAAAATGAATTATTTAATTAAAAGGAGTTTTACAAAATTAATTAAATAAAATTTATTTATTTATTTAACAAGAGATGATGACTTAATTAGATAAAGTTTATTTATTTAATTAAGAGATGAAGAGTGATGAATTTAATCAAATATAGATTATTCGATTAAATGACTAGCAAAGGAGATGATTCAAGATGAAATGGTGTTAGTAAATCAGGATCCAGTGTGTCGGATCGAATTGTACATTTTTTATGTCTACAAAATCCATCTGAAGAGGTTGAATTGAAAAATTAGCTTCTTCAAAAGCCTAATGACAGTTCTAGTTAGGCATAGAAACACTTCTTCACACTTCGCTCAATCTTCTTCAAACTCTACTCTGCAATCAAATTATTTGATCTTTATTTACACATTTCGCATACACACTTCATGATCGCATGTCTCAAATGAATAAAACAATCACTCTTAGATATCCACTACATGGAATTACATCAACAACTTTTTCGACCAAAAATAAACAAATAAATTACAAACTACCGACCCAATTCTTGAAGAAATCTCAATGCGCACCAACCAAAGTCGATCACAACATAATGAAGACCTAAAACAACTTCCTCAAACATTCCAAACATTAAAAGATTAATCCAAGGGGATCCGCAACATGCTACAACCACCATGTCATCCAAAAACATGAAAACTCGAACACACAACATAAAAACATTTGATCACGATCACACCAATCAACACAGACATGCAAAAAGGATAGAGCACAATCTAGAAACATGACACGAGCATACAAAATAACTCAAATTACCAGAATTACATTCTCTTCTTCTAGAAACATTAGCTATAGTAACAGAATAACTGTAGGAACACATAAACTCACAACTTGCACAAATCTTGATGCGCACCTCTGAAACTTCTAGAGTATAAACTAGATAGGATTAGCAACAAACCCTTTAAAGCACAACTCTTGAATAGAAGCATACTGAATTTTCCACCACACTGAACTTCACAGCTTCACACACAGCCTTCAACATATTTATTGTAATTTTCTCAATATCCTCGACATGTACAACCTTTGAAACATCAATGCTAATAGTGTTGACATCAATACTAATATTTTTGACATCAATGACAACCACATATCAACAACACCACAACATCCAACAATCTCCTCCTTTGCCATTGATAGAAACACATGATGTGAAAAATACCATCAACACAACTAACTCTTCATAATGTTCTTCTCCCCCTTACATTTCTCTTCTCTCCTCTTTCTTCTCCTCTTCTCCCCCAAGGTTTTTCACATTTCTCTTCTCCCCCTTTGACATCAATGGAAAAGTTACACAAGATCTGAACCACATATCTAAATCATTTGACTACTTCTCCTGAGTAGCAGCCACCACAACATCAATCTAGTTTAGGATATGACTGTAAATGCACGAATTCATGCAAAGACTTGCATCTTAGTTCATATTAGGAGGGAAAATCACCCATAACTTCCCTCTTAGATACTCAAAATTATCCTTAGGCAACAGCTTAGTAAAAATGTCTGCAATATGTTCCTTAGTAGGCACATACTCCAATCTGACTTCTTTATCACTCACTTTGTCTCTCAAAAAGTGGTATTTGATAGATATATGTTTTGTCTTTAAATGTAGCACCATATTCTTAGAAATGTTTATGGCACTTGAATTATCACAAAATTAAGCAATAGGCTCATCATACTCAATTTTGATATGTCTCAGCATTTGCTTCATCCATATTACTTGAGTGCAATTGTTTGCAGCAGCAATATATTTTTCCTCAGCAGTAGATAAGGAAATGGAATTATTTATTTTACTTAACCAAGACACCAAATTCTTCCCCAAGAAGAAGGCACCACCACTAGTACTTTTTCTATCATCCACATCTCCTGTCCAATCTGCATCAGTAAAGGTGCTCAACGTAAGATCATCATATTTAGCATACCAAAGACCAAATTCAATTATCCCTTTCAAATATCTAAAAATTCTCTTCACAACAATCATATGAGATTCCTTTGGATCAGCTTGATATCTAGCAACCATACATACATCATTCATGATATTTGGTATGGTCTGAGTCAAATAAATTAATCCATCGATCATTGATTTGTATCTTGTTTTATTTTCCTTAGGAGAATCATCATTTTGTGTTAACTTACATCTAGTTACCATGGGTGTACCAAATGGCTTTGAGTCTTTCATGCCAAAAAAATTCAGTAACTCTCTTACATAAGTGGACTAAGATATAAAGATTTCATCATCTAATTGAGTAATTTGCAATCCCAAAAATAATTTTAGCTCTCCAATTATTGAAATCCCAAACTCACTTTTCATTTCATTAGAAAAATTCAAACATAAGTCATCATCACCTTCAAAACTTATGTCATCAACAAAGACTTCAATAATCAACTCTTTATCCCGATCCATCTTAAAATACAGAATACTGTCAGCATTACGTTTATTGAATCCAAGCTTCAACAAGTATTTATCTAATCTAGCATACCAGGCTCTAGGGGTTTTCTTGATTCCATACAATGCTTTCTTCAATCGGCAAACCATATCTTCTTTGTCAGTTAGTTGAAATCCATTTGGTTGCTCAACATATACTTCTTCTAACTCACCATTTAGAAATGTTGACTTTACATCTGTTTCATAGAATTTGTAGTTCTTAAAAGAAGCATAAGAAATAAATAATCTTATAGCTTCAATTCTAGCAACAAGGGAAAATATTTCTTCAAAATCAATACCTTCCATCAATGAGTACCCTTTGCATACCAGTCTTGATTTATTCCTGACCACTATACCTTGTTCATTTAGCTTATTCTGAAAGACCCATTTGGTTTCAATCACATTTTTATTGTGAGGTCTTGGAACAAGAATCCATGTATCATTTTTCTCTATCTACATAAATTCTTCCTTCATTTCTTCCATCCAATATTCATCTTTACATGCTTCATTGATATTGCTGGGCTTAGTCTTAGAAATCAGACAATATTCTTTTGTAATTCTTCATCTAGTTTGCACACCTTTGTTTTTATCTCCTATTATCCGATTTTAAAAATGATTTAGCTTTACATACCTTGGAACTTTTGGATTCTCTCAAACTTATGGTTCTTTTGTTCTTTCTTCTGCACTTCCACTAGATTCTCCTTCTTGACTCTCTTGAGTCACCGAAATAATTTGAACTTGATTTTGTGTCTGAGAATTCTTTCCATTATTAGTACTTTCATGTTGGTCATCTGAATCATATCCATAGTATGTGGATGATATAGAAGTGTCTTCATCAACTCTCCCATTTGAACTTTCAACAATTTTTCTCAATCTTCTATTATAGCAGCGGTAGGCCTTGCTTTTAGTAGAGTAACCCAAAAAGATTCCTTCATCACTCCTAGCATCAAACTTGCAATTATTTTCATCTCTCTTGATATAACATCTACTTCCAAATATTTTGAAATATTTAACAGTAGGTTTATAACCAAAACACTACTCAAAAGGATTCTTACTAGAACTACCATTGACATTTACCCGGTTAATACTATATATAATAGTGCTCAGAACTTCTCTCCAATAGATATGAGATACATTAACTTCCAACATCATAGTTTTAGCAACATCTAGAATTGTTTTGTTCTTCTTCTCAATAACTTCGTTCTATTGAGGGGTTCAGGGAGTAGCTAACTATCTTTTGATTCCATGCTCTTCATAGAAAGAATTGAACTCCTGGGAAGTGAATTCACCACCTCTGTCTGACCTTAAGCATTTGATCTTCAAACCTGTCTCATTCTCGGCCATAGCTTTGAAACTTTTTAACATTTCTAATGGTTCATTTTTTTCTCTTAATAAATCAACCCATATCATCCTAGAGTAATCATCAATAAGAAACATAAAGTACCTTTCTGCTTGTAGACTTCGATTTTGGAGGGACCACATAGATCAGTATGCACCAGCTCCAATACTCCATTAGACTTATGTTGTTTTCTCTGAAAAGAAATTCTAGTCTGCTTTCCCATATGAAATTCCTTGCATATGGTGTTAGTAGGCTTCACTAACTTAGTAAGATCTCTAACTGCTTGAGTGGAGCTTAGTTTGACAATGTTATCAAAATTCACATGATAGCCTTGTATGCCATAGCTAGCTTACATCACCTTGAGCAACTAAACGAATTTCACTCACAACACTCAGGTGAATAATATTACCTCCTTTCTTTGTACCTGAAGCAGTTATATTTTTGGAACTTCCCAATATCCTTCACTTACCATATTTGAACTGAATATTGTATCCCTTGTCTACCATCTATCCAACACTCAATGGGTTATGCTTCAATCCTTCTAGACATAAAGGACATCATTAGTATTATATTTACCACAAAGAGAAATAGTGCCTCTGCCTCAAATCACACTACCATTGTTATCTCCATATCTTACAACACCACCATCATAATTCTCCAATATTATAAACTCTCTTTTGTAACCAATCATATGATGTGACCACCGCTATCAATCACCCATTCATCTTTTTCTTCAATTTTGGTTGTAAGAGCTTTCTCAATATTCTTATCACTAGCAGATTCAATGGACACTGTACCATTTTTCTTGATAGCAATGAATACCCATCCATCTTCATTTCTATTTTCTTTATCATATTCATCATCAATAACACCTTCTTCAGCATAATAACATTTCTTTTGAAATTTAGGCTTATCAGGTTTGAACCTAGGAACTCTTTTAAAACACCTTGATGCAAAATGACCTATCTTATTACAAGAGAAACATTTAATAGGAAACTTTCCTTTGTACTTACGTTGTCCTTTGGCTTCTCTTTTCACAATCAATCCTTCCAACTCTTCTACCTCTCTTTCTTCATCTTTAATCAGTTTCATCTCATCTTCATTCTTGAATGTCTTTCTAGAACTTTCTCCTAGATCATATCTATAATGGTTTCTTTAGGATATAGTAGCCTTAAATGCAGATTTTGTCTTAGGAGTAGAATCACCAAATTCACTCAATTCAAAGGTAGTAATTTTACCAATCAACATATCTCTTGTCACATTTTTTACTATCCTAAGTTCTTCAGTAGCATGAGCTTTCATTTTGTAAGAAGTAGGCAATGATCTTAGAACTTTAGCCATAATATCTTCTTCATCCAATATTCCACCAGCACATCTAATACCCATCACTAGTTCATTCACTTTTTGTATGAAAGAAATAATGTTTTCATCTTATCTCATTTTCAATTTTTCCCACTTTCCTTTCAGACTTTGTATCTTAGAAAATTTCACTTGTGCATCTCCTTCATACAATGTTTCTAGCTTCTTCCATATCTCATATGTTGTTTTCAGACCCATTACATTTGTCATCTCTGAATCAATCAAAGCACTCAATAATGCTTTCTAGCCCTGATATTGGTTTCAGCTTCTTTGATCTCATTAGGAGTAGAGGGACCATTTTGAGGAATAGTATATTTTTTCTTTGTAATCTTCTATAAGGGATCACCAATGCACTTCAAATGACACTCCATTCTATCCTTCCACAGAGAGTAGTTTTTTCCATTGAATCTAGGACTATCCTTCTTGTATGATGTCATCTCGGATCACCTCAAGCTATTAAACTTCTTCAGAGGAACCTGCTCTAATACCAATCATTGGAAAAACAAGAATAGATAGCTGAGAGGGGGGTGAATCATTTGTCATATAATTTAACACTTATTTAACCTTGTTAACCTTTAATCTCATATCTGATAAATAATAGTAAAAGTATGAATCAAAAACACATCAGAAGCACACATAACACCAAGATTTTTGTGTGGAAACCTTGTTAGGGGAAAAACCATGGTGGAGGTTAATCCATAAGTTATACCCTATTAAAAGTACAGTGAAAATGAAGGGTAGGTGCATGGAAATGGGTAGCCATTTCGTGGACAACTTACTTTTTCATCCCGAAATAGCAAAAACGCGAACGTGTTATAGTAAAACGCGCTCGCGTTATGGCTTGGTAATGATCGAGCCTAGGCTCGGTCATTACCGAGCATAAGTAGACATTTATATATGGACATTTACTTTCTTATACTTTAAGTTATATTTCATGTATATACTTTCAGGATGTTTGAGAGTGGTTTCAGATCTCTAGGAGTTATAATGCAAATTATAGTTTTTGGAAGATCTTTAAAATTTCAGACTTAGTCAAATTTTAGTAATCAGCATGTCAAATTTCAGTAATCAGGAGGTCAGATTTTAGTAGTCAACAAGTTCTATCATTTATATCTCTCACTCTCTCCTTCTCTCTACTCTTTATCTCTCCACTCCCTCTCTCTCTCCCTTCCTCCCTCTCTCCCCTCTCTCTCTTCTACTTTTTGGAAGATCTCACAAATTTCAAACTTAGTCAAATTTCAATAATCAGGAGGTCAAATTTCAGTAATCAAAAAATTGTATTATTTCTCTCTATCTCACTCATTTTTATCCCTTACACTCTAGACCTCTCTCTCACTATCTCTATCCCTTTTTTTGACTCTCACTCCCTTGATCAAAAGAAATCTCTCTCTCCTTTTCCCTCTAATTCTCTCTACTTCACTTATCTCTCCCTCTCTCCCACCTTCCCTCTCTACTTGTCTTTATCTCCCTCCCCCCCTCTCTCTCTCTCTACCTACCTACCTTTCCCTCCATCATGCCCTACCCCTCTCTATTTCTCTCTATCAAACCTCTCTCTCCGTCCATACTTCTCTCTCCCTCTCTTCTTCCCTATCTACTCTTTATCTCCCATCTCTCTTTACCTACATCTACATCCATCAAACCTTACCCCTCTCTCTACACCTCTCTCCCTCCCTCCCTCATTCCCTCTCTACTTCTCTCTATCTCACCTCTCTCTCTACCTCTCCTTCCATCTCTACTTATCTTTATCTCCTCTCTCCCTCTCTCTATCTACCTCTCCTTCAAACACTCCTTATTTCTCTCTATCTCACCTCTCTCTCCCTCTCTCCCTCCCTCTCTACATATATATATCCCCTCTCCCTCTCTACCTAGCTCTCCATCCATCATAACCTACAACTCTCTATCCATTACTCTCTATCTAACTTCCCACTCTCTCCATCCATACCTCTCCCTCTCCTTCCCTCTCTATTCTCTACCTCCCTAATCCTTATCTACCTACTTCTCCATCCATCACTCCCTAACATTCTCTCTACACCTCTCTATATTGCTTCTCTCCCTACCTCCCTCATTCCCTCTCTACTCTCTCTCTACCTCTCCTTCCCTCTCTAATTATCTTTATCTCCCCTATCCCTCTCTCTCTCACTAGATGTCTCCCTCCCTACCTTTTCCCCTATCTAATCTCTATCTCTCCTCTCCCTCCCTCTACCTCTCTTTCTCACTCTCTCTCACTCCTCCCTTACCCTCTTTCTCTCTCACTCTCTCCTCTTTATCTCACCATTCTCTCTTTCCCTCTTTGTAACTCTCCACTTCTCTATATGTCACCATTCTCTCTCTACATATCTTTATCTCACCTATCCCTCTTTACCTCTCCCTTCCTCCCCTCTCTCACCCACCCTCCCTCCTTCCCTCTATCTCTATCTCTCTCTACTTCTCTCTATCTCACCTATCCCTCTCTAGCTGCATATCCCTCCATCACTCCCTACCACACTCTCTCTATTGCTCTCTATCTCACCTCTCTCTCACCTCCCTCTCTCCCCCTCCATACCTCTCCCTCTACTTCCCTCTCTACTCTCTATCTCCCTAATACCTCTCTACATACCTCTCCATCCATCACTCCCCACCACTCTCTCTATACCTCTCTATATCGATTCTCTCCCTCCCTTATTCTCTCTCTACTTCTCTCCACCTCTATGTCTTTCTCTAATTATCTTTATCTCCCCTAGCCCTCTCTCTCTCACTAGATATCTCTCTCCCTACCTTTTCCCCTATCTACTCTCTATCTCTCCTCTCCCTCCCTCTACCTCTCTCTCTCACTCTCTCTCACTCCTCCCTCACCCTCTTTCTCTCTCACTCTCTCCTCTCTATCTCACCATTCTCTCTTTCCCTCTCTATAACTCTCTCCTTCTCTATATGTCACCATTCTCTCTCTACTTATCTTTATCTCACATATCCCTATTTACCTCTCCCTTCCTCCCCTCTCTTGCCCACCCTCCCTCCTTCCCTCTATCTCTATCTCTCTCTACTTCTCTCTATCTCACCTATCCCTCTCTACCTGCATATCCCTCTATCACTCCCTACCAAACTCTCTTTATTTCTCTCTATCTCACCTCTCTCTCACCTCCCTCTCTCTCCCTCCATACCTCTCCCTCCATCTATACTTCCTTATCTAATCTTTATCTCTCATGTATCTCTACCTCTCCTTCCCTCTCTACTTATCTTTATCTCCTCTTTCCCTCCCAACCTCTCTCTCTCTCCCCAATCCCTCCCTCCCCCTATGAGAGTTGAGAGTGTAAGGTTTAGTTTTTAAGGTATAGGGTTGAGGTTATAGGGTTAATTGTATATGGAATAAGGTTTAGGGTTTAGCATATTAGGTATAAATTTGAGGGTATATGGTATAGGGATGATGGATGAGGGTTTAGGGTTTAAGGTATAGGGTTGAGGGTTGAGGCATAGTGTTCAGGGTTGATGGTATAAGGTTAAGTGTATAGGGTATATGGATTATGGTTTAAGATATTGGGTATATAGTTGAGGGTATTGGGTTGAGGATATTAGGTTTAGGGTTGATGGTTTAGGTTTTAGGATTTATGTACAAGTTTAAGAGTTGAGGGTTGATGTATAATGTTCAGGGTTCAGGGTATGAGGTTAAGTGTATAGGGTATAGGGATTAGGGTTTAGGTTGTAGGGTTAAGGGTATAAGGTATAGGGTTAAGACTTGAGATTTTAGGGTTTTCTGTTTAAGTATAGGGTTGAGGGGTAATGTTTATGGTTTAGGGTATAAGGTTGAGGATGTAGGGTAACGAGATGAGGCTTGAGGCTTGAGGGATAGTGTTCAAGGTTGAGGGTATAGGGCTAAGTGTATAGGGTATAGGGATTAGGGTTTAGAATAATGGGTATAGGGTTGAGGGTATTGGGTTTCAGATTAAGGTTTAGGGTTTAGGGTTTAGTGTACAAGGTTGAATGTAGGGTTAAGGGTTTAAGTATAGGGTTGGGGGATGATGTTCAAGGCTTAGGTTATAAGGTTGAGTGTATAGGGTATAAGGATGAGGGTTGAACTAGTAGGGTTGAGGTATAGTGTTCAAGGTTGGGGGTGTAGGGTTAACTGTATAGAGTATAGGGATTAGGGATTAAAATATTTGGTATAGGGTTGAGGGTATTGGGTTTAAGGTTTACGGTACAAGGTTTAATGTAGGATTTAGTGTTTAATTATAGGGTTCAGGGTTCAAGGATAATGTTTAGGGTTTAGGGTATAGGGTATAGGGATGAGGATTGAGAGTGTAGGGTTTATGGTTTAAGGTATAAGGTTGAAGGTATAAGGTTAAATTTATAGGGTATAGGGATTAGGGTTTAGGATATTAGGTATAGAGTTGATTGCATTGGGTTGAAGGTTTAAGGTTAAGTTTATAGGGTATAGGGATTAGATTTTAGGGGAGAGAGAGAGAGACCTAAGAGAGGGTGAAATTGGCAACTATATTGCCAATTTCACCGAATTAGCAAGCTAGTGGGCCCACTAGATTGCCAATTCGGTGAAATTGGCAGCCTAACTTGCCCTGTTTGAAAAAATGGGTCCAAGAAATGGTTAAGGTTAAGTTTATAGGGTATAGGGATTAGAGTTTAGGGAGAGAGAGAGACTGAGAGAGGGTGAAATTGGCAACTATTGCCAATTTCACAAATTGCAAGCTAGTGGGCCCACTAGCTTGCCAATTCGGTGAATTGGCCTAAAGTGCTGTTTGAAAAAATGGGTCCAAGAAATGGGGTCTCTCGGTGATGAAAATCGAGAGACCCCATTTCTTGGACAACCCCTAAGCAATTACTACATTTCAATTTCACTAAATTGGCAAGCTGATGGGCCTTAGCTTGTAATCTGCTGAAATTGGCAACCTAACTTGTCCTATTTGAAAAAAAGGGTCTAAGAAATGGGGTCTCCCGATGATGTAAATCACCTGGAGACCCCATTTCTTGGACCCATTTTTTCTCATACAGGCCACTACATTGCCAATTTCATTGAATTGGCAAGCTAGTGGGTTGACTAGCTTGGTAATTCGGTGAAATTGGCAACCTAACTTGCCTGTTTGAAAAAATGGGTCCAAGAAATGGGGTCTCTCGGTGATTAACCCACTAGCTTGGCAATTCAATGAAATTGGCAACCTAACTTGCCTGTTTGAAAAAATGGATCCAAGAAATGGGGTCTCTCGGTGATAATTTCACCGAATTGCCAAGCTAGTGGGCCCACTAGCTTGCCAATTCAATGAAATTGGCAACCTAACTTGTCTTGTTTGAAAAACTGGGTCTAAGAAATGGGGTCTCTCAGTGATGTAATATTGGACCCATTTTTTCAAACGGGCCACTACATTGCCAATTTCACTGAATTAGCAAGCCCATGGGCCCACTAGCTTGGCAATTTAGTGAAATTGGTAACCTAACTTACCTATTTGAAGAAATGGGGTCTCCCAATGATTTACATCACCAAGAGACCCCATTTCTTGGACCCATTTTTTCAAACAAGCCACTACATTTCCAATTTCACTAAGTGTATAGGGTATAGGGATTAGGGTTTAGAATAATGGGTATAGGGTTGAGGGAATTGGGTTTCAGATTGAGGTTTAGGGTTTAGGGTTTAGGGTTTAAGTATAGGGTTGGGGGATGATGTTCAAGGCTTAGGTTATAAGGTTGAGCATATAGGGTATAAGGATGAGGGTTGAACTTTTAGGGTTGAGGTATAGTGTTCAAGGTTGGGGGTGTAGGGTTGACTGTATAGAGTATAGGGATTAGGGATTAAAATATTCGGTATAGGGTTGAGGGTTGAGGGTTTAAGGTTTAGGGTACAAGGTTTAATGTAGGATTTAGTGTTTCATTATAGGGTTCAGGGTTCAAGGATAATGTTTAGGGTTTAGGTTATAGGGTATAGGGATGAGGATTGAGAGTGTAGGGTTTATGGTTTAAGGTATAGGGTTGAAGGTATAAGGTTAAGTTTATAGGGTATAGGGATTAGGGTTTAGGATATTAGGTATAGAGTTGATTGCATTGGGTTGAAGGTTTAAGGTTCAGTTTATAGGGTATAGGGATTAGAGTTTAGGGGAGAGAGAGAGAGACCTGAGAGGGTGAAATTGGCAACTATATTTCCAATTTCACCGAATTAGCAAGCTAGTGGGCCCACTCGCTTTCCAATTTGGTGAAATTGGCAACCTAAATTGCCTTGTTTGAAAAAATGGGTTCAAGAAATGGGGTCTCTCGGTGATTTCTTGGACCCATTTTTTCAAACAAGCCACTACATTTCCAATTTCACTAAATTGGCAAGCTAGTGGGCCCACTAGCTTGCAAATTTGGTCAAATTGGCAACCTAACTTCTCCTATTTGAAAAAAATGGGTCCAAGAAATGGGGTCTCACGATGATGTAAATCACCTGCAGACCCCATTTTTTTCAAACAGGCCACTGCATTGCCAATTTCACTGAATTGGCAAGCTAGTGGGCCCACTAGCTTGGCGATTCGATGAAATTGGCAATAGGGTTGAAGGATTAAAAGGGTATAGGGGTTGAGGGATTAGGTTTTAAGGGTTGAGGGTTTAGGGTTGAGGGATTAAGAGGGTGTAGGGGTTGAGAGATTAGGGTTCAAGGGTTGAGGGATTAGGGTTTAAGTGTTGAGGGATTAAGAGGGTATAAGGGTTGAGGGATTAGGGTTTAAGGGTTAAGGGATTAAGAGGGTATAGGGGTTAAGGGATTAAGAGGGTATAGGGGTTAAGGGTTTAGGGATTAGGTTTTAAGGGTTAAGGGGGTATAGGGGTTGAGGTATTAGGGTTTTAGGGTTGAGGGTTGAGGGTTGAGGGATTAAGAGGGTTTAAGGGTTGAGGGATTAGGGTTCAAGGGTTGAGGGATTAAGAGGGTATAGGAGTTGAGGGATTAGGGTTTAGGGGTTGAGGGATTAGGGTTTAAGGGTTCAGGATTGACGGTTGAGGGATTAAGAGGGTATAGGGGTTGAGGGATTAGGGTTTAAGGGTTGAGGGATTAAGAGGGTATAGGGGTTGAGGGATTAGGGTTTAAGGGTTGAGGGTTGAGGGATTAAGAGGGTATAGGGATTGAGGGATTAGGGTTTAAGGGTTGAGGATTGATGATTGAGGGATTAAGAGGGTATAGGGGTTGAAGGATTAGGGTTTAAGGGTTGAGGGTTGAGGGTTGAGGGATTAAGAGGGTATAGGGATTGAGGGATTAGGGTTTAAGGTTTGAGGATTGATGGTTGAGGGATTAAGAGGGTATAGGGGTTGAGTGATAAGGGTTTAAGGGTTGAGGGTTGAGGGTTGAGGTATTAAGAAGGTATAGGGGTTGAGGGATTACGGTTTAAGGGTTGAGGGTTGAGGTTTGAGGGTTGACGAATTGTGAGTGTATAGAGGTTGAGGGATCAGGGTTTAAGGGTTGAGGATTGAGGGTTGATGGATTAAGAGAGTATAGGGGATTAGGGTTTACAGGTTGAGGGATTAGGTTTAAGGATTGAGGGTTATGGGTTGATGGATTAAGAAGGTTTAGGGGTTGAGGGATTATGGTTTAAGGGTTGAGGGTTGAGGGTTGATGAATTATGAGGGCATAGGGGTTGAGGAATTAGGGTTTAAGGGTTTAGGGTTGAGGGATTCAACCCTTAAACCCTAATCCCTCAACCCCTCAACCCTCTTAATCCTTGAAACCTCAACCCTCAACACTTAAACCGTAATCCCTCAACCCCTATACCTTCTTAATCCCTCAACCCTCAACCCTAAACCCTCAAACCCTAATCCCTCAACCCCTATACCCCTATACCCTCTTAATCCCTCAACCCTCAACCCTTAAACCCTAATCCCTCAACCCCTATACCCTCATAATTCGTCAACCCTCAACCCTCATCCCTTAAACCATAATCCCTCAACCCCTAAACCCTCTTAATCCATCAACCCATAACCCTCAACCCTTAAACCTAATCCCTCAACCCGTAAACCCTAATCCCCTATACCCTCTTTATCCATCAACCCTCAATCCTCAACCCTTAAACCCTAATCCCTCGACCCCTATACCCTCACAATTCGTCAACCCTCAACCCTCAACCCTCAACCCTTAAACCGTAATCCCTCAACCCCTATACCTTCTTAATCCTTCAACCCTCAACCCTCAACCCTTAAACCCTAATCCATCAACCCCTATAACCTCTTAATCCCTCAACCCTCAACCCTTAAACCCTAATCCATCAATCCCTATACACTCTTAATCCCTCAACCCTCAACCCTTAAACCATCAACTCTCAACCCCTATACCCTCTTAATTCCTCAACCCTCAACCCTTAAACTCTAATCCCTCAACCCTCAACCCCTATTACTTCTTAATCCCTCAACCCTCAACCCCTAAACCCTAATCCCTCAACCCCTAAACCCTCATAATCCATCAACCCTCAACCCTCAACCCTTAAACCCTAATCCATCAACCCCTATACCCTCTTAATCCTTGAACCCTCAACCCTCTTAATCTATCAACCCTCAATCCTCAACCCTTAAACCCTAATCCCTCAACCCCTAAACCCTCATAATCCATCAACCCTCAACCCTAAACCCTCAACCCTCAACCCTCAACCATTAAACCCTAATCCCTCAACCCCTATACCCTCTTAATCCTTGAACCATCAACCCTCAACCCTTAAACCGTAATCCCTCGACCCCTATACCTTCTTAATCCCTCAACCCTCAAAACTCAACCCTTAAACCCTAATACCTCAACCCCTATACCCTCTTAATCCCTCAACCCTCAACCCTCAACCCTTAAACCCTAATCCCTCAACCCTCAACCCCTAATCCCTAAACCCCTATACCTTCTTAATCCCTCAATCCTCAACCCCTAAACCCTCATAATCCATCAACCCTCAACCCTCAACCCTTAAACCCTAATCCATCAACCCCTATACCCTCTTAATCCTTGAACCCTTAACCCTCAACCCTCAACCCT
>CM021103.1:237448146-237550738 GCA_007115665.2 Sequoiadendron giganteum | reverse complement strand
GATGGTTGAGGGATTAAGAGGGTATAAGGATTGAGGGATTAGGATTTAAGGGTTGAGGATTGAGGGTTGATTGATTAAGAGGGATTAGGGGTTGAGGGATTAGGGTTTAAGGGTTGAGGATTGATGGTTGAGGGATTCAGAGGGTATAGGGGTTGAGGGATTAGGGTTTAAGGGTTGAGGGTTGAGGGTTGAGGGATTAAGAGGGTATAGGGATTGAGGGATTAGGGTTTAAGGGTTGAGGATTGATGGTTGAGGGATTAAGAGGGTATAGGGGTTGAGGGATAAGGGTTTAAGGGTTGAGGGATTACAGTTTAAGGGTTGAGGGTTGAGGGTTGAGGGTTGACGAATTGTGAGGGTATAGGGGTTGAGGGATTAGGGTTTAAGGGTTGAGGATTGAGGGTTGATGGATTAAGACAGTATAGGGGATTAGGGTTTACGGGTTGAGGGATTAGGTTTAAGGGTTGAGGGTTATGGGTTGATAGATTAAGAGGGTTTAGGGGTTGAGGGATTATGGTTCAAGGGTTGAGGGTTGAGGGTTGACAAATTATGAGGGTATAGGGGTTGAGAGATTAGGGTTTAAGGGTTTAGGGTTGAGGGATTCAACCCTTAAACCCTAATCCCTCAACCCCTATACCCTTTTAATCCTTGAACCCTCAACCCTCAACACTTAAACCGTAATCCCTCAACCCCTATACCTTCTTAATCCCTCAACCCTCAACCCTAAACCCTCAAACCCTAATCCATCAACCCCTATACCCCTATACCCTCTTAATCCCTCAACCCTCAACCCTTAAACCCTAATCCCTCAATCCCTATACCCTCTTAATCCCTCAACCCTCAACCCTTAAACCATCAACTCTCAACCCCTACACCTCTTAATCCCTCAACCCTCAACCCTTAAACTCTAATCCCTCAACCCTCAACCCCTAATCCCTTAACCCCTATACCATCTTAATCCCTCAACCGTCAACCCCTAACCCCTAATCCCTCAACCCCTAAACCCTCATAATCCATCAACCCTCAACCCTCAACCCTTAAACCCTAATCCATCAATCCCTATACCCTCTTAATCCTTGAACTCTCAACCCTCAACCCTCAACCCTCAACCCTTAAACAATAATCCCTCAACCCCTAGACCCTCTTAATCTGTCAACCCTCAATCCTCAACCCTTAAACCCTAATCCCTCAACCCCTAAACCCTCATAATCTGTCAACTTTCAACCCTAAACCCTCAACCCTCAACCCTCAACCATTAAACCGTAATCCCTCAACCCCTATACCCTCTTAATCCTTGAACCATCAACCCTCAACCCTTAAACCATAATCCCTTGACCCCTATACCTTCTTAATCCCTCAACCCTCAACCCTCAACCCTTAAACCCTAATCCCTCAACCCCTATGCCCTCTTAATCCCTCAACCCTCAACCCTCAACCCTTAAACCCTAATCCCTCAATCCCTATACCCTCTTAATCCCTCAACCCTCAACCCTTAAACCCTAATCCCTCAACCCCTATACCCTCTTAATCCATCAACCATCAATCCTCAACCCTTAAACCCTAATCCCTCAATCCCTATACCCTCTTAATCCCTCAACCCTCAACCCTTAAACCCTAATCCCTCAACCCCTATACCCTCTTAATCCCTCAACCCTAAACCCTCAACCCTTAAAACCTAATCCCTCAACCCCTAAATGTCCATATATAAATGTCAACTTATACTTAAATGTTTATTTCATGTATATATAGTTTCCCTAAAATATAACAAGAGGAAAGAGATAAGAAAAAGAGAAGAAAAAAATTCAATGTAGACCAAAACGCAAGCGCGTTATAATGCGCTCACGTTTTGTCAATGCATTCACAAAACACATCAAAACTAAGATATAACGCGAGCACATTATATCTTGCTTTGGGAATTCCCGAACCTTGGGCTTGGTATTTGCCTTGGAATACCAACCCAAAGGCTTGGAGGGCATTCCCAATGACCAGAGACATGTTTTTAAAAAATCTTCCATATTTCACATAATCGAGTTCGTGCTCATCGTCAAGATTGCACATGGTTCAATATCAAAAAAATCAAGCACATGGGTAATGTTGGGTTCTCTCTTAGCTATCCAACGATGTAATTTTTTTCACTTTCTGAAAATATTAAGCCTTTCATCCATAATTTATTTTATTTGTATGTCTTTTTTTGCCAAAAAGCAGTGTTTGGTAATTTTTTCATTATAAATTAACCGTTAATCGATTTTTCAAATAAATTATTTTTTTAGAAACTAGACTCCATTCTACAAATTTTAAAAAATAAATAAAAATAAATTCAATTAGTTTCCAAAATTTGTAGGGGTAGCACGGCCAAAATTCTATTTTTCAGGAAATGTCCACTTCGAAAATTAGTAAAAAATTAAATATTCATTAAAAAATTATCAGAAAAATTATGCATCAACTACATACTATTAACTAACTTCTGACCGTTGTTATTTTAAAAATACTAAAAAAAGGTTCACCGTACGAGGGTTGTAGAAGAGTTGCTATGCTATGTTTTTCTGACAAAAACAACACCAATTTGTGTACGACCCTCATTTGAACCCCTTAATCTCAACCATTTTCAAAATAAATTATTAGTTTAGAAAGTAGACTCACAGAACTTGAATCCTTCTTTTTGTTCCATCTCAAAATTATGAGTGTATGTATCCTCAATTTCACATCCAAGGTCAGTATTTCCTGATTTCAGAAAAAGTTGTCCACTTAAGTCCCCTTTTTGGGAACCATCTTAGTGCACTTACCCTGAATAAGGAATGCACATGCATTCAAGCACACTACCTAGAGCTCATTGCTCAAAGAAGATTCATTGTCTTATATAAAAATTTCAAATTAAATCCATCTGAAGAGGCTGAATTGATAAATTAGCTTCTTCAAAAGCTTGATGATAGTTCTGATTAAGCACAAAAATACTTCTTCACACTTCTCTCAATCTTCTTCACACTCTCCTGTACAATCGAATGATCTGATATTCATTCACACATTTCACATACACACTTCATGCTCGCATGTCTCAACTGAAGAAAACAATCGCTCTTATAAATCTGCTACATGGAATTACATCAACAACTTTGTCAGCCAAAAATAAATAAATTAATTACAAACTATCAGCCCAATTCTCGAAAAAATCTCAATGCACACGAACCGAAGTTGATTTTAACATAATGAAGACCTAAAACAACTTACTCGAACATTCCAAACATTAAAAGATTAATCCATGAGGATTCGCAACATGCTACAACCACCATGTCGGCCAAGAACATGAAAACCCGAACACACAATAGAAAAATCTTTGATCATGATCACACCAATCAACGAGGACATGCAACAAGGATAAACAATAATCTAGAAACATCAACAAACATTGCACGAGAATACGCAACAACACAAATTACCATAATTACATTCTCTTCTTCTAGAAACATCAACTACAATAACAGAATAATTGCAGGAACATAGAAACTCACAACTTGCACAAATCTTGATGCACACCTCTGAAACCTCTGGAGTATAAACTAGATAGGATCAGTAATAAACCCTTTAAAGCACATCTCCTGAATAGAAACATACTAAATTTTCCACCACATTGAACTTCACATCTTCATAGACAACCTTCAACATATTTATTATAATTTTCTCAATATCCTCGACACATATAGCCTTCAAAACATCAATTCTAATAGTGTTGACATCAATGACAACCATATATCAACACAACCACAAAATCCAATAGATTAGGCATGGGCCTTTCATCTTTGTATAGCAAGCTTGATATGTCTCTTCCATCTACTATTTCCCTACTTAGATCCCCCAGCATCTGAATCTAGAAGGATCTTCCCTAAAATTTTGGGTTGAGGTTTCAGCTGGTTGGGGTTGTCCATGTTACGTAGGATATTGAGGTAACTCTCCTAGTACAAAGGCATTTTTATTCATTTTGTAGTCCCCGCACCCGCTATCTTAGATAATGACCTTGATTTCAGGTACATCAGGAATGGTGTGTGTCTTTGTCCCAGAAGTGGAGGAAATGGTAGCTTTCTCTACATATGGAGTTGTAGGGCCTTCATCATTCTTTGGGACTTGGGGGATTTTATAGTATTTTTCTTCCAAGTTTTTGCAATAAGCAAAGGGCTTAGGATCAACATAGATCGTGACCTCTTGATTTTGATATGAGAACTTGATGCACTGATGGAAGTTCGATGCATCACATGGATCCATGGATGCCCTAGGAGGATATTATAAGGTAAATCAAGATCCAGGACCTGGTAGGTGGTTTCCATAATGGCTAGCCCTACTTGAATAGGGAGTTGGATAGTGCCCTGAGACACTCTTTCTTGGTCATCATAAGATTTGATCGTGATGCCCTTGCCTTGTTCAATGGAGTCCTTGGAGAATCCTAGATTCTTTATGAGCTTGAGAGAATAGATGTTTAGACATGCACCCCCATCCACCAAAACCCTTTTGACTTTTCTTTTATGAAACATGACTTCAAGGTGGAGTGCACGATTGTGAGATGGTTGGGTGGGGAAGTCCTAATCAAAAAATGTGAGGAGATTTGGGGTGGTAATTTTTTTTATCATAGCTTAGAATTTTTTCAATATCAATATTGGAAGAGAAAGTAGATAAAGCCAATGCTTCCTCAAGGATTTCTCTATGGGAAAATGAGATCTTCAGTAACTCCATGATGGAGATCTGCCAAGAAATTGTTTCCATTAGGAGCAAATTTTGGATTTGAGGCGGATGCCCTAGGTGGTTGTGATGACCCAAGAATGGTGACTTTTGCACCGTGTGTGGTGACTCCACAATCATCTTTGTCTCCCTTGATTTTAACAATAGTGACCCATTCATCTATGAATACGACAACATGATCATACACATGGTTCAAATTGGCATAATTTTTTTTTTCTTTGTTATGATCCAGCATCGGATTCATGTGTATTTTAAGGTCTTGATTTCCAGCAGGTTATTCCACATTTATGATATTGTCATCGATGAGGTCTTAATTTAGATTTTTCAGCTTCATGCAATTGGTTGTTGTGTGCCCCTTGATTTTATGAAAATCACAAAGGTAGTTTTCATTGTACCATGGTAGTTTCACTTGGGGCTCTTGATAATTCTCATAAGTGGGGATTTTAATGAGATTCTCATTTACCAGTTTCTTCATGACAGATTTGATTGATCCCCAAGGGCTATAAAATTTCTCTTGGGGGGAGAATTTTTTCACGGAGGTGCTCCCCCTTGATTATTCAAACTTTTTATTTGATTATTAGGTGGTTGTTATAATACTACATTGGTTTGTGTGTTGTTGCAATAGTTGTTTTGTGGTTCTTGATATTTTTGGGTGTTCTATTTCAAAGCACTGATTACAACCTTGGCATCAACCACACCATCATTAGTGATGTTCCTATTTTTTTGCCAATGTGCGAGGTTTTTAGTTATAGCTGGTGGAAGGTTGGTTGTCTTGATTTTTTGGATATGTGGGTGTCCTCCCTTGTGCAATAAGGGCACGTTCGATGTTGAGTGCCTTGGGGACCAGTTGGTCATAAGTGGTGATGCACTACATTTTTAGATGGAATGCTAAGGTTTTCTCAAGATTGGAAATGATGGTGCAAATTTTTTTCTCTTCCGGCATGGCCCACTTGCTTCTATTGGCCTTGGATTGTCATCATTGTAGGAAGGAAGTGAATGGTTTCCCCTTACCTTGTTTGAGCATAGATAGTTCATCTAGGCTAACATCCATGCCAATATTCAATGCATAGTTCTTTATGCATGCATCTAAGATCTCTTTCAACC
Organism: Sequoiadendron giganteum; assembly: GCA_007115665.2. NCBI lineage: Eukaryota > Viridiplantae > Streptophyta > Pinopsida > Cupressales > Cupressaceae > Sequoiadendron > Sequoiadendron giganteum. The sequence continues at coordinate 237,544,912 of CM021103.1, read as the reverse complement.
TTTTGATGCCAGTAGGCAGGTGAGAGAACCATTCCATGGCAAGGCCAACCAAACTTCGAGGAAATAGCCACATCGAATACGTATTTTCATATGCGACCTCCACGCAATGTACTTGGAATTCCCTGATGTGATCTTCAAGTTTTTCAATGCCATGATATTTGTCAAACTTATGGATTTCAAATCCCTTTGGGAATGGTACCACTTTCAAGCTCCTGTCAAAAGGATAAGGGCACAAATTGCTTGGTGTCTTTGTTGTTTTCCCTAATTGGAGATCGAGCACTTACTATGAGAGCAATTTGATTTGTGTTGTCATGTCATCTTGCGGATTAGGAAGTGGATTGAATGTGTTCTGAAGTGGTTGAGGCGTTTGAGTGATGGGTGGAGTATCGGGTATGTTGGTGGGAGTTTGATGCAAGCTCTGTTGTGCGATTAAGGCTTGTTGATATGCCTGCATTTGTTGTTGCGTCAACAACACTTGTTGTTGGTCTTGTTGTGGTTGTGCCAACAACACTTGTTGTTGAGATAGTAACTGGGTTGCTTCCTATTGCACTTAATATTGCTAAAGGGCTTGTTGATATGTTTTTTGTTGAGCTAGCTGCAATTGTGCCTGGTATTGAGATTGTGCTTGCACTTATTGAGCTTGATATTGGGCTTGAACTTGAGCTTGTACTTGTTGGGATGCTTGTGCAGTCTACGCAGCCTGTGCGACGTGCGCGGCTTGAGCTGCTTACATATCTTGGGTAGCTTGGGCGGTTTGTTGTTATTGCAGTAAAGCTCTAGCTTGGTTAGCCTATTACACTTGTTTGTTTGCTAATTGTGCGTGTGCTTGTTGGGCAGCTATTTGTGCATCTTGTTGATTTTGAATTTTTTGAAGTGCCTTTTGATAGGCGGCTTGTTGAGTTGCTTGCAACGTGATGCTAAATGAGATTGCCATGTTGGGTTTTGGTGGTGGAGGTGGTGGATTAGGAACAGTGTTTTTTGTTGTGATGAGAGGTATCGTTGTATTGATAATTGGGATTTCTGTGATGGATGTTTTGATTGCTATGCTTGGCCCTTGGGAGACCATGTTTTGAGACACTTGGGGGATGGAAGATGATGTGTTGATTGTTGAGGTTGCTTGAATGGTTGCCACTTGTTGTTGTGATATTGATGGCAAGATGGGAGGATTCAGTACGATGTTTTGATTTGTGATTGGAGGGTTATTCAGATTTTTTTGGTTGATGGCTGGTAAAGGGGGAAGGCCCAACCAATGGGGTGGTGTGGATGTTAATGGAAATAGTGGAAAGGGTGGAAAAATTTGTGGTGTATTCTCTCAGAAAAATGATGATGATGATGAGGGATCGAAGATTTCCCCCTGCTCCAAATAATCCTCCTCTTTGTTAGGTCATGGGGAGAGAAGTTTATGTGTTGAGAGGATATGTCAATGTTGCGTGGAAAGAGGTTGGATTGGGGGCATCATGAAATGTGAGAGGAATGTACGGGTGTAATAGATTCAATGGGACGGATTGACCTGATATGGTATTTGCATACAAATCTTGGTTTTTCACAAGGGGATGTGTTTGAATTGCATGAAGCAATGAGCTTCCCTTGTTGAAAATTGATTGAGTTGGAGCAATGGATGATGTGATTTGTGGGATGTTTTGAGACATGCTTTTAAATGGAGGTGTGGGTGAGATTGGGGGCATGATCCCAAGAGGCTTCTCCACAATAGTGCTTACATCATAATGGGAAGGGAGTTTAGCCCCTTCTTTTTCCAATTCAAGCATTTATTCGAAGGGATTGAGCCTCGTCATGGTATTGAAAATTCTGTGAGTTTCAAAATTTTGAACCATTTCAAGGATTTCATCTTGTGTCATCCCAAAGACATTATTGGTGATGTCTTCCACTTGACCTTCCTCTTGAGGATTTTTTGATGATATAGGAAGATTAATTAGGGGATTTCTTGATCCAATGGGATTCATTTCAGGAGCAATTTGTCTTAAGTCACTCAAATTTGATGTTTCTTTGTTGGTTTCCATGTTCTTCTTGTGTTGTGATCTAGTTTGCACCATAAAATAGGGATTGATTTTCAGGAATGTGTGAGATGAACCTCTAATTCTTTAGATTGATCTAACTTTAGGCACAAAAGAGAAAATCTAAGAAGATTAAGGATCAAAATGTGATGATGGGATAAATGGAAGATGGATGATTTGAATGATTGAACTCTTGAGAAATCTTTGAAGGAGATAATAGAATTTGGGATTTTTTTCTTAGATTTTGATTTGATTTGGTTTGGTTTGGATTGATTTTATTTTTCCTTTGGCTTCATTGGATTTTGTTTGGATAGTGAACTCATAAACTCTAATATTTTGGATGTTGTCCTATAGTAGACTTGTACATAAGATGATAATTTGACTAAGTGTGTAAAGAAGGATTCATCTATACACCCCTAGCCAAACAAGATGATTTTGGGTTTGGTTTTGTTTTTTGGATTTTGGATAATGAACTTATAAACCCCAAGGTTTTGTATGTTATCAAGGGGTATACTTATTCTCAAGGATTGATAATTTGACTAAATATGTGGAGAAGGATTCATCTACACACATCTAATCAAACAAGACAATTTGGATTTGCCAAAAGTCTAACATGAATGATTTTTTCAAGATTTCCAAGAGTTGTTGGTGAGATGATTTTTGATTGATGTTTGAGGGATGGATGAGGGTGATTGGTTTGATCATAAATGAACCTAGAAAGACCTTTGTTTACAACACCTTGGTATTGAAGAACATTCTTTTACTTCCTATGTGAGAAATGCAAACTTTTGAAAGAGACTTGGATTTTGTTGGTAATAAAATTCATAGAAATTAGGATTGTTTTTTGATGCACGTTTGTAAAAGTTGAAGATCAATATTTCTCTAAATTTGTAAAGCATAGACAAATGTTTCTTGTGAGATTTTGACTAAGACCTTTGGACTTTGGTTTTCGGATTTTTATCTTTTCAGAAATCATTTGGAAGAGCACATGTGTGGGGTTCAATTGTTTCTGAACTTTTTTTAATGACTTCCTTTTATCACAAACAATTCTTGATTAGGTTTTTCAAAATAGATGTCTAATGTCCTAACTTCTTCTCATCCCACAAATTCCATTATGTGGGAATCAAGGAAATCAAGGCAATAGTTTCCTAATATTGACTTTAGTGAGAAAAAATTATGATATAAATCCAACTACTTAGAAGCCTCTAAGGATGAAATCCCTAGGGCAAGCAAGAGCACTTGGATTCATCAAAGGTATTTGTTCTTCCTAAAAGGTTTGAAATTTTGAGGATTTGGTGGATGTTTGTTTTCAAACGTTTTAGATCCAAAAAAAGTATTTTAATTCCAAAGTGATGCACAATCCTAGGATAAAATGAGACAATATTTGTTGAGTTCCCACTTGGATAAATCTAGCTATGCTTACCCTTAACGGATTATTAGATGCTTGACCACACTGGCTCCCCTCCATGGCACACACTTTTCAGGTCAACCAAGCATCAGAACCCATGAAAATCCCATGGAATACTTCTCATCTCTACCAAGAGCCCTAAAAATGTGGGACGGCTTCGGAATGACCGTTCTTGCATCAACAAATATATTTAAGGATTTGGACCTTCTAAACAAAAGGTTTTAATATAGGCATTTCGTTCGTGGGGGATCATTCATTCGACACAAGACCATTGTTTCCCTTCTTATTGGAACAATCCTCGTGATACTTGAACTTTCCTCAAGTACCCACAATTATATATTGGTTGGAAATTGCTTGGATTTAGTGTGTTACCAGTTGGGTCATTCCCTAGGGTGATTACTTTTTCCCACCAGTCAGTCCCTCTAAGGATAAAAAAAAGTGAGTAAGCACATCTGTATTTCGATCAATCTTTTTTGAGAAACAAAGAGAAAACACTCACGATATACTCCACTCACACTAGCAAGGTTTTGTTCAATTTTAGGAACCCAAATTGAAATATGGAGGTAATCACTTATACAACTCAATATCACAAAAAGTCTTTTGATTCTCAAGATCATCATGAGGCATGAGAGAAGCACATACATTATTTTAAATGGTATTACTTTGGATAAGGGATTACAAAACATAAAAGGCACATGTTCATTTCAATCCTTCAAAACAAAGAATATGAATTCTTTTTAAGCACCAACTTTGAAGTGTGAGATTTGTTTGTTCAATTGTTAAGTCCAAAACAAAAATCTAGTAAGTTGCCTATGGTTCTTTTTAATCCCTTTTTTTTGGTTTTTTAAAGCCCAAACAAAAATTATTGAGTCCTAAAAAGCATGAAGATGATAAATCCATAGAAAAGGGATTATAATTTCCCCCAAGTGTTTAAAAACACTTGATACAATGAAATTATGATGTCATAGATATTTATTTGTCTTTGTTTCCTTCCTTCACTTTTGATCAAGCCAACCTACAAAAATTGGTTACTACTATAGAAACAAAGGCCAAAAACTAGTTAGAAGTTAGAAGCAATCAAAATGAAAAAGCACATGTTGAACTTAATTTGAAAATTGCCTTTTACCCAACTCCAACGGTATAGTTTGCAATTGTGCCACAATCTAAGGAAGTCAATAGCACTATATAGCGTCGTTGGGGACTGACAACTGTGGACTATGCAAAACCAATGAGCGCAAGTGCGGCGTTGTTTTGACAATGGTGGAGTTTGGAGTTTGAAATTCAAATTTCTTTGGTGGGAATGACTCAGCGGTGCAGTTTGGAGTTTATTAGCATCGCTATATGGTGTTGTTGGACTGATAGCAACGGAGTTTCATGGCTAGTGGTGCATTTTTCCTATAGACACAAAAAACTTCAAAAAACCACTAAATTTTTCAAAACAATGTGTTAGATTCTTCAGATTCGCCCTCCTTCTAGCACCAAAATGTGAATGGTTATCTTAGACCTGCACCAAAACAACAAAACAACACAATGTTAGTCAAGAAAAAAATCTAAAACAAACATTCCGAATGAAATTCATTTGAATGTGAAGAACAAGATAACAAAGTAAAATAACAAATGAAAGCTATGAAATATTATTCTAAACAATCAAACCAACATCCCATGGGAAATTGGTGCCATTTTGATGTGGAAAATGGCCCTTTACCAATTCCTTGCAAGCTTGATGATCAATGGTGAAGATTTGATGCTCATTGATGAAATTTCTTCATAACTTAGCTATGATAATATGAAAATGGATGAAAAATGGATAGAAATTCCTCAAAAACTCAAAGATAATAATGTTGCATGAAGTTGTGGATCCAAAATTAAAATGAGAGCCTTCTATAAATAGAAGAGAATGATGGAGAAAGAGGCAAAAGGCATGAATTTGGGACAAAATATCAACCAATAGAAGAGGCCACTTGTCAACATGTGAGTGGAGGAGGAATGAACACATTTTGATGAATGTGCAAATAAATATGGTTAGGTGGAATTTGAAATTAGTGAAATGGCAAGTTGGAGAGAGAAAGGGATTGAGTAAATGCCACTTGGCTCAAGGAAAAGGAAATGTAAGAGGCATTTAATGCTTTGTTGGATGTACCCATCCCTTTTGGAGGGATTTTTGAATTTGAGGAATATTCCCTTCTTGATGAGATGTTGAGAGAAAATAGAAGAATTTATAAATCAATAAAATTAATTTACTTGTGCAAGTTGAAAAAGCTAGGGGATTTGAGTGATTAGGATTAAGATTAATCAAGATTTCATTAATTTAAAAGGGGATTAGCTGATGTGACAATTTGATTTAGATTTTTGGATTAATTTAAATCAAAGTTGAGAGGAATATGAATTTAGACTTAATTAAATAAAGTTTAATTTATTTTAATTAAAGATAATGGTGTTAGTTTTAAATCACATAAAGATAAATTTATTTGATTCAAATGAGATGACTTTAGAGATTAGTTAAATAAAATGAATTATTTAATTAAAAAAGGGACTATAGGATTAACTAAACAAAATAATTTATTTCATTAATCGAAGTTGATGACTTAATCAGATAAATTTGATTTATTTAATTAAGAGACGAAATATGATGAATTTAATTAAATAAATATTATTTAATTAAATGACTAGTAGAATAGATGATTCATAATGAACTAGTTTTAATAAAATAAGGATTAGGTGCTCGATATCAATCAGGATATTTTAAACTTCTACATTGTGCACCGTAATTTCCAGATTTTGCACTACAGGTGCTATATTCTACACTACATCTATTGGGTTGTACACTGCATCTGTCAAAATTCAAAATTTTGGGGAAATATTTGTGCATCAAATTCTTAGTTTTCTTTCCGATAGTGACCATATAGTCAAACCTGAGACTTGTTCAGTTTACCTTTTGCATTCAACACATTTTACCATTTTCCTTAGTTTAGCTTGCATCTCCTAATTTGCATTGGTTATCTTAGTTCATCCATGATCTCCTTTGAGTCTTGAAATTGGGAAGCTTACTAGAATTTTGATCATACCATAGTCACATATTTGAGTGTCTTGACCTTGTCATATTTTATCTATCTTATCCTTAGGCTAGGCCTAGAACTCATGTGTTTAGTTTAGGTTTTCTTTTATCCAATCGTCATCATCATCATCTTGGTTATTATCCTCTTAATTTCTTGACATTTAGATATTTTACCTTGTGTCATCATAGTTTTCTTAGCGTATCCTTTTTAAGGTTCAAATTTTCATATCCAAATCATAGTCATAGTCTCATTTTCTACTTTGCATCCCAAGCATGGTCATAGTTACATTTCCATCTTGCATCTTTATATGAGAAAAATCCTAAAAACATAGCATAGCTTCATTATCATTTTGTACCTCCATCCTTAGTTGCATTCATTCGAAAGTCTCAAAATCCAAAATTTTGCAAGTCTTATATGGTCCTCACTAGGTCATAAAGTGTCAGGTATTGATTTTATTGATTATTTAAATGCAAATTATTAAACATGAGATTGTTAATTATTATGTTAAATGATTATTTAAATTGAAGATAAATTGAAATTGAAGTGAAATTGAAATTGAAATGCAATAGCAATGAATTGAAATGCATTTTTATTAAAATTCGGGTTTGTCATTACTGATGAAAATTTGAGTGCAAGTGAACGCAGGAACAAGTGAACATGAGTGAAGGCAAGAACATTGATCAGGTAGAGTCGTTTTAGCCATTAGATGTTTATGAGGATCATGTAATCTCACACACACACTTATTTATATTTTAATGTATTTTTGTGATTATTGTGCTTGCAAATTTTAAATTAAGTTTAATTGATTTATCCTATATGTGAAGAATATGTTGATTTAAATGTCGATTTGATTAAATTTTGAGGAAATTGATTTTATTTAAATAAATTGAATTCCTAGTGTAGATATTTTATTATTATTTAAAAATAATGAAGCTCTTATTTGAAATTAATAGAATAGACTTTTAATTACGAAATTTATTAAAATGTAATAAATTTTGTGTTATAAATTTATTTGTTTTTATTTTTCTCATTTAAAAATATGAAAGAGAAAAGATTTTTTTTGAAGAAATAAACAAATATCTAAAACTAAGTTAGTGAAATCAAATTGGAAAACAAATACATTCAAACTGGAAATTGAATGGAAACAACAGTTGAACAAATTGAAGAAAATATCTTCAATCAATTGAAGGCAATCAAAATTTAGAACTTGAAGTTAGAAAATGGAACTGGAGATCAAAGCTAAGAAAGATGATCTTGCTTTGTGAATAACTCCACCAATTGCATGAAAAAAAGATCAATCTAAGAAGAAATTGGAAATTGGAAGGAGAGTGGAAATCCGTTTTTGAAAGAAAGAGGTTGAAAACAAATATTTTCTGTTTTTTTTTATTGGTGGGAATTCATCTCACCTTACCCAAGCGCAGCCAAGAGAGAGCATGGCTATTGAGTCTTAATTTATTTGGAGGTAGATTTTTTTAATGTTGGGAACTCATGCGCAAGTGTGGGAGGAGGGAGTTTTAGACAAGGAATAGAAATTACTCCCATGTGTAGGAGAAAAGAGGGAAACTATTAGTTCTTTTCCCCTACACACCACATGCATATGGAAGGGAGGTGAAGAGACATGCAACTAGTGGTAATGAAGGACAGGTAGGGCGCGCCAAAGGCAACAAGGAGGTGGATAGGTAAGGAAGAGGCATAGGCAGGGAGAGAGAAGAACTCCTACACAAGTAGAGCTAGGCGCAAAGAAGATTTAGGCGCAGAGAAGCAAGAAGAACTCTTACGCAAGGAGAGAAAGAAGAGAAGGTGTGGGGAATAGGCATCCAATGGGAGTAGGAAAGCAGCAAGGACCAAGAAAGAAGAATAAGGCAGTGGGAGAACATAAATCTATTTCTATCTCACCCAAGCAAAAATAGACAGAGGGAGCACACATACAAACATTTCCAGATTACCAGGTAGGATCTATTGAGAATTACTAAACAAAATCATGAATACAGTGAATTAAAATGGAATAGTTAATTTTCTTATTTTGATTTTTAAATTTATTTAAACTATTTATGTTTTCATCGAATTTTGATTAAATTTTTAAACAATCAAACTGTGATCTTTTTCAAGAAAACTATTGAAATTAGAAACAAAAAATTTTAGGAAGAATTTGATTAGAAATTAATGAAAAAAAGTTGATTAGATTTAGGAAGAGATTCAAAATAGAAAAACGTTATTTAAATTAGATTTGAAAAGAATTCAAAGCAGAAAATGTTTATTTCATTATGATTTATAAGAAATTTAGAAAATCTAAACAGATAGATAGTTTTAATTCTCAACAGAAGGAAACAGAAAAGAATTGATAAAATACCTTTTTAAATTTTAAACATGATTTCAAAATAGAAGTTAAAATCAGTGAATTTTGCAAATAAAACTCAAATATTCGAAACAGAAATGAAAACGATTTATTTTAATTTTGTTCTTAAAAAAAGTAATTATTTATTTTTTGAAAGTATGAAAAACAGAAAATAAATCATTTAAATTAAAAAAATATGATTTACTCGAAAACAAAACGAATTAGGATTATTTCAAAGTGGAAAAAAATTAAATGAGTAAAAAGAATGCAAGAACATGTGTTCATTTATACTTGTTTAAATATGTATTTAATTTACATACTTGAGATACACCTTTTTTTTGTTATTTTAACTATTCAATTTAAATATTAATTTAATGATGTTATGTTTTAAAACGATGAAAATACAACAATTAAACTGTTTTTTCTTGAAACAAGATTTTCGTTAATTTGTTTTTGAAAGGTTATATTTATTTGATTGGAACCATGCATGCTTGATAAACGAATGTGCATGTCATGTTTGTGGAAAGTTACCTTCCGGGACGGGTGTAGAATATGAGTTATTAGAGAGTGTAGTTTTGCTTTTCCAAAACTACTTTTATTTTTCGTGCGTGACATTTTACTTGGCCAAGTAACTTAAGGACCATTGAAATAGATGGAATTATTGAACTCTCTACCATATCCTAGCATCGAACTTGCTTGTTTCTTAAATGAATTAGAAAAAAGAAAATGCTTGTGGTTTTACTAGTTATACTAGTCACGCACTAGATTCCATCTTGCTTGTCGACTACTTTTTGCTAAGCGATTCATGTAGGGTCGGGTATTCTTTGATTGACTAAAGAATTCTGAGGAAGCGTAAGTTTCGAGGTTAGGTGGAAAAAGTGTCTGATCCTTGTTCTCGTCTTCATTATTGAAGATATGCTATTGGATTGAAGATCAAAGGATGTCATCTTCATTTATGTATTATTGTATTCTTGAATTATGTATTGTAGAGCTTAAGGCAACTAAATTCCTAAGTCTCAAATTGTAACTTATATTACAACTTCTTTTGTATTATTATCAATGTTGTGTAATATGACACATGTATGTATTTAAATTGGAAATGTATATTGAATCTATTTTATTGACTTTAAGTCATTGTTTTGCAATTGACTGGATTTTATGATGTCTAAATGAATGAAGTGTCAACTTTCTTTTGAATATAAATGAAATTATTTAAATTTTTGTCGATTTTTTGTTTTAAAGACTTTCACTCTTTACATAAAGGAAACAAAAGGATATGGATCCCTCAAATGACCCCAACTTTAATCCTAATAGCACCATGAACTTTGTGCCATCTTCAAACCAACCACCTATTTCACAACCTCAAAATGCAAACCCATTTCCCAATATTACATTAAATCAGGTGGAACAAGGTTTAATTCAAGAAGAAATTAACAATTCTTCCCAAGATCCTAGGATATTGTGTATCATAGATGACCTTGTTACAAAATATCTAGAATAGATACTTTTTAGCACTTGCTCAAAATATTACCAAACTTCTTGTTGGTTTTAAAATTTCCAAAATAGTAGAGGGAACAATGTAAACTCAAGGTCATGTCCATAACACACTTCCATGAAACCATCCCACTTCACAACAAATGCACACTAGTATGCATCTTGGTGGAACTACACGTCACATGAAAAATTTTAACATCCCCCCTACTCCAACATTTGGGACAAAAGGTACAAATCCAACATCTAATGCACCAATCCCATCATTCTCAAATATATTTTCTATAGAATCTAACACAAATGTGGGTACCACATTTGTAAATCCATTTACTACATCTTCATCTCAAAATTTCGCTCCTTCAGCCAATACTATGCCCATGGGTCAAAACATCACAAATAAAAATCCACCAAATAAGACATGAAAGATTCATATTGTTGCACCAAAAACACAACCCAAAATGACCAATACTACACCAAACTCAAACATGTCTTTTGGGTTCAATGTGAACATCAATCCACTTCCACCTCAACATAACATGAATCCAAATCCCAACTTCACACCACAATACCAACAAATGAGTAAAAATTCATCCCAACATCATACTAGTTCAAAGACCACATGTTTGCATCTCACTTACAACAAGGCAATCAAAATCCTTCTCAACAAAACATTAGTCTAAATCTAACATTCACATCCAACTTCCAAAACCAAAACCCATCTTCATCATACACCCACCTCAACACATCCAACACAAACACAAATGTGGGTCCTCAAAATGCAAATCCATTTACACATCTTACACAAAATCATCCAAACATGACACCAACACCCATGGACACTTTGGCACAATAGTCAAACATTGCAATAGTAAATTTCCAGCATGAAAGTGAGTGGGACAAATAAAATTTACTCCATTGAATAATTGTGTTTGTATCCCTTTGATCGAAGCATATGCATTCCACCTTTCCCTCAACATTTCAATGTACCAAGCTTCAAAAAATACAAGGTAAAGGGATATCCATTGGAACATGTAAAATATTTTCATACTGCTTGCATGGATGTCGCATTTGACCACATATTTTATGAGATTATTCCCACATAGCCTCTCTAGAAATCTCTAGAGTGGTTTGCACATATACTACTTGGAATAAGAACATGGAATGAACTAGCCGATAATCTTGTCACACACTTCTCCTACAACATTGAATGTGATATGGCCCTTGAAAAATTGTGTACAACCAAACAAAAAGAAGGGTAATTTTTTACCTCTTTCTTCCAAAGATAAGTATGGCTAGAAAATTTCCTTGTCACATACCTAAAAAATAGTTGCTACATATCTTTGTCGGAAATATCAATACAAAACTAATGCACCAACTCAAAATCTATTATAGCAATACATTTGAGGATGTTGTTAAAAAATGTGTTTCTTGAGAAAGCATTCCTTGCAAAATGTTTGGTCAAAATCTTCAAAGAAAATCAAAGAACTTCCAATGACAAAAACAAATATTGGTCTAGAAATAAAAATTTCACAAATGATGGGGTAGTTGATGCTAAAGTGATTAACAAAGATCACCCCACCATTAGCCTCAAAGGTCCTTCTACATCAAACAATCAACCAACGATTCATGATCAATCAACAAACATGGTTCAAAACAATCCACAATGTTGAGGTCCTCCAAAAACAATTACATAGAGATGAACATATACACCCTTAGGAGAATCCATTAAATCAGTTTTGAAGAAAGTGTTGCAATCAAATATCATCCAACTCTCCAAAATCACACTATGAAACATGACCTCTCAAATCATCTTGGTGGAATGATAATAATGATTTTTTTGAATACCATCGCATGAAAGGACATAAGACATCTTCATGCTACAAACTTAAGAAAATAATTCAAGATTTCATTGACCAATGTGACATATCTAAAGATAATTCACAAGGGTCCTTGAATACAATCATACCATAATCAAAAATACTTTACAAGATCATGGGTCAAGAAAAGCTTCTAGTTTAGAGACTAATACAAACACCAAGCCAATTATACCGGCGTCTCATATGATTATACCATTAATAACATCAAATATTTTCACAATAATGTCTCCACAATCACCATCAAGAAAAATCCAAAATCTATTGTTACAACCTCAAGAACTAAAGTGGCCTTGCAAAGGGCCACTTCTAATCCACAACTGAAAACTCAATACAATCTACGAGATCATCTAGGGAAAACTATCATACAAATATCCATTCTTGAGTTACTTAGTATATATCTTGAACATAAAGTCAATTTGGACAAATATTTGCAAGAGACTTTTGTCCCCACCAACCTAAATGTTAGTCAATTTTAGGCTATGGTAGGATACTTAGCTACCACCCATCATGTGACATGTTTTTAACAGGACCTTCCTACACAAAGAATAAACCATAATGATCCATTACACCTTGAGGTATTCATTAACAAACACAAAATTAGACAAGTCTTGGTTGACAGTGGAGTGGGCCTGAAAATATGTACCTTACAATTGGTCATAACATTGGGATTATCTGAGGCCTACATAGACACATCTAAGAAATGTATCATTATGATGACGTTGAGCATTCTTCCAAAGGGGTAATTACACTTCCCATAAGAGTTTGACAAGTCATTCAAAATACAATATTTCAAGTCATGGATTTGGACCTACCATATAACCTTCTCGTCAGTCACCCATGGATTCATGTCATGAAGGTCATCCCTTCCATCTATCGTCAATGCCTTAAATTCCCTTGTAACGACACAAAAATCACCATAATAGGTGATCTTGATCCCTTCTAGTACTGTAGTAGTCAGAAGGGAACCACTGAGCATCAAGTACCTATCAATTGAGAAGAATCACCATCCACCTCATCACATTACATTGATCCCTCTTCATTATCCATATCTTCCACTCCATCCATTCCCCTTCCCGAAGGTAAAGTCTGGATCTAGGACCAAGGACATGGAGAGTATAACATTGAGATTTCATTTTGTATTGGGAAGTTACATGCATCACCTAAGTCATATGGTAAACCAAGTAAAAAAGAACCAAAAAATTTCATCCATAATCCTCCCACTACTTTCACTAAGTGGGATGAGCTAAGAAAGGAAACTATAGGTGATGATATTTCTACATGGATCTATAATGATGAAGAAGACATTGAGCCAATGCAAATACCAATTGAGCAATATGGAAAAAAAATTGAGATCATGAAAAAAAGGGTTATGATGGACATAGTGGACTTGGCTTACACAACAATGGAATGATAAAACCCCAATTGCCTCCCAAGTTACCAAAGAATAAAGGGCTCTGGTATACACCATTAAAAGTGAGTCATCCTCGTACTAAGTTTCTTATGGATAAAAATGTTAACACTTCTAATGGCATTGATACATCTAAGGAAAATATTGAGACCAATACCTTCGAACGTAGATATACCAATGGCAGAGCTTGGATAGAGACCTTTTTGGATCCTGACAATACATTTGTATTTACCATATCTACCCTATCATTGAGCTATACTGATATTGATGGTGACCTACCCCTACTCTACATACAATTGATAGATTGGTACTAGCAAGGACCTCTAAGCTTAAACACATTCAAGAATGATGAAGCAATAGCTAAGTTTATGTGACTTCAAGAAGGAATACCAAGTGGGGATCATAAAGTTGGATTCATCATAGAACTAGGTAACATAGCTTACTTTGGGGAGTCTACTCCACCCTCTAGTCACAAAAATGAAAAAAATGAAAAATAATAGGTCTCTAGGTGAAAACTAAAAAGCACCTTTAGATCATGAAAGGAAAGGACGTATCCAAGGGTGACAATATCCCTAAGGCGCCTAAGGATGGAGAGTTGGATGTGCTACCTACAATTCAAGAGATATCAACATTGCTTGTAGAAAATTCAGAGGAAATAAATGTTGGTATCGATGAAAATGCTATAATTATGTACTTTGTAGCATCTTTAACAATCACTGAAAAATCAAAATTTATCAATTTCTTTTCAAAAAGACAAATCAATTTTTCTTGGCCATATGCTAATATGCCTAGGTTGGATCCTAAGCTAGTTTTACGTCATTTTCCATATTTTCGAAATGCAAAACCTATCAAACAAAACTTGAGATAAATGTATCCCTAGATCATACTCTTATTAAAGGAAAATTTGAAGAACTTATTAGATGTTGGTTTCATTCAACCTATAAACTACGTAGAATGGATTTCAAATCTTGACAGACCCATCATGAAACCAACTGGTAGAATCATAATTTGCACAGATTTCAGAGATTGAAATGAATCTTGTCCCAAAGATGACTTCTCTTTTCCAAATATTGACATCATAGTAGACCTAACAATAGGATATAAAATTCTATCACACATGGACAACTCTTCAGGCTATAATCAAATCAGAACTACCCTTAAAAGATTAGTACAAAACAACTTTCACTTGTCCTTGGGGTACCTATTGTTGGAATGTCATGCCTTTCAACCTTAACGATGTTGGAGCAACATATCAAAGGACTATGAATAATTTTTCATGATTATATGCATACATTGATGGAAGACTATGTTGATGACTTTTTAGAAAAATCACCATGAAGAGATAGACATCTAGATGTGCTAGCCAATATTTTCAAAAGATTGGAAGAATACAAGGTTAGATTAAATTCAAAAATTTGTTTATTTTGGGTAACATCTAGAAAATTATGAGGATACATTGTGTCTCATAGAGGTATTGAAGTTGACCACGGG
The DNA here is from genome assembly GCA_007115665.2 of Sequoiadendron giganteum. Lineage (NCBI taxonomy): Eukaryota > Viridiplantae > Streptophyta > Pinopsida > Cupressales > Cupressaceae > Sequoiadendron > Sequoiadendron giganteum. Next base: position 237,529,834 of record CM021103.1, on the reverse strand, counting down.
AAGGTAAAAGCCATCATGGATATGCCTCCACAAGAAAACATAAATCAGTTATATAGTCTTCAAGGAAAGCTACAATCAATTCAAAGGTTCATAGCTCAGTTAGCCAATAAATGTTAGCCATTCCAACCCGTGTTTTGTAAGGGAGTCCCATTCATATGAACTGATCATTTTCTTTCAACAAATCAAGGTTTGTCGATTATCTCCTCTAGTTCTCATGCCTCCCATAAATGGTAAAACTCTAATACTATACATATCATCAACACCATCAATATTCGGGTCTCTTTTAGCATAAGATGATGAAGAAGGAAAAGAACATGCCATATACTATATTAGTCACACACTAGTGGATATGAGCTTAAATACAACCCTATTGAATGAGAAATTTTCTTTGTCACTCAAAAGCTTCAACATTATATGCTAAATCATCAAACAAAGCTAGTAGAAAAGATACACCACTTGAAGTATTTACTCAACAAAGAAGCTCTAACAAGTCGACTAGCGAAGTGGGTAATGACCTCGAGTGATTTTGATATAGAATATGTTGATTAAAAGGAAATAAAAGGAAAAGTGAGAGCTGATCAAATTGTAGACGCTCCCATGATATCAGATCATCCTTTGGTGTCTAATTTCCTCAATGAGTCAATTTTCATAGTCGATACTTCTACTAAATGGAAACTATATTTTGATGGATCTTTCACAAATCATGGATCTGGAGATGGAATTATCTTCATCACACCTCAAAGAGATTCAATACCTAAGTCATATAGAATAGCATTCTCATGTACCAATAACATGGTTGAATATGAAGCATTACTCATAGGAATTCACATAGCTATTAAATGGAAAATCAATAACCTTCATGTTTACGACTATTCACAATTGGTTATCCCTCAGGTCAATGATGATTATGATACAAGAGATGAAAAAATTACCCCTTATAATAGAATGGTTTATAGCTTCAAGTAGCATTTTGATGTCATTTTCTTCAATCAGTTTCTGAGAATTTAGAATAAAGAAACCGACACCATGGTCTCTCTTGGATATACCTAACAATGTACCTCAATATGAGTTCTTGGTGGGATGATTGCTAATCCCTGTATTCGATATCCACAAATTTGAGATCCTATGTGAAATTATTGGTCCTGATTATTCATGGTATAAAGACCTTTATAATTCTTTGCATGACAAATCATTCCCCCTAACTTGTCTTCCAATCAACATAAAACCTTTATCCGACAAGCCTCTAGATATGTCATCATTGGTGACACCCTTTACCAACACAGCCTAGAAAACACCCTCCTTAGATGTCTCGATTCAGACGAAGCACAAATGGCATTACATAAAGTGCACAATGGTATATGTGGAGCTCACTCTAGTGGTCCTATCTTAGATAATAAGCTTATGTACAAATGGGACACTACTGGTCTACAATGGAATGTGATGCCTATCACTTTGTTAAGAAATGTCGACAATGCCAGATACATGAAGATCTTATGCATGTACCTACTCGGGTGTTGGGATTAAGGTGTCTCAACCTTAGAGTCTTAACATGTTTAATTTAATTTATTATTGTATTTATTCGTATTATTTAATTGCCTATATTTTCATGTCATAAATTGTGACCCATCGGCTAGGTGGCATCCTCATTGGAGGTGATAGATGGCAGATCATCATCCCGAGTGGAGATAGGCATCCCACTTTAGAATATTTGACTTATGAAAAATTATATGACGCATAATAAGGCATATTTGTGCATGGGGAAAGTTGGCGTCCAAGTTGGGTTATGATAGGTTGTAAGAGAATCAGATGTTTTGGTCACTTATGACGAATTCTATGACGGATCTTATGGAAAAATTTATGGCAGATTTATGATGGATTTTATGACAGTTGTAAGGCATCTATCATAGGACACTATTAGCATATTTTGGGCACCCAATCTTGAGGAGATAATATTGCATGTTATGACAGTTGTAAGAGGTGTAAGGGAATATTGTACAAGTGTCCAAATGTATGCCTATGGTATGGGATATTGTTCCATGTGGATTTGGATGCCCATCCTCTTCTAGATGCTTCTTCTAGCTTGTATATCTCTATATATTGCATGGCTTGCATTTTAGAATGCATAATTTGTTTGTAGGTAACGAAGTGCTACCAAATTCACTCCAGAATAGGTGTTTATTTTGAAACACTTGTTAAAGAAGCTTTGTATTTGAATTTGCATTTTAATCCTTATTTGAAGTAATATAGAAGTATTGTGCTTTTGGAGGGTGGGGTTTTTCACCTAAAAGGATTTTCCCCACATATATCTGGTGTTGTTTATTTTTTGTGTACTTTTTATCCTATGTTATATTTTCTATGTGATTCTCTTTTTGTAACTGTATAAGGTGTTTGTAGAAAAAAATTATAACTCTCTCCTACTTATATTAGTATAGGGGTTGTTTCCACTCACCCAAATTCCTTTCAGTTGGTATCAAAGCCTAGCCAGCCTTAATTCCTTTGTTGATTTAGAATTTTTTCTGAGTTGATCTTTGTTTTAGTGGGATTTTTATAGAAGTGCATTTCGTGACCTTGTTGCAGGCAAGAGATGACAGGAATATCTAGAGAGATTGAGATGGAAAATTTTAACAGAGATAACTTTGAGCTTTGGAAGCTCAAGATGGAAGACATTCTTGTAGATCGTGATCTATGGCTCGTGATTTCTAAGACAAAATTTTGGAACTATGGTGAAATTGGTCCTTTTCAGAAAGACTGCAAGAAGGAGAAGAGGAAGATACACAAGTATTTCTCTTATTCTAAATATAATAAATCATCTCAAGATGAAGCAAAATCATTAGTTGCAGCCTTGGAAACCCATGCATCAGAAGATGTGTGGTTGATATATTCAAGTGCATCCTTTCACATGACCTCTCATATAGGTTGGTTTTTGAAGTATGAAGAGTACGATGGTGGGAAGGTGTACTTGCGTGATGAATCTCACTAAAAGATAGCTGGTCATGCAAGAGTCCAAATCATATTTCTTGATGGAAGAGTGAAGGGGGTTGATAGTGTCTTGCATATCCTAGGTTTGGCACGAAACCTATTTTCCATGAGTAAACTAAATAATTCAGGAGTGCAAGTTGTTTTATTTGGTGGAGGATGCAAGATGATGAGAGGAGCTATGGTGTTGGATAAAGTTGTTTGAGTTGACACTTTGTACAAGTTTGATGTATGCATATTACAATGCAATAGTTATTTTGACATACCAAAGAAGATACCTTTGAATTCTTCATCCTCACCATCAAATCGTGTAGAGAAGAATTCTATTGTAGTTACATCTGATGGTCGTGCATTTTGGGTACCTAATGGTGTTCATTCCATTGAAATGAAGCTTCTTGTAGAGAAGACAATGTTATGGCACCAATGACTTGGTCACATTGGTGAGAAGGGTCTTATAATCCTAAAGAATAAGAGCCTTGTTGAAGGCCTTAATGATTGTAAACTTGAGTTTAACTTTTGTGAATATTGTTTTTATGGAAAAGAGCACTATGTTTCTTTTTACTCTAGTTCTCACAAGTCTTATGGGGTTTTGGACTATTTTTATTCATATGTTTTTGGTCCTATGAATGAATGTTCCTCCGTCATCAAAATTTGTATATTTTCTTCTTTCACAAATGATTATAGTAGAAGGAAATTTGTTTATTTTCTAATAAGTAAATCCAAATTCTTTAGTCATTTTAAGGAGTTTAAGACCTTTGTAGAGAATCATAATAGTAGAAATATTAAGTATTTGAGGACTAGCAATGGTGGTGAGTTTTTTTCTATATATTTTGATAAGTTTTGTAAAGAGAAAGAGATTGAGAGATATAAGACAACTCCATACACTTCATGGAAAAATGGATTTACATAGAAGATGAACAAGATGTTAATGGAGAGGGGTAGGAGTATGTTGAGTGGTGCTAGCCTTGATATGAATTTTTGGTTTGAAGCTGTAGCCAATGCATGTCACTTGATCAATAGATCTCCTATATCAGTGCTTGTTGGAAAGACACTCGTGGAGGCCTGGTTTGGTAAAAATCATTTGATGATACATCTCAGATTATTTAGTTGCAAAGCTTATTCTCATGCTTCAATTGAGAAGAGGTCAAATTTGGAGAACAAGGCAGTTAAATGTATCTTTATTGGCTATGGTGTCAAAGTGAAAGGGTACAATCTTTGGGATCCAGAATCTCAAAAGTTTCCTTATAGTAGAAGTGTTATTTTAGAGAGATGAAACCTTCCATTGTTGAGTTGCAGCCAGAGGAAGAGGAGAAATAGAAGGAGGTAGTTCAAATTCCACCTACTCCAAAGAAATATGAACTATCCACTCTTGTTGGACTTGATGATGCGGAGAGCTCAAGCAACTCTGAAAGTTTTGAAGAAGAAGAAGAACCTCAAGCTCAGTCTTTGAGGAGGTCTACACGAGTTAGGTAACAACTAGAAAGGTTTGGTTATTCATTATTAGATTCCAATTGCATTTTTTCTTTGATTGCTAACATTTATGAGCCTAGGACTATTAGAGAGGCTATGGTATGAGTCATGCAGATTATTGTATGAAATCTATGGATGAGGAGATGGTTGCTTAATGTAAAACAAGACTTGAGATCTAGTACCTTTTCCTATTGGACACAAACCTATTGGTTGTAAATGGGTGTTCAAGATAAACTATGGTCCTGATGGTAGTGTTGAGAAGCATAAGGCATGGTTGGTCACTAAGAGGTTTTCATAGGTGGAGGGAATTGATTATGGTGAGATTTTCTCTCCTATTGTGAAGCTAGCATCTATCTGGTTCTTGTTATCACTTGCAGCAGCTTATGATTTAAAAGTGGAACAAATGTATGTGAAGACAACATTCCTTCATGGTGACTTGGAGGAAGAGATTTGCATGTCACATCCAGAGTACTTCATTGAAAAAGGTAAAGAAAATTTGGTTTACAAATTGAAGAAGTCTCTTTATGGTTTGAAACGGTCTCCTAGAATGTGGTACCAAAAGTTTGATACCTATGTGTTATCACTGGGATTTCAGAGACCTAAATCTCACCATTGTGTGTATTATAAATCTAATAATGGTCACATTCTCATTATTGTTTTATGTGTAGATGATATGTTGTTTATTGGGAATGGTAAAAGTATGATTCCATATTTGAAGTTTCAGTTGTCAACATAGTTTGAGATGAAATACCTAGGTGCAGCTAGGTACATTCTAAGGATGGATATTACAAGAGACAAAGCCAACAAAAATCTTTGGTTAAGCCAGAGAAAGTATGTGAACTCGATGTTGGACAGATTCAACATGGTAGATTGCAAACACTTAGTTATTCCTCTTATGCAGGGGACAAAGCTTTCTGTGAATGATTATCCAAAATCTCCTACTAAGATGAAGGACATGACTACAGTACCATATGCAATAATTGTTGGTAGTTTGATGTATGTTATGGTGTGTATGATACTAGACATTTCCCAGGAAATGGGAGTCCTTAGTTGTTTTATGGATAATCTTGGATGGATACATTGGGATGTAATTAATCGAATGTTCAAATATTTACTGGGTACTTCCAAGTAAATCTTGTGTTTTCATGGTCATCCTATTGGACCACAACATTTTGTGAGTATTCGTGGATATGTGGATTCGTATTGGATAGGTGACATTGACAATAGATGATCCACCAATGGTTATGTGTTTATGATTTTTGGTGGTGCTATCAGTTGGATGAGTAAGTTGGCAAGCTATAGTCGCTTTGTCTACGAAAGAATAAAATTACATGGCATCCACTCATTCTTGTAAGGGAGCCATGTGGCTTAAAAGATTGTGTTTCAATATTGGTTTGGATGTAGGACAAATTACTATCTATTGTGATATTCAAAGTGCCATTTTCTTAGAAAATAATCCTACCTTCCATGCCAAAACGAAGCACATTGATGTTTAGTATCATTTTTTTTTATACGGTAGAAGATGGCAAGGTGAATTTGGATAAATTTTACACTTTGGAGAATTTTGCAGATGCACTAATAAAACTAGTGAGCAGAGAGAAGTTCAGATGGTATTTTGATTCCATGAGCCTTGGGCCCTAAGTAGATGATTTTTTACGACTCTTGGTAGGTCTTCGACAAGTGAGAAAATTTTGGGATTAATGTGTCTCAACCTTAGAGTCTTAACATGTTAAATTTAATGTATTATTGTATTTATTTGTATTGTTCAATTTCCTATATTGTCATGTCATTAATTGTGACCCATTGACTGGGTGGCATCCCCATTGGAGGTGATTGGATGACACATCATCATCCCAAGTGGAGATAGGCATCTCACTTTCGAATCTTTGAATTATGATAGATTTTATGATGCGTCATAAGGAATCTTTATGTATGGAGAAAGTTGGTGCCCATGTTAGGTTATGATAGGCTATAAGGGAATCATATATTTTGGTCAGTTATGATGGATTCTATGATGGATCTTATGGAAGATTATATGGAAGATTTATGATGGATTTTATGACAGTTGTAAGGCATTTGACATAGGCCATTATTAGCATATTTTGGGTGCCCAAGCTTGAGGAGAGAATATTACATGTTATGATGATTGTAAGAGGTGTAAGGGAATATTGTACAAGTTTCCAAATGCATGTCTATGTTGTGGGATATTGAGTCATGTGGATTTGTACATCCATCCTCTTCTAGATGCTTCTTCTAGCTTTTATCTCTCTATATAATGTATGCATGAATTGTAGAATTCATAGTTTTTTTGTAGGTGACGAAGTGCTACCAGATTCACTCCAGAATAGGTGTTTTTTTGAAACACTCATTGAAGAAGCTTTGTACTTGAAGCTACATTGTAATCCTTATTTGAAGTAATACAAAAGTACTATGCTTTTGGAGGGTGTATTTTTTTACCCGAAAGGGTTTTCCCCATGTATATCTTGTGTTGTTTATTTTTTGTGTACTTGTTGTCCTATCTTATCTTTTCTACGTGTTTCTCTTTTTGTAAATGTACAAGGTGTTTATAGAAAAAAAATCTAACTCTCCCCTACTTAGATTAGTGTAGAAATTTGTTTCCACTCACCGCACTTCCTTTCATAATGAACTTCATCCTATTACATCATTGTGGTTGTTCTCTCAATGGGGACTCGACCTTGTGGGAAACATTCACCCTACATCCACCAATGGTCATAAATTTGTTTTCACTACCATGAAATATTTTACAAAATGGATCAAATCCATCTTGATGACCTATATCATATGTCAGTACATGGTGTTCCCTAATATATCATTATAGATAATGGTCCTCCTTTCAAAAACTAGAATATCTGTGAGTTGTGTGAGAAATTCCATGTCGGCCATCATTTCGCTACTCCATATTATCCCCAAGGTAATGGTCAAGCTGACGCATCTAATCTATTATCAAAATCCTAAAGAAGATTTCCAATGACACTAGCCATGACTGGCATATTCAGCTTAATCCATCCTTATGGGCTTATCGAACCAAAATTTGTACTCCCACTCGAGCCACTCCATATTCCTTAATCTTCGCTTTTGAAAAAAATCTTCCCATCGAGTTCAAGTTACCATCATTGAAAGTATTTATGCATTAATTCATTGATGATGAAGACTACCAAATACCTTGATCGCACGAGCTAGAGTTATTGGATGAGAGACGACAAACCGTATTGGTCTATTTACAAGCTTATCAAAATCATCTCCTTCATAGCTACAATAAGAAGGCATGAGCTAGAAATTTCAACATTGGTAGCTTGGTCATAAAATAAAATCTGAAGAATCAAATGGATAGAGAGAAGCCAAGAAAAATTGAGCCTAACTGGTTGGGTCCTTATATCATAATCGTAGCATATGGATTTGATGCTTATCAACTTGTTACTCCTAAAGGTGAACTACTACCAGAGCTTATCAATAGCATGCACCTTTGCAAGTACTATACTTAGTCTTCAGAGAATCTTGTAAAAATATAAAAAAAAATAAAAAAATAAAAAAATTGTTGCCCTAATGAAAACTTGGGCAAGCAGGCATCTTGGTGACAAAAAATACATACATACATATATATATATAAAATAGTAAAGAGAAATAAATCGTCCAAAATTGAAAACCACTTCAATGTTGCTTTGGATAAGTACCATGATGAAAACCCAAAAAACAAGCGCCATGTGTAGTTAGTCTTTGCTCCATCATCTACCATCATTTTATATAATTTCTCATTTCACCCATAATAACCTGTACATATCCCCTTCCATAATAAAATACCACATTTTCATTGATCCATAATAAAGCTTTGTCACCCTTCTCATGGCCTGAGAACAATTGATGTTTAGCGTCTCTCACTTCCCATATCCATCCATAATACACATCGCCCATCTACTTTCATCCATAATAATTGGTCCTATACCTGACTGGGGGAAAATCACTTGCTTAGGATTTTATATGGGATCTTACACATGGTATCAGAGGACATCAATCAATTTTTTTGATAAAGCCAAAAAAAATTAAAATATTTCAAAAAGCCAAAAAAGTAACATTCCAAAAATCCAAAAATCAAAACATTCCAAAAATTCAAAAAATATCAAAAACTCCAAAAATAGTGTTTGTCTAAGTTATCAAACTATGTGCATTTGCGACTTCACATAGGCAAGGCCATCATTGATGAGCCCACAAGGCTTAGGTATATCCATTAGGTCTTGTCCATAATTATCCACATTTCATAATAAACTATCCCTTGCTAATATTGATACTTTGATCAGACACAAACAAAATATCTTATAGAGAACTAAGCTTAGGAAATCATGAAACAACAGACAAACTATCCAACTAGTCTCCAATATTAATTGATTAATTTACTAATCATAAGTACCTATCAACATCAGTTACCCCTATCAACTATCAAACTATCTTATACAATATGTTGCATTGTCGAAACCAGACTTGATGTCTTATACAACATGCTTCATTTCCTGAAAATAGATGCCATCCATTGGCTATCACCCATCTTATACAGGTTGTTACACCCTCAATACTAGACTTAATGTATTATATGACATGATTCATTTCCTAAAACCAGACATTATCCATAATCCTATCATACAAACACTTATTGATTGGCAAGAAAATCTAAATGGTTGTTGGCTCATTGGTCCAATTAGTCTTATCTTTTTTAATTTATCTTTGGTCATGTTACTACGCACCTCAAGGAATTCCACAAGTGATGAGATGAGTGATGATGGATCGTGACCTATTTCTCTTTTGATTTATGTTTGTAGTTTGTCTTAGCAATATTACTAGGGAAACTAAGTTCCTTGTGAGTGATTAAGATTCCATTTGGCATAATCAAAATATCATATGCAAGTTAAAGGTCATCTAACACTTTCTTGCATTAGGACTAACATTTTTTGTGGTTACTTCTTCACATATTCTGACAAGTTTCTATTGTCACTAATGTGCATCATGGCATTCCTTGTCTGTAGTGTGTTTTTTATGCAAAGGGATAACATATCATGCCTTGTTCTATGTCATACCTTAGTGTATGTTATTCATTGCCATAATAAATTTCTCTATGATGAAAATCATAGAATAAAATAAAAGCTTAAAATCTATTAGCGAGATCTCAAGATCCCATCCCATTTCATCCACCTAATCATTCTTCACTTATTAACATTTTCTTCTAGCTAACATTTCTTCTGTCAATCCTTGCACTTAAGCGCATCATATTGACATGTTGGTAAACTTGTCAAATTTTTCAATTTTTTTTAAAATTTCTCAATTTTCTCGATGGAGCATCATCCTATCCCGCTTTAACTAGGGCATGCTGGGGCATACTGGGGCGGGTCTTGAGCCAAAAAAAATTGATTATTCTTTGACACAACACTCAAAATCATATTGTATCAAAGGGGGAAAATGTAGACACTGAAAAATGTCCTGAGCCTGTGAACAACATTTTTGTACTAATTTCCATCTTTTCTGCATAATTAAATAACTTTATTTATTTAATTATTTTTTAATACCACTATTCTTCTATTAATTAAAATAATTTTGAATTATTTAATTAATTCACTTTATCTTTATTCTTCTTTTGATTAATTAAATAAATCTTATTTATTTAATTATGTCACTAATTATTCCCATTTTCTTCTTTAACTAAATAAATTGTTATTTATTTAATTATTCATTTCCCTTTTCCCTCCTTTCTTCTATAATTAAACAAATATTTTAAATTATTTAATTATTCATTTATCCTTTTCTTTTATAATTAAATAAATTCTTATTTATTTAATTTATTCAACATTTCTTCTCCTATATAATTAAATAATTGTTTCTAATTATTTAATTATTTTTCATTTCCCTCCATTTATTATTAAATAACTGTTCTCAGTTATCTAATATTTTGTTTATCTCTTCTTCTATAATTAAATAATTATTTTTAATTATTTAATTATTCATTAACCCTCTCGTAAATTAAATAATTGTTGCAATTGTTTGATTTATTTATTCTTATCCAAGCCCTATTTTTCACCTTTTTTTTGGATCGTTGTCCCTTCTTCCCATCATTATCTCTTTTCTTCTCAATTAATCTCATCCATTGATCATCATACCTCATCATTCAATCCTCACCCTTCATTTGAATTGGGTTTTATTTAAAAGCAAGATATCATTCTCATTTCAAGGTTAACCACCATCATCAATATTTTTCTATCAACTCATATGATTCATCTTGAAGAACCACAGTCTTTGATATTTTTCTATCATATCATTCATAACATCTTGGGACCTTTCTATAAATCACCTATATTGAGCTTATTGCAAATATTGCACACCACAAATCTGAGAGCAAACAAGCAAAATTGAGAAGAGCAATGGAGGAGAATACACTTTGACATTGGATCTAAGGTGTATTTTCTTTATTATTTTAATTTCCTTTGTCATATTGTGCTTCATTGTTATATTAGGGTATTTATGGCTTGAATTTAGTTAGTTTTATGGTTGCTATCAATGATTTCATGCATTCCCCTGAATTTCCCCTAGTCGAAAATTTCACTTGTAGGAAAGTTAGGAAAATTCTTAAATTCCTGATGTAAATTAGAACATTTTCTAACTCCCCAATATATCAAATTAAAATTTTCACAAAATGTATTTTTTGATACATTTTTAAGAACTTTCAAGTAGATGTAATTTGTAGGTGTAAATCCAAGTTCCATGACTCTTCCTAGTAGACTATTATACCTACATGGAATAGGAGTAGGAGCATTGCAATAGGTCTTGAACATCTATTAGATAATTATATAGGGATAGAATGTTTTTGTTAGATACTATAATTGTAGCTGCCTTAGTGGACATGTATGTGAATCAGGGAAACAAAAACAACAGTTGTAATAAGTTTAATAGAATTACTAGAAGAGGGTCGGGCTTAAAGAACACGCTCTAAGATCTGACTTGTTATTTGACTCATCTAAAATCACACTTACTTCTCTAGTAGGGCCCACCTGTTAGTGTTATTTAAGATGAGCTACCTAAGCAATTCAATGCTTAGTATTTTGTTTAAGCCAAAATATCAAAGAGATGCCATCTCTTAAAGACTATAATGCAACATATAATCTAAATTTTTGGTACAAGCCTTACATTCACTCTCATAAGTAAAGCTTCAAACATCAAAGATGGGGTAATTCAAGGGGTTTTTATGCAAGAATGTGAGAAAATCTAAAATCACTACTCAAACTAACCCTAAAACCAAACATTTGTAATCTAATTACTAGAGAAATTAAATGACTCACATAGGCTTATAGTTTGTAGAATGCAATTATTTGGTCTTTCATGGTGTTAAGATTATAGTTGAATCAAAGAGCACAAGTGAATTCTATCAAGTTGGATGATTTTTCATATTGAGGTATTTTGTCAAAATGAAATGGGTAGTATCGATACATAACATGTTAGTTAACCAAGAGCATATATCAACTTATAAGATATTTTATCCTATGCCTTTGTGGGAGGCCATGTTTTATCAAGAAGAGAGAAGGGAGCATGGCATAGTGTGAACTTTGTATGTGTCCATGATGTATTTTCATTAGTATATTTTTCATCATATAATCAAAAGAATAACTTAAGAAATCGTGAGGGAAATAGTCATAGTAAAGACCTTTAAAATAACTAGAACTATGGAGATGAAGATTATAATACCTAGACCACTCAACGTTATTTCACAAGCCTTTTAAAGGAAATGAATGGTTATAATTTATGATGAAACTTTGATCACATGTGTAGTAGAGGATTCATTGCTAGATGCATGTGCATTTAGTGTTCAGTTTTGACAAGAACCTATGAAATGTTTGGGCTCATGAAAACCATTGGCATAGCTAAAATTGATATTTATGTCTATAATAGATTTGGCAATTTTGATGCCAATTCTCCTACCCACAAGTATTAATATGTCTATTCATTCAATTCATATAAAATAATTAAGTTAAAATACAATTGAAACATGTTTCTTTCATAAAGTATGTAAAAGAGAAAATGAAATTAAGAAGGCTTGAGGATGTATTCATGACTAGTTAAAATTTCAGAAAAGTGTCATGTTTAAACAAAAAAATCCTAGCTTATGGTGGAAACTTGGAAAATACCGTGAGAAACAAGGACTATCCAATTGGAAATAAACTTGATATTTTGAGACTCTCATTATTGAACTAGTAAGGGAATATTACTTTTAGATTCAATTTTTAGTCATATTTTGGTATTGAAAAGTCAAAAAAACCATAGAGGATACAATTTATTTCTCTTCTCTTCGTGAATGCCATGACATCCTCTCTTCCTATTTTTTTATTTTTCCTTACAGTTTTGAGATATCACTTGCAACTTTATGACTTAAAAGTGAATTTTAAATTAGAAAATCAAATTTTCAAGAAACAATTATAAAGGATATATATGTGATCATTTTGTAAAAAGGTGGGCCTTTTCTTGAGACTTTTTTATTCAAGCACATTGTATTGAAAAGGAGTCTTTGAGTTTTAATTTTGGAATAAAATAAAGTATGGGAATTTCTTGTCTATGAGTGAGTATGTTACATCTTTTGTTGTAGATTTTTATTACATCAAATTTACAACCTTTATGGGGAGTTCTTTGTGTGATGAATGCAATCGATTTTACTTTCTTCACAATGTAACACTGGATATCATATTGGATGATTTCATGATCTGTACATATGAAAACCCTAGGTGAATATTTCATTTCTTATGTTAAGTAGCATCAACTCACTTAAACCTTAGTTGTAATTTTATTTCCAAATCACCTTTCTATTAGAATATTTTTTTATGTTTGTTCCTTTTTTTTGAAAAAACTTATACATTACTTTCTAGGAATGACTAGGTTATCAACCCCACATTAGCTTTATATAGGGTCTCCTCTTTTTGTTTAAATGTTAGTTTCTTTATATTTTCTACTTTCTCATTAAAATTATACCCCTAAAAAATCTGAAATTATAGGGTCTCCTCTTTTTGTTTAAATGTTAGTTTCTTTATATTTGCTACTTTCTCATTAAAATTATACCCCTAAAAAATCTGAAATTATATCCCATGAGGAGTTGCCCCTCTCAAATGTAGTGGAATATCACTAATCTAATAAAAATCTCTCCAACTATTGTAGATTTTGATATTGCCTATTCAATAGGTAAAGTTATTTTTCAATGAAATATTTTTTGGCAGATGGTTAGCACTCCCCGCAAGACTCGTGATATGGACTAACCACCTCCCATGGATCCGTTAACTCTGGCAGTTGTATTAAGCATTAATAGGTCGACCTTTTGGTGCAACGACAACCGTGGGGCCAAAAATTGGTATCAGAGCTAAAAGGTTTTGGGTTCGAATCCCCTCAAGTAACACTGAGGGGGAGATTGTTGGAAATTGGTCAACACTCCCCTCGAGACTCGTGACATGGACTAACTGCCTCCCATGGATCTGTTAACTCTAGTGGTTGTATCAAGCATTAACAAGTCAATCTTTTGGTGCAACGACAACCATTGGGCCAACAATATTGTAGCGACAAATCTAAATTTTCCAAAAATATATAAAAAAAATTAATAGAAAGATGGCAATAGACTTTTAAAGTGTAATTTTAAAACAAGTATCATAGGATTGTTATACCCTTAATCCTAAATTATGCATAGGTTATGATTAGTCCTCTTGTAGTTATCTTTACTCTTAATTAAGCCATATGATCATTATTATATTCTTATTTAGATATTTGTCATCCTAATTAATATATCTAGGTATATAAGTTGGTGTGGATGATATCCAAGGCATAAGAAAGGTATATATAGGGTTTAATGGATAATTTATTGTCATCATATTGCACTTTGTGTTCTTGAGGACTTTTGGAGGTTTTTCCCCCTCAAAGTGCTTATTATTCTCAATTATTATTAAGTATTTGTAGTATATTTTCTCCTTTTTGTAATACATTTTATGACAAGTGGTATCAAAACATGATCTTGACAAGAAACAAGATAATTTTGTTATTTTGGAGGGCATATTGTGAACTACCTCTCTCTATTTTTTGCATTTTTTTGAAATTTTTAAAGGATCTTCAAGGCCACATCGAAGTTGCTCCAATATAATGATGGAGATGAAACAAAAATCTCTTCTCACCCAAATCTAGATTACAATAGAATCAATGACGATTTATGTGTCAATTTGAATTGATTTACAATTGCACACAATATTACTCAACTTGAAAACAAAACAAACAACAATTTTATTATTCAAATTTGATGGCAATTACATTACATTTCAGAAAACTCTCTATGTATTCTCCTCTTCCAACGACTTCTTATTTTCTTCTTCCATGTTGTCATACCATCTTTTAATCCTCCGTACTCTGTAGTGCAGTCTCTATATTCATCATTTAACATTCAATGTCTGCGACTCTTTAAACTATATCGCACCTCCTTTTCCTATACTAACTGTCAAATACCCAGCAACATAGATATGAAATCTCCCTCCCTTTTAGTGTTGTCCGCGCCTTCCCTTCTATTTTATTAGCCTTACCTCCTTTCTTGGGCGTTCCCCAAAATTTATTCTGTCAAATTATTATGTCTTCTTGTGAGCCACTTTATATTTTGTATACACCTACCTTTCATGTCTTCATTCTAAGCAAACACTCTTCTCTTAATCTTGCCCACGTGCTTCTCCTTCTTCCATTAATTCCTCGCTACTTTGTCTTTTCCCAAGCATTTCTAATAGCCGCCACTTCACTCATATTTTTCTATTCCTTTAAACCTCCTTTCACTCTTTATCTTGTGCCCAAGTCCATGTTCAAATTAGCGCCTCTCATCCTCCTTTCAGCCTGTGTAAATATTTCTCTTTTCTTGAATGTGTGCTCCCTTATCTACCAATTTCTTTATCACTCTCTAATTCGAAACCCGCTTCTCATATCTTTTAATTTAAATATTGTGCTCATTCAAACTAGTTTCCATGCGTTGTTCTGTCCATTTAAAGTGCATCTATTCTTGGTTCTAGCACTCACATTCATTTCCTTCACCGCCTTATCCTTGTATGTACTCTTTTTTATTCACGAGAATTAAATAAACAAAACTATCTCCTTCCGATGGCCTTTGGCTGTGTATGGGTTTATCAGCATAGCTCCTTATGGTGTTCTTCATAATCTTTTGTGTATCCCATTGATAGAGTCCCCATGCCTTTATTCCATCTATCTACTTACCCGAGCCATGGCGTGGGCCTTCTCTCTCACCCAGCGCCATCCTTCATTCACAAATCTACATTTTATTATTCCACTTTCCCGGTGATGCCGTTTCGCATTCCTCTTGTAACTATTTCAATTTCCCCTTTTTAGCTTCCATATTTTTCCCATTTTCACATCCTTATAACATTTGAAATTTTCATAATTTATTCAAATCAAAGTATCATTTAATCACATGGAAAACTGATTGATATACGAAGGTACATATGTGAGCTCATGAAGAGACATATAACGAGTATTCAAACTTATGACATTGATGACCACCAAACCAAATGAAGTTGTCCAAGGAGAAAAAAAAATCAAAAGAAAAAAAAAATCAAACCAAAACTTTTTTGTTGATGTTGATCGTTCATGGATCTGGATGCTCCTACATTAGACATGTCAGATAAGAAATTTGTGAGCATGGACTCACAAAGGGAGTTAGGTGATAGAACCACCTTTCGAGACTGCGAACAATCTCCAACGAACTCCTCCACTAAAAAACCTGACCTCCTCCACCAATTCGCTCAACCTCCTCCAGATACTCTTCCTCTTCTCTCCATGCCCTCCTCTAGCATGTCTTCACAACAAATTTTCCCTTTCAACTTCCACACTGCAATCGTACCTCGATCCTCATGAAGATTCCACTTCATCTTCTATAATTTTTGTAGTGTAGGAAAATGCATACCCTTGTATTTTCACACTTGTTAGGGCATGTCGTGTTTTGTTTATCCTTATTTATGTCTTAATTGGTCTTATTTTGCATCCACAAGCCTAATAAAATAAAAAAAATTATGGCGAATCCCAAAAAACATCAAAAGGTAAATGATAATAATTTTTGGGTTGTGTCCCTGATTTTTGGATTCAGACTAATAAGACACCAAGGGCATCTTTGTCCCCCAAAGGTCTTGGGACCCTAATTTCAAAAGCACCTTAAAAGGGCCCCTTTTTGGAGTCTATGCCCTAAGTTTCAAGCCTCGGGACTAAGACACCACCTAGGGAACCTTAGTCCCCCTTAAGTTATTTTTGGGATTTAATTTCAAATCTTGGCGAGATTTAGCCTCTAATTAATGATTTCATATGTTGGCTTGTTGTGGTGTAATTTTGGGATATTAAACATGGATAAGTATAAATAAAAGGGTTTTTACTCATTTTCTCCTAACAAGCAATTAAGTGATCTAAGACTTTTGTGGGAGCATTCATAATAGAAAATTCGAGTTCACAAAAGCATTCAAGAGCAATTCATCAAGTATTTGGAGCCATTATCAAGATTCAAGCATCATGGCAAAGATATTCTTGCATCATGTGTGTTTTTGAGATAACATTTATGATGTAGGGTTTTGATCCAAGCAAGCAATTGAAATCAAGATCTATCAAGCATGCATTCAATTCAAGATCTACATTCAAGCTAGCCACTTCACACAAGTTTGTAGATTTCATAACAATGGTTTGGTGAGTTGCAACATATCACTTTGTTCATTAATCATTTCCCTTCATTATTCTATTTCATTCCAAGGTTTAATTACCAACAAGGGGTTTGACCAAGGAAAACCCCCATTTCCTAACAAATCAAAAAAAAAAATCTTCTCTTGTATGTTTGTGTTTGTAGACTTAGGTTGAAGACTTGAAAATCATTTGAAGTGAAAAGTTGTAAAGTTGCAAAGTTGTCATATTTATGGAAAGTCATCTATAGTTCAGATCTGGAAGTTTCAGAACCTGACATCTAAGAAGACGGAAGTGGAGACCTTGGACCTCAAGATCACATTTCAAAATTGCAAAAACTTAGATCAGGACTAAGAAGATAGAAAGGGTGTCTTAGTCCTCCTAAGGGTGTTTTGCAAAGATTCTTTCAAAATCTATTATGACATCTGAAGATTTTGTGTTTGCCTCGAAAAATAGCAACGGGACTAAAAAGACAATAAGGGCACCTTAGTCCTCCCTAGAATATTTTGATATCATTTTTGCATTTCTAGAATCTTTATTACATTTTCAAACTTCCCAAGTTCATACATCCTAAATTTTTGTTACTTAATTTTGCCATTTGCACTCATTTTTTGGCTTGTATTACTAAGTTTTGTGAGTTGAATATCAAGTTGTCTTTTCCAAGCTTTTTCTTGGTGGTGAACCTTTTGAAGCCTAAGGAAACCTTCCTAGGTCTCCCTTGTTGAGAATTGACTCACCTTTGTGTTGATAGTTAATCAAATATGGGACCCTATGACATCCTTGAGTGATTAGTTGGAGAAAACTAGTGTTCCGTAAAGCATCCATTTTCCAATTTATCATTTTGGTAAACCTGGCATTTTTAAACATTCATTTTTTTTATTTGGAAGCTCACTAAGGTCCTAAATCTATGTTGCATTCATTCTTGCATTACATATTGCATTACTGAAAGTGCATATAGGGTTTCTCACATTTGCATTAGTGAAAGTGCATATAGGTTGCATTTTTGTTTTCTTGCATCATCTTATCTCATTGAAAAACTAAAAAGTGCATTGTCAATTGCATTTAAGAACATTGTAATTTCATTTTTAAAATTTTAAAAATACATTCAACCTTGCATTCAATTGCTTGTCATTAGTCACTTTTTCTTGCATTCATTTTTCACACTTTTCTATTTCTAAACATCAAGTCCCTGAGTAGGCAACTTGGAAACATTATAAACAATCCAGATTTTTCTATTTCTATAAAAAAACCTTTACTGGGACTAAAATGCCCTTACTGGCACCTTAGTCCCTCTGTGGGTTTTTGGCTCAGAACCTTGTCTGAGTTATTTGTTGTCTATTTCAATTTTTGGAACCTCCAAATTTCGTCAGTAGGACCAAGATGCCCTTACTGGAATCTTAGTCCTTGTTGACTTTGAACTTGTAGTTTTCAAGGGTTGAAATAGCCTTTTTGTGCTTCTATTTGCTACTTTCAGTTTTTTGTTACAGTTTGCAGAATTATTTTTATTTCAATTTCTTTCATTTCAAGTGTAATTATAAGCATAGGATATTGTGTTCATTGCACTTTCTTTGGTTTATCCCTTGCATGAGTTGTACTACTTGGTTTCCTACTGCTAATACTATGGTCAGATGAAGTGTGAGACTCATGGCATCCTGTGATAAAACACTCATTGTGGATCTTGAGTTATCTAGCTCTCTTACTTCTAGTGTTGGTACTAGTTCACTAGGTATAGACCATACCTTGATAACTCTTTTGCTATGCCTACTTTACCTAAAAGTGTTATGCCAAGTGTTCAAAAAATGGTTGATCATATCCCTCAAGAAAACATAATGAAAATGCATGAATACCTAGCCCATTTACAAGATAGTGTGAGTACTAAAAACATTTCCAACACTGTTATACCTGGCATTGATAGCATTCACCGCATGATGGAAAGTGATGGACTGGAAGTTGTGTGTAATAAAGCTCAAATATTTGGAAAATACCTTCCTTCCACTAGCAACAGTGCTCAAACTTCAAGCAATGTGCAAAACCAATGAGGAATTCAAATTCCTTCCCCTTCAACCATAACCTCCATTCCCACCTATACAAATCCTCAAGTGACCACGATGATGCAACCAACTAGTAATTTCCTTCCTACCTCAAGAATTTACACTAGTGCTCCTTATACCTATGTAGCATCTAGCCTTATATCTCCTCCCACAATCTATCCATTAACTTTTGCTTCCAATGCATGCAAACCACCACCATATTCACCTCCATATCATACCAAAAACAGTGAACTTATCATTAACCACCTTTTACAAAACCTTCCATCCCTTCAACGTCAAGTTTCCACCATAAATCAAAATCAAAATGGTCCACCTTCATGCTATGTCAAAAGCAATCCACTATCTTTGGAGATATTAAGAACTCCAGTGCCACAAGGTATAAAGATCCCTACATTTGATAAATATGGAGGAAAGGGAGATCCTACTAATCTTGTTAATGCCTTTATTGCTTTATGTAGTGACTTTATCCTTGAGGACAAAATTTTGGCTAGTATTTTTCCTCGATCCTTGAAAGACATCACCTTGGACTATTTTTCTACATTACCAAACAACTCAATCCATTCATTTAATGAACTTGTTGAAGCCTTTATTAACCATTTCCAAGTGCATATTGTTCCTAAAATGACATTAGCTAATTTGATGAGATGTAAACAAAATGAGGGTGAAAAATTCACTGAATTTATTTCACGTTACCAATCGCTTTATTCCCAAATCAGTGTGTAGATTCCTGATCCTCACCTTCAAAAGATGTTCATAGAAAATTTACAAAGTAAGATACAAGACAAGGTTACCATGATGAAATTCCCTTCCTTCATGCACTTGTGCACTACCCTTCGAGATTATCATAATTGTGTAGGTAGTCGTGAAGAAAAAACCACCTATACCCATCGTAAAAAGTTTGAATGTTCAAACCAAAACACCTACTAGCCTTTCAAAAGACAAAATAAAAGTTTCCTTCAACTAAATTCTACCTCCCAACCTAACCAACAAGTTGATACCCAAGTAGCTTCTATAAAGAAGAGTAATCCTTTTATCTTTGGGGATCCACAAAGACAATTTACCCACTTACCTGACACACTTCAAAATATTATGACTCGGCTAATAAACAAAAACATTCTTACCTTACCTCTCATTTGACCTCTTGACCCTAGCAAGTTGTTACCTTTGAATTTTAGACACAATGCCTATTGTGCTTATCACCAAAAAAATGACATGATATACAACATTGCAAGCATCTTAAACATCATGTGCATGACCTCACTGATTCTAAACATATTCAAATTGGAGGTGTGAATGACAAAGGTAATAAATATATATCTCTTCCTAACCAAAACTTACAAATCTTTACCAATCCCATGCCTAATCACAATATTTCATTTGTTAAGGCCAGTGAAACTAAGCCCAATGTGATGAGCATTGACACGCATGATGATAACATGAACAATAATGAACAAAATCATATGGATGATGATCCTATGGATACTTATGACCAAAGTCTTATTAGTACAATGATAGGAGTGATTGAAATAGAGCCTCATAAACAACAAACCATAATGCCCATTGACATTATTTATCTTCAAAAGATCCAATCAAACATGCACCTAATGGTCCTCTTTACATAGCTGGGAGAATCAATGACAAGCCCACTCCTGGGATTCTAATTGATCCCATCTGTGGAGAGAATGTGATCATAGAGGAGCTATTATATGTAAATGAACTTACTTAATATAGATATGATAAACTTATAGAATGGACTAAAAATCATGGTGGTTTTGCTCATGCTACGATGGGCTCAATCACACTCCCTTTACAAGTAGGACCGAAGAAATTAAATGTATCATTTCTAATTCGAATCAATTTCGTGTGAAGTTAGGCTAAAAATGGCTTTGCTCCATGAATGCGGTCTCATCCGTTGTCCATAAGTGCTTAAAGTTTCCAGTCGCTAATGAAATATTCATTGTGAACCATAGTGGCTTTAGACCTCGATCTTCTCGTGGAAATTTTTCCTTAGACTATTTTGGCCTGAACTCATGGAACCTATAAGACCCCGTGAGGACTTCCTTTTCATATCCTACCAAAAGTTTAAAGCAAAATGCATAGCCAAGTTATCCCTTGAAAATCAGAATCCGGACTTGATGAAAGAAATAAATGATGAATCTCCTCCATTACCAAAACCAACAGACCCTATATCTCCAAAACAATAGGGACCAATACCTTTTATGGATATTATCATTCGTCCTTATGTTGTGATTAACTTGGATGACGATGAAGAAACTACTAAAATTAATGAGGAAGTGCATAATGAGTTGAATTTGTTGTTTTCCTCTTCTATGAGCTTAGACAATAACAATCGTGATGATCCTCCTAAATCAAGTGATTCACCACATGTTGAACCTGGTGATTATCCTATTACAACACTTGATGTTGTCCCTTTGTCTAGTTTCCCGTATTCCACATATTTTGAACAAGATTGGGATGTGGATGATTTGTTGGATGGTTGAATCGCATGTGTTTTACTAGTATTTTCGCTTTCCTTTTTTTTTTTTTTTCGTTGATTGCATGTGTGTAATGTTATCCCCCGTATTGTTTGGTGTTTCCTCTCTATGTGCATTCCTCTATTTGTACCTTCATTCTTCTATATGTCATAAGTTTTAACCTTTTCATTGGTCTTTATATTTTCTTTTTCTTTCATGTTTGTCTTGTGTTTTCCTTTTGGGGGTGATGCAAGGCATCGAGACACCCAAGTCTCTTCCATGTTGACCCAAAAGATCTTTCATTATCTTTTCTTTTCCTTTTATTTTTTTCCTGCGTTTTCATTTTGGGAATGACGCAAGGCATCAAGACACCCAAGTCTCTTCCATGTTGACCCAAAAGATATTTAATTATTTTTTATTTTCCTTTCATGTTTGTCTTGTGTTCCTTTTGGGGATGACACAAGGCATCGAGACACCCAAGTCTCTTCCATGTTGACCCAAAAGATCTTTCATTATCTTTCTTTCTTTTTTTCATGTTTTTCTTGTGTTTTCCTTTTGGGGATAATGCAAGGCGTCGATACATCCTATGTTTCTTCCATGTCAACCCAAAAGGTTTTTCTTTTTTTTACTTTCTTTCTATCATTCTTCCAATTCTATGTGTATTTGGGGAATGATGGCAGTTCCTAGCTCTCTCATATCATTGCAACAAAGATGGATACTGACCCCGAATCTATAGATCCCTTATGTGTTTTTGAGGGGCAAACCTCTTTTTTTTTCCTTTTTCATGTTTGTCTACTTTAAAGTAATTACTCACAGCATGGTGTTTAGAAAATTTCTTTAAATTGGGGTCATACATTGACATTATTTTGGCATGATTTCATCTGCATTTTTTCCATGTTCCTTGATGTTGTTTTCTTACTTCATGTGATGTATTTTTCTCTTTGTGGTGACACTGGGAGTAATGTCCTTCAAGAGATTGATCTATCTTAGCATATTGCATTCCTCTTAGTGGTAATGTGACACAATGCATTCCCTAAGTTTTGAATCTTTTATCCTTTGGCTGGTCCTCTCTTGGACACATTAGGAACAATGTCCCCTAATACTAAGACCTCACAAAAAATAAGAAAAACCCCTTCGAACATCCCTCTTTCTTGTTGTGTTGCATTTTTATACCTTATTAAAGTCATGGAGGTATGGCTTTGATATGGTTCCTTGAGACTCAACTAGTGAAGAACTAGCTTCACTAGCCCTTGTGAGTGTGCATTTTCTTTTCATTTTCCTTATCATATTCATAGGGGTACGACTTTGATATGGATCTCTTGGGACTCACCTAGTGGACAACTAGCTTCACTAGCCCTTGTGAGCATGCATTTTGTTTGCATAGTGGACAGTGTGTTCTACTTGTAAACCTTTTTTGGACAAACAACCTAGACCCAGTCCATAGCACATTGGACGGCCAGATAAAGCTTTATCCTTAGCATTTTTATTTTTTCTTCTTCCTTTTTTTTTCTATCTTTGATGGTGTATGTTGGCGATCTAGTTATGGTTTCATATATCATTCGCAAATTTGTTCCTTTGTGCCTATGTTGGTCTATCATAGGATCTTGATCTTGGTGGCTTGGCCACCCTCTTAGTTATTTTCATCCTATCTTAATATCATTCATACAATTGAACCCCTCTTGATTGCATGGTTGGTTATTTTAGTGTGAGTTTCAAGCAAGTTCATACTCTCACTAAAGTGGGGGCTAAATGTAATGTAGGAAAATGCATATTCTTGCATTTTCACACTTGTTTGGGCCTATCTTGTTTTTTTAATCCTTATTTTTGTTTTAATTGGTCCTATTTTCGATACACATGCCTAATAAATTATATCTTTTTATGGCTAACCTCGACAAATATCAAAGGGTAAATGATAACTTAATAATTTTGGGTTGCGTGTCCCTGATTTTTTGACTAGGACTAATAAGACACCAAGGGCATATTTATCCCCCAAAGGTCTTGGGACCCTGATTTCAAAATCACCTTAAAAGGGCCCCTTTTTGGAGTCTATGCCCCTAGTTTCAAGCCACGGGACTAAGACACCACCCAGGGCGTCCTAGTCTCCCTTAAGTTAGTTTTAGGATTTAATTTCAAATATTGGTGGGATTTAGCCTCCTTTAATTAATGATTTCATATGTTGGCTTAATGTGGTGTAATTTCGGGATATTAAGCATGGATAAGTATAAATACAAGGTTCTTCCACACATTTTCTCCTAACAATCAATCAAGTGATTTAAGACTTTTGTGGGAGCATTCATAATAAAAAATTGGAGTTCACAAGTGTATTCAAGATAAATTCATCAAACATTTGAAGTCTTCATCAAGATTCAAGCATCATTTCAAATATATTCTTGCATCATGTGTGTTTTTGAGCTATTATTTGTGATGTAGGGTTTTGATTCAAGCAAGAAATTCAAGTCAAGATCTATCAAGAATGCATTCAATTCAAGATATGCATTCAAGCTAGCCACTTCACACAAGTTTACAGATTTCATTACAAGGGTTTGGTGAGTTGCAACATAGCACTTTGTTCATTCATCATTTCCCTTCATCATTCCATTTCATTCCAAGGTTTAATTATCAACAAGGAGTTTGACCAAGGCAAACCCCCATTTACTAACAAATCAAAAAAATTATCTTCACTTGTATGTTTTTGTTTGCAGACTTAGGCTGAAGACTTGAATATCATTTGAAGTGCAAAGTTGTAAACTTGCAAAGTTTCATTGCAAAGTTGTCATCTTCACGAAAAGTTATCTACAGTCCAGATTTGGAAGTTTCAAAACCTAAGATCTGAGAAGAAGGAAGTGCAGACCTTGGACCTCAAGATCACATTTCAAAATTGCAAAAATTCATATCATGACTAAGAAGACAGTAAGGGCATCTTAGTCCTCTTGAGGCTATTTTGCAGATATTCTTTCAGATTCTATTCTGACATCCAAAGATTTTGTGTTTGCCCCGAAAAAAAGCACTGGGACTAAGAAGACAGTAAGGGCATCTTAGTCCTCTCTAGCATATTTTGACAACATTTTTGAATTTCCAAAATCCTTATTACATTTCCAAACTTCCCAGGTACATACATCCTAACTTTTTGTTACTTAATTTTGTCATATGCACTCATTATTTGGCTTTCATTACTAGGTTTTGTAAGTTGAATATCAAGTTGTTTTTTCCAAGATTTTGCTTGGTGGTGAACCCTTTAAAGCCTAAGGAAACCTTCCTAGGTTTCCCTAGTTGAGAATTGACTCACCTTTGTGTTGATAGTTAATCCAATTTGTGACCCTAGAACATCCTTGAATGATTAGTTGGAGAAAATTGGTATTCCATAAAGCACCCATTTTCCAATTTATCAATTTGTCACAACACAACCCTTTCCTATGCGCCTTCTACTCTCAACCATTCGGAGCTCCACACGTACAACAATACTTTTGAGCTTCTCGCACGCTTCTAACTCTATGCTTTCCAACCCTCAACCGTTCGGGACTCCACACACCTGCAACGGTACTTTTGAGCTCCACTCGCACTTCCACTAACCACATGTTTTTTCAGAAGCTACCTCACATTCAACAATCTACCTATGCCCCCAAAACCTCTACTCACTTCCCTCTCCACCCGCACATCCTAGTGCAAACCACCTCTCTCTTGGCACTCTATCTGCATGCTCAAGACCACTATCTCTAATACCACTTGATGGAGACGAAACAACATTCTTCAACTTCTCACCCAAATCCATATTACAATAGACTCGATGAAAATTTATATGTCAATTTGAATTGATTTACAATTGCACACAATATTACTCAACTTGAAAGCAAAACAAACAATTTTATTATTCAAATTTGATGACAATTACATAACATTTCAGAAAACTCTCTCTCTATATTCTCCTCTTCCTACAACTTCTTCTTTTCTTCTTCCTCACTATCATACCATCTTTTAATCCTTCATACTCTATAGTGCAATCTCTATGTTGATCATTTAACATTCAATTTATACAAGTCTTTAAACTATATCACACCTCCTTTTCCTGTACTAACTACCAAATACCCAACAACATAGATATGAAATCTCCCTCCCTTTTAGTATAGCATGCACCTTCTCTTCTATTTTATACACCTTAACTCCTTCCCCGTGTATTCCCAAAAAAGTGTTTTGTCATATTATTATGTCTTCTTGGGAGCCACCTTATTTTTTGTATACACCTACCTTTCATGTCTTCATTCTAAGCAAACACTCTTCTCTTAATCTTTCCCACACGCATCTCCTTATTTCCTTAATTCCTCGTTGCTTTTTCTTTTCCCAGGAATTTCTAATATACACTTCTTCACGCATACTGCTCTATTATTTTAAACCTCCTTTCACTCTTTATGATGTGCCCAAGCCCATGTTCAAATTAGCACCTCTTATCCTCCTTTCAGCTTGTGCAAACATTTATCTCTGCTTGAATGTGTGCTCCCTTACCTACCAATTTTTTTATCACTCTCTAATCTAAAACTTGCTTCTCATATCTTTTAATTTAAATATTGTGCTCATTCAAACTAGTTTCCATGTGTCGTTCTATCCATTTTAAATTACATCTATTCTTGGTTCCAATGATCACATTCATTTCCTTTGCTAACTTCCTTGTATGCACTTATTTTATTTGCAAGAATTAAATAAACAAAACTATCTCCTTCCAACATCTTTTGGTTGTGTATGGGTTTATCAGCATATCTCCTTATGGTGTTCTTCATAATCTTTTATGTAGCTCATTGATAGAGTCCTCATTCCTTTATTCCACCTCTCTTCTTACTTGAGCCATGGTGTGGGCCTTCTCTCTCACCCAAGAGCCTTCATTCACAAATTTACATTTTATTATTCCACTTTCCCAATGATTCCTTTTTGCATTCCTTTTATAACTACTTCAACTTCCCCTTTTTATCTTCCATATTTTTCCCATTTTCACATCCTTATAATATTTGAAATTTGCATAATTTATTCAAATCAAGTTATCATTTAATCGCATGGAAAACTGATCAATATGCAAAGGTACATATGTGAGCTCATGAAGAGACATATAATGAATATTCAAACTTATGATGTTGATGAACAAAAAACCAAATGAAGTTGTCCAAGGAGAAAACAAAATCAAAACAAAATCAAAATCAAACCAAATTTTTTTGTTGATGTTGATCGTGCATGGACCCAGATGCTCCTACATTATATAGATTTGAGGGAGTTAGGAATATAACTCAAGGAATTATTATATAATTAGTGTTTTCACCAAATTTTCTCATAGGGTTGCAAATCAAAAAAAAAAAAAAATTGGAGCATTTTTTGAAAGGAAAGACATAGGACCAAGTAAGTTATACTAAAAAAATTAGATCATTTAAATTTATTTGAGAAGTTATTACAATATTGATTTTCATTATGTTGGGGCCTACAACAAGGGATATGTCACAAATAGAAAATCTCTAGGTAATTATGATGCAGAAATTAAGAAGATAGGTCATACATATAATGATGAATCTATATGAGAATGAATTCAAGAAAATACTAATAAGATAAACATGAAAATACTAATAAGATAAAGAAGGAAATCTTGTCAACAATGAATGAGTGAATGTAAGAGGTAACTATGTTAAGTGATATCAAAGGAATAATTGAAGAAATAGTTTCTAAGAAATTCCAAACATATGGAGCCACACAAAAAATAATTGAGAAGATTATACTTCTAATGATATGATTTTTATTTGTTTGGCTCATATCTCAAGATGGATCATCACTCAAATAATTATGTGGCTAGGCACTTCACCCAAATATGGATATGTGAAAGTTTGATAACAAAGATCTAATAATTGGCACTACTAAATGGAGTTTTTCTTTAATATTACATGTTCTCAAAAAAGGTTGTGACAACATCCTTATACTTGAATCCTAACCAATTTATTTGGTTTCATTGGCTATGTGAATAGAAGGAAAAAATGTTGTTGAACACCCAAAATACTGAGAGGGGGGATGAATCAGTATTCTATTAAACCATTTAATCATAATCCATCCAATAATCAAAACATATCTAACTGCAACTATGAATGAAAGCATGAAAAGAATCACAAGATAACATAACACATGAACACCAAGATTTATACATGGAAAACCCAAAAAGGGAAAAATCATGGTGAGGATTAGATCACAATATATTATAATGGGTTATAAGATATTATAGGGGCTCACTACCAAGACACATTGTCCTTATAAGGATCATAGCCAGAAATAGACTAAAAACAGAAATGGCTATACAACCACAATGTGAATTGATACAAAGTGCACCTTCCTTGTGTTGAATTCGGTTCCTTAGAATCTTTGAATACAAAACTCTTCTCTTTTTAGCAGTTCCTCAACAATTCACAACAATACTACACGTATTCATATCACACACATACAAATTCATAAGTTCACACAATATCATATCTTTCACACATCACATTACCTATCATCTCATCCTACAACTCAATTTTTTCCTACATATATACCCTATTACATCCGCATACATCAATTAGGTCAACCTAATTAGATGTAGCCCTATTTTAATTCATCACTACCTTTTCGGCTTCATATTTGAATCAAAAAATTCTTCACGCTCAAATCAATTGTGCAACACTTAGTTTAGGTTGGCATGGACCTAAGATAGATCCTCTTAACATTCATAATACATAATTGATCTCCTCAACACATATCAAGTATTAGGTCGGCCAAGAATTAGACCTAATCATAAAATAAGTCAATTGATCACGCACCAATAATCCATATGATCACATTATCACTCGCAATATAAAATATATAGTATACTGAAATCTCTAAACCATCTCCCAAAATTGTTCAAACTGATTCCAAACACCAGAGGAATGCGGACCAGATTACTCATACCCATTTACACTGTATAAAGCCAAAAACCTTTGTTTTTGAAAAGTTAAGCAGCATTTACAGGGCACCATACCCTTCATAATGAGCCACTAGGGCCAAAAAGGAACAAGATTAAATAGTAAACATAAAGGAGATAAAAAGCAGAAACAGCCCACAGGCAACATAGTGACCGCAGAGAAACAGCCGACAGACAGGCACAAGGAGCAGCTAACTGGTGTTGTCCCAGTTTTTAATCAGGAGGTCCACCGCCTCATCACCCACCCACTCTTTGTTCTCTTGGCTATTGTTTCCCTCTAGCTCCTCTTGTATAGCACTAGGCATTGTGCTCGTAATGAAGTGGCCCAACTTCATGGTGAATCGGGTTAACCCTCGGAACCTTTTGTCGAGTGTGTCCATTCTCTTCACCACATCGCAAGACTCTACCCCGATGTTCATAGTCCCCTGAACCTCTCTAGGCTCTTGAACTAGGGGATAAGAAGAGTGAGAGGCAAAGCCATCAATAGGAATCTTGTTGTCCATTGGAGTAAACTAGAGCCCCTCCACATTTTCTTCCTCCTCATCTTCAGTTTCTTCTTCCTTGTACCCTTTGCTATCAGACTGCTCCTCCTCAGAGTCTTCAATAACGAACCTCTTTTTGTTGTTCTTAGCCAGCCTCTCGGATCTCCTCCTGGCCTTTTCCCCACCAGTCATTTCAGTGTTCCCCATAACCATATCACCTCCGGAGTCTTTCCTTATAGAATTCTTGCCCTTTCCATCCTTAGCCGTCGGGGCCAACATGCATTTGTCCATTCCTTTTTTTGTAGAGGTGGCCTTGTAGGCCGAGTCTGCCATAGTGGATTTTAATTCACAAAGACCTTTCGTCGTGTTGGCATGGGCCTTGCCCAGACCACCCTTAAGTTTCTTAGTGGTTATCTTGGCTTTAGGATTCCCCACAATGCTCGAATTGGATTTTTGAGGAGGTATTTTAGACTCGGTCGAGGAAATACTCACAGTTTAAAGGGGTTGAATGTTCTCAATGCAGACAATAGTGATAGATTTAGGAGGACAAAGAGCCAG
The DNA here is from genome assembly GCA_007115665.2 of Sequoiadendron giganteum. Taxonomy (NCBI): domain Eukaryota; kingdom Viridiplantae; phylum Streptophyta; class Pinopsida; order Cupressales; family Cupressaceae; genus Sequoiadendron; species Sequoiadendron giganteum. The sequence goes on along the minus strand of CM021103.1, from coordinate 237,500,142 downwards.
ATGAAAGTGATATAGTCTCAGAGTAAGCCCCTAATGGAGCGGGAGTGATGGGAGATCACTGGGGTTACGGTTGGCCGACTCTTTGCACTTTTTGACAAAATTTTCTAGGTCCATTAAAAGAAAAAATGGGAAACTAAGCAGCATCTTATGTCTTAGATGATTTAACAAAGGGAAGTGGTAAAAGAAACAGGTTTTGAACCTACCTTCCAAAGTAACATACTTCATCAGCGCCATGCACACCTGATCCCAGGGCTTTGGGAGAGCATCCCTCTCAAAACTCGACTGGTCCTGCACTTGGGCCTCCTCACCTTTGAAAAAATCTTTTAAGCTTTCATGATTTGGTTTCTTGCTGACCCGATAAGATAGGATCATGACCGACCAAGCACTCCATAAGCGGAGCAATTTCACCCTCCACACAAATGTGCCAGACCAAAGGGTTGTTCTGAAACTCCTCACAGTTGTCAGGTTCAGTCCTAACCCGCTCACCACCCATACTACCAACCTGCACAGGAAACTCAAGAAAATGCAAAAAATACCAATTGCAGTAGCTACGAATGATAATCACATTGTGATTGTTAAGGCAAGGTATACAGCAGAGGATAACACCCATGTACAGGTCGCATGCACGAAAGGGAAAATCACCATAGGGTGATTTGACAATGAATTTAATGAAGTTATGATTACGGCCAAGAAGGCAAGAATTGACGGACATGTAGGGAATGCACAAAAAACCATATGGAATGGTTGTATAACTAAAATTAGAAACCATCCAAATGGAGCCAAAGGAGACCCGTGCTAAACTAACCGGCTCAAAAACCTTTGTTACTTGTAACTATCAACCTGTTTATCCAAAATCACTGAAATCTTGATCATAGATGCATTTATTAGTCATGGATAACATATTGTAACACGAGCAATTGTGGACCAAATTACCAAATTAATATGTCACCAAAACTATTTACCAGATTAGATAAAGCGGTCAACAATTAATATTGGCATCAATGACAACACATCATAGAGTTTTGTCTTCATTCTTTCAACAATCCCCCCTTTGTCATTGATAGAAACATGTGCCAAAAATGAATCTCCAAAACTCATAACATACACCACCAAAAACTTCAAGCATACATGATCTCCCCCATTAAGCTTCATCTCCCCTTTTATCCGATTTGTCAAATCATCTTCAAACTTCTACTCAATTCTTCTCCCCCTTTGACATCAAGGAAAAAGGGTGTGTCGGTAAAATTCATGTGTAAACTCCAAAATTTGATGTATATGTATAGAAAACAACTGAAATGAACTGAATTGACTCCCCCTCAAGGACTTATCCCAAAAATTTGATCTCATCATATGTACAAGGAAGAACTTAAAGCAACTAAAATAATGAAAATAGTATACAAAGTGAAATATATTCATTTGGAGAAGGAGGAATCTTCAAGCTCCTTAAGAATTTCTTGCCACATAGATTTTCCTTCATTCTAGATCTTCTTGGTTGCGTAGATAGATTTGTACATAGATTACAGTTTTACTAAGCTCTCCTCTCCTTCTTTTGGAGTACATGGATCCGAATTTATCTTCTCAAGCCTTTCTACATTAGCAAGGGCACTTGACACCGAATGTTCTTGGTTTTCACCAAGTCCCCAAGCTATCCAAATCTCCTTATTATGTCTTCTTTTTGTCATTGAAGACTGTAAATTTTTCTTTGTAGATCTATAATGTAATCTCTATCTTGTACAGGGTCAAAAGTATTGGAGGCATTATCTATTTGTGACTCTATTGAGTCCATTAAATTCTTAATGCCTTTTGATTTTTCATTCAATGCAAATCCCTTCATCATTTCACCAATTCCCAAAAACTCATTTAGTTATTCCCTTTAGGTGCAACTTTCCAGCTAAATTTTACCACCCTTATGCCAAATTCTAGCTAACTGCAATTTTCTATCTATAAAAAAAATATGCATAAGTTAAAAATTAGCAGCAAATACTTTAATCACCAAATTAGTTCTAAATGTAGAAATATCGATTACCACCCTTCCATTTTAATCTTTTATGGAAATTGCTAAAATAAACTTGGCTAGTAATTCTAATTTGGAAGTGTTGCACTAACATTAATGCATCGGAGTTGTCATGATTATACTTAAGTTCGACCATAATACTCTACATTTAATTCACATGCCTTAACACACACATATTTCTTTCCTTTAATTTCCCAGATGCTGACGTGTGCCACCTTACCAGCTTAATTTTCCTTTCGGCAATGCACACATGGACGCCTTCATGATTAATAAGGCTTGATAAAATACACTAAAATGACCACCATCAAATATTGAAATATTCAATTTGCTCGATTTGTGATCTTCGTACTAGAAAACCTTGAAGCAATGGCCACCAATTCTATGATAATTTATTTCATTTAGCATTTAACTTTGGATAAAATTGTCTTTTTTCCACCTCAACTTGCATTTCCCAAGATTTCAATCTAGGCAACTATGTACCGCAGATTTCTCACAGTTTTCTATAAATTTTTGCACTTCTTTGAATTCTTCAAATCTCTTTTTCTTTCTTCAATTATTTCTTACTTTTCACTCTGGTTGTGCTTTCTTGCTTCTAGGACATGGATACTCCCATCTTCCTAACTTGTCTTTGTCGCCAGAATGGCTTCCTAGGTCACATCACTACCCAGAGGTTGAATAAGATTTTCTTTCTTAGGACTCCGACCACCAAATCCAATTTATGTTTGGTCCTTGGGGAAACTTATGTGGGGTCCAGAGCATATTATAGGCTGAATTCAAACTTGGCTTCGCGGCTCGTAGCCTTGCTCCTAGACCTTGACCTTTTGATTGCTAAAGTTCATGAAGCTACTGACATGATAGTGTGGCCTTATTTTCTGGGAAATTTGGACTATGTCCTTTTTGTTGCACATTCGACCATTGGAATTCCCTCTACTGATGATATTCCTTTTTTTCTAGAATGAGGAGAATTAGTTCCCATCTGGCCCTTCCTGACTGATCTTCATACCCTTGACCTTGATACTCATAGGGACAACAATTACCTGGTATATACTACTCTTATGGATGAAGCATCCAAAATTGATTGATTATCCACCCTGTTGCTTTCAGCTCAACTCCCTTTTTTTCTTTTGTCAATTTTATGATGATAAATTTTGTATTTCCATATACATACGACTTGTCTAATCAAAAATATATATTTTTTGTACATTACACATGTATTTACTATGCATGGTTTTGTTTATTTACAATTAAAGTGCAATGATTTAAGAATATTTCAATTAACTCTCATGTGCATTTTAAATTAAGCAAAATTTGTTAATGCTGAGAACAAACTACAAAACAAAAAAAACCCTACAAAAGAAAACTAACCTAACTAACTAAAATTTTACCCTAATCAAGCTACTAACCCTAACTAGACAATCTACTTTAAACCCTACTACTATCTTCATGGTGTTCTTTGTACAAATTACAGTAGGCTTGTATTTAAATTTGCTTGAATACACTTCAAATATCCTACTGTAACAATGAATTGTTTTAACTTTTTTGTGTTTAACAAATGTAAATTCAAATGCATACTTACCAAAAAATTGCCTCATTTATATGAAAATGACCTCATTAAAGGTCAATTGCACACACCTTTGGTGGTTTCTCCATACTCTACCTTCTTCCAGTCTTGGTTCATGATTTTCCTTTTTGCTTTGTTATGTTCCATGAATGACTACATTGATTTCTTGATTATCTTTCTCTCCAAGGTTTCTCAATTCCTTGACCCTGTACTCACTCTCAGTAACACTATTCACTTCGTTAGACCAAGCAGTAACACAATTTACATTATCATCAAAAAGAGAAAGTAAAAACTTGATACTTAGTATTCTATATAAAATCAAGAATTTCTTCCCTTTTAGATCATGGATTTTTAGTTAGGGGCGAAAAGAACACATCTCCTGCTCATTTTCCCCATCTTTTCTCTTTGTTTTCACCTTCCACATGTGAGAAGATTGGTGACTCATCACTTTCACATTCACACTTTTGACACATTGTTTCTAAGTCTTGATTTCCTTGGCATTTTTCTTGCAAAATTTCAAGAATTTCCTCATGACAATTATGGTTAGTAAATCCATTTTATTTAACAGTTAATTTTCCAATATTTACAGTTTCACTAGGGTTAGGCAATTTCTCAAAATTTAAACTTCTTTCTAGTAACGGTTCCTTTCTTCTAGAAATTAAAGGCACTTCCATTAACGAAATCACATTATAAGTGGCCAAACTCACCCTAGTTAAAAAAAATCACAATTAAGTTCACCATGATCAATTGTATGATGAATTCTACAATTGGTGACCCTACCAAAGGGGAACAAACTCAAAGGATAAAGCCTTCGATTAAGGATTTTACTGAGCTTATCAACGTCCATTTTACTTTCCATTACCAGCTCACTTAGACTTTATCTCACAAGCAAATTTCTAACCCAGAACCAAGATAACAATACCAATTACAGATAAAACCCATAGATGACCCTCCTTCTAGGCCAATTCCTATTGATCACAATGTTAGTCACACACCAACAGTGTAGATAAATCCTAATAGCTAAACTACGGAAGCCTATCTTTACTTGAAATATTGCACTAGGATAACCTAAATCTTAGGCTAAGTTAGCTTAATCCCAAGGCCCATTTATGTCAGGTCTTGACCACACTAGGTTCGTTGTGATAATGTTGTTAATCATGAGGGGTAAACGGTTTTTAAAATTTTCATAGAGATAGGTAAAATATAATCTCGATCTAATCATTTAACAACTTCATGAAATAAATAAATTTTCCAATAACATTTCATGAACTTCAAATAACTTTATTTCACTTAAGTAAATTTAGATTTAAGAATTTAGAAATATCATGGAATCAAAATATTTTCAATAAAAAATTCATTCATTCATCTCTTTTTTTGGGAACATTTTCTAAAATTTAAATATCTATTCTAAAATAAAGCGTCAAAAGTTCTAAAAAAGTAGAGTTTATCCCAGGTATTATCCATGCATGCCTCAAGAATTAACCAAACTAGAGAAAACTATTCCATATGTCACCAGATTGCTTCACATCTAAGCACATAATGATGTGATATTTTAAAGAGAGGGGGCTCATTTTCCACTAGATAGTGTCAGTATGCACCCTTAAATGGCACAACACATAGTCTTGTCCAACGGGAACAAACAATCAACTACGTAAGATTTCATACTAGGAGATAGCTTTCAAATTGGCTCTAATATTGATTAGCTTCTAATGAAACACAAGTTTTTCATTTGGAATGGAACAGAAAACAGGAAAAAGAACAAAACTTAAAGAATTTTTGGTTCTTCGACATCCACAAATTTTGAACTTAACTTAAAATGAAACATCTCCTAGCCTTTTATAAGAACAAGACACTTGGGAAATTCAAACATATGACAGAGAATCCAAGGGACGAATCACAAAAAGGCATGTGGAATATGACAGCTGGCTGGATAATTGTTGAATAAGTCAACGGATGTCAACCTTCTTTAGCACTTTAAATATTTTGGGATCTCCATCTTTATATAATTAGGATGGTATCTTGGAACCGACTAAATTTGTCAAACAAAATGTAGGGTCTTCTTGGATATATAGAGTGATCAGGTGGATAGAAAAATATAAAGAAATTTGAATCCACCAACTTTATGCTCCCATATTTTGGTTTTGCCTCGAACATAAAACTCCCAGGAACAAGTCACACCAGAGGTTGGTGCATTCTTTCACCACATTCGTAATATCAGGATTCTCGATATTCTGACAACTCAAGCTCCTCCATTGCATAGACTCCCAGAACGTTCCGCCTAACTTGGCTATGTAACTACTCGTGATCCAAATTTTCCTAACCATCCATACTTGAATATTGCATCACAATTTGTTCCTCCTACAAATATAAATTCCACACATTAATCCCTTCTAAAAAATTCATAAAACTCTCATGAAAACAAAACCATCATTAATAAATCATCATTTTAGAAAAATCATAAATATCACGCTTTTAAAATACATTCTCATGTAATTATCCATTTAGGGGGGTCACCAAACCTTTCAAACCTCCAAGACAAACTTAGACATTTAACTTTAAAACTTAACATTGTTACCTGGTACTTGGTCCTCGACAACTTTAGCTTTTACCATAATTTAACTCCTAGACCATGGTTATTACCAGACCTTCACATTTTTCAGACCTTCACTCCCAGATTGACAAATTATACCCAAACCTTGCATTAACATTTCAACACTTTTGGCCTTCCAATACCCAGTACTCTGTATTCAGTACACCTGAATCACAAATTACTCCAAAGACTTCCTTTTAACTTTAACTTCCAATTATCCTCTTTGCTAACCAGCATCTTCCATAAGCGTTAATTTTCACTTGGGTGCCCAAGTCTTACAATCTTGGGGCATGTTGTGAGACCACACAACATACTGTAATCTTCGTAGTTTCTGAAAAAATATATTGGGTGGCTTTTGGAGTGAGGATTTTTTCTCTTGAAAAGGTTTTGCCCATGTAAATCATTGTGTTGTGGTATGCATGATATTTGTGTTAAAATCAGTTTAATTTATGTAACTATTGTAAATATCTAAAAAAATTGCATTACCCTCCTCTCAAGATTAGTGTAGGAAGTTGTATTGCTACCTTAACTTCCTTACACATTGTAACCAACTAAAAATCTATCAAACACATAATTTAAATTTAAAAATTAAAACTTTTTTCCTTTTTACATTAATATTGAAACTCAAAGTTAGACAATGAGATTGATTTTTTTTTCTTCTCATTTTAGATGCATGGTGAGAAAGGTTTGGTACTAGGGTTTCAAATCTTTAAAGGATTCCAATTCATGTCTTGAACCAACTATGTGGTGTTGCAAGGTGTGAGTACAATTGGAGTATGTTTGAGGATATACACTCTAAGAAGCACAATAGATTGTTAGTGCAAAGGTTGAATGATATTGTGCATGTTCATTAAAACCTTCACTTTTTTCACAACCAAATCTTGGGTAGTGACTTGTCTCCCATCGCTCTAGAAGAGGTTGATCTATAGTTAGATTGCATTACCAAGTTTTATGATTATGTCTTCAACAATTAAGAACTTGGATGGGTTGATTGGGTAGATTGAGAGGCAAAAGTGGTAGCCATGGTAGAGGAGGATAGAGCACGAGGAGAACCCTTGGATGTTGGTGTAATTGAGACACAAGAAAATATCATGGCTACATTATCATCCAAAACCTATCTTAGACACAAGTGCAAGACTTGTCATGATGTTGGGACGAGTGATGCAGGGTCCTTTGAACCATAGATTTATATTTTTAGTTTCAATATTTATTTGGATGCCATAGATTTCATAATCCATAATATTTGTATAAATTTGACAATATTGATAATTTATATAACTAACAATATTGTTTCCTTCAGTTAAAACCCACTTTTATACTCATGTAATCAATGATCAGATTAGCTTATATTTGATTAGTTTATTGTCTTTAAATTTTGTTTTTATTAAAGAGTGCATTTAACAAGTTTCAAATCCTTAAAAATATTTGGATTTCTTTTTTTTTCAATTTATCGAGTCTAGGAATAAAGTTCAATTCTAGGTCAAAAATCAGCTTGCCAAGCCAAGGCGATTCTAAGTCTTGTAACTATGGTTCAAATCCTTCATTTATAAGCTTGAGGCTAATAAAGGTAAACGTAATTTTGTAGTTTGATGTATAAGAACACCCTTATGCAAGCATTCCACAAGGGAATAATTTTTTCATTTACCTTGCATATTTGTTCAAATGAGGTCTACAACCCTACCCAGCTCGAGATTTGAACCTATGACCTCCACTTTAGAGTACAAAAGCCTTAACATTAGACTAACTCGAACTATTCATTACTTAAACCCCTTTAGTAAAGACATGTTCCCTCCATAGAAGATGTAACATATTCGAATCTAGAGAGAGGTTAAGGTTGTACTTGATAGGCAATATGTAAGATAAATCTCCTTTGTGGGCTTCTACAAGAAGGTCTCATACATCAATCAAGTGTCTCACTTGGCAGAAACCTAAAACACTACTTTTACCTTTTATCTTATATCATTAACCTTACAATACTATGTGCATATGGATATATCTTAGAAGAGACTAATGAGAAATGTTTTTGAAAAGTTAAGTAGCATTTACAGGGCTCCGTACCCTTCACAACGAGCTACTAGGGCCAAAAAAGAACAAGACTAAACAACAAACATAACGGAAAAAAGAAAAAACAGCCCAAAGGTAGCACATCGACTGCAGAGCAACAGCCGACAGACAGGCACAGGGAGCATCTTACTAGCGTTGTCCCAGTTTTTAATCAAGAGGTCCACCGCCTCATCACAAACCCATTCTTTGTTCTCCTGGCTATTGTTTCCTTCCAACTCCTCCTTTATAGCATTAGACAGGGTGCTCATGACAAAGTGGCCCAACTTCATGGTGAAGGGGGTTAACCCCTGAAACCTTTTGTCCAGAGTGTCCATTCTCTTCACCACAACGCCTGACTCCACCCCAAAGTCCATAGACCCCTGAATCTCGCTAGGCTCATCCACCAAGGGATGCGGAGAGTGGAAGGAACGAGAAATTTTATGTTGAAGCTTAAAAAACATAAATTTCATAAGATTCATAAAAGCAACTTTTAAAGCCAAAAAAACATATATTGATAAAAAAAAAAAACTCACAAACAAGAAAGATAGACTAAAGAACATAGATCTACGAAAAAAGTTGAGGGAAGGAAGAATTCACCTCTATGATTCTAAAGAGTGCCTTCCTTTGTGGGGGTTCTTCAAGGATTGGTACCTTGAGCAAAGCTCTCCTAATCATCAAGGTTTCTCCAACCTTTGATGTGAGGTTTACTATAGGTGAGGTCACACTTTCTTCATCTTCATGTACCAATTGATTCCTCCTCTCTCCACCATGAGAGATTGATCCTTGCTTTTCAGGGAATTTGAAGAATGGATGCCCAGGCTGGTTGCAAATGTAACATCTCCCTAAAAACTGATTGGAACCTCTCCCTCCATTAAATATTCCTCTACCATTGGGTCTCCTACCCCTGAATCCCCCTCTATTGCTTGAGTCTCCACTTTATTCATTAGGATTAGACTCCTCTTGATATTTTTGGGAATGATTTCTGCCCCCAAAGTTTCCTCTACCTCTAAAATTCTTACCTCTTCCTCTATTTTTCTGCTCTTGTTTCCTTCTTATCTTCTCTACAGCCTTATGTCCAATTGGTATGCAATCCTCCATGGTCTTGGGGAAAACCAAACTGATCTCATCTTGTATTTTGATCCTTAGGCCATTGATATACATGGCCACTCTTTCATTCTCACTCTCCACGTGATCACATCTCATGCTCAACTTGAAGAATTGTTCATTGTAGGATGAAACATCCATCTCTTTTTGCTTCATATTTTGCATCTTTTTGAACTCTTGCACCTCATAATTAGTAGGGAGGAATTGTGCCTTCAACCTATGCACCATCCTATCCCATGATTTGATCATGGACTTACCCATCTTCACCCTTTCTCATTGAATAAAACTCCACCATGTCAAGGCGAATCCCTTCAACTTTTTTTTGGAAAATTTCACCTTCTAGTTCTCTACCATTTCTTTGTATTCAAAATATTTGTTCAGTGTTTCTACCCATCCCAACACTTCTTCCACATCCATCTTTCCACTATACACTGGTAGTTCAATCTTCACTTCAAAGGACTCTCCTCTTGATTCTTGCAATGCTTTAAGGATTATTCTCTCATGAGGGGGTATCTCTTCCCCCTAAGGGTTCTCTCCACCTTCTAGAGGTTCTTCACCCTCTGGCTCTTCTTCAAAGGAACTCTCTTCCTCTATGGCCACTCCTCTCCTTCTATTCATTGCCTTTAAGGCCTCCACGTCTTGTCTCAAGGACTTCAACTCTTTTGCACCCACTAGTCCTGGTTGTGATGTATTCCCTTTAACAATTACCTGTAATCAGGCTCTAATACCACTATGATGCAGAGTGGCAGGGACAACAAACACCCAACTATGATGGCAAAGACGCTCAACTTAAATGCTTCTATCAAATACTCTTACATGGAGCCTCAAACTCCATTACTCCTTAAGAGATCAGCCCTCTCACACATAGGGTTCACAACTCAGACCTCTTACCTACCTTAGAAACATTGAATCATGTCTTTTTGGATCATAATAAGGTGTAAAAACTTTCTAGCACTTAGGTTTCAATAGGCTTCCACAAACTCCAGTGAATTAGGCACTTTTCTCCCTTAAGGCTAGTACCGTTTACCTGGTAGGAAAGTCAATGTCAGATCCACAAGGAATAATTTCAAGACATAAAACCTATGGATTTAGACACCCCACATGGACCCCTCCAAAGTTCCAAAACCTTTCCTCTTGATTGTTAATTCATAACTCACAATGGGCCTCTTTACTGCTGCTCCAAGAGGCCTAATTCACGGACCTACACCTAGTTCTTGATTAACTAGGCTCTCCCCTTAACCCCAAAGCCCCAAAAGAAACTCCTATAGGTTTTCCACACCTTTTACCATCATTTCTAAGTGCCCTTCAAACAAATTCTTCAAAATCAAAGAAACGCTCACTTTTTTGCTTGTCAAATAGGCTTGCCACATAGAGATGTCAAGCCAAAACATTGCACCATTTGAATCCAAAGTGTTTGTCATTCTCCAAGACCTCTAGGAAATAATATTACACCTGTATATCTTCCATCCCACCAATATTTGGCAATTCTACAGGGTGGGAATGGAAGATGCATCCATATTTTTCTCAAAACCTCGGTTTTAAGGGTTTTCAGACCAGCTGGGAGTAAAATGGAGATATCTCACTCAATTCTCAATGAAAACTCGCCACTCCAATGCCAAAATATTTTTTTTCAATTATCTATCCAACCATTACATGTTTGGAGCACGGAACCACACATACAGGTCGTACAAGGTACTAGATCAGCAATTTCTTAAAAAAAAAATAGAAAACAACAACTTCTTATTAGAAAATCCTTCCAAAATTGTTCAACAACCTTGCCTCAACCAAGAGAGGTGTATTTGATGCCTTCTAACTCCCTCCAATGTCCTCCAACTACCATTTGAATTATTTGTCTGTTGGAAACACAATTAGACTTCATTTAAACACATAAATGCCTAATTAAGGCAATTTGACCAACTTTCCTCAACTCGCCTACAAAGAGGCCTCCAAATTATATGAAAGGTATCCAATCCCACTCAATTAAGCAAGGTGACTCCCCTCAAGTTTCAAGCTACACCAAATCATCCTTATTTCTTAATTTTCCACGGTGAACTAGACTTACAAAAGGAGGATGGAGTCTTTGTTTATACAAAGAGTTGGTCACCAAGACCAAAAATCAACCAAACACCTAGAAGACCTATTACAAAGCCTTGAAATGGTCCATAATACCTTTTTCCAACACAACACAAAAAAAAAACATAGCTAAAGAATTCTAGGTCCATTAGACCCATGGGTGCTCCTGCCCCACATAGATGGATCCACTAACAAGAGTAAGTTAAATACTTGTAGCTAAAGGCTTTCAGCTAGGGAAATATTGGTATACTCAAAAGAGTTCTCTTCGCCACACTTTAATGCAATAGAAATGACCATTAACTCATTCTAGCTAAAAAGAACACAAAATAAAACAAAGATTACACTGAAAAGTGTTGCACATAAAAGATCCCTACAATAATCTTCGCAGTATAAACACAAAAATCACAAATAAGATGTATGAAAGAATACCTCTGAGAAATTTGATTGCTTCATCAAGCACAAGATTTAGTAATTTATCATAGCTTTTCAGGGAACCTATCACAGAAATCCATATTGAAAAAAATCTATCAGCTATGTGCACCCTAACTATACAAGAAGCTTATTTAAAATATATTATCTCATTGTTGAGATAATCTTGTATCTTCTCCCAGTTTTCATCCATACCTAATATCAAAGTTCTTTGCAGATGTCTAAATGATTAGAAAATAATTTAAAGCAAGGATATTTCTTGTCATTTGAAAATTGATGTCTATAAAACACAAATAAAAATGCAACTATAAAGGGATTTTTGTGCAAATGTGATTGCTAGAATTGTGAAAACACACACAAGACAATATCAAAAAACAAACAAGAACACCCTCTATGCACGAGATTCACAAACAAGAATTTTTTATTTCCTAAAAAAAAAACTTAAAAAATTGCTAAAGTTCCTCAATAATACAATGAAGGAGAGTGCTTATAAGAGCAATGTAATAATACCCCTTGATATTTTCCATTTTTAACCAAAGGAGCCATACAAGAAACATGCAATATAAATGCAAACAAGATACTTTACTGCCAAATAATTTTGATATTATTTTCAATGTTTGTGCATTGGTTGATACACACTTCTTGTAAGATGAACATTCAAACTAGCATTCCAATTCAAGAAATGAATAGACATATGATGATCAACATAAAGTACCTTGAAATAGGTGAAAGTCGAAGAACTAGAGGTTTGATATAGAGTGGGTATATTGTGCAAGTCTGTTGATCACCCTTTGCACTCCAAGATAGCTATGGAACAATAAATTTCACCTTTTCACAAAGTCATAAACTGCCTCCCAACTATAGGATTAGGACAAGAATGCACCCAGCTTAACCAAATCACCAACAATGGTTTGGATCAAGAAGATATAGGTATTATTTGTTTAATTTACTATTGCAGGTCGTCTGTGGTGGATCTACAGGTCATATTAGCAAGGTAAACTCATGTAGTAACACCTTCTTTCATGCCCAACACCCCTTAAACACTTAGTTGTTAACAACATTTACAAAGAGATGATTGATTTATATTTTTAGTTTTGCATAGTCAAAATGACAAAGAAGCAATAGCTACAAGTCTAGTATAATTTTCAGTCACTTCTAGCTTAGGAAACTTATGAGCAAGTGTATTTCTCAAAAATCAAACCCAATATCATACTCAACTTGCCAATATTGATTTTCTTAGATAAATAAATGGTCCTTCATCAAAACCCACATGTGATGGCCCAAAATATGGTGTCCAATAAGGAGGAATGCAATGAAATAATACCCAGAATAATACTTAGCAGTCCCACTAAGTAATGAGAAAAGTTAAGTTTTCTAGTATCTCAAAAAAGGCACACCAGCACATTGAAAAGTAGTCTGATCACTACCAAACTTGAACAACACTCCAAGAAATATCACACCACACCAAAAACTAAACACCCACATCAAAAAACTTCATAAATATTCATATTATAAACCCTAAAACGATTGAACTCTTAGAAAGGAATGGTGATCCTTGATGTAGAACCACTCCTACTAGGTAACGTGGATCACTCACGACCAAAACCAGTGCTAGAAATGAGGTTTTTTGTCCTCAATCAGCTACAATCAAAATCTGGAAACAATCCAGCAAAGTCTCCTTCAGTTGTCAAATCCTCCATACCCAAATGAGAGCTCAAACTCATATTTATAAAGTGGGGGAAGAATTAGGGAAACTTGCATTTGAATTTGAATATATTTTCCCTCTCATTTCACTTTGTGAAATGACATCAAATTACCCCAAGAGGGGCATCCAAAAAATTTCCTCGAAAATTCCACTTTTGATTTTTAATTTAAAATTAAATTTAAGCCCAAACTAGGCGTCCCACCTTATGAAGCATATCATTACCCTTAAAAAATGACAGATAAACTTCTTTTCTAGGTGTCCACTTGAAATAAATTGTCCCCTCTTTTAAAACAACGTTAATCAACTAGGCCAAGGGGTCCTTTTTTATAACCCATGTTTATATCCTCACTTTATTTAAAAAGAAACTTGAATATTTAAGTGACAAATTAATCAATAATAATTCTGACCATGGAGAGAACTCACCCCCTACCAAGAATGGAAACCTTGCACTGCTACTGAATAGGAGCCAAGACCAGTTACCAAATATATCACTTACTAAAAATAGTAAGTGAGATAAAACTCCAAACTAACCCAAAAGAAGCTCAACTAGAACTTACTAAAAATATTAACTTCCTACAAATAGCCATTACCACTGGTAAATACCTAGAAAATAATCAAAAAACTCATCTCCAACTACAAAGAAAGAGAACCCAAAAATGAGGACATTATAGTCTGCCCTTCCCAAAGATTGCTTGTCCTCAAGAAATGCCAAGGTATCCACCGTAACAGCTGACTAAAACCAACTAAACCCAAGTGTAATCCCAGGGCCCCAAGTGAATCTCTGCAAATGTCCACCATGTTGTCATTGCACCACTCTGTTCATAACTGAAAATCCATCATGCTCATGTTGCACTTCCCTATAAGGGTTGAAACCTGTACCATGAAACATCTTCGACTGAAGCATCCCAGGAGTGTTCATGAATACAATCCTAATACCTAACATGATCCTAGGCAACTAGAAGAAATATTTATGCAACCATAACCATACTCCTTAATATACCTCCTTGAGCTATCATGCAAAGTCATAACTGCAGATGTGAACTCCAATCCTTTGCAAGATTTCAATAAACTCACCAACATGACACCATATGTATTTAAGATGTCTTCTCTCTACTAATCTGATACAACCATTAAGACTAGTAAAAACACTTACTATTCCAACCCCAAAGGTCACTGAATGTGAACCCAAGCATACAAAAGGTCCATGTACTGAACCCACATAGATTGTAAATTATAAAAGTTTACATCACAAACCTTCACAAGATGAGCTCTTTGAGTTAGGAAGGTTTGAAGTAAACAATAATGTCTTAAGCTCAAAACTGAAATTAGTGAAATGCAATCTAATTTTAGTGCTCCAAACAAAGGACAACAACAACACCATAATAATTCAGAAAAGGGTGGGAAACACCTCCAAGCAATCTCCCACTAAAAACTACTACTTCCTTGACAAAGAGGAAGATGCCAACTCCCTTGAATGAAAAAAAACCCGAAGGTGAAATGACTGACCTGCAATCCAAAAATGAGCTCAACACAGGTATATTGATCTATTCTTTTTCAAGTAACACTCCCAAGAGTAACCATTCATTCATTATCCCAATCCTTACTTAAAATTTCTCTCTAATCCATTTGAGGATAAGCAAATAGAATTACCAAATGGCTGGAAAAGATAGGAACAACATCATTAATTCTCAAATTTTCATCCTTATACCTCCAAAGATCTCATCCATTCTCAATTAACTTCATCAATCCTTGCTATGGATCCCAAGCATGGATACCCAACCAAGAATGATCTCTAGCATGTCTAAAAAGGTGCACAACACATCTCCAAGTTCCATCCAAATTAAAATGCACACCAAAATATTTTGTGAATTCTTTGGTAAACCCATGTAGTCCATCCACAAAAGCTCCAACAACTTTCCCTATTGCTATTCTGAAACTTCCAGCAAGCTCAAAATCATTATTTGGAACATTTTCAAATTCAGAAATGAAGAAGTCTCCATGAATCAATTCATCCCATGAAGAGACCGCATCTCCTAGTGTCACAACACTCCTTATGCAATCTTCTTTTGTCTCCTCCACACATTTCATATCCGATGGTCTCCCAGGAGGGTAATCAATCACCTCATAATGTGAACTTAAATCAAAATCACGCTGAAAACCACACTCCAAATCAAGTTTTGCATCTTTTCTCGAATCCCATACCTAGTTGTAATGACTACCCTTGAATTTGTTTTGAAATAATAATAACCTCATTTGTTGTTTGCACTATTTGCTGATGGTTTGTGTTTGTTTTCAAGTTTCATTCATAGGTTTCATTGCATTCTTGATATAGACAAAATAAAGAGGGAAAAATATAAAAGAACTTTGCATTTCAAATAGGAAAACACTTCATTTAAAACTATTTGATAACAACTCAGAAATTACACTTTTAACAACATAAATTAGACCTGATAAAGGTTCTAACAACAACATTAAAACTTTAGAATTTAAATCAAAAGTAATCCTTGAAGATCTAGAGCCAAAAACCTACTCCTAAATCTCCTACGAAGGTAGAGAGTGGCTTATACATCAACAGGCCTAAATCCAAAAAAATCACGCTAAATTGGGCGGCCTCCTAGGAGGAGTGATCTGCCCTAGAAATTTTGATTTCCTTCAATAAATGCAATTGATTGCCATAACTAAGACGCCTTGGATAGTAAACAATAATGTTTGCTTCTGAAAACTGAAATCAATGAAATGCAATCTAATTTTAATGCTTAAGCGTGAACAGAGTTATGACCACTTTCCAATTTTTTGACCCTAGTAAGATTAATTTCTAGAACTAAAAGAAATAGCTTTAGACCTTTAAAAATAGCCCTAAATCGTCACCAAAGCGAAACCCAAAACTCAACACTTCGAAAACCAAAAAACCACTTCAAAAATACTCGAAAATATTCATTGTTCCACTCCAAAATATAGGAAAATTATAAAATTGTGTAGCTCTATATGACCCTTGATATGGAATCACACCAAACTTAGCAAGTGTGGGTCTTCCACCACCGAAACCAGCTCCTAATGATGAGGCTTTTCATCCTCAACACGCAGCAGTAGACCTCTAGAGAAAATCTAGCAACATCCTATTATGTAGCCAAGTCAAAGATAACCAAATGAGACCCAAAAAGAAACTTTATAGAGCCAAGAAGGAATTAGGGCACCATAATTTCAAATTAGATTTCCCTCCAAAGCCAATGCCTCCTTTACATGATATTTTTTAAATAAAATAAATTAAAATACCTTTCCTTGGATGCCCTTTCTCAAAAGGAAACTATTTCACTTTTGTTGCCTTCTAAAACATCATTAAGTCATTATATTAGGCTCCAACCTATTTTTTACATGACCCCCTAACCCCTTCACTTAAGTTAAAGTAACTTTATTAAAATGACTTTAGTGAGTAATACAAATAATATTTAAATTGAACCTTAGCCAAACTAGCACCCAAAATAGCAATAGACACTGCTGAAGTAGCCTTGGCTAGGACCAGTTACCAGAAATAGACTTACTATCTATAGCACTACTAAAATTAGTAAATACTCCAAAACACCAAACTGTCATAAAAACTAATTAACAATGTGACTTATTATAAATAGTAAATGATGGAAATGGCCCCTTGCTAAAAATAGAAAGTCTCGCCTAAAACACTCAAAACCACTACAAAAAGAAACTAGCTCTAAGTCCCCTTACCAAAATCCACTTAGCCTATAGGAACTCTAGAATAGGCTAATGGAACACTTTGTTGCTCAGAGGCAAGGAGGGGACATTACACTTGCTACTTCCACCAAATGCAATGCCACAACCAAGAGTAGTCCCACCATCCAACTCAAAGAGTGGACTGTCATATGCCATATCAACACCCATCTCAAACAATGGGTTATCAACAATTACCACAAATTGATTTTCCCAATCATGCTCATGCGAAGGAAATGAATTTTTGCTATGATGAATACTATAATTAGACCCTTCATTCCTATCACTAATGACTCCAAGGCTGTCCCAAATCACCTAAGCCTTCCCATTATCATTTTAAGTAGTAAACTATGAATCCAAATAATCAAAGCCACTAAACCTCTACTCAGAAGCAACTTCATGTGTTGATGAATTAGGTTTGTTTTCAAGAAAATAATCAAAACCATCAATGCCATCTTCCATGCATGCATTGTTCTCAAGAATCAAAACATCATCATAATCAAAAGGAAATTTATTCCATGTAGGATCCTCATCATACTTTGGTGTCAACATGCCCAGATCCCATGTGTTAAAATATTGATTACTTTGTTCAAAGAATATTTGGTCGTTGGGCTCCTCTTGGGGTGTTGTCTCAATAAATAAGTCGCTTCCCAACTCACCAATATTCATGTAACATAAATATATCTCTATAAGTTGGTTCTATAATTCAAAACCAAAACCACTTGTCTCCATCACTATAATCATCATTGTTTGTTGTTTTGAAAACTTCATCCATTTTTCCTTCAACAAGCCCATCATTTTAAGATGTATTAATGATCTCAATGATGCCAACCTTGGTACTAGTGTCTACAACTTCACTAGATAGCTCTAAAGGAGTATTCAAGGCTTCAGTTTTTTCAATCTCATAGCACACATCATCAATAATTATAGATGCATGAACCTCCAAGGAATCAACCTAGGCGTTTTTCAAACACCTTCCATGAGGTAAGGCATTCTTGTCATCAACTTCTTTTGATTTGAACTCCTCTTTTTGTAAGTCTTTCTCTGGATTAGTTGTCATCTTAGCAAAGTATGATTTCAACTTATGCCCAAATTGGTCAACCACTTGTTGTGCTAATTCTTTCGCACTTGATGTTATCATCCATCCACCTTTGTACACATAATATTGTAAAACTGATAAAAGCACTTGAGGAATGCAGTTGCTCTCATCTATGATTTTTGTCATGGTTTTCTACATTGCAGTAACAATATTACTAGAATGTGACCTCCTGATGGTTAAAAAGAAGTACTGAAACATCTTCACAATAATATCATGACAACCAAGATCCAACATCAAGACACACAACCTATCCTTTGCAACCGTCTCAAGAATAATAACCCTCTTAGCAAAATAGAGACTGTTGATTTCATCTAACTTCTGGAAATTTTCTATAATCAACTAAAATAGTCTCCTCAAGATGACATCATTGTATGGAGTTTCTGGCATAATTATCGATGTGATTTCACTGATGCATGTCATAACTAATAGTTTGACCTTCTCATCATGGTGTTTCAAAGTTATAGATTTCCTAACAAGTCAATCAATGGTCTCATCAAAACTTTAATCATACTAGAGGGAGGTTGATTTACCTTGCATAAACATTTCTCTGCTTCTTCTAATGTGCCAAGGAGTATCCCTTTCAATAGACATGGTTCCTAGAGTTCTATACCTAATTGCAAAAACTGATATAAATATGGTTTGCACATTCTATCATCCATGATTCACCATTGAAAAATGTCATGCAATCGCTGAAATTTTGCAATAGAAGTTCATACACCAACAAGTTGGCAGGCAAGAAAAATGAGCTCTAATACCACTATAATGGTACCCCTTGATTTTTTCCATTTTTTAGCCAAAGGAATCATACAAGGAACATGCAATATAAATGCAAACAAGATACTTTGCTACCAAATAATTTTGATATTATTTTCAATGTTTGTACATTGCTTGTTACACACTTCTTGTAAGATGAACATTCAAACTGGAATTCCAGTTCAAGAAATGAATAGACATATGATGATCAACATAAAGTATATTGATATAGGTGAAAGCCAAAGAACTAGAGGTTTGATACAAAGTGGGTATACTGTGCAAGTCTGTTGATCACCCCTTGCACTTCAAGATAGCTATGGAACTAAAATATCTGACCCCTTGTTGAGATATCTACTAACTTAAAATTTACTTGTGTTTGCTTGTAATTTCAAGTTTCTTGTTTTATTTTTTTATTTTTCCAGTTTTGTGCCAAGAAATGCAATAGAGTGGAATGAATAACACAAAACAGATTGCATGGAAACAAAATATGAAAGGAAAAGCAATAGACTTTCAATCAGATTTGTTCAATTCTTAAACAATTACATAATACCATACCCGGAACCAAAGCATTATAATTTGCAGTTCTGAAAAATGCATAACAGCAACAAGCGAAACCTCTGTTTGGACACCTATCAGAAAATATGAAGTTCACCAACTTAGAAATGCATTAAGTCTAATATTATATGCCTAGCTGCCCCCAATGAAGAGGATATCACATCAAACCCTTAAGTGTTTTCAATCAAGAAGTTCACAAACCTAGCTTTGAAGGTTGTATGGTCTAGTAGAGATGAGAAATATGACCTAGCAAATGCATAGTAGCAATTAATATTAAGGAATGATCAGAAAATTAAACCCTCCCAATAGATATAACTCTAATCACCAACATTGTTCCTCACAAACCCCTGAAATAACTTCTCTATTTTGCACAATGTGGCCCCTGTGTGAGAGCCACCTGATGACTACAACCCTTGAGTGATCTTCCACACTTGTAGGATGCAAAATCGAAGTGATACAATGTTCTCAAAAATTGAATTTGCAGAAAAACCCTAGGTCTCACCTCCAAATGCCAAAGCACAAAATATTTTCAAGTGTAGAAAAAAATGAATGAATGATTTTCTTTTTCTTGAAGCCTTTTTATATTCTCCTCAAAAGGCACGATTTCCAATGAGGCCTTGTAATCATTAAACTATTATTAATTTATTTTCCTTTGATGATACTTTATAAAAACTCATAAAGTGGGCACCCAAAATCATATCCCTTATAAATTGACTTCACATCATTAAATACCCCTTTTACAACAAATTCAATTAAAGTCATACTATATTCACCTTTATATTTTGAATTTATGATATTAAATGACTTTATAATAAAGTCAATAAGAGCATTTAATGTTTCACTTTATAATTAAATACTATAACTCCATTAATAAACCTCATTTATCAATTTTGACTTTGCCACCAACTAACCCACTACTCATTCTGCCCATTAAGGATGCCTTACTATAAATAGTATGGTTGCCCTCTAACAACTCATGGACTTACTATAAATAGTAAGTATGTATAAATGAAGCCAGAAACCCTTGAATATCATAGCCTCTAAATATGCCAAGGATCTGGAGATAATATACACTACAAACTACCAACTGAAGAACCATATATCTCCAACATGGGGCCCTCTAAACACCATTTTAGCCTACAAGGACCCAATGATAGGCTAAACCTCCAAACTCTTATGCTCGCTAAAAAAGGGACATTACAGTCCGCCCTCCCTGAAATTGCTTGTCTTCAAGCAATCGCAACTCAATAGAAAGTAGTACTCCACCAAAGGCCCAAGGGAAAGATTGTAGAATGACCCACATATCCCCAAATAACTCTTGCAACACCAGAATAAGCACAACTACTAAAACACACTGACCAAGGTCAACCCCTGCATCAAGTGTCTCAGAAGTATGATCACAGGGAAGAAGCAACTCAGAAAACTAACATGATTTGCTTCTCACATCTGCGCAAATATATACACCATACCAACTATCCCACTCATGCATACAAAAATTGTGCATTGAAATAAAAACATGTACAAGAAGATCGAAGATGAAACTGTATGCTCTTCGCATAATATACATGTTGTGAACATCACTAGTGAGCTCTGTCTAGAATCCTACTGCACAAGAAGGATCCATAGCAATCTGTAGAGTTCCCAACAATATATCCATCGTAACCCATAGGGAGAGATCAAACCGAGCTCAACATCACTATAGGAAACTCCCTCAATGTAGGACAATCTACCAATCATTAAAATCCCTGGATCCCATAACCATAATGGAATTCTACCATGCATATCACCCTCTGACTTCCACTATGCTATTCTGATATCAACTTCACCATGTTGACAATGGTGAAGCAACTCATTGGGATCCGTCTAAACTATAGTGCCAACCCTATCACCATCCAGATCTTAACACAACTGAAACTCACATCCATCAGTCATCAGAAGGTAAGAATATATCAAAGTGTCTACAACATGACATCTCTCACTATCCTCTGCTAACCACCTATGGATGTGATGACTATCCCTCAAGGGTGTTGGAAGATATGTAATTGCTCCTCCTAAATTGCCAATATGAAGTGGAATAGTACCCCAAGACTACAAGACCAACCAATGGGAACACAAATGATGCCAATAGAAACATAGAATGATGGAGAATCATCCCTATGTCATTCTCCCAAGTCGAGGAAATGATATAACTCTCCTCCGTCACCTTGGAAAAAACTAACCAAGTCGTCATTCCTATTGACACCATGACCTCCCTGAAACCATGTATCCAATGGAAATTTTTTAGACAAAGAAGTGGAAAACTCTGTCAAATACATATGAGCATGATGGAAATGTGATCTTTGATCCTGTAAGCAACCCTATGCAAGTAACACAATTTGACACCTATAGTCTCTAGTTCCATCTTCTCTAGATGGTAACACTTCATCCCACAATGGATGATATGAGTCTCGAGCTAATCCATACTTATACATCATCAAGTCATTTGTGTATGGACTAAAGGAGAAATGATGAGCACTCCTAACTATGCAGTCAAAATAAAATGCACCAATCTACATCAATGGTTGACCATCTTAGTCATGGGGAACACACTTCTCATTACTCTCATCTCCTGAATCAAAAGACATGTCTCTGATCCTGAATGGTTAATTGGGTAGATGCTTTGCCAACCTTTTCTACGTACCCAATAGAATAATCTCCATCATGAAGAAAATGGAGGTATTTTGATTTTAGTTCGTCCAAAGTGCTCCTGATAAACCTCAAACTACAAATAGGAGTACAAGTCGAGACCCCATATCGTCTCTCCTCAAACTCTACTAACCAAATGAGGTACTCGACATACTTATGTGTGCAATCAAAACAAGACAAGGTTTGATCAACCTTCTCTCTAGTGACCCTTAGCTGATCTCTCCATCTTTGTGGCTCAATAGGTGGTTGACCAAAATCAGGTGGATGGGATGAAATCTGTGAATTGCTTCTAGGAGAGGGGAACAAATAAACATGAGTACTAAGCTCCCCACTAGATGACACCCTGCATACCTCCTGTGAAAAATATGGAATAGTGTTTTGATTAGTTACACAACTCTCTGCATCACCTGAAATGGGACTATCCTTAGGAACACCAGATGTAACACATTTTTCCCTACTAAACTCATCCAAAGTACTCATCCCATCAGTGTCACCTACACCTATAATTGAAATGGATGTTGTCACACCCTCATTATGCACATTACCAAAATTCGTGGATGTACGTTTGTCTGCAACTATTACCATAGATATATAAACTGTATTTGTAGGTGATGAAGACTGAACTAAGCTCAACTCCACAATAAGCTCATCAATTTGTGATTTAGACTCTTGAAGGTCCATTTGAGTGCTCTTCAACAAGTCCATGGTAACCTCAAGCTCATAAGTGAGCTCATCAACCTCTTCCTCTTTCCCTTTTAACGTGTCATAACAGATCCCATCCCACTTGAGAAGATAATCTTTATCGAATAGAAATTGTAGATAATTATTTTTCATTACCCCTAATGCTTCTCTAAGTGCATGAAACTCTGCAAGGGAAAGCTTGCTATTACAATGCTCATTTGTTTCAGGAGTAATCCAACAATAATTTTCCAACAACTGTCGAGCGAAATCAAATTGCTCTAAGGCTATAGAAATCATGCCTTAATTCACCTTCGACTTTCCTACTAAGTGAGGAGACGCTTGTGACAAATCACTTCCACACGAATTTTCTGATTTGAAATCAACACTATGATAAGAGGTTGAGTCACCATCACTCACTTATTGGTAAGCATCATCATGTGTACCATCAACTTTGCACACATCATCAACATAGGTACTGTTGTTATGTACCTCATGAAATGAATCAAATGACATGTTGGAAGTTGATTTGACATTGTCATCACACACTTCCTCTTCCAAAGTAGATGCATGCACATCCAAAAAGCTATCTTGGGGCCCATCATAAATAAGCAATTTTATTTATTTATTCTCATATTCCAAGGTCTAATTGGTAAAATTAGACTTGTTGTGGCTTGAATCCATGACACCTATTGCATCGTTATCACCCAAATATTGAGTAACATTAGACAACCCCATACAACCATCATCCTCATGTGAAATGACTACTATCTCATTCTGATGCAAAGTAATCTAGCTGTTATTATAAAAATCAGAATTGTTCTCATGGTTGATAACACTTCCCTGTGCGCTGAGAGTATCTTCAAGGGGTTCTGTCAATCTATCCTCAATATGTAGGTTCTTCTCATCATCAACTACTTCAAGTTCTAACCCCTTTTCTCGCACCTTCTCCCCAACAAACAAGTAGGGCCTTAGCTTGCCCTCACATTTGTTCGAAGATACCCTGCATTATATCATAAGAAGTTGGAGACAACACTTGTTCTTGCTTACGAACATCTATTAGCAGCGACAAGAAGGGTGGGTAAATATCATCTCCTTCATTGATAATAGAAGTCATAATAGTACTCATGTAGTCTTGGATAGATTTATGATGACTCTCACTGATAGAATCTAAGAAGAGATGGATCATCTATAAAATAAGATCATTACATCCACAATCAATCATGACAATGCACAATCTCACCTTTGCAATTAACTCAAGGACTTTGATCCTTTTCCCAAAAATAGGACTACCAATATCATCTATCCCATCCAAACTATCAACAACCAACTACCATATTTCCCTCATTATGCCAACATCATAGGGAACCTAAGGAACTGTGATCTTTATAATTTTACTAAGGCAAAGAGCAACAGTGAGCCTTATCTCATTGTCTTTGTGTCTCAATAACTTAAGCTCACCCAAGGAATTCACTACTAGAGTCATACCAATCTGCAACATTGTAGAATGCGACTACTCAACAAGACTTGGACACTTTTCAATCCTTCTCAATGTGACTAACGTATCATTCATGAGTTGACTACTGAGCTTACAACCTATTTCATAAAGTATTCTTGCCATCCATTTCCCATCACCTGATACTAATTCTCTATCACTACATGAACCCATGAATTAAAACCGAGACTGGAGACTATGAAAATGTATATCTGAGTTAACCCAACACATGATGGAAGGAACCCTCTCTGATACAACTAAAATATTCCACCCCTTGTTGAGATATCTACTAACTAAAAATTTGCTTATGTTTTCTTGTAATTTTCAAGTTTCTTGTTTTATTTATTGATTTTTCTAGTTTTGTGCTAGGAAATGCAATAGAGTGCAATGAAAAACATAAAACAGATTGCATGGAAACAAAATATGAAAGGAAAAGCAATAGAGTTTCAACCAGATTTATTCAATGCTTAAACAATTACATAATATCATACCTGGAGACTGTTAGAACCTAAAAAATCCATAAGAAAAACTAAGGGTTTCCCCATTTTAGTCTAAATTTTCCATCAATACCCTAAGGGATTTTATTTATTTATACAATTTTCCCATCTTTCTCTTATGAGATTTCACTTCACCGCATTTCTTAAAGCTAAGAAAACCCTTCACCATTGCCATATTAGTCATTTTTAAAAGCCAACTCTTTTACCGCTAAAACACGGCCCCTTTCAGGGTGGCTCGCGGTATGGCGGTGAAAACAAACAGGCAGGCATAAAGTGCTCACCGCGGTACCGTGCGTGGTTAAACCACAGACCGCAGTGGCCGCAGTAGCGATCGGCAGACACCGAAGGAGATCCACCGCAGTACCGTCGACAGTCATCTCACATACTGCGGTGGTTGCAGTGAATGGTTAATGAGGCAATCGGCAAGGCAGTGGAGGGTGACAGTTGAGCGATGAACGAAGGTAGGCGAAGTAGATACCGCGCTACCGTTGGCGGTAATCCTGAAGACCATGGTAGCACGGTAGACATGGAGATAGTCGTCACGGTGAATAGAGTTAAATGACAGGAAGCGGTTAACGAGCTACGTAGTGGACAGTTAGGAAGTGGTAGAGATAACAGCTAGCAACTACCACGGTACCATTGGCAGTCAGGCCAATGACTGCGGCAGCGCAGTAAACAATAGAGAGGACCGTGACGGTTAATATTGCCATACCATTGGGTAGAAAGATAACGACCGTAGTATAGCGGTAAACACAATAAAGGCCACATGGAGGTAAAATCAAAGGAGCAGTAAGGTATAAAGTGCCGATAAAATGAAATGTATGAGGCGGAAAAAGCATAAAGTGAAAAATCAAAGACATAACTATAATCAAAGGTATTTAATTTGTCGATAGGCAACTAATTAAATATTTTGTTTCAGCCATGGAATGTAAACGGCCATAACCAGAAAATTGAAAGGTCACAACCCTTGAGTTGTAAAAGGGGGGAGATAGAAAAGAAGCAGGTAGTTAGAGTAGGAGTTAGATTTTTCCCGAGAAGGGACTGGGAATGTAAATAATGACAGTATCTTTCTTGAAGCAAAATCAATGAAGAAAATGTTTTAAATTGGTGAATTTCTTTTTAGTGTTCAGTTGTTGTGATAAAATAATTTAATTTCTTTATTTTTGGTTGTCTCCAACTTGAGATCGTTCTATCATTCAAATCGGTATATCAAGTATATTTCTGATTTATCAAAGTGCACTCTCATTTTGTGTGATTTAACTAGTTGGTGTCTGCAAGTCAGAATTAAATTCCTTCAAGTAAGTCACAGTGATTTTAAGATTTCTTTTGGATAGTTAAAGAAGAACCTAATGGAGAAACATTCCAGAATTGTTTATGCAATTCATAGACTTAGTAAAGTTTTATGCTAGCCATAGAATTTTCAGAATGCCTAACAACTAGAGTTAAGCCAATAAGAGGAAACACATATCATTTGACTCCATTTCCCATGTGGATAGAAGGCACTAATCTACCACAACCCAAAGATACAAATTCATATCAAACAATTTATTCAAAAACTTTCATTTGTGTAGTAGGAGTAGGAGTGGGTGTAATAATTTTATCTGTCCACTTCCCTTTTCCATTGTGGGTAGATAGTTCAAACTGAAAATACATTTAAATCTGCAACATACACATAGGTGCACCCGCCTAGGTTTTGCAAAGCCTGAAGAGAAGAAGGTACAATTGCATTAATTGGCCTTGTTAGTTGGCCAAAAGTGTTGTGAGAGCTTGGCAATCTCTCGTGGTTCAAACCTGCATTTTTGAGACCCAACAAATTGGTGACTCTACTAGGGATTACTCAGAAAGATTTTTAGCCTTTCCATTTATAGAGTCAACAAAGTTTCACATTTTTTTTTGGAGATTCCGCTGGGGGAAAACCAAAGCAATCCATTTAATTTTCCTACTTTTGAAAAATTAGGTGGCGACTCTGTTTCGATTTGATAAATAATGCATAGATATTGTGGAGCAATAACATTTTGTCAAGATGGCAGAAGAACAAAGAAGACACCGGACAAGGAAAGAATTAGAAGAAATGAAACAACAAGTGTTATACTCAGAACAAAAAAACCTACGATTGAAACAACAAATGCTGCAATTGGAACTTGAGTTCGACAATGAAGGTAATATGTGATATTCACAGCAAAACACTTATACACCACAGTCATTACCTCAAATGAATCATCTTCCATTTCTTGAAAAAAGATCAATGATCTACCAAAACCCATATGGCCCTCCAAATTTTGTCCCAGTTATCGATAAACCATTTAACTTTAGTAATATCCAAGGCTACCCAAATCCTTACCCCTGCGATGAGACATAACTGTTCATGTAGATCCCTAAATTTCATGGAGAATGGAATGAATCAGCTTATGAGCATATGGAACGATTCTGGAATGTCATTGTCAACTTTCAATTTTATCCAGAGGATGTCATTAAGAAATGTTTTTCAATATCTATGAGGGATGGTGCAAAGGAATGGTTTAAAAATTTTCCTATGCAAAGTATATCTTCATGGGAATATCTGAAAGAAATATTCTTGAGCCAATATGAGGACAGAGATGATGAGTATTTACATAATCAAGAAGGAGGTCAAGGTCTCTTAGATGAAATTTTTGACATAAGGAGACACAAAGGAGAATCTGCACACTCTTTACTTAAGAGAATGATGAAAATCCATTTGAAAATACCTTATGATCTTCTGCCTAGTGATCTTGTACTCATTGAGCAATTCATGAGAATATATGACCCCGATCCAGTTCATTGGTCTGAGTCATCGAAGCCAACTACTATTGGGGAGTTGGTGTTATGGATACACAGGCATAAGCATGCTAGCAATATCAAATCTGATGACATAAGTAATAGTATGGGTAAATATGGAGAAATTGATCAAATAATGCAGCCATTAAAGGATACATATGTAAGTGAAAATGATGACAATCTATGCGAGGAAGAAGAAGATGATGATGATATGAGTGGTCAAGCATACATATTGGACGAGGACTACAATGATGAAGATGTTCTTGAAGATACACTTCATAAGGAATATGTTGGTGACAAAGCAAGCAAAAATGAGCAAATTGAGCCCTCATTCTCAGACCAACACCATGATGGCACAATTGATGATAAGAAAAAATTCATGGGAGAAAGCTTGCATGAGGAGGATGAAGATATAGAAGATATCTCTTGCATAACAGATTGTGATAGTGTGTGTTATGAGGGATCCACTGAATACTCAAATTGTGAGGATGAAGTCATGGATGCTGATCTACAACAGGATGATTGTTGCAGTTATTACAAAGATCAAGAAGAGGTTGGAAACATGGTTGAGGATATGGAAGCAGAGATTGGTTCACTCAGCAGTGAGCAATTTTTAGATTTGTTAACTCTGGAATACCAGAAGTATGCACATGAAGATGATTCCAAAGTTTTGGCTCTAGCCTATATTTTTTTTGACAATGAAAGTAACAATTCATGTGACCCCATATGCATCCCTCAGATTGATGAAGAAATCACTGAAGTTGATCATGAATCCATTTGTGTCCAAGAGGAGGTATGTGATTTAAATAATTTTTGCCTACAAGAGGAAGATATTGGTTTACATATAATTGATGATGAGTGCCCAAAATTTGCTGATTCAAGTATATATGAGGATGACTGTATGAATCAAAAGTGTGTGTCAGTGCCAACTGGTGATAGGAAAGAAATAGAAATAATTTTGATTTGATTACTTCAGAAGATGCTGATGAGGTAGAATATTTTGATTCCCAAGAAAAGCATTCATATTTTCAGGTCCCAGTACAGTTGCTTGATCATTCAGCATCATATGATAGTGAGCATGCCTATGAATGTTTTGTTAAATGTGGATACACTTTGTATACTGAGGGTGATAAATATTTTCCATGTGATAATAAGAATGACAAAATGCAGAGTGGTGAAAGGAATATGAATCAGGCTTAATACAATGCTTTTTTGAAGGTTGTTAATGACAATGCATGTTTCAGGACAGGTGGAATGGACAGTTTCAAGAAAGGTCTGGTGAGCTCAAAACAGAATAAGGTCTATGACAGAGAAAAAAGCAGATTTTTCTTTTGGGTGTCCTGGGGCCATCCTTTGTGGTTTAAATTTTGGAACCATGGAAAGTACAGAGGACTAAGGATTGTCAGTGCATGGACAATTCCTAACAAACCTCTTTAATCATTCACTTCCATGCACAATAATTTTTGAGGATCTGATTTTTCCAGTACATGGATATTCTCAAAGGTTCCCTTGTTGAAAAATATTTTCTCCATGTACAGTAGTTTAGGATCCTTTTCATTCCCTCCATTTGCTCCATTTTCATGTCCTTCACTTTTCATTCCCTTCATCTGCCATGGCTTTCATTTTTCATATTTTTTGCTCGGTCTGCTCTACCAAAGATACTTTGGATTCTTATAGTGATTGAACAACCACTCATCCCCAACAGGAGCCACTGTTAGAACCTAAAAAATCCATAAGAAAAACTAAGGATTTCCCCATTTTAGTCTAAATTTTCCATCAATACCTTAAGGGATTTTATTTATTTATACCCTTTTCCTATCTTTCTCTTATGATATCTCACTTCATCGCATTTCTTAAAGCTAAGAAAACCCTTCACCATTGCCATATTAGTCATTTTTATAAGCCAAATCTTTTACCGCTATATTACAGCCCCTTTCAGGGTGGCTCACGGTATGGTGGTGACAAAAAAACGGCAAGCATAAAGTGCTCACCGCGGTACTGCGCGTGGTTAAACCACAGACCGCAGTGGCCATGGTACTGGTCAGCAGACACCTAAGGAGGTCCACCGCGGTACCACTAGAGGTCATCTCATAGACCGCGATGGTTGCGGTGGACGGTTCATGAGGCAACCGGCAAGGCGATGGAGGGTGACGGTTGAGCAATGAACGAAGGTAAGCGAAGTGGATACCACACTACCGCTGGCGGTCATCCTGAAGACCGCGGTAGCATGATAGACATGGAGATAGTCATCACGGTGAACAAAGTTAAACGACAGGAAGCGGTTAATGAGTAGTGCGGTGGACGGTTAGGAAGCGATAGAGATAACAACTAGCGGCTACTGCGGTACCGCTGGCAGTCAGGCCAGTGACCGCAGTAGTGCGGTAAACAATAGAGAGGACCATGACGGTTAATACCGCCATACCGTCGGGTAGAAATATAATGACCGTGGTATAGCAGTAAACACAATAAAGGCCACATGGAGGTAAAATCAAAGGAGCAGTAAGGTATAAAGTGCCGATAAAATGAAATGTACGAGGCGAGAAAAGCATAAAGTGAAAAATCAAAGGCATAACTATAATCAAAGATATTTAGTTTTTTGATAGGCGACTAATTAAATATTTTGTTTCAGCCATGGAATGTAAACGACCATTACCAGAAAATTGAAGGGTCACGACCCTTGAGATGTAATGTATAAATAATTTGAAAAAAATCAGTTGTAAAAGGGGGGAGATAGAAAAGAAGCAGGTAGTTAGAGTAGGAGTTAGATTTTTCCCGAGAAGGGACTGGGAATGTAAATAATGACAGTATCTTTCTTGAAGCAGAATCAATGGAGAAATTTTTTTAAACTGCTGAATTTATTTTTGGTGTTCAGTTGTTGTGATAAAATAATTTAATTTCTTTATTTTTGGTTCTCTCCAACTTGAAATCTTTATGTCATTCAAATCGGTATATCAATTATATTTCCGATTTATCAAAGTGCACTCTCATTTTGTGTGATTTAACTAGTTGGTGTCTGAAAGTTAGAATTAAATTCCTTCAAGTCACAGTGATTTTAAGATTTCATTTGGATGGTTAAAGAGGAACCTTATAGAGAAACATTCCAGCATTTTTTATGCAAGTCATAGACTTAGTAAAGTTTTATGCTAGCCATAGAATTTTCAGAGTGCCTAACAACTAGAGTAAAGCCAATAAGAGGAAACACATATCATTTTGACTCCATTTCCCATGTGGATAGAAGGCACTAATCTCCCACAACCCAGAGATACAAATTCATATCAAACAATTTATTCAAAAACTTTCATTTGTGTAGTAGGAGTAGGAGTAGGTGTAGTAATTTTATATGTCCACTTCCCTTTGCCATTGTGGGTAGATAGTTCAAACTGGAAATACATTTAAATCTGCAACATACACATAGGTGCACCTGCCTCGGTTTTGCAGAGCCTGAAGAGAAAAAGGTACAATTGCATCAATCGGCCTTGTTAGTTGGCCAAAAGCGTTGTGAGAGCTTGGCAACCTCTCATGGTTCAAACCTACATTTTTGAGACCCAAAAAATTGGCGACTCTGCTGGGCACTACTTAGGAGGATTTTCAGCCTTTCCATTTATAGAGTCAACAAAGTTTGACATTTTTTTTTTGGAGATTCCGCTGGGGGAAAGCCAAAGCAATCCATTTCATTTTCCTACTTTTGAAAAATTAGGTGGCGAGTCTGTTTTGATTTGATATATTTCACCAACAATGGTTTTGATCAGGTATATACAAGTGTTATTTGTCCAATATACTATTATAGGTCATCTGTGGTGGATGTGTAGGTCATATTAGCAAGGTAAACTCGTGTAGTAACACCTTTCATGCCCAACACACCTCAAACACCCAATTGTTAACAAAGTTTGCAAAGAGAGGACTAATTTCTAGTTTCAGTCATGCATAGTCAAAAATGACATAGAAGCAATAAGTACAGGTCTGGTATAATTTTCAATCACTTCCAGTTTAGAAAACTCACGAACATCAAGTGTATTTCTCAGAAATTGAACCCAATATAATACTCAGCTTGCCAATATTGATTTTCTTTGATAAATCAATGGTCCTTCATCAAAACCCACATGTGATAGCCCAAAATATGGTGCTCAACAAGGAGGAATGCAATGAAATAATACCTATAAAATACTTAGTAGTCCCACTAAGTAATGAGCAAAGTTAAGTCTCTCAGTATCTCAAAAAAAAGCACACCAACACACTGAGATTAAATCTAATCACTACCAAACTTAAACAACACTCCAAGAAAGCTCACACCACACTAAAAACTAAACACCCACATCAAAAAAACTTCATAAATCTTCATATTATAAACACTAAAATAATTGAACTCTTAAAAAGAAATGGTGATCCCTGATGTAGAATCACTTCTATCAACTAGGGTGGATCTCTCACCACTAAAACCAGTGCTAGAAATGAGAGTTTTCGTCCTCAATCAAATGCAATCGAAATATGGAAAAAATCCAACAAGGTTTCCTTAAGTTGTCAAATCCTCCATACCCAAATGAGAGCTCAAAGTCATATTTATAAAGTGGGGAAAGAATTAGGGAAAATTGTATTTGAATTTGAATATATTTTCCCTCTCATTTCAATCTATGAAATGACATCAAATTACCCCAAGAGGGGCGTCCAACTTTTTGCCTCCAAAATTCCACTTTTGACTTTTTATTTAAAATTAACTTTAAGACCAAACTAGGTATCCCACCTTATGAGGCATAACATTAGCCTTAAAAAATGATAAATAATCTTCTTTTCTAGATGTCCAATTCAAATACATTGTCCCCTTTTTTAAAACAACATTAATCTACTAGGCCAAGGGGTCTTTTTTTATAACCCATGCTTATAACTTTAATATTTAAGTGACGAATTAACCAATAATAATTATGACCATGGAGAGAACTCATCCCTTGCCAAGAATGGAAACCCTACACTCCTACTGAATAGGAGCCCAAGACTAGCTACCAAATATAGCACTTACTAAAAATAGTAAGTGAGCCAAACTCCAAACTGGCCTAAAAGAAGCTCAACTAGAACTTACTAAAAATAGTAAGTTCACTAAAGCTAGTAAATTACTAAAAATAGTTGTCACCACTGGTAAATACCTAGAAAATACGTAGAAAACTCATTTCCAACTACAAAGCAAGAGAATCCAAAAATGGGGGCATTACAAGCAAAACCTAAATGAGAAAGGGATTAGATCATGGCAAATATTGTCATCCTATGTGATGAGACATAATGATTTAGTAATAGCTCAATCTAATAAAAGAGAAAAACACTCTCAAGTTTAGCCAAATGCATAAAGTGAAATTAGCCTAATAATTAGTTAAAGATTAATTAATTATTAGCTAATAAATGATTACTCTAACAGTGAGTAGTGAATAAATATATATATAATATTATCATTCAACAATAACATTCTTTGACAATGCTCATTTTATGGTTATCAAACTCAAAATGAATCAAGAACATGGAAACTCTCACATAGCTAAGAATGGGGACACAATAGTAAAACATGTTAGATAAAATGCATCGGTGACAAATAATCAACAACAATCTCAGAAAGATTAATGATTTAATATGGGAAAATGAGCAAGGGGACAAAAATTATATGTTTATGAAATTTCTAGAAAAAAATTATCAATTTGTCATATTTTCTTCTTTTTTTAAAGTGTGACAATAGTATCAAAGTCCCAATTAATCAGAAATATTTTTATTCACCAAAGATTTTGCTCACTAGTAAAAGTGGACATATGGACAAGAAGGAAAAAAAGATATGGTAGATAAATATTTCAAATCCTACTATTGCCAAATCAAAAAGGAAATAACAATTTAGAAGTCACCTTCAAATATTTAGGCAATTAAGCACTTGGCTCCAACATAAGTTAAGATATCCCTCTAGGAAGGGGAGGTAGCCCTGCCTCACGATATATACAATAATCCTTATCCTTGATTTTGGAATAAATATGTTCATAAACACAAAGCTCAATTGTAGTTCATGGTAATATTGAAAAAAATTATAAACTTGAAAATCATCCAAAAAAATAATATCTAGTTATGAACATTGACATATGCAAAAAAAAAACAATTGTGTGCCTACAAGAAAAATTACAAAATATAAAATACTTACACTAGTAAATAAAAAAGACCATTGGCATTAGGAACTTACTAGATAATGAAGAAAATGTAATGCATTTAAATTTCCATAAAATATGTTTTTCCTAACCACCTTGCCATTAATACAATAGCTAAGGATTGTGTACTCTCTCCAAATGAGAAGAAATTCCCAGAATGAAGCATGTTACATGGAAAAGTCCAATTTACATTAGGAGGTACTACAAGTTCATCTAACTAAGAAAACTATGGATATGAGGTTAAGTTGTTGATTTGGGTACAAAATGTTGCATCTAAATAAGATTGGTTGTCATTGATATCAAATGTGTGTTGATGTTTGTATATGTTCTAGATATAGTTGATGTGCAAAGATGTCTAATGGTGCAAGTCAGCAATTGCAAAGTTGTGGAAGTTTTGTAGTAAGTGTTTGTCTTAGTGTGATGTGGAGGTGGGTACACATGTCCCAATATGTTTACAGTATTCTACATTGATATCCTTCCAGTTTGGTGTATTGCACTTAGAGATAAGTTGCATAAATTTTGCTAAGGCATTCAAAATATATATCCTAAGGCAATGACACAGTGTTTTGGTCCACATCCTTCCATAGAGCAAGATTTAGTCTTGTAGTTCAAAAGAAATTTGATAAAGATATGAAGCTGTTATATCCAATATTTCAATTCATTACACCTTTTGCAATGAAAGATAGAAGTGATGGAGTTCTGATCTGTGCTCTAGCAGTGCAAAGTTGTTATGAAGGCTTGTTGGAATGCTCTACTTTCCTTTGGATGTGATTTTTTGGCCAAGCAGTTTTGTGAACATGTTCAGCAATGTCCAATGCATTCTATATTGATGATTCAAGTGGTTTGGTGCTCTGCAAGTTCAAATTTCAAGTAACAGAGTGTTGCAGTTGATTTCAAATGCCTATTATTTTACAGAACATATGTTTGATTGCTTGCACCAGCCGAAGACTGTATATATCAAGTGTATGAATTTGTGTGGACATTCTACATGTCTCAAAGTATCTCAGTTTTGAAATGCATGCAAATCTTTCTTGTTTCTAATACCACACAATTGTTTCAAGTTATTTTGTGAAGATAAATTGTTGTTGAGACCAACTAAGGTATATTATTAATGTGTGCCACTATTTCAAGTATGAGTGAAGTTCAAGAGGTTTATGTAGATGGTGTATGGGTCATGCCGACTCATCTAGAAGAAATATAAATAATGTTTAATCATTTATGTATACTGCCAATGAAGATGTCCGCTGACATGCTACATGTTTTATTATTTATTGTTTGTGGCCGAATGAATTTGTATTATGCAAGCATGTGGATGATACATAATGAAGATCAAATATGTGGAGATTATCATGGAAGTGTGTGAAGATGTATGAGTGCATGAGCAAAGCATGACAAAATTCACTACAAACCTAATGAGCAAAATTGATGACTATCAATGGTTGAAGCCATAATATCAGTCATATTTTAGTTGTTCTTTCTTTCAATTAGGAGTAGTAGCTTTCTTGGGTTTCAACCCCTAAAACAAAGTCATGGAGCATTTTCTTCCTTGGGTTGTAACCCAAAATAAGATTGTAAACTTTTATTTACTTGTGAGGTTGGATTAGGACAATAGCTCCTAGTAGCATTTCTCGCTATGGTTTTTCCCTTGAGGGGTTTCCACGTAAATCTAGTGCTATTTATGTTTTTTTGTGTGTTGATTGGGATTAAATTTTAAAGCATACTAATTCACCCCCCCTCTCAGTATTCGAGTGTGTTCAACACACAAATGGGTATCGGTTCATTCTTCGGGTTTGTCGGTATGGAAATTTATTTTCCCCTATTTTGGGGTGATTGGGTATGACCATGTGATTAGGAAAGGTCTCTGAACCTTTCTTCTAATAATAAGAATGTAAAAAATATATCCTATTTTTGGGATATAAAGGTCATTTCAAGCCCCCAAAATAATTCTAGGTTGTTCAACATTGTTTCCAAGTGTTGAAAGAAGATAGCATCGGTCAGATATAAATGATGATTGAATTCATTCAACATCATCATTTATATATATATATCGAAATCTATCTCATCTCAAGTATACTATTGATCTACAATGAGAGGTTACTACTTGTAGATTATTGGCTTTAACTGTTCTTCATTGAAGTCTCGATGATGAATATTTTCAGCGATCACTTTCAGATCGGATATTATTTCTTTATGCAAATCAAAGTTCAAATCGAACTTGTAACACATATGGTTGTTAAGTGACTAACCACCAATTGGTAATCGGGTGGTTAGTTAGATGAATTTGCATAAATAGAGGGACATGTCCCATGAGCGGACGTGTCTCCCTTTGACATATTTAAAATGCATTTGATCCTCACTTGAAGACATTGAAATCGATACATGTTCTGCACTTGAGGATAAAACATCATAAGTAAAATTCAGACTTAGAGATCTATGATACATACATTCAAGAAATAATTTGATGTCAACTTCTTAAATTAGAGTTCATTATTCTAATTGTAATCTGATAGATTTCATCATATTTAACATGGTATCAGAGCCACATTGAGAAAATATTCGATTAAATCTAGATATCAGATTATTTAAATCATACTTCCTCTTGAAATCACAAATACATAAACATTCTTCATAATGTCAAGTGTAATTAGATTTGAGGATCGTCTTGAAGGTGCAAACAACTTTACTTCATGGAAATTAAGAATTATGGTGATTCTGAAAGAAAATAAGTTAGAATCATTTGTGAAAGAAAACAAGAAAGAACCAAAGAGTGATCAGGAGAAAACTCAATGGATTGAGAATGATGAGAAAACCATGAAAATTATAGTGGATGCAGTTAGGGACCATATAGTACCTATTCTATCTAAACATGAGACTGCATATCAAATTTTTAAATCCCTTAGGAGCACCTTTGAAATAAAAAACACTAGTAGGACCCTTTCTCTAATGAGGCAACTTAATCATGTTCAAATAAACAAGGGAGAATCTATTAATGCATATTTCATGAGAATCAATAAACCAAGAAATCAACTATTAACAATCAGATATCAAATTGATAGCAAAGAGTTAACACTAATAGTTCTAGGTGGCCTACCAAAATCATGGGAGTCATTTGTTCAAGGAATAAGTGCAAGATCAAAACTCCCTAAATTTGATAAGCTAAGAACAGATTGCTTACAAGAAGAAACAAGAATAATGACAAAAGAAAACAATCAAAAAACCATAGATGAGGATATTTATGTGTTAAACACAAATTCTCATAAGAAAGGTAAGAAGAAAAACTTCAAGAGAAAGAAGATTTCTTATGGAAAGGGACCATTCAAGAAAAGGAAAGACATCTCCCAAATACAATGTTTCAGATGTGATCAATATGGACACTATGCAATGAAGTGCCCTGATAGAACAAAACAACAAGCATCGTTTGCTAGAGTCGGAAAGACAAATACAGAATATGATTGAGAAATTTGTCTTCTACTCAACATTATCAAGTCAAGTATCAAACAAAGTCAACAACTAGGTAATTGATAGTGGTTCATCAAGGCACATCACAAGGTTCAGAGAACAACTAGATACTATGATTGAAGAAACTGAGGAATAAGTAACTATTGGGGATGATTCTGCACATCCAGTAAGGGGGGTTAGAACTTGCACCATAAATTTGAAATTTGGCCTCTCTCTACAACTCACTGGAGTATTGTTTGTACCTAGAATAAAGAGGAATCTATTATCCATTTCTGCTCTTGAAGACAACAGATATAGGGTTACCTTTATGGATGGAAAATTTATGGCATGGCCAAAGAACTCCACTATAAAGAAAGCACAAACTATAGGTATAAGACAAGGATATCTCTACAAACTGTGCACTGACTCTAACAATCTCTTATTCATGAGACCACTGATTCAAATGAAATTTGGCATCGAAGATTAGGACATATTCATTTTCATGCCCTACCTTCTGTAGAAAAAATAGTAACAAGATTGCCCAAACTAAAACAAATTCATGAAGGAGCATGCAAAGGGTGTTCCCTAGGGAAGAATACAAAGGGAACCTTCCAAAATAGTTTGAGTAAAACCAAAAGTGTATTAGAACTAGTACACTCTGACTTATGTGGACCTATGTCTTTACCCTCCATGGCAAGATTCTTATATTATGTAATATTTGTAGATGACTTCTCTAGGAAGACCTGGATATATTTTCTTAAGTATAAAGAGTCAATAGAAATCCTTACAAGGTTTAAGGAGTTCAAAGCACTCACAAAAAACTTCTCCGGGAAGAAAATCAAAATACTAAGAACAAATAATGGGAAGGAATACACCTCATAAATCTTTAAGGAATTTTGTGTAAATGTTGGGATTAAGAAGGAGCTTATTGTAGCCTACAATCCTCAACAAAATGGTGTTGCTGAGAGAAAAAATAGAACTATTGTAGAAGTTGTTAGAGCAATGTTGTTCGACCAAAACATAGAAACCTCATTTTGGGCAGAAGCCTCTACGATAGCTATCTACATCCAAAATAGATGTCCTCACTCACATCTAGATAACAAGACTCTTGAAGAAGCATTTACTGGTATAAAACCTGACATAAGTCACTTAAGGATCTTTGGTTGCCCTGTCTACATTCATGTACCTAAAGAAAAGAGATCTAAATTAGAACCTTGTGGAAAGAAAAGGATATTTGTGGGCTATAGTGAAACCTCAAAAGCCTACAGAATATACATATCCAAACATAAACAAATTGAACTAAGTAGATATGTCATATTTGAGGAAGGCATTGCTTTCAAAAGGGCAAAGAGTTCAAATGAGATAGAAATTCAAGATTCTCCTAAAGTCTTGGAGGAGGATCCTGCTCCTGAGATTTAGAGGGAGTATCCTGAAGAAATCATAAATGAAAACCAAACTGCTTCAAAAGAGAATCCTAATAACAACACCAAGAGGAGACCACTTTGGCCTAGAAAGATGATTAAAGAAGTTGAGAATCATACAACACCCAAAAGAACTCTTAGAGAAAGTAAGAGACCCAAAAGATTCTCAAGCTATGTTGCCTTAATGAATGAGATCATTAGTTTAGAACCAACTAGTGTTACAGAAGCTCTCAAGCATCAAGTGTGGAAATATTCAATGACAGAAGAGTATCAGTCCATTTTGAAAAATGATGTATGGGATATAGTACCTAGACCAAAAGAGAAATTTGTTGTCTCTTCCAAATGGCTCTTCAAAATCAAACATGTTGTTGATGGTAGTATAGAGAAACACAAGGTACGTTTTGTGGCCAGAGGTTTCTCACACAAGGAAGGTATTGATTATGAAGAGAAATTTGCACCTGTTGCCCGGTACACCTTTGTGAGAGTAGTAATAGCTATTGCAGCAGCTAAAGGTTGGAAGATCCATCAAATGGATGTGAAAAATTCCTTCCTGGATGAAACCATTGAAGAAGAAATCTATCTAGAGAAACTTGAAGGTTTTGTGATACATAAAGCAGACTCACATGTATGTAGATCGAAGAAAGCTCTATATGGACTTAAACAGGCTGCCAAAGCTTGGTATGAAATAATTGACAACTATCTTTTGGGACTAGGATTTTCAAAGAATTATGCAGATCCAAATCTCTATTTTAAGGTAATTAAAGGTGATATGCTAATAATAATTTTATATGTTGATGACCTACTAACAATAAGAGAAGATGACCTTATTGCTCAATGTAAAAGGGACCTAGCTTCATAATTTGACATGAAAGACTTGGGCATTTTACATTACTTTCTGGAGTTAGAAGCCTGGCAGAAATCAAATGGTATCATCCTAAATCAAGGAAAGTACACTATTGATATTCTAAAGAAATTTGGGATGTTAGACTGTAGACCTATGTCTACACCTATGGAAACCAATTTACACAAATTGAAAGAAGCAGCAACAGAATCAAAATTTGCAGATCCTACTCTTTATAGACAGATAATTGGATCATTAATGTACTTGGTTAACACTAGACCAGATATTTGCTATGCAGTGAATGCCCTAAGCCAGTTTATGTGTGAGCCAAAGGAAATTCACCTTGTTGTTGTGAAGCACATATTGAGATACCTTCAAGCTACTATTGGATATGGTCTTAAATACAAGAATGACAATCTAGACTTACATGGATACTCTGATTCAGATTGGGTTGGAAGTGTAACTGATTGGAAAAGAACATCAGGATGTTGCTTCAGTTTAGGATCGGCTATGATCTCTTGGATCAGCAGGAAACAGTCCTCAGTGGCACAAAGCTCAACAGAAGTTGAATATATTGCAGCCTCTATGGGGGCAAGAGAAGCAGTATGGCTTCAAAAATTGCTTGTAGGATTATTCAGTGAGTCCTTGAATCTTACTATTATCCATTGTGACAATCAAAGTTGCATTAAGCTTCCAGTGAATCCAGTATTCCTTTATAGATCTAAACATATAGAGATCCCTTACCACTATGTGAGAGACATGGTAGAAAGGAATGTGATCCAGTTGGAGTATATTAGTATAAATGATCAAACAATAGACATTCTCACCAAGCCTCTCTCCAGAGTTAAAGTTGAACACTTCAGGAAGAAACTTGGTATGGTTGACATGTAAATTGTTATTGAGATTGAAATTCAAATTGTTTATTTTGTACTAATGTATTTAAAATATGTTTAATGTGTAAACTCTTTTGTCATGTGTGTGACTCCATGACTTTATGGGCCCTCTCTCCCCCTATGTACATTATCGAAAGGTGATGATCTTTCTGATAATGAACACTTGTATTTGACATTGTAAGGTGACAACTCTACAATGATTAGTTGCACTATCATGATAGATATCATGTGACTTGATATCTATGGTTATGTCATGATAGTATCTCGTGG
This sequence comes from Sequoiadendron giganteum, assembly GCA_007115665.2. Taxonomy (NCBI): domain Eukaryota; kingdom Viridiplantae; phylum Streptophyta; class Pinopsida; order Cupressales; family Cupressaceae; genus Sequoiadendron; species Sequoiadendron giganteum. The sequence goes on along the minus strand of CM021103.1, from coordinate 237,459,315 downwards.
ACATTTTGATAGATATCATGAGACTTGATATCAGTTGAAGATCATTATGATTCCTATGGGATAATCATGGTGGATAAATTATATCCGTGGATATGCCATGATTTATTATGGTAGACATCATGTGACTTGATTTCAGTGCACATACCATAATGAAGATGTGTTATGAAGAATGTTATGTGACTTAACACTCTTAGAAGCATACCATATCTCTTGATATCACAAGTAAGGTGATATCACTATATACTTGGTTGAGTTATCTTCCCTAGCTAATAGGGAGTGTTGAAATAAGATAGCATCGGTCAGATATAAATGATGATTGAATTCATTCAACATCATCATTTATATATATATCAAAATCTATCTCATCTCAAGTATATTTTCGATCTACAATTAGAGGTTACTACTTGTAGATTATTAGCTTTAACTGTTCTTCATTGAAATCCCGATCATGAATCTTTTCAGCGATCACTTCCAGATCGGATATTATTTATTTGTGAAAATCAAAGTTCAGATCGAACTTGTAACACATACGGTTGTTAAGTGACTAACCACCGATTGGTAATCGAGTGATTAGTTAGATGAATTCTCTTAAATAGAGGGACACGTCCCATGAGCGAACGTGTCTCCACTTTGTGGAGACATGTACGCTCATGGGACGTGTCTCCCTTTGACATATTTAAAATGCATTTGATCCTCACTTGAAGACATTGAAATCGATACATGTTTTGCACTTGAGGATAAAACATCATAAGTAAAATTCAAACTTAGAGATCTATGATACATACATTCAAGAAATAATTTGACATCAACTTCTTAGATTAGAATTCATTATTTTGATTGTAATCTAATAGATTTCATCATATTTAACACTAAGTATGCACATTATTTAGATCTCTTCAAGCTATACAATTTAAGAGAGAAAAAGGGTTTAAATGGCCTCCCAAGTCTAAAGTTATGGGCTCCAAAACTTGGACCTCCCAAATTGGATAGGTCAAAACATTTGACACATAAGAGAGTTGTAAGAGGAAGTTAGTCTTGTTGACCAACTTATGATACACATTAAGATATGTCAAAAATCATCTTTGAATGGAGATAATTGAACAACCCAAGTCTAAAGTTATGGGCTCCAAAAGTTGGACCTCCCAAACTGGATATGTCAAAACATTTGACACATAAGAGAGTTGTAAGAGGAAGTTAGACTTGTTGACCAACTTACAATACACATTATGCATGTCACAAATCATCTTTGAATGGACATAATTGAACAACTAAGTTGGCGAGTGGATTATGATGAGCTTATGGAAGGTGAAAGGATTGTGCTATTTTTATCTTATGGACTCATCTTGGGATTTGGGTGTTGGATTTCTAACTAGGAATTTGGGCATCACATTTTGGGTGGTTTTAGCTCATGGTTTCCTAATTACCATTTGATGGTTTCATTTATTATATCTCTTATTTATTGGTTGCTTGAGGTGGAAGCTTTCATAGTGAGCTTTGTAGGTACTATTTTTTGTTCCTTGCACACACACCCCATTTTGCCTAGCAAAACAAGAACCCCCTTTTTATTTCCATGTTTTTGTTCAATTGTTCTAGCCATTTGTCTTCAATTTTTGCTTGGTCCATGGTTAGTTGATCGGTTTGTGGGATTTGAATTGATCTTTCACCAAGTTAGGTCATTTGTTTATTTGAGATCAGGTATAGGTTGGTACTACCAAGTTGTCTTTGGGTGGGCATACTCCTTGATACATTTGGTGCCCCAAATTGGTATATTTCTATTGTTGGGAATGTTAATGTTCTCTTAGTTTCCTTTGACTTATTTGCATGATTTCTCTAGGGCATGTCATTGTGCTTTGGGTTGGACTTGCAATGTATCATTTATAGGAAGGAGTTGGATGTTTGACTTTATTCAATATTATGAGTGTGGGCTCACCTTTACTTGAAGGGGTAACCAGGGCTTGTGATTGCACACAATCACTTTGCATTACGATTGGACTTGGGTCTTGTACTTTATGTATTGAGTTAGTTGATCATGTCATTTGGGATAGGAATCCTTGCTTTAAGAATTTCAATGAGTCTTTTATGTTATCCTCTTATCTTTCATCCTTTGGAAGAGTCTTTGAGTTCTTATAGGGTTTGATCTTATGATTTGTGAGCTCCAACAAGGCCTTAACCCATGCCTTGCTCTAACTCCATAAGCTACAAAGCCATCCTTCAAAATCCAAGTTAGCATATAGGCTAAGTTGATGGTCATACCACCTCTAGAATCAAACAAGGATCTTCAGAGAGAGCTAGTTGCTTGTGAAACCCAATATGTATGCCTCCAAAACCCTATAAACCTTCTGGTGTGCTCTAAAACCTCCCAAACTTCCTTTGAACTCTTGCAAAACCTTGAACATTCCTAAAGAGACTTATTGGAGCCAAGATATTTGAAATTCCTAAGAAAAGGAAATTAGCAAGTTGGCTTTGGATTTGGACCTTTAGATTTGAAGCTCTTAATCTCCACCGTTGGATATGACTTCAGTAACCATCACTTTATGTTATATTTCTTAATTATGTTTGGGGTAATAATTGTCAGTTTGGGATTGAAGAAACCCTCCTTTGGTTGTAACCTATTGTTGTCAGTTGGTAAGGCCTTTCAGACAGTTGTAGAACAACTTTTCAGCACCTATTTCATTATGCACTTGGGCCCACACATGTGGAAGTACAACAATAGACCTCTCAAACATGTGTTGCTAATATGAGATTTGATTTTTTTACACTATGATGGCATTCAAGGGCAGTAAGGGGTTATTTTTCTTGTCCATTATTCATTTTGCATGGAATACTTTCTTGATTCAGGATCTAAGGAACATGGTGACGTTGTATTCATGATCTTCATCCACACTCAAAATTATGAAGAAAAAATTAAATGGCTTTATTTTCTTGAGGTTTTCGTGACTCTACTAGCTAGGGTTGCAGATCTAGATGAAAAGTTTGAAGAAAAAATTAAATGGTTTTATTTTCTTGAGGTTTTCGTGATTACTAGCTAGGGTTTCATCAAACTTTAACTCATGAATAGCATTGATGTTATTCATCTAGATCGAACATGCCATGTTGTCTAAATGATGTAGGGGATGAAGGACTCAGGAGGTTATCAGTATGACAGGGATTGTGCCTCTTCATCAAACTTTAACTCATGCATTCCATTGATGTTAATGTGAGTAAATTCATCTAGATCTAGCATGCCATATTATCTGAATGATGTAGGGGTGAAGAACTTAGGAGGTTATTAGTATGATAGGGATTGTACCTTGTAAAAACTGATAGGAATAGAAAACCTTAAGATTTAATATCCTTTGGCATCCATCAAAATCCTCCAAATTTTCATTTATGTTGATATCAGGCTAGGTAGACTATTATTCAAGCATATGTGAAGCAGTCAAGGCTTTGCAAAGTCACAAATGCATAGTAGGAGGAGGACAACGGGGTTAGTTTGTTGAAAGAGAGGGTATATAACTCCCATGAAGAGGTTAGGGACATCTATGTCATCTATACATATAACACTACCATGACAGTGATAAAGGATTGTCTCTAAGCAAAATTGTCCTCCTGCGATAGCCATGGCATACGAAATGGGTCATCAAGGCACCAGTCCTGGACATTCAGGAATTGGGTCATAAATGATAGTCATACTGCCTAGAATAAGAGGTTTTTCATGGTTAGCAACAACAATAGTCATGTTAACATTCAAGGGATTATAATGGTAAAATCATCTTGCTAACAAAGAACTATAATGCATTTAGATGGACAGTCAAATAAGCCAATCATTGCATCAGGGCCATTAACTTGGACCGTCATCTAAACCCAAGAATAGTCATGGACCTCCTAGGACTGTATAAGTGATTGGTAGATATGGATTGTCAAAAGGATTAAGTCATTTGGTTTCATATCATGTTGCTAGTTTCGTCATCAGGCTAGGGACTATCAAGAATGAATTTGATAGGGCAGTCTAGTCATTCTTTGTAAAGATAGTCGTGGGCATTAAATGACTAGGAGAGGATGCCCTAAGACAGTTTCGGACTTGATTCAAAATGATCTCATTCCAAGATACAAACTATCATAGTAGCCATTAGGGATGTCAAGACTGCCCCCCATAGTGGCAATGAAGGACTATTGTCATGTGAAATTGTCACATCAATCAGTGATTATGGTCAAGATTCATTTGGAGACAACCCTAACACTACTGGGTTTAAGAGATATTCTTAATGCACCTACCTACAGTCAATAATTAACTATCATAGCCATGGACAGTCAACCATAAACCAATAGATCACTGTCATTACAATCCCTATGGAAGTCTTATGGGGAGTATCCTGCCAAGTGTGAAGTCATAACAGTCAGGTTATGTAGACAACCGAATGTTTCATTATAACACATTATTAGCAAAGAAAATCACCTACAAACCTCCATAATTTTCATCAAACTAAGTGGATGGAAAACAATTTGAATACATTTAAGGAAATCATTTGGACACCCACAAATCATTACGATTAGTATAGGACATACATGAAAGGACCACTATAGTAATGAGGAACTATTATGTTGCTCAAACACTGCCTTGACAAAGATAAATTGTAAGGCCCAAACTTGTAACAGTTACAACTCTTTTTGTTTCTTGGTGGTTTTCCATTATTGTTAGTCAAGTCAAATTGATCGATTATGTAACCTTGCTTTGATATGAACCTCGTAATGTGAGTTGCATGTATGTTGTGATTCATTTGAATCTTGTTGTGGATCCAATAAATTCTTTTGGTGTATGGACTCAATTGTAGAAATAGATACTCAATGAAAGGTTGTTGTTTCAATATCTCATTAGTGTGATATTATAAATTTATAAGGTCGATCTCATAAAGGTGTAGCAATGGAATATTAGTACCTAACAGCTTAAATCTTGTGAACTTTTCATGCATAGTGATAGTAAAGATTCGTAGGTTTTTGTTAAAAAAAATTGTACTCTTTACTTCATAAATTCAAATGCATAGGATGACATCATATCACATGAGTTGGTAACATTAGCTTGATTGATGTATGTGTCATCAAAAAAAGTGTTAATCTAGGATATTTATTATTTTCTCTTATGATCATTTACCCTTGTTATAGAATTGAAAAGGAAATTAACAATTGCATTTGCTACTTATCTTCCATTGACCTGATTTTAAGGTTTTTACTCTCACCTTAACAATGAAAAGTTCAACCCTATTTTTGGCATTTGACACATTGACATGGTAACAAACTCTAGAACCTTAGCTAAGTTGTTACCTTGAATATAATGTTATATCTTTATTTATGCACTCATGTTGCTGAAACCTTCTATTATTAGAATGTGTTATGAAGTTGTTTTGCTAATGATTGTTAATTAATTTGGTATGAAAATGAAGATTTAATTTGAATTGGTAGTGGTAGTTATGATTTGTTGATGAAAACATTATAATGTAAACTATCATTATTATGTTAATTTGAATAATTTTGATTATATATGAGATTAAGGTTATTTAATCTCGTTCCTTCATAAAAAGGGTCATTGGCAAAGAGAATGTTGGCCTAAATTCTTGAGTTAATTTTGAATGTAATTGTTAGGTTATCAAGATATCTTGAATTCAAATAATTATATTTTACTGATTTTGAAAATTAGAATTGTAAATCTACTAATATTGAGTGGCAAGATTTGAGCATTCTAACTTTCAAGATTGAGTTATGATCATCCAAGTGGTGCACACCAAATCATGTTCGAGATATGTAAATTTAATTATTATTAAGTTGATAATGCAGTTATGATTATTTTTCTTTGGCTACTTATACCATGATGTATTGACATTGGCAAAAAGCATGTAGGTATGTAAAATAGTCCTTCAAAATTCTTCTACAATTCTATGTATATAGCCAAGTATTAGAGTGTAAATTTTTTTTGGAAAGAATGACAATAAATAGGGTTTATTCTTCAAAGTAATAGAGGAAGAAAGGAATTTGTTTTTCTATTGTTAGTTTCAGGAAATGAAGGATGATTGTACTAATATGGCTGACATATGAGAAGCTAAATAATGGTATCCATACTCCTTAGAGACATGTTAATAAACCTCTTATTTTGAAACTGGGTGGATTATATTTTTGTCATGGATCTGAATTCATATTGTTGCAGCAAGGGTAATGTTTTGCAAAAATTTTATTGAGTGCATCTGCAAATGAAAACAAAAGAAACACTTGTAATTGTTGAGATTAAACTATAAATCTACATCTTCACACACAAATATATATATATAATCTAAAAAAAATCTTCAGGGTAAGAAGGAAGGAGAGGCACACCCCTATCACAGAACTATCGCAGCCTCCCTTCCATTCAAAGGGAACGACCCTATGGTGGGGCTCGGCCTCTCCATAGGCTATTTCCTATAGGAAACAAAAGAGAGAAAAAATATTCCGAAAATGAAACTTAGAAAATGCAATGTTAAACAACATTAATTTTAGCAACAAAAGCAACGCCCTTGCTTGAGAAGGGCTTACACACCCTCAACTAGTAGGGAGCAAGGCAAGACTAAAATGAAATATAAAGATAAATAATACATCTACTCATAGTAGAAAAAATATTTTAGGGAAAAAATCAACAAACCAAAAGTATAAGATATTTTGAAAAAATTGGATTTAAGAAAAAACGTATAAAATTGTAGAACGAGATAAAAATTGTTCTTTTTGAAATTGAAAGGCATTTCCATGACATAGAGATATAGAGAGAAAATAAAATAAAGAGTTCAACTAATGAATTGTATGTGATGCCCCATCCACGTGAGAATAAGAGATCATAGCATTTAAGTGGTTTAGAAGGGCAGCAATTTTATATAACAAGACACTGATTTTATTAAGGACCTTTGCTTGTTAAATAAGAGAATCAACAATTACATTTATGAAAAAAAAAAGGTCAACCATATAAAACTAGGCATGTAAGACAAAAATAGGATAGGACACAATGAAACACATGCAATCCTGACGGTGAGCACGAACCTGATTATGTGAAATATTCTAGAATTTGCAAAAACACGTCTCTAGTCATTGGGAAGGCCCTCCAAACCTTTGGGTTGGTATTCCAAGGAAAATACCAAGCCTAAGGCTTGGGGATTCCCAAAGCAAGATATAACGCAAGCACGTTATAATGCGCTCATGTTATATCTTAGTTTTGACATGGTTTTTTTTCTTTTGTGCAAGACATGTCTAGGAAGACATAACACGATCACGTTAACGTGAGCACGATATAACACGCTCATGTTGTGTCTTTCTTTATGTTAAATGCAACTCTATTGAATGTATGTTTATACATTTGTATGTTTGTATGTACATGTATGCTTGTATGTCATGTGTGTATGTATGTATGCATGCTTGTATGTATGTATGTAAGATTGTATCTACATATGTACATGTATTCTTGTATGTATGTAGGATTGTGTGTACATATGTATTATGGTTGTATTGTTAGGAATTGCATGTAGAAGATATCAATTAAATGCAAATAATGATTAAACAAAGGAATGAAAAATACACATAAATAATAACGAGAGACAATTTTAGTGTGGTTCACCCAAACTCGGGCTACATCCACCAATAGAGAGTCCAATATTATTATCTAGCAAATCTAACCGATTACAAATAGCAATCCTTGCAACTCAATGTCATTGCAAATGCTACAATACAATATCAATGGAAACCCTAACCCTTAGTCATTTTATCAAGACTTATGTTGGTTACGAAATAGGGTTTTTTATGTCGACCAATAGAAAAAATAACTCCCGACGCCTTTATAAAATAATAAGTCATTTGAGGTTTCGGGGGTGCTGCCCCTAGACCTTGCAAGGGACACTACCCCTTGACCCTGTCTTAGGGGTGCTGCCCTCGAACCCCCATTAAATAATTTGGGGGGAAACCGCACCAATAAAAGTGGGAGAAATTTAAACTTCGAGTCTGATTAGGCTCCATATAACATGCATGTATGTATTTATGTATGTCTTTAGAGGGAGGGATAATTTTAAGAGAGAGAGAGAGAGAGAGGTAGTGAGAGAGTCTTGAGAGAGGGAGAGGGGGTGGAAGTGAGAGTCTAAGAGAGAGGGAGTGGGAGACAAGGGGTTGGAGTGAGAGGAACTTAGCTAGGTAGGGTGGGAAGGATAGAGGGAGAGAGGGAGAGAGAGAGAGAGAGAGAGAGTTATGTAGGTAGGGTGCCAAAGGAAGAGACTTGAGAGTGTGAGGGGGGTAAGAGGGAGAGACTTGAGAGATAGGTAGTGAGAGGGAGTGCGAGAAACAGGGAGTGGGAGAGAGAGGGAGTGTGAGAGTGAGAGACCTGAGAGAGGGGGAGGGTGTGGGAGGGAGTGACCTAAGAGAGGGAGAGGGTGTGGGAGGGAGTGACCTAAGAGAGGGAGAGATAGAGGGGGATGGAGTGAGACGGACTTATCTAGGTAGGGTGGGAGGGATAGATAGAGAGAGGGGGGGGGAGAGAGAGTTACCTAGGTAGTGTGCTAGAGGGAGAGACCTAAGAGAGAGAAGGGGTGGTAGGGAGAGACCTAAAAGAGAAGGAGTGGGAGAGAGAGGGAGTGATGGAGAGGTAGTGGGAGGGAGATAGAGATAGATAGAGGGAGCGAGAGAGAGTGGTATGGATTGATTGAGCAAGAGGTACATAGAAAGAGGGAGAGGGTAGATAGAGACAATTAGAGAGGGTAGGAGAGAGGAATTAGGGTTTAAGGTTTGAGGGTTTAAGGTTTTAAGGGTTGAGGGTTGAGGGGCCGAGGCAAGCAAGGGCTGGAGGGACTAGGGCCATGGGCTGAGGGCCTGAGGGCAGAGTGGCTGAGGGTTTAAGGGCTGAGGGTTTAGGACTAAGGTAGAGTTTTGGGTTTAAGGGTTTAAGGGTTGAGGGATTAGGGTTGAGGATAGAGGGTAGAGGGTTTGAGGGTTTAGGGTTTAAGGGTTGAGGGTTAAGTGTTTAAGGGTTTAAGGGTTGAGGGTTTAGGGTTGAGGGATCACGGTAGAGAGGGAGGGATGGATGGATGGAAAGACAAAGGGAGAAGTGAGATAGAGAGGAGAGAAGAGGAGGGAGGGATAAAGATATATGAGGGTTGAGGATCTAATGTATAGGGTAGAGGGTTGAGAATTGAGGGTATAGGGTTGAGGACCTATACGGTTAATGGTATAGAGTTGAGGGTACATATGCTTGAAGGATTAGGGTTGAGGGTCCAATGTATAGGGTAGAGGGTATCGGGTTTGAGGGTTGAGGATTGAGCGATTGAGGATTGAGGGTTGAGAATTAAGGGCTGAGGGTTTAATGTATAGGGTAGAGGATAGAGGGTAGAAGGTTTAAGGGTTTAGGGTTTAAGGGTTGAGGGTTTAAGTTTGAGGGTAGAGGATTGAGGGATTAGGGTTGAGGGTCTAATGTATAGGGTAGAGGGTATAGGGGTTGAAGGATTAGGGTTTGAGGGATTAGGGTTTGAGGGTAGAGGGTTGAGGGTTTAAGGGTTGAAGGTTGAGGGATTAGGGTATAGATTTTACTTGGGTTTAAGGGTTTACGTTTTAAGGGAGGAGGGTTGAGGGTTTAAGGTTTAGGGTTGAGTGTTTAAGGGTTTAAGGGTTGATGGTTTAGGTTTGAGGGATTAGGGTAGAGGGTTGAGAATTGAGGGTATAGGGTTGAGGACCTATAGGGTTGATGGTTTAGGGTATTGGGTTGAGGGATTAGGGTTGAGGGTAGAGAGTAGAAGGTTTAAGGGTTTAGGGTTGAGGGTAGAGGGTTTAGGGTATAGGTTTGAGGATATATGGTTGAAAGATTAGGGTTGAGGGTCCAATATATAGGGTAAAGGGTATAGGGATTGAGGGTTTAGGGTTTAAGGGTTGAGGGTCGAGGGATTAAAGGTTGAGGGTTTAACTTGGTTTGTTTGAAGAAGTGGGTCCAATAGATGGGGTCTCCCGGTGATTTACATCACCGTGAGACTCTATTTTTTAGACCCATTTTTTTCAAACAGGCCACTACATTGCCAATTTCACCAAATTGGCAACCTGACTTGGCGTGTTTGAAAAAATGGGTCCAAGAAATGGGGTCTCTTGGTGATGCTTGGACCCATTTTTTCAAACAGGCTACTACATTGTCAATTTCATTGAATTGGCAAGCTAGTGGTTTAGAGAAATTGACAACCTAACTTGGCTTGTTTGAAAACATGGGTCCAAAAAATGGAGTTTGGATCACCAGGACACCCCATTTCTTGGACCCATTTTTTCAAATAGGCCACTACATTGCCAATTTCACCGAATTGGCAAGCTAGTGGGCCCACTAGCTCACTAATTTGGTGAAATTGGCAACCTAAGCTACATTACCGAGAGACCCCATTTTTTGGACCCATTTTTTTCAAACAGGCCACTATATTGCCAATTCGATGAAATTGGCAACCTAACTTGGCCTATTTGAAAAAATGGGTCTGCTGAAAATGGGCTCCTCCCTCATGGATCTGTCAGGGCCCATGGGACCCATTTTTTCAACTAGGCCACTGCATTGCCAATTTCACCGATTTGGCAAGCTAGTGGGCCCACTAGCTTGCCAATTTGATGAAATTAGCAACCTAACTTGGTCTGTTTGAAAAAATGGGTTCAAGAAATGGGGTGTCCTGGTGATTTATATCACCGAGAGACTCCCTTTTTTGGACCTAATTTTTCAAATGGGTCACTACATTGCCAATTACACCAAATTGGCAAGCTAACTTGGTCTGTTTAAAAAAATGGGTGCAAGAAATGCAGTCTCCTGGTGATTTACATAGACCTGAGAGGGAGGGAGAGAGATTCTTGAGAGGGAGAGGGAGAGAGAGAGGGGGGGGTTAGACCTAAATCCTAAGCCATAAACCCTAAAGCATAAAACCTAAACCCTAAATCTTAAACCCTAAACCCTAAACCCTAAACCCATAAACCCTAAAGCATAAAACCTAAAAACTAAACCCTAAATCTTAAACCCTAAAATTTGAACCCTAAAGCCTAAAGCCTAAATCCTAAATAGAGAGAGAGAGAGAGGGAGAGATAATGGTGGGATAGAGAGTAGAGAAGCTAGGAGAGAGTAGAGAAGCTAGGAGGGAGTGAGAGAGAAAGATAGGCAAGGGAGAGAGAAAAATATAGAGGGAAGGAGTG